>VBSM01002608.1:60247663-60285597 GCA_008086735.1 Cheirogaleus medius
GTGTGGAAGGCAGATCTGAGAACTTCCTGTAGGGCTGGTCTGGTCTTTGCAAATATCTTCAGTGATTGCTTGTCTGAGAAGGACTTTATTTCTCCCTCATAGATGAAACTTAATTTTACCAGATAAAGAATTCTAGGTTGAGCTTAATTCTGTTTTAGAAGATTAAGGATAGGCACCCAATCCCTCCTGGCTTGTAAGGTTTCAGATGAGAAGTCTGCTGTTAGTCTGATAGGCTTTCCTTTATAGGTCATTTGCTGCTTTTGTCTTGCTGCACGGAGGATTGTTTCTTTCATTTTTACTTTGCTCAGCCTAATAACCATGTGACAAGGTGATTGCCTTTTCACGTTGAGTCTCCCATGAGTTCTGTGTGCTTCTTGTATTTGGACCTCAAGATTTCTAGCCAGGCCTGGCATATTTTCCTCCAGTATTCCATGAAATAAGTTTTCCAGCCCTTGTGAATGTTCCTCTTCCCATTCCAGAATTCTGATCAATCTGAGATTTGGCTTTTTTACATAATCTCACACTTCCTGTGAACTTTGGTCTTGTCTCTTGTTTCTGTGTTCCCTTTCTTCCTGATTTGTTTAGCACATAGGCATAATATTCAAACTCTGAGATTGTTTCCTCTGCATGGTCCATCCTATTCTTGATGCTTTCCACTGTATTATGGAGTTCCTTGATTGTTTCCTTCATTGCCAGAATTTCTGTTTGGTTTTTCTGAATAATTTCAATTTCTTTGGAGAATTTTTCATTCATTTTCTGTATTGTTCTTGTGGTTTCTCTACGTTGGGATTCTATTTCCTCTTCAATTCTATTGAGTTTTCTAACAATCCATATTTGGAATTCTTCCTCCATCAGTTTAATCATATCATGTAAGTTGGTGTCAGCTGATGGAGAATGAGTATTTTCTTTTGGAGGTGACATTTCTCTCTGCTCCTTCATGTTCCCCGTGATCTTTCACTGGTTCTTTCTCATCTGGGTGCTTTATTGAGGACTGGAGGTGCAGGAACTGGATCATGAGCTAAATTCTGTGATTCCAGAGGAATGATCCTTGGCAGATCTGGGGATGTTTGCTCTGGACCTATAATGTCTTAGAGGAGTTTGAGCCTGTTGGGTTATCTTTGATCTGTTGTCTTCACCATCTTTTAATAGAGATTAGTGAGATTGGATCCCTTGCTTAGACTCCCAGGAGTTGTATCACTCTTGTGTGCGTGACTCCCCTAACAACTAGTAGTATGAGGTGGGAGTCACTGTGATGAGCTATGAGGTTACTCTCTCTTTTTGTTGCTTGTGGTTTGCATGGGGGGGATCGGGGGTCAGTTATTAAGCTATTCCAATACCTATGTAATGAACTCTAAACCTCTAAATGTGGTAAACAGGAATCTCAGTCTTTGGGGAGTGTCGTGCCCCTCCCAGGGGATCCTTGAGCCCTGTTACCTATTCAGCTGGGGTGAGATAAGCAACAGGTATCAGCAAGCCTAAGAGAGTATACTTCAGAGGTTGCTTGATTTGTGGCTAGGGAGGAGCTGCTAAAAAGTTATTCAGAGATCTTTCATTGCTTATGTGAGGCAGCTACTGGTGGGAGGTGTCTTTTGGTGCAATGATAGGGATTCTGGTCCAGATTTTCCTTCCCAGAACACAAGCCTGTAATTTGGCAACTGCCTGGATACCAAGGGCAAGCCCTTGTATTCTGCTTTTATCAGATGATCCAAACAAACCCCCTGTAGTAGGGCATCAACTCTTGTTACTCTGCCCCTCCAAGGATGGGGTTTATCTGATTGGTATGAAGTAAAAGCCTCAGGGCTGTTGGAGAGGCCCTGCCCAGGGCCACTGAGGGAAACAGAACAGAGAGCGAGATGCCTGGCTGTTCTGCTCCTGCATAGGAGGGGTCAGGCCCTTCCCTACAAAATACCAGTGGCCTGGTCACAGACAAGGACCCTCCACAACCCAGGTGGGTCTTAGTCCTAAAAGTGGATTCCCTCACCACTCTGCGCTTCCAAGACTGGGGGCTGATTCTTTTAATAGAGGCCCTGTCTACCAAGTTGCTCCAGGAGATGGGCACGGGTCTCAGCTTGGATAGCAGTCTAGAGAAGCTGTTACTAAACCCTTTCAGGGGAGGGATCTGGCCCTTTGATGAAAAATGGGCCAGCAGTGGATAATAAGCTAGAGGTGATAGCAGTCCAGTTTCTGGTTTCAGTTTGAAAAATGCCTTCTTTCACAACTCTGCCCAGGGGCAGAGTCTGTACATTTGGAGAGAAGCACCCAGCTCAAAACCCAAGAAAGTGCGGGTGGTACTGTTGTCTCAGGTCACAGTTGGAAAATCACTCTCCTTCCCAACTCCACCCTGCTAGGGCAGAGTCTGTTCATTAGGTGCAAAACACAGGCAGCAGGGTGGAATGGGGGACCACCCGACCTCACTGGGGGACACCACCTAGAAAACAATCTCTCTCCCTCTTCCTTCCCCTCACCAGTGGGACTTGAGCCACTGGGGTCCACAAGGAGGCTCTGCTGAGGAGCGAGCTCCCTCCCTCTTTTGCCCCCTCACAGGTGGAGCTTGAGCCACCTGAGTCCACCAGGAGGCACCACCAAGGAGGGAGAACTGTCCCTTTTCCACCTGTCACCAGCGGAGCTTGAGCGGCCGGAGTCCACTGAGAGGCTGCGTCAAGGGGTGAAAACCTTCCCTTTCCCGCCCCCTCACCAGCAGAGCTTGGGCCGCCCAAGTCCACCAGACAACTCTGCCAAATGAGCGATCTGTCTCACTTTTCTGCACCCTCAAAAGCACAGCATAAGCTGCTGGTGTGTACAGATCTCCCAGCCAAGGAGTCCCCGCACCATGTACTGGAGAGTTCAAATTGCTGTCCGCTCCTGTCTCCTCTCCAAACTGCCTGACCACCTATGTTACTTCTTTGCACTGACTTCAGGTGCTTCGTTGCTTGTGTGTGTGTGGGGGGTCAGTGAACGAAAAGGTGTCCCCCTGTGGGACAGATCACACAGTCCCAGCCGGCTAAGCCGGCTTGTGCTCCAGTCCCTGCTGTACAACTCGGACTCTCAGAACTTTGCGGCAAATCCGCTGAGTCACTTTCCTCCTTTTCCAGCACTGCTTGACCCTCGAAGCTTCCCTGCAATTCCGCGAAGCCGATCCTGTGGAGTACTACCCACTAGAGTGATTTAGACCACTTTCTTCACCTCCCACTCTGAGAGCAGAGAGCCAGGAGGTCATCCCTAATCCGCCATTTTTGACAATCTCCCCTATGCGTATTTTAAAAATCAGATGCATAGAGCTCTTTCAGTCATGACAGGAATCTTCTAGCAATATTGCCCAATGTTTTTTAAGTTTTGATAAAAATTACAGATAGCACTTTTGGATAAGCAATTCATCTAAGCGCATCAAATCACTCCAATTGGAAATACATGATCTCAGAGCTAGAAGGAAGCTTATAGTTCACGCTTCAGTCTCTCTCCTTCCCTTCACCACCACTCACTCCATCATGCCTACCCTATGTTTCACATTAGGAAAGGACTTTTCCACAACCTAGATGGTTTTATTTCAGCAGGATATGAATTTTATGGTTTATTCTTATTATGAGAATTAGATGTACACCAATTAGATGTATTTTCTTAGTGATTGAGAAGAGGAGAGCAACTGCACAGCGCAGACATTCAGAGGACAGGCTGCAGAGTCACACTCCCCACTCCAGTAGTAAGTATGTGAAATGGGAATAGTAATATCCACTTCATGGTTGGTGCGAAGACTAAATCCAATAATGTTTATAAGGTCTTAGCACAGTTTATGGTATATGATAAAACTCAATAAACAGTATAGCTTTTATTAAATCTGATCTATCATTAGATTTGATATGAGAATATGTCTAGGGGATTGTTTACAATAGCCACACAGATTATAAACAGATTAATAGAATAAACATGTTGGAATCTTTGCTTTTTGCAAGCTCTGATTCCATTAACAATGTATTATCAGTCTTATTAATGATCACTCTGCTGTCCTGTACACAAATATTAAGCTTTGCCTTTTAGCCCTAAGCTCTTTACTCCTGTGCTCATTAACTTTGTACTGTTATAAAGTCATCCTCTGTCACTCTTTATTTTTGTTCCTCTAGGTGACTTTATACTAATAAGGACTCCTTGCAGTTAGCAACCTTGCTACGAATGTTGATTTATCTTTTACCACAGGTTAGATGTGCTACAGCCCATTCAGCTTTGAAATTAAGCTGTCAGAATAAAAACATACAGTTTACAGCACTTCTACAGTCACCATAAACCTCTGTACTTCCTTTCTGCTTTTCTCTTTTCCTTTCCCGTTCTCCATATACCTGAGGGAGAATCTGGATATCGCACCCACATAAGTGCTACTTGAGTATCTAGCTCCAAGTACTAAAGAACAATAATGACATTCCCTGCTGTGGCCCTCCCCAAATTATGTCAATATGGTACTAGTTGGGGGCCCTCTGTAGACATTTACAACTGCATCAGGCCAACAAATTTTCTTTTTCTCACCCTTCCTTTACCCAGGTATTTCCAGGCATGTTCTAAAATCTTCAGAATGAAAAGATGAAATTTAAAATACCTTTTCTTAACTTCCTGGGTAAGAGGCATTATTATTATCATTTAGTTGAATGGTGATACTATTATTAATATGATGCACACTCTCTCTCCAAGCTTTATAAATATTCACTTTTCTATTCATTCAATAAATATTTCCTAAGCCTATTCTTTTTTTCTAGATGGTAGAAACATAGTAGCAAACAATGCAAATAGAATCTGTGCCCTTATACCCATAAAACCTAATGTAAAGACTGACAATTAAACCAGCAATTATAAGAGAGAGCAGTAAACACTGCCATAGAAGAGACTCAAGGTAACATATAGCAGGAACATTTAACTTGAAAAATATCAGGAAGGACTTCCTGAGGGAAGTCTAGGATAATGAATAAATTTAGCCACTTTTAAAAGAGGATGAAGGAAAGAAAGAGTAAAGGCAGAGGAAACAGTGAACACACATATAAAGGCAAACAAGTAAATCTCTTACACAGAGCTTGACACATAGCTAAAGCTCCGTAATCCATTGATGATCGAAAGAGAGAGAAAGCATGGCATATGGGTGAAAATGTGTCTTAGTCCATTTTCTGCTGCTATAGTAGAATACCACAGACTGGGTAATTTATAAAGGAAAGAGATTTATTTGTCTTATGATGCTGGAGTCTGGGACATCCAAGATCGAAGGGCCATATCTGGTGAGGGCCTTGCTGCTGTATCATAACATGACACAAGGCATCACATGGCAAGGGAGAAAATGGGGGCCAAACTTACCATTTTATCGGGAGCCCACTCCCACAATAACTTACCCACTGCCGTGATAATGACACTAATCCATTCATAAGGATGATTCCTTATGGCCTAATCCCCTCTTAATGGCCCACTTCTTAATTCTGTCACAGTGGCAATTAAATTTCAACATGATTTTTTGAGGGGACATTCAAACCATAGCATTTTACACCTGGCTCCCCAAAATCATGTCCTTCTTACATACAAAATATATTCATTCCATCTCTATAGCCCCAAAAGTCTTAACTTATTCCAGCATCAGCTCTAAAGTCCAAAGTCCTGAGTCTCATCTAAATCAGATGTGGGTGAGACTCAAGGCATGATTCATCTGGAGGCAAATTCATTTTAGCTGTGAACTTGTGAAATCCAGACAAGCTCTCTACTTTCAAAATACAATGGTGAGACAGGCGTATGATAAACCTTTTCCTTCCAAAAGGGAAAAAATTGGGCAAGAGAAAAGGGTTAACTGGCCCTAAGTAAGTCCAAAACCCAGTAGGGAAAACAGTAGCAGGTCTTAAAGCTGGAGAATAATATCTTTTGATTTTATGTCCCCTTTCCTGGATACACTAGAGAGACTGAGCTCCAAAAGCCTCAAGAAGCCCCACCCCTAAGGCTTTGCGGGGCTTATTCTAGGCTTCAGCTCTCTTGGGTTGATCATGCTTGTAGCTCTCCCAGGCCAGAGTTGAACACCACAGTCCTACAGTTCTGTGGACTTGAGGATGGCCCCACTTCCATGGCTCCACTAGGCATTGCCCTAGTGAGAATTCTCTGTGGCTCCACCTCATGGCAGGTATCTGCCTGGCCCCCAGGCTAGCTAAGACGTCCTTTGAAATGTAGGTACAGGAAGCCATGTCCCCACAGCTCTTCTATTCTGTGTGCCTGCAGAATTAGCACCACATGGATGCTGCCAATGTTTACAGCTTGTACCTTCTGGAGTGACTGCTGAGCCACAGCTGGGGTTGGTGGGGAGTGATGCACCAGAATGCAGGGAGCAGATTTCCAAGAGGGCCCTGGACAGGAAGCCTATGGAGGACACCATGAACCCATCCTCTGGAACCCTTCTGCTCTCCTAGATCTCTGGGCCTATGGTGGGTGGAGCAGCCTCAGATATCTCTGAAATGCCTTCAGGATCTCTTTCCCATTGTCTTGATTAATAGTACCTGGCTCCCTACTATCCACAGCAATCTCTTTAGCAAAGCCTTGCTTGGCCATACCCTTGCTTTCCTCTCCTAAAGATTCCTTTTCACTCTTTACACAGCCAGGCTGAAAGTTTCCAAATATTTCTACTCTGCTTCCCTTTTAATTATAAAGTCCACCTTTAAGTCATTTCTTACAAACAAAAAAGATTTGGAAGTTTTCAGAATAGGGATAGAAAAAGGACATGATTATATATTTAGGGGAGAATCTACCCAATACCAATACTAAAGACCTGGGCAGATGAAAATAGTACAAAGAAAACTGAGAGGAAGTAGCCAGAGAGTTGTGGCGCAAGCCAGGGGAATATGATGCCACATAATGTCAATGAGGAGACTGTTTTAAGACAACCAAAGTTATTATCAGTGTTAAATGCTGGGAATGGGTTAAATATGATTATGCCTGAAAAGTGTCTTTTTAATACATTTTGCAACAAGCTCATCCCCTGTGACCTATAGGAGTAGGTTCAGAAGAGTAATGGGAGCAAAATCCAGGTTGCTCAGAGGGAGAGTGTGAGTTAGAGGTGAAAACATGGAAGTAGCATATAGAGCTCTTGTTTCAGGAAGGTTTGCTGTGAAGGAAAGAGACAGCTGAGGCCAAAGGAAGAGCTGGAGTCAGCAGGAGTGGCTTATGCACAGACTAAAGAGAATTGCCAAGGAGAGCAAAGTTAAAGGTATAAGAAAGAAGAAGCACAATTAATAGAGCGACGCCTCTGAAAAAGCATAAATAATGGGAATAAAGAACCCTGCACAGAGAGGACATTTATTTGGGAGAAGGGAAACATATTTCACAAAAATACAAAGGAGAACAAGATGGCCAGAGATGCAAGTGTGTGGGTGTGGAGGAAAGAGATTGAAGGAGACCTTGGCTGATGGCTTCTATTCTCTCTGTAAGACAGAAAACGAAGTCATCTAATGAGAGTTTGGGAGAAGGTGATGGGATAGGAACCTGGAGGAGAATAGAGGCTTGAGAAGAAAGAGCACATTAGGAAAACAGAGAATGATAATCAGTGAGGGCCCAGTAGACTGTGGAGATCTTAAAGCTTTGCCTGTGCCGAGCTTTGGAGTTGTGTGGTCTTCGCCGTTTCGGCACCCCAGGCTAGGCTCGGGCAGCAGGCGGTTGGAACCACTTGGATTATTCTTCTAGCTTCAGAAGGCAAATAGCTGGCCCTCACCTGGGCTCACAGGAAAAAGTTAAATCTACATATTAAGGGATTCATGTAAAATTGATGTATTATATAAAATGGCCATTACTCCCAGGCCACCAGGACAAAAGGAACAGCGGAGGCAGTAGTGGGCTACCAGTCAAGACCGGAACTCTAACAACTCTGCCCCCAACAGCTGTGCCTTCTTTGTCATGTCACTGTGGCTCGATTCCCTGATCTATGAAATAAAAGGATCGTATGAGACATTCTTTTCCAAGTCAGTGATCTAAGTTTCTGTGGAAACGTCGCTCCCCACCTATACTGGGTGTAGGGCTATCTCCACAACATCACCATGAAACGGAGAAAACATTTCCCGAACAGCAAAACTGAGGGGCAAGCTTGCAGAAGACCCTTTATACTGGAGAGCAGCGCTCGCCTGCCTACCTCCAGACCCACATCTCGCCCACATTCGGAGACAGCCTCAGGCGAGGCTTGCAGAGTGAGACGTCTAGAGAATCTGCGGCACTGTCTAGAAAAACAGTTCGATTTATTAGCATGTCACCAAGGGAAGACAGCACCTCCTGAACCATGCAAGTGACTGATCTGAAAAGTACCCACAAAAATACACCTCCTCCTCAAAGAGGAAAAAACATATTAGGGAACAAGATTAACAAACCTTTGTGTAATTCTGAAATTAATCCACATGCAGTTTAAAGCCCAATCAAAATAATTTTTTTAAAACTACTTTTCCTAGAAACTCAGGCCAGACAGTGGGGGGGGGGTGGATTTTCTTTCACTTCTTTCTCTGTCAGATGAGTAATTTCAGAACGACTACTGAGTGTTGAACAATAAGGCATTCAAGGACCAAAACTAGAGAGTCATTTTTTTCAGCACAACACCCTCGGGTAGCTGTTCGCTGTCTCTGGCAGACAAAATTATTTTCCAGCCGGCTCCTGGAGGACCATCTATAAACAAATTAGAAATTTCAAAGGGTTTGTTTTCTGCCTTCTGGCTGCCAGTAGGGGCCGTTCCCTTTGTGTCCTTCATATGAAAAAGTAATTTAACAAAGAAAAAAGAGAGAGAGCACGCCTTGGTTCAAAACAGACAAGCATGTACACCCTTTCCCTCCTTTCTGTCTTCCTCCTCTGTCCATTGTCATGTTTGGTCAGTTTTCTGTCAAAACAACTTTTATTGTATGCAGCTCTCAGTCCTGCCGGGCTCCAAGAGGGAGAGAGAGACAAGCTGTCTTCCTGCAGCAATTCCATTAATAAGAAAAAAATGGAAAATGAGTACTGATTTATAGCCGATTCTTCATAACAAATAGCAGCAGCGAGTAAACGCCCACCCTGCTATGTAGAGAGGAAAAGTTAAGTGTGTTCATTCCCCACCCAGCTCGGGTTCAAACCCAATGCAAGTGCAGCCTCAAAAACAAAAGAGATCTTTCTAAGCATTTTACAACAGCTTGTCAAGTAAGGCACAAGGACATATTTCAATGGAAAGAAAAAAATCAAGTCTGCGTCCCTCTAACTCAGAGCAGGAGTTAAGCTTAATATCTGGCACTACTGAAAAACCTTCCTCCCAAAAATATGCTAGCTGATTGAAAGCACCAGGTACACAGGTATAAGAAATGCATGATATTCGCACGAGGGAGCCAGCACAATTGGCCCCCAGATTTCTAATAAGGAAGCTGAAGCCTGAACAATAGGGAGGATATGTCTGCAGTGACATGGCAAACTGTCTTGAAGACAGGACCAGCAGGCCAGGGGTGCTGCTCCCTGTTATATGTGGCCCAAAGTCAGCATATGGAGAATAAGATGCTTTTCTGAGTTTTGGCATGAAAAGTCCATTTTCTCATTATTATCTTAGTTTTCATTCTCTGGGATTGATTTGGGGCTTGGCTGGCAGTCAAGAGCTAAAGAACAGGAGGTTCACAAATACAGCTATTTCTAGCATGCTGATACTCTCGACTAATCATGGTTTGAGTGGCATGCCAAATCTAGACTTTGCTTTCTAGGGCCCCATTCAGAGGTTTGCACTTTAAGGTGAAAAGGTCTTAAAAGTCTTCCCAGCACATTGCATTTCATTTAAGGAAATTCTTGGCTCGGGAAAACCAATTTGAAGCTATTGGGAATGTGCCAATAGAAAAAAAAATTCCGATATGACCTTAATTTGGTTCTGTGTATTTTTTTTTAACATATATTTTGCATACCTTTATTTTCCACTCTGTGTCTGCAGAGACTCTGGATTCTGCAGGTAGATTTCTAGCAGCAATTCCAGCCTTGGGATCAAGACAAGAATGAAGAGTGGCTTGTAGGAGTCAAGGCTTCCCAGATAGTTACAACACAGGTCTGGGGTGCACATATGTGTGTGTACACGTGTGTATGTGTATGCTTGTTGCAGGAGGTGATGGAGGTGGGCATGTGGCAGAGTGCTAGTAAACAAAGTGGACATGCAGCATAGAAATGTGATGTCCCATTTTGGCTAAGGCTCAAAGACAACTTCCTTCCATGGCTCTGATTAAGCAAAATTTTCAGAACAGCATTCAGGTCATGAGCATCAAAGAAGTTGTTTTCCCACTGCCCACTAGAAATACTTTGACTCACCCTCAAACATGTGTGCTCCATACATACCCTTAAATGCATGTTTGGGAGCCAGTGAAGAAAGGCACTATTTTAAATTCATTTATTTTGTAAGTAATGTGGACGGGAAATGTATTTCTCATCTGTTTCCTGTGAATGAGATGAAGACATCCCTTTCTGCACGTGTTAAAGTAAAGAATGATCTTGGAAGGAGAGAAAAAGAGTCAGTTTTCAATGAGAGTATTTATAGCGCTTCGGCCGAGAGGATTGACCTAGGTTCAAATGACTGATAGAGAACAGACAAACATGTCTTCCCTTCCCCCAGTAACATAAAAAAATACAATGGTATGCTGAAGACAAGATTTAATAAGCCTAAACACATGTAATCTAAGGAAGACAGAATGGAAGTCACAGAGGGAGTCCAGGTATTAGTAGTATATTCGATACCATACAGCAGTTTTACAAATTGTTTATTTCCTTTACCAGATGGATCTTTTAAAGTTTCCTCTCTGTGTACCTAAGTCCTAATGGAAAACCCACCTGAACTGCCCCAGTGCCTGCACAGCCCTGTCCGGGATTGTGGCCAGGCACAGTGCACGCAGGGTTAACGCCAGCCTTGAGCAGCTCCCTACCCTGAGTAGGGTTATTAAACAGGGACATTTGACTCATAATTTGTTCTCCTCATGTTAAGTAGATTGCAATAACTCAGCTGTCTAGGATCTGTTTATCAATGCTCTGTGGCTTTCAGCAGCAAATATTTTATAACCACTAAGTAGATATTCAGACCACTCATCAAATGAAAATCTCCTGTACTCAGAGCTGGTGTTATCATCACTACCCACCCAGGGAAGAGCCGTGGAGAGGAGTAACCCTGCCCCAGAGCCTACCGGACTTAGCCAGATCGTTACCCTGGGCAATTCTCTTCCACTAAATGACTTAAATAGAAACTGGCCCGCCATCAGAAGAGGCTGTAGTATCTCAGGAACTCTCCATTGGCCTGTACTGACCTAATAAATTATCCTTTTTATTTAGTTCTACTCTCTTCTTTATATGCATCCTAATAAACATTTTTATGTGCCTTCTAATTCAAGAAGGGAGAGACAAGAAAAAGAGAAAAGGAGGAAAATAGATCCTCGTATAGTCTGTGGTGTTGATGCTGTATCCCTAAAACTAGACCATTTGAAATTAGTGAAAGAAATTGTTATTGCCACAGATACGCTTATTCCATAATAATCTGCTTTTCATTAATGAACTGAAGTGGTTCTGGCATTTCCCACTTAGCATATAAGGTATCATCCCCAAAATAATGGTATACAACAATTTAACTAAAAGATATCGGCCAATCGTTAAGGTACCAGCAATGAAACCAGACCCTAAGGAATCTATTAAATAATATAATATCTAAAATAGTATAAGAAGAAAAAGTAAACATTCATTATTTTTATTGTTAAATGAATTTTTTTGTTAATGAATTTTTTTATTGTTGAATGAAAATTCCCACATACTTAAAAAGAAATGCTTGTGGTTCAATTTCTGAAACAAAATTCTTATACTTATCAGTTATGTAAACAAATGAATTCCCCTTTCTGATTGGGCTTCTTTAAGTTGGGGTATTGTCACTTGCAACCAAGGAGCACTGAGCAATACCTACACTAGTACCAGGAGTAGGGTACTATGGCTGGCTTAGCCTAGATCACTTGCCCACCCAGAGTGGGAGAGAGGACTGCTGAGAGGTGCTGTAGAACAACAGCCCCTCAGTCTACATAAAATGCAGGATGGCATTTCCCCAAAGGAATGGTGGCCACCGCTAGTAAAAGACAACAAAAGAAATGCAAGGTGACAAAAATGCAGACAGCAACTATCCTGGAAATCCTATCTTCCTAACTGTTCCTATTTTCTGTGGGTTACAATAGCCACACTAATCACAGAGTATTAGTCCCATCACTATGACAACTCCTGAGCATCTCATGAAGAAAATGATTTGCAATTACAGAAGATGTAAGATTCTTAAGGAGGCTTCCCATGAGGAAGTGCAGCTGAGCAGTGGGTCTAGAGGACAAACACCACACGTCAGAGAGCGAGGGCAGGGGAGGTTTCAGGAGGGAAATTTCTAAGAGGGGGAAAAAAAGGAACCAATATACAACCTGAGGTGTTAGACCAGATTGGAAGGTGTTTTAGAGTTCTGTCAGAAAATACCAGTGTGGATCATAGGATCACAGAAAACAATTCCTTCAGGGGTCAGGTGGGTGATATAATTCTGTGAAGGGGCCAAACGTAAACCATCAAGGAATGAGCTGGAGAGTATATGCCCAACTTTTAAAATATTCACATTAATATTATTAGCTGCAGAGATAATAAAAAGGATTTCAAATATATTAAATATAGTCTAGTATGGATTTCATGGTACACAGAGTCATATTTACGTAATTACCTACTTACATATTTACATGGTGCATACACTGAACCATGTTTGCACATAATGCAAACACTGAATATTCATTTAACAGCCAGAATGTGTGATGCAACTAGAGTGGGAAAATAAAGTGGGGAGAGGTGTATGTTTTTGAATCAGGGAACAGAATGAGAGTTGGGGAATAAAAATCCAAAGATCAATAGAAAACTCCAAATATCTCAAGTATTACTGGTAGGAACTGAGACAAGTCTTTGATTTACTAAGAAAGTCCCAAGATGCAAGCTAAAAAGCAGAGATGAAAACTAGGCAGTAATTGTTAGAGATGTACATTGTCCTATATATTAGTATCTGCATTTCTCTAAAAATAAATTTATTTGAAGAAAACTGGGCAAAATAGTGCAAAACTTAATTCACAATGTGAGCTAATTACACCTAAATAAATATAGGGAAAGCAGATTTAAAATTTCCAATTGAAAATGGTCAACCTTTGTGGCTGTCCTTAAAGAGTAGTTAATGTGGCTTCAGAATGATAATAAATGATTTTGAAATCTCAATGTTTATTGGGGAGATTTCCAAAATTTATTAGTATGCTTAAAATGACTCTACCCATGAGTGTGGGTTTAAAGTCATTACTATCAATGACTTTAGGGTATCCTTCTCTTCCTTTAAGATAAATTTAGTAACTTCATCATAAGTAGGGCCTGCTATTTTAAGGACAACCTTAAACTTCATATGGAGAAAATCAGTATGTATAAATTCATACAAAGTCTACAATAGTAGGATATGAAGGCAAACACATTCTAGAATGATGAAATAATCTTTCCATCCCTGTTTGTGTTCAGGCACTTATTTTTAGCTTGGAGGCTCTATAATTTTTATAAAATAAGATTACCTATAAATCTTTCTTGTCAGTAAACCAACAGTAATTGACAGTGTTTTTTGGATCTTGGCTTTCTTGAAGCAATTCTCTTTCATTTTCTGTATTTTGAAAACCACATACCAGGGTTTCTCCTTGAGGCCAATTAGACTGATGTATTGGCTAGTGGGGATGGATCACCTCTGGAACGCAGACCTGGTCAGAGCCCTTCTTCCCGCAGGCACATTCGTGGGGCACACCTGAGTCTCATTCAAGACTTTATTGCATGATGCCCTCATTTTAAGCAGGTCCTGTAGGTAATAAACAAAATGCATCTCAATGGTAAAATCACTCTGTCCTGCTGAGCAGACCACATCTTCAGGGCCACTGGGAAACCAAGCATCTGCTTTGTTTGATTTTTAAGGCCAATGACAAGGAATCAGAATAATCTGTAATTTCTGGCCTTAATGTCTCATCTCATTTCAAATTCTAGATGGGCATGGGGTTGGGGGGGAGTGGAGGAATTTTAACCAAACCATTTTAATAGTTTTAAATTACCTTGTTATGGACAGATTCTTATAGAAATGAAATGACTATCAATATAAAGACTAAAGACAAGTTTTTTCTGTTTTTACTCAGTTGAGTGGACATCTACTGGGTATCAACTTTGTGAAGAGGTCTGGGCTAGACATCATAGGATTTGTTAAGATGACTAGGTTACAGGTCCAGCCCTAAAGATCTTACACTGTAGTCATGGAATCAGATATTTAACCAGGGTTGCAAACTCATGGCCTGTAGGCAAATGTAGTCCACAGCTCTGTCATTTGTTTTGTTGAGTTGTTAATTTGAATGTTCGAATTCACTCTCCAGCTTGTTTTCTGCTGACTTACACTTGGTCATTCCACACAGTTACATTACCCACTGGAACTCTGAAGGAATTGAGTTTGCAATGCTGATATAAACAACTAAATGTACAACATAAGCAAATGAAATAATTCAGAGGACCATGTATCATAGAGGAAAACATATTTTTTATCTGAAATAGACTCATTTATAAATCCTGATTCTGCCACTTAATATCTATGTGATCTTAAGCAAGTTATACTTCATTGAGCCTTAGTTTTATTACCTGTATAAGGACCTAAAAATGCTCTCTCACAATGTAGTAGTGAGGATTAGACAAGATAACATTTCTAATTAGCACAGGATCTTTCATATCATGCAGTTTCTGAGTGTTGGTGCTCATCCTTGTCATTCCCTGCAGCAGATGCCAGTGGAAGCTCAGAAGGATCTGTTAATTCTGCCTGGATGGTCGGGGAACATTTCGCAAAAGCAAGTGGTCATTTGAACAGGCCATTCATTAAAGATGGAAAAGATTTCAATGGACAAGGAAGGGATGGGGGCTTTCTGAGGGTTAGAGCCTCTTATTATGGGGAGACAGCAGGGAGGGGGCCAGGCCACTTGACGAGGGTTCTGTGGGGCCAGGGATGGCTGAGAGCCTTCCCTTGGAGTAGCAGGGAGCAGGTCTGGAGCAGGCACTGCTATTCACCACTTGCTTTCACATGTCCCCATCATGAGACACGAAGCACTGCTGGCTAGATTTATAGGGTCTACAATGGAGCATAAGGTAATCACCAGGTCCCCGGAGCTGAGATATGGGGAATGAGGGCAACATGGCAGACGATCATGAAAGAAAGTACTGGACCCTAGGGGCAAATCCTACAGTTCTAAGCACACTTAGATATTTCTTGAGAACAAATTCAGTTGCCATATCTTATTCAAATGGTTTCTCATGAGGTTCAGTAACAGGAAAATTTTGTATTACATGCTTCTTAGGATTACTGGAATGTGTCATTTAGGTCCTTCTGAGTGGTCTGTAGTTTCTACGGGTGGTTGCCAACAACCTGACGTTGAGAGAAGAGTTAGTTGATGTGAATAGTTGTATTGTGAGTGTTGAATAAGTGAGTTGTTCTGTTCAGATTCTGTAGTGTCTGAAGAAGTCATAATTTATGCAGTATAAGTAGAAACAGAACTTGCTTGTAGGACCAGTTAAATTGCCCCATCAAGTCATCCATCTGTAGGGTGATGGTGAACGTGTTTGTGAACATGAAGGAATTTGAATGGTGTTCTCGTAATCTAGATATAAGTTTAGAGCAAATGTCTGAGATTAGTAAGAGTGGTACTTCAAGGAGCTTAAAATCTTCCTTTATGAGAAGGGCTGTAGAAGTGATCATGAGTGTGGGAAGAATGAAGGAATGGTGAAGTTCAAGGGATAAAGTATGCCATTTAAGAAAGCGCATCCACCATCATGACTGCAAGAGGTAGAGGATGTGAGTTCTAAAATAAAGCCTGACATGAGAGTGTCCAAAGAAGTGCAGGCGTTAGGAGTAGAAAGTTCCCCCATTAGTGGCTTTGGTTATTTGTCTAAGCACGCTTTCTATCCCTCAGACTGGTGGGCAGCACCAGGCACCTGGCCTCACCACATCACCAGCACTGTTTCCCTACCTGGTGATGCATGCAGTTTTCAAGTACACACAAGAGACCCAGCAAGCAGCTAGGTATCTGGGCACATCACATATCCCCACTCCAATATAGCCACTCATTGCTATGGTACGAGTTTTGGCAAAACTCTAGCCCTGCCAAAGTCGATAAATGCCATGAAGTGGGAGTATTCTAATGTTCTAGACAACTCCACATGTACATTCTTAAGATCTTTTCTAGTTCTCTAGTCAAGGTATTGAACAATTCTACTCAGGTGATCAGGTGAGAATGCAGAATTCAGTTCATGCAAGTCCACAAAATCTACCCCTTAAACAGTTAATTCACAGCACTGGCCACAGCCTGGCTAATAAAGCTGTCAAACACGACTATTCTGAGTTTAGGAATCTGGGGTCAGCCCTGCGTTCAGGTTACCATGTTGAAGCTGCAAACCACCCATCACTCCACCTCTTTGGAAAAACAGTACTTTATTGCATTCTCTCTTGAGCACTGAACCCTGGGTCTCCATAGGTATCTGCTTTTACCATTATATATTGGGAAAAACTGACAGACTCCCCTAAACTCTCTCAGGAGGCAAGAGTGTGAGCAGGTTTCAACTTCCAACATTTGGGAAACATCAGATGGTTGCCTTGCTCCATATTTTTTTTCTTTTACCACAGTGCTATGCGTAATATAGCAGGGTGGCATGTACATAGCCAGGCATGGCATGTGGCCATTGACCCCCTCTGGATAATGAGCAGCTGGATCTGGAACCTTGTGTAGCACAAGGAATGTCCAAATTGCTCTCTTTGGGGAATGCTCGAAGGGCCTATCAAAGGTTTTTGTCTGACTGAACTGTCAGAGAGGCTTTAATCCAAGTAGATCCTGGACAAATGGTAAACTCATATGATTGTTGATGGCTTAAAAATATACCCATGGGAGCTTTATATAAAAATTTAAATTTTCAGGTTCTCTTGAAAAATGAAGACCTTAAAACAAAGGCTCTACATTCCCACATGGCAACAATCCATAGGACCTGAATGAAAACTACCCCCTTTACACTGGCATGTTCTCTCCAGTGGCCACAATCTTCTTCACTTTCTGTTGTGTTATAGGTACTGCTTCCCTCATCTACACTTGTATTTGCATATCCTAATTTAAAGGAGGAAAGGAGACAGTGGGTGTAGCATGATAAAAGAAAGGGAGGAATAAAGAATGAATTACTGGCCTGGCGCGGTGGCTCACGCCTGCAATCCTAGCACTCTGGGAGGCCAAGGCAGGTGGATTGTTTGAGCTCAGAAATTCAAGACCAGCCTGAGAAAGAGCGAGACCCTGTCTCTACTAAAAATAGAAAGAAATTACTTGGACAGCTAAAAATATATAGAAAAAATTAGCTGGGCATGGTGGCACATGCCTGTAGTCCCAGCTACTCGGGAGGTTGAGGCAGGAGGATCGCTTGAGCCCAGGAGTTTGAGGTTGTTGTGAGCTCAGCTGACGCCACAGCACTCTAGCCCAGGCAAGAGATTGAGACTCTGTCTCAAAAAACAAAAAAAGTATGAATTACTTAAAGAGATATATTCTAAGCTGTGCAGATGGAAAGAGCAGTTGGAGCTACAATGGGAATGGTGTGTAAACCATTCTAAGTTATTGAGATTTATTCTTTAGGTAATGTTAAGAAGGCTTTTACCAAAGAGTTTAAAAAATGTGAACTGTTTTAGAAAGATAATTTCAGAAGTAGTGTGAAGGACACAGTATAAAAGTTAAACAGTAGAAACAAGGAGGTCATTATATTAATAGAAATGTGCACATAAGAAAAAAATGTGAGTGTGACCTATGACTTTGCCCATAATGATGCAGGGAAAGAATACTGGAGAAAATTCAGAGATATAATCCATAGAACTTAGTAGTCAATTGACTAGATAAGAGTGAGGAAATTAAGGTGAGTATGATGATTTTAGCCTAAGAATTTGGGAGGAAAACATTAACCGAGAGGATAAATTCAGGATTAAATTTGAGAGAAAGAGAAGTTCCTACTGAATGTATTAAAATGAAGGAAGTGACTAGTCATTTAATGTGGACACATGCAGCAAATGGAGCTCTTAGGAGAAAAGAAAAAACTAAATAGGGAACTTGGACATCACCAATGTTGAGTGATATTTGAAGCTAAGAACTAGGTAAGATTGTCCAGGACAAGGAGAAGAGGGGATACAGAACTGTAAGGAACACTATACTTACAGAGATGGTGGTGGAAGAAGTGCCAAGTCGTGAGACTAAGAAGAAAACATAAGAGATATGAAGGCATGGTGTATATTTTCCATTTGCCCTTCGAAATCTACTTTACACCTGCTCTATACCCTGGGAGGCTGATTTGTCTGAGCTGCATACATGGCTCTCGTGTCTTCTGACACTGGGTCTAAATTGGCCAGTAAGAAGCATCGAAGTCATGGTAGAAGAGTTTACATAAATGCTACAGACCACATAACAGGATAAGGACTGAAAGGAAGCAGAGTTTGACTTTTTTTTTTCTTTTTCAGAAGACTGGTGCAGGCGGGAGTCAGGTTGCACAGTTTGGTGGAAGAAATGAATGGTAAGAGAAAATAGAGGCAGTGAGTAAAACGGCTGGTGTTTTATGGGGGAAAAAGAAAGAACACCACTGTGAAACAGAACTTATCTATCCCTTTAAAGGTAAGGAGAGATGCAAATAGCACCATAAAACTGCTTTTTTTGGTCAATTGCCTCATTGTCACATGATTCAAATGGCTTCCTTAAATTAGCAAATCACCTTCTCCCTGAGATTTTAATATGACAGAAATGTTTCAAATATGACCAAGAGACAACTAAAGATGAAATATCTTGTCCAGGCTTACCTCTCAGAGTTATTCCAGTTATTAATCATTTATAGGACACCATAAGCCACCTCTAGGAAAATGATGATTCTTTATTGCTTGTTAAAAATATTTACATTTTCCTCCACCAGCTGTATATAAGGAATTGATATTTTCTGAATTGCTAAGTCAATAACATCTTCCTTGAGCTATCAAAGGATTTGATAAACCAGCAAAACACAAGAGTCTCTGCTGCAAATAAGTGGGAGGCACTCGGGCTGTCAGGCAATTAAGTGGACCTGAATAAGCTGATGTAATTAAGCCTCTTACTGCATAATTATCTTTATTTTAAATGTGTCTTTTGATGAAACATCTGTTCCCTGCTCTAGATATGAAAAGAGGGACCCATGCTCATGAAGAAAACAGAGCTTGTGAGGCCCTCACACATGCTGCCTGGGCTGCTCAGATCCAAGGCAACAAATGTTGTCATTTGTTCCATCTTTGCATGCAAGAGACAGGTGTCCTCACGTCCTCAGCCCATGTTTGCCTGACCTCCAAGCTCACAGCAGCTGCCTGGAGTCCTGTTACACAAAGCAGTCCCTGGGTGCCAAGGGGACATTCAGAAGCAGGCGGTGCACCTAGCTGGAAGGGCTGGTGTTTGGCCATCTGCAAAGAAGAGCAATCGGATGTGCTCAGCAAGAGAAGGTTGGAGACTAATGGTCAGCAGGACCCCCGTCCGTGTCTCCAGCCTCGGTGCACGACCCCTCCCTTTACCAAAGGGAAGTATGATCAGTTGAACCAGCATTACCTTGGTTAATTCCCGTATGGCGTTTTTGTCTGTCCTCAGTTCTTCATGTTCCAAACTCTAGTACGTCAAATCCCTATATTTGCCTGAATCGGGCATTTTGAATCACACTAATGGACATTTAAGTGGGAAAGGCATGGGGTTTGGTGAGAATGAGACCTGATTTTATTTGTGGGTGCTGCCACTTGTGGGATGGGTGAGCAAGCATTTGTTGTCTTTCAGTCTCAATTTATTCAACTCGAAATTAGAAATAATGGTATCTACCATGTAGGATAATTGTGAAAATGAAAAGATAGACAGAGGGCCGAATATAGTGGCTTGAATATAGCAGCTGATCTGAATAAACATTAGCTCCCTCCTCCTTCCTCTGACCCACCTCCTTCTGCCCTCGCAGAGGCCTCCACGCCAGTTTCCTAATTAACAGTGAGCAATCCGCCGTCAAGAACCCTGACCAGCACCACCTCTTTCTACAGTGTCCTGCTGTTTGGGGAGCACGGAGCAGGACCGCGGGTGCGAGTGTTTAAGGGAATCGACCACACACAGCCTAGAGCTTCTGGAGGAATGAACACCATCCTCAGTAATCAGAGTTCACACCTCCAAGCCTGAGTCACAGTTTTCCTGCTTAGTAATGGGGACAATCCAATACTTTTTTATCTCAAACTCCTATATTCTGTATTTTGGGTGATTCATTCCCTTTTGCCCACCCGACTACTAAGCAGGCCCAACTCTGTTTAGCTTCAGAAATCAGATGAGATCGGAGGTGTTCAGGGTGGTCTGGCCATAGCCCAGATCACTCCATTCCTGACCACTCCTCTCCTTCAACGTATTAATATCATGCATACTAGATCAGCTTTAGGCATGCTAATATCTGGAGCCACAGCCTTAATTTCTCTTCTTTTTTTAACAGCTTTACTGAGATATAATACACAGACCATATAATTCACCCACTTAAAGTGCACAATTCAATGGTTTTTAGTATATTCACAAAGTTGTGCATCCATCACCACAGTCAGTTTTAGAACATTTTCACCACCCCAAAAAGAAACCCTGCTCAGCCATCACTTCCCAATCCTCCTGTTCCCCCATAGCCCTAGGCAATCAGTAATCTCCTTTCTACCTCTACAGATTTGCCTATTCAGGACATTCCATATGAATGAAATCATACAAGATGCAGCCTTTTGTATCTAGCTTTTTCACTTAGCATAATGTTTTCAAGGTCCATTCATGTTGTTGTATGAACCATTACTTCATTCCTTTTTCTTGCCAAATAATCTTCCATCGTATGGGTAGACCACATTTTATTTACTCATTCATCAGCTGATGCACATTGGGGATGTCTCCACTTTTGTGACTATCATGAACTATAAGCACTCATGCCAAGATTTTACATGAACAGATATTTTCAATTCCCTTAGGTATATGTTCAGGGTTGGAATTGCTGGGTCACGTGATAATTCTATTTTTAGCTCTTTGAGGAGCTGCCAAATTGTTTTTCAAAGTGGCTGCACCATTTTAAGTTCCCACAAGCAGGACATAAAGATTGTAATTTCTCCACATCAAGCCAACACTTGTTATTATCTGTCCTTGTGATTATAGCCATCAGAGGGGATGTAAAGTGGTATCTCCTTGCAATTTGGATTTGCACTTTCCCGGTGGCTCATTGTCTAGTCTGTTGCAAAAAATAGTTCAGTGACTTCCACTATAAGCCACTGCCTCTGAGAGTATCTTGCTCTGGCTTCTTTGTGCTTCCTAGGTGACAAACAGCCAATGTAGGCTTTACTACAGCAAGACAGCTGCCTGAGAAGGTGCTTTTCAGCCCAGGTCTTTGTGATAACATGTTACACAGCATTTTGCAATGGGAAAAAAAGTGCATTAGAAACAACTTGCTCATTTCAAAGCAAGACCATTGGGAAGGCAGACATCATGTTAGTCCCATCAGACTGAGGGAGGGTTTCAGAGGCTAAGTCAAGAGGAAAAGTTGAAATAAAATCCCATCATTAATTTTCTACATAAAACCAAACTGTAATACTGTTATCATCTGTGACATCAGGAATGTCACACATTTACATATCACCTATGTGGAAGCAGGGACATAGAAACTAAAAATGGCAT
The DNA here is from genome assembly GCA_008086735.1 of Cheirogaleus medius. Lineage (NCBI taxonomy): Eukaryota > Metazoa > Chordata > Mammalia > Primates > Cheirogaleidae > Cheirogaleus > Cheirogaleus medius. The sequence goes on from VBSM01002608.1 coordinate 60,269,410, forward strand.
CTAAAGAGCAGAGTATGAGCCCTGCTTCTAATTTCTGATCCTAATGATTTTAAAAAGTCACTAACTTTAGGTTAAATTTTTTTGTAAGATAGAAAACATAGTTTCCCTATGGGTTTATTGTGAGGGTTAAGATAAAGTTGTTGAGCCTGCTTTATAAACTGTAAAACACTATGTAAATTATTATTATCTGACACTTATTAACAGTAAGAATAGCTTATATTACTGAAAATCTGTTTCGTGCTGGGGCTGGACTTCAAATCCACCAAATATGGTGTCTTTATGGTACTTAGAAAAAGAAATCCCAACCTCATGTGACATTTTTCTTAATTTAGTGTATTATTATATAATCTGCCATCCATGGAAGCAGCTCCGGCTGAAGTCATAATAGGCCGACATGCTCACACATACCCCGTATGTCAAGGCACACCACCACCACTAGTAGCACTCGTACTCAGTGTCCCCAGCTATGCAGATGGGGGAAAGGGCCGACACAGGGCTCTGAGTGCAGCAGACTTCCAAAAGAAACCACCTCCAGGAAAACCCAAAGCACAGTGGGTCGGGGCACAACCTCACGAACATGTGCCTCCCAAGTGAGCATATGTGTGCCCTACCCAGTGTGGGCGTGGCCATGCATGGATGTGTAGATTCAGCACCTGAGCTGTCACATGTGGCTACATGCAGCTGAAGATTTGGCTGGGCTAAAAGGTCTAAGACAACCTCACTTCCACATCTCGCAGCTCACCAACCTGCAGCTCATTTTTCCTCCCTGTGACCTCTCATCTTTCATTAGGCTAAACTGGCTTCCTTTCATGGTGGTCTCAGGACACTGTTCCAAAAAAGCAAATACATAGTCTTTGGAGGCCTAGACCCCAGAATTCCCATCCCACAATGTCACTTCTGCTACATGCAAAGTCAACGCCAGTCATAAAGCCAGCCCAGATGCAATGAGGTGGAGGAATAGACTCTAGCTCTTGATGTTGTGGAACATCATATGTTGATTTAATCCACCCCACCTGTACACAGGAGCCTTATTTTACTTATAACAATGCCATGAGCTTACTGCAATACCATGAGGTCAACTATTATTTTATCCATTTTTTAGATAAGGAAATTGAGACCAAAGCTTAAGAGAACAGCTTGTGTGGCAGGTCTGAACCAAGGTCTGTTTAACACCTACTATTGAACCCAGAGATTTGAATCTTGTTTGCTGTGATCAAAGCTCCTATGGAAATTGCACACTCCTCCATGAAGCTTCAGATGAAAGACTGAAAATAATGCTGAGTTTAACAAAAACTGTAGCAAGAGCCCTAGTGGGATAGATTGTTCATATTTAGAATGTTGTAAAACATTGGAGCATGCACATTAGGAAAACCCAAATTTCATTTGGATTTTAGAACAGATAGCCAGTTTAGCCAGCTAGGAGCGTCAGTAGATGTATTAAAGCACCTCAAAGGACTATAAAAATTATCTTCCCTTTTCTAATGAAAATGTTCAAGACATTTCTTAGAGCATTTTGTTTTCTAACAAGCTAACCAAAATTTGTACTAGTTTCTGCATTCAATATTTTACATGTAGAGTTATCGTTGATGAAAGTTTGAAATATCTTCAAAATTAACACTGATAAAGATAATATAAGCCTTTTTTCTTTGTCACTGGTAATTTTTATGTAATTTAATAAATATGTAGAAATTTCAGTTGTCACTGCCATTTTCAAATTTATGATCAGAGTCAAACATTTTCAGATTCAATAGCAAAAGTGAACAAGAATCAAACATATTTAGTAAGGACTTAACCCTACTTTCTGCTCCTCTCACCATTAGGTGGTCAGGACCTAATCAAACAGAAGTTACCAAAAATAATCTAATGTCTAATGTAAATATAGACACATAGACATAGATATATTTAGATATAGATAATAGATATACATTGAAATTTAAGAGACTGTACGTGTGAGAGACTGAGAAACAGAAGCAGTGTTATACTGTTGATTAAATCATGAAAAACAGGCCAGGCATGGTGGCTCATGCCTGTAATCCTAGCACTTTGGGAGGCAAAGGCCAGGAGTTTGCAGTGAGCTATGGAGATGCCATTGCACTCTAGCCACAGAGACAGAGAAAGACCTTGTCTCAAAAAAGGAAGTGTCAGGGCATCAGGACTCAAACAAACGATTCGTTGTAAGTACTTATCCAAGAGCTTCCGCTTCCCCTTTGGAAGACTTTACTGCCCTCTCTCTGGTGTCCAATTCTTCCCTTCCCCTCAGGTCTATTTCCCTTGTATAGAAATGGGTATTCATTCAGACCAGTTTCAGTCACAGAATCGTGATGTAAATCTCAAAGAAAACATGTATTTTTCCCATTTACCTGAAGAGCTTATTTAAATTGTTCAGGCTAATAGAAAAAATGTAGAGGTTCTATGACCTAGGCAACAATTTAGTCTTGGTTTTAATTTTGAGTCTTTCATTTATATTCTGATACACTTTAGTCACCTCAATGGAGGTATTTATTCAAAATGGTCTTCTAGAAGAACCATAGAGAAAACATATCTCTATCTTTATAGAAAGGTAGAAAGCACAGCACATAAACATCATAAGATCAAATTTATTTGAGTTCTGCAAATGACTACCTATTTGATCTTGGGCAAGTCACTTTGCCAGTTCATGCCTCAATTATCCCATCTCTTAAACGAGAGGATGAAGCTAGATACCTTCTCAGCTCATTCAGCTCTGATATTATTTGATTCTAGTGCCAGTGCATAATTTCATCATATACTCCACACATTTTTATTCCAAAACACATTGACATCATGTTAAATTAGGTTGACTCAAGTTCCCCGTGTAAACAATTGTGGCTATTGCCAAAATTTGTTAACAAATAGAAAACAAGTGTGTTTCAAGTTCTTTCCTTTAATGCTCTGAGCACATTTTTGATGTGTTGAAAAACTGCAAGGTATTTCTGTATGCTGCTCTTTATTTGACTCATTAGATCACATCGAAAACATTTCACAGAGCCTCTTTCCTACCTTTTCTGGAACATTATTCAAAGTCGAACAAAAATATTTGAACAAGATGTCTTGATTTTAAAAAAATATACATCTGCGTTACAGGAAAAAAGCAAACACCCAAACTAGATGTTAATCGTTCTGTTTGATAAGCCAAAGCACATTGATAAGCTCCTGCCAAATAGTTGAAATGTATTCTAAATGAGTATAACCTTTGTTGGACAGTGTGCTGGCTGAGCTGTAGAATATAGCCTAGAGGCATCTATAACTAGATAGAGATACCAGAGGATATAGGGTTCTTAGGAAAAACCACAACTGAAATTATGAAATGTTTTGGAAAGCAAGAATTCCAAACTATCATCTTCCCAGCAGATCTGATTACTCTCATGTGTTCTAATTTCACAGCAAACACAGATCCAGTTGACATGTGGGGAGAAAGTTTCCCAAACAAACCATTTGTGGCATTCTTGGAAATATTTCTGGATGGTTATGCATTATGGGAAGGCCTAGTATCATCATAACTCAAGTTCATATCCACTGAATTTCTTTGATGGAAAGGAACCTTGAGTAAGGACATGATCTCAGATTTTCATATACACCGCTCGTCAGCTCATGGACTGGTAGCCACTTGACCTTCACTAAAAACCCTAACACAAGGCAGCTTGACCCAAGGCACAGTGGGAGTCAGCAGCTCTGGATGTTTCTATTTTTCCTGAATGTCCCATGCGACTCATCTGAATACCGAACTCCCATCGTCTTTGCAAGTGACTTGATGTTTGAGATCAGCCCAGGCAGCCAAGGAACAAGTCTTCCCTGTCCTAACCTTGTCTCCATACAAAGGCCACGACAGACAGCATGTTTTGCAATGGGAAGAGGGGAAGGGAATCCATGTATGTCTTCACTAGAAGTTTCTCTGGGCCTCACCTCAGCAGCTCGAGAGCCAGCCCCACACATGCTTTCTCTGATATCTACCACTGTCTTCTACCTCAAGTTCACCTGGCTTTTCTTCCCCCTTCTGTGCTTGCACAGCCAACTCAAGCACTATCACTTTTCTTCTTTATTTGGTTATACCAACCTAGGTGCTTGTAGGGGCCCATGGAAAGATGGGCCATGGAAAGCTTTTTCCATCTTTAAATGAGCAAAGTAGACCAACCTTGTGAAAAGGATGGCAGAAACTCAGATTGGGGAAGGAGAAGGTGAGTAACAAGACACATGCAGCTCTTGCCTCAGCAAAGCTGCCAGTAGTACTTCCCTAGCTGTATTTCACTCCTTACTTTAAGTGCCCTAATTTTCTCTGACTCAATTTTCATTCAAAACTAAGTTGCTCTGCCATCTGAAGGAGTGCCTTAGACATATTAGTTTGCATGCATCATTCTTGTATTTCCTTTTAAGTCTTTAAGAAAGATCATATAGTCAGTAAATAATACCCTTAACAAGAATTTTTCTTCTGCATGAAAAGTCTTTACTTTTACTAGGATAGCAAAGGGAGCTTGGCCTTGGGACACAAAAAGGGAGGAATTTCCTCTACTCCCAGGGCAAGTGCTCAGAGATTCGAAGAAAAGAGTAGTCTAGGAACAGCATATGACTGAGAAAAGAAACCATCTGGACCCTGTTACCAGCATCATGGCCAAGCCTTGAAAACTTTGGGGGATAGGGAGACAGATTCCTTCTTCCACCCCTACACAAAGAGAAAAAACTGTTACCGGGAGCTGTGGATGATGGACAGTGTGCTTCTTCCATGGAAAAGCCCCTGATTTAGAGACCCAGCCAATCCCCAACTTCAAATAGTGTTACAAGGAGGCCAACCCCAGAGAAGCTGGACCATCTGGATTTCAATAGGCCACAATCGACTGCAATATCAACAATAGCCCCAAACAAGAACTCCTCAGTGGGCTGACCCAGATCTCAGGCTTTTTCTTCTCCGCTTAAGGTATAGTAATCAGGACTGACCTTTTGGTCTGTGCCATAATTACTGCAGCTCTTGGGAGTCATCAGGTGAAATCCCAAGGAGGAAAAATAAAGCGTCCCTTGGTTGTAGGGGACAAGTGCTCAGATTCATTGAATTAATTAATTAATTAGTTTATACAGAGTCTCGCTCTGTTGCCCTGGGCAGAGTGCAGTGGCATCATCGTAGCTCACAGCAACCTCAAGCTTCTGAGTGTATTCGATCCTCTCGCCTCAGCCTCCTGAGTAGCTGGAACTACAGGCACGTGACACCACACCCAGCTAATTTTTCTATTTTTAGTAGAGATGGAGTCTCACTCTTGCTCAGGCTGGTCTCAAACTCCTGAGCTCAAGCAATTTTCCCACCTTGGCCTCCCCAGAGTGCTAAGATTACAGGCATGAGCTATAATCATTGAATTACTCCATGCCCAGCCCAGGGTCATTGAATTTAAATGCATAAGTTTTATATCCCAAACTGGGGAAATAAGGAATATTGGTTTCAGGATATTGTCTTAGTCCATGTGGGCTGCTATAACAAGATAACATAAACTGGGGAGCTTAAACAAGAGAAATTTATTTCTCACAGTTCTGGAGACTGGAAAGTCCAAGATCAAGGAACCAGCAGATTCAATGTCTGATGAAGTCCTGATTCCTGGTTCCTAGATGGTGCCTTCTCACTGTGGCCTCCCATGGTGCAAGGAGCCACCCTTGGGCCTCCTTTATAAGGGCACGAATCCCTCTCATGGGGGCACCACCCTATGACCTGATCACCTAATAAAGATGAAGGCCCCACCTACTAATACTTTCACTTTGGGGATAAGGATTTCAACATATGAAACATTCAGACTATAGCACAGGGTATAGGGGCTCAAAGTCATTAAATTTGTATAAATTTTATCTCTAAAACTGGGGAAGTAAGGAATATCAATTTCACATTTGTGGATTTTGGATTGTCCAGCATCCATTTTCTACTAGCACTCTGATTCCTTTTGAGACTTTTTTTTCCCCTATTGGACACGGTATGGGGGGACAGTAATCAGGGGCCATGCCCTTCCCTGCCCAAGGGACCAGCACAAGATTCCACTTCAGTCAACTGAATGCCCTTTCCCCAGTGTTTAAATCTGAGCATAGCGTCAAAGGGACTGGAAATGAATACAGCCCACTCCAACCCCATGGATGCTTCTGGCTGGTCTCTGAAATGTCCTGTTTCTTTGCTCTGGAAGCTGCTCTATGCCTTGCCACATCCCTAGCATGTCTTTGAGGCTCCTAGAAATTCTGTGAGCCTCAATATCCTTCCAATAAATTCCCTCCAGCTTTAGTTAGCCACAATTCATTTCAATTGCTTCAAAGACATGTAACTAACACCAACATTTATGCAACGACCCACAGTTTACAATGCATTTATTCATTTAGTACCCCATTTCACTCCGACAACACTCTGACGTTAGTAGATCAGATATTATTCACACTTTGTATGTGGGAAAAAAAGACTCAAAGGGTTTAAACAACTTGCTCATGTTCTCACAGCAAGAAAGTGTCCCCCAGCTCAAAACTTTTAGCGTCACATCCAGTGCTCTTTTCACTGTGGTAAGGTATGAGTCTCTCATCTGTTTCCCATAAAGCAGCAAAAGGAAGACAAGTTAATTGGAAACACCCATGTTCTTTTGCTAGCATTCATGAGACTAATATAATGGGCCTCTTTTAAAAGTTTTCTTTTAATGCACAGGGCTTTAGATGTAAAAACATTCTTTAATATACTGTAGCAATGTTAATGGAGTCAGATCACAACAGAGTGACATATTTACATTTGGAAATAGTGAAAGTAATGACAAATGGACTCTGATGCCACCTGTAACTGTTGCCTTTTAGAGGAGAGAAACCTAAGTCCATCATCACTATAGGAAAAAAAAATGGCTTCCTCAAAACACAAATATACAAGCCTGTGTCCCCAAAGAGGACTAACACTAACCATGAGAAACCTGAAAACTGGCCATGCCTGGGCAGTAAGTATCTGAAAGTTATTCCTCTAACTGTGGAGAATTCCAGGCTTTTTTTTTTTGAGACAGAGTTTTGCTCTATTCCCAGGCTAGAGTGCCGTGGCGTCAGCCTAGCTCACAGCAACGTCAAACTCCTGAGCTCAAGCAATCCTTCTGCCTCAGCCTCCCAAGTAGCTGGGACTACAGGCATGTGCCATCATGCCCGGCTCATTTTTTTCTATATATTTTTAGTTGTCCAATTAATTTCTTTCTATTTTTTTAGTAGAGACGGGGTCTTGTTCTTGCTCATGCTGGTTTCGAACTCCTGACCTTGAGCGATCCTCCCGCCTCGGCCTCCCAGAGTGCTAGGATCACAGGCGTGAGCCACTGTGCCTGGCCCCAGGCTTTTTTCTTTATCCATAAAGACTAACTTTAAAGTGTCATTCAAATTTAATTGATTATTGCAAGATTTGTCTTAAGCCAATAATATTCTTTTGATATTTAAAATTACTAGATAATTTGTCTGAAGTCACTTTTCATATCCTCAGCAGTGTTTGGTGCTGAAGGCAAATAATTTGGTCTAGAATGACCTCACTGAGAAATCACCCAAAGCATAGGCCCCACCCAACACCAGAACTAAACTATAGGAATCGAGAATGTCCAGTCCCAGCATGACTCTTAGGTTCCTCTCGTGGAAAAAGGGTTTCTCATAGACAAGTGTGGAAAAACTCACTTCCTGATATTGTCTGCTTTATTATCCTACAATATTTCTCGATTTAAAAGAAGGAACCCTTCATGAAAATGTTTGAAATTTAAGCACTAAAGAAACAGACATGACAGGAACCAGTTCATAAACATGTTGAGTTTATGCAGGCTTTAAAATTTTTTATTTATATATAAAATGTCTGCTTTCAACATCTATCCTAGGCCCTTTCATAATAAAAAACATTGTCTAGATAAAATGTATTTTATAAATATTAGCCATTTCATGACTTTATATCAAAAATATAGGGACAAAACTTTTCTTTCAAAGTCCCAAAATACTAAAACCAGATGTTCTTTTACACTTAGGAAAATGTAAAAAAAATGTTTCTCCTTATTATGTATATATAAATACAAATCGGACTACTTGAAACTCTTGGTATCACTCACACTTGAGTACATATTAACTGACTCTGCCATTGGTTCCACTGGATTGACTTAATGTGCTTCTTAATTTTTACAAAATTGATTTATGGAACAAAAACTATTAATAAAATCTCTATGACCCTAAGGTGTAAGTCAAAGTCTAAAACTGACCAGCAAGCCAAACAAATACATGAAGTAAAGCAGAAAAAAATAAAAGGATTTATATAAAGTTGAATGATCACATAATTATATGATGTTCCAAAGGAGTGTTTCCAAAACAACTATGGAAAGAGATCTATGAAACTGTTCTTTTTATTCCTAGATGAAAAGCAGATCTAAAATAGTTCTTAGAGTGATGGTTGCACAGCACTAAGGTCAATGTTAGGGCTGCAAATCAAAGTTGACACCTCTCTTAACTGTTCCTTCCTTTAGTGAGGTTTCTTCTAGCTTAGTGGTTTGTTACTACTTCTATTGTTGATTACTGTACATACATGTATATCAATCTCTATTGTAGGGCAAGCACATGGTTAAAATTCCTGTGAATAACAACTACTCTTAATATGTAAGCCAAACATTGTCAAAGCAAATAAAGTGTTTTAGAAAATCAAGAGGCTAATTTGTAGGGTGTATTTTGGGGGGTTGGGAATGGGAGTATTGTTGAGATAGGTTTTTTGTTCCTTTGATAGCTCTCCTCTGATAGAAAAATTTTGATATTATAAAGAATACATTATTTTGCAGCTTTTTAATTCTCTTTTTACTCCATTAAAAATGTTTTATAAATAGAGTACACAAATGTTTTGGAAATATAATTGAATCCTGCTTTATCTGGGGCTGAGGGGTGAGAAAGAGGTGATGTCCATAATTTGCTTGCTTTCTCTGGCCTTTACTGTTGCTCTCTGTTGTCTACACATCCGACAGGCTCTATCTAAGAATCTAAGATGTTGAAATAGATCAAATTTCTTTTTCCCTTTCTCCAGGTTAATGACATTTGCTGTGAAGGGCGAGTGATTACTATAGAATTGGAAGCTGGAGACAAGGAGCCAGAGGCTGGATCTCAGGACTAATACCCTCCATTTATCTGGAGAGAGCATTGTGAAAGTTCCGAGCTATTTTTCTACATAAATAACATCGCCACCCACCTGGCATTTTCTCAGAGGCAGGCCTCTGATAGCCTCTCTCTAGTTTCTGCAGAGAACAAATTCAAGTCCTACAGCAAGTTACTTTGTGACGTTATATATTCTATTTATTATGAAACGCTCATTTGTGGAAAAGAAAAAACAAAGTTTTAGAATCATTTGGTTTTTACCACTTCTCTAAATACTCTGTTTCCCAGATTCATCACCCACCATTTTCATCAGGCTTGGCTCCAAATACATTTTGACAGTCTTCCAAATCTAAATGTACCCTCAAAGGATGAAAAATCACTGATAACATTCTTTCGAATGTGTCAGAGACTAAGGAGAGTGCTGATAAAGCCTGCCTAACAATGCAGCCTGGATGCTAGAGCCAAGTCTTGTCAGAGTGATATTGATTATGCATGAAGAACACTTCAAAGCTAATCAAGACACCCTGTGCCCTACACACATACACACACAATACACACATCTCAAGGTCTTGCAAACAAGGCAAATTATTAATAAATAATTGTATACTAAGGTAGAAACAAAGAGAAAAACTCATCAAATTCAGTTATTTGGAGATAGATTATCTAAGTCTCCTATTCACATCACATTCTATGGTGGCAGCAACTCTGAGTCTCACTAATGTTGAAAAGTGCATGCCTTATATTTATTTGCATTATATTCCTGGATCTCTATACATACCAACTATCCAAATGATGAGAAATCTCTTAGTCCTTTCTACTTTTCTCTGTGCATATGGTGTTGTTTCAGGAACCAGAGTATGAGGAGTTTTCACACTTCTTAAAAATAAGAATGTTTCATGTGATCTCTCTTATAGATGTTGCAATAAATATATTAGTTCCAAATGGTTTGGTTTTCACTCCCACGTAACTAACACTAAGGCAACACTCTAAGTATTCTTCAGCACGTGGAATCACAGAAGTCCGGAGGGATAATAAAGGGCAGGATATATGAACCTTAACTCCTGAATAAGCTGAGGTGCCTGGAGTTGCTGATATCCAGGAACGCTGGAGAATGGCATTTCTTAGGTAATTATGATCTCAGCCAGTTCTAATGGAGCGGTAATAATCTGGCAGATCCTGTGGATGGTGTGCATTTCAGAGCCCTCACAAGTTCCAAGGAAAGAAAGTTATTCTTTTACCTCAGGAAAAAAGAATAATTGACCTATTGAGACAAAGGAGACAATTGACTACAGTTCCTTTGGCACTAGGGTCCCTTGTCATCTAGAAAATAGTGATTGGATTACAGAGTGGATTAGCATAATTTAGTGGCAAAAGCACTCGTAACCATTTATCTTCTGGACAAATAGCTACTGAACCATGTTTCTTCGATTTCTTCCTTTCTACTTGCCTCAGTTTGGTAGGAAAAAAGGGGATGGGGGACCAAAGGAGTACGATGTAACTCTAATACACTAAAAACACAAGACCGTGTGGCACAGGAAGTGTCCCACTGTAAGTGAGGATGACAAGTGCCGCATACAGTATCGTTGGATCTGTAGTTTTCGTATAACTAAGGGTGGTCATTTTGAATAATTATGTTCCTCTACGTTGAACTAATTTGATGAACTACTTTAGGGTTTTAATGAGTCCTTTTAAAAAAAACTACAGTAATACATATATAGCATAAAAAGTCAAATACTACAGGATTGTTTTTAAATTTAAAAAAATTGTCCTTATCTCATTTTTCTCTCTTTCTTCACCCCAGGGTCCTACTTTCCAGAGCCAATCACCTTAATCTTATTATTTTTAGTTATTTAGTTGACTCTAAATAATATGTTATACTGAAATTACTGATTTGGGGGAAGGCATTCTATTTCAACTTGAAGATAAAGATTCGGCTGGGCATGGTGGCTCACATCTGTAATCCTAGCACTCTGGGAGGCTGAGGTGGACAGATCATTTGAGCTCAGGAGTTCGAGACCAGCCTGAGCAAGAGCAAGACCCCATCTCAACTAAAAAAATAGAAAGAAATTAATTGGCCAACTAAAAATATATAGAAAAAATTAGCCGGGCCTGGTGTGGACATGCCTGTAGTCTCACCTACTCGGGAGGCTAAGGCAAGAGGATCACTTGAGCCCAGGAGTTTGAGGTTGCTGTGAGCTAGGCTGATACCACAGCACTCTAGCCCAGGCAACAGAGTGAGACTCTGTCTCAAAAAGCAAAGCAAACAAACAAACAAAAGACTGAAAACCAATCAAAGTGCTTGGATTAATGTGACATGTGAAATAGTGTTCACTGGAGAGCTAGGCGATGTGCCAAGATTATGTTTTTCTCTTCACAGATTCAAAGTCATGGCATTTGTGGCATTCAAAGGAGAAGGATCAAGTGAACCAAACACTCAGTCAAATGAATGACCTTTTCTTAAAAGTCATTAGTTATAAGAAATCATACCATATTGAGTTTGCTTTTTACTTAGTTATTTTCTTGTAATATTTTTGCTATATTTATTTTGCTTTATTGTTTTCTGAGTTTTATAATTATTTATCTTTTTTGGAAGGAAAATAAAAAACTCATATGCCTACTTTATCCATAAAATGTCACCTTTTCTGGGAAGCCTCCTTGGCTCCTCAAGGTGAGGTAATGCCCAACTTTAAGCTCCCATAGCATATATTTTTGCCTGTAGCTTTAGGTTAATAAAAGACTAGCTAGAACAGAGTCCTCATTATATTGCACTATAATTATACATTTAGGTCTCTGTCTACTAAGGTAGATTATGAATTATTAAAAAAAAATTATATTATCTTATCATGCCCTACCTCCACCATATAGTACATGTTCATTACCTTTGTTATATAAACAAATGTGGTCTGTGAACACATATCTCTCTAGTAAATGTGAGTATTCACTCAACCATTCACCCTTTTTTCTAGGTTTATTTGGGAACATCTAAAATTAGAGAACAATGTAAGTTTTAAGCTGTTTTCTTAAAAATTCCAGAAAAATATAATCATATATTATCTTCTGACTTTGAAAACAAGAACAATCATAAAAGTGTAGACATTCTCCTTCTTTTCACTTTCCATTTATAAGCATCTCATTTAAAAATACGTTTTACTAAGAACTGGAAGACAGAGCATCAGAAAGGCTTGAATTCATCTAAATTACTTTCTTTTGCTTTTAAAGGTCACCATATTTCATAAAGACATAGAATATAAATATAATATAGAATACATAAATTTAAAGACATAGACTATGGAAATATAAAGGCATGGACCAACTCCTATGCTAGACAAAAGGGATTCACTGCCTCTTTGCCATGGTGATCAAATTTTTCTCAAAGTAACCTGTGATTACAAGTTTCTGAGGGGCATTTCAAAGTCTCTCCTATTTCGTGCTATCACACTTCTTGCTATGGCAGGGCATTACAGCAATAATCACAAAATTCAAAATATATAACCTTTAAAAATGACTTCATATTTATTAGAAGTGATTCTTTAATTGTAAATGGATTCAAATCCCCAACCAAAAGACAGAGATTGGCAAAATTGATTTTAAAAATATGATCCAACTATATGCTGTCTACAATAGACTTACTTTGGATCCAAAGACACAAATAGATTGAAGTGAAAAAAATGAAAAAAGATACTCCAGACTCCGAAGCAAGATGGCTGACTAGAGACATCGCTTGCCAGATCTTCCCAGAGGGAAGAAAAGGTTTCAGATAAAGGAGAAGGAGGAATGGGCACAGCTCAGGTGTAGTTCAGAGGAAGAAGTACTAAAGCCTGCCAGGGACTTCATGGAGAGAAATCATGAAGCAGAACAGGAAGACAAAAAAGATACTGGCAAGGATCAAACCCAGAGAGGCTCAGAGCCCAGTGAAGGGGTAAGGATAGTTTCTGTTTCTCCTTCTCACTCACCTTTGGTAATCAGCGGGCTACTGACTGCTTGGAAGCTTTTCCACCCTCATGAGCCCAAGCATTGCTGCAACCACTGAACTGTATGAAGACTTGTGTGATCCAAGAGCTTGGACATTCTGTATGGGCTTCCTTCTAGGAAGAGGGACCAGAGGAGCTGGAGTCCTGGCTCTTTTCCATTCAGACTTTTTTCCTACCCTGTCCCTTCCCTGCCCACTGCAGCTGGGAGGGAAGATTGAGTGAGACTTTTGGGAGTGGTTGCCTCTCCCCTCCTGATGTGTCCTCCAGTCTGAGATCAACACAGTGGGGCCCACACCTTTCCGCTTGAGGACCTGCAGTGGACCCAGGGCTGCCGAGTCTGGGAGTTCCCTGCCTGCCAGCACTAGGGGATTTTTCCTCTCCCCCATCCCCCACTGCTTGATTTCCACTAAGTTTTACATTCCTCTGTGCATACATGTGCTCATCAGTTAGTTCCAGTATAATAATGAGTACATATGGTGTTAGTTTTTTCATTCTTGGGATACATCACTTATGATGATTGTCTCCAGTTCCATCCAAATTGTTGCAAAAGGCATTAATTCATGCTTTTTAAGGGCTGAGTACTACTCCATGATATACATATATCACATTTTGTTACTCCACCCATGAATCGATGGGCGCTTGAGTTGATTCCACATCTTTGCAATTGTGAAATGTGCTGGAATAAACATTCTAATGCAGGTGTCTTTTTTGATTAAATGACTTCTTTTCCTTTGGGTAAATACCAAGTAGTGGGATTGCTATATCAAATGGTATGTCTACTTTTAGTTCTTTGAGGAATCTCCACACTGTTTTCCCTAGAGGTTGTACAGTTTGCAGTTCAACCAACAATGTAGAAGCATTCCTTTCTCTCTGCATCCATGCCAACATCTATTGTTATTGCACTTTTTAATAAAAACCATTCTAATGGAGGTAAGGTGATATCTCAGTGTGGTTTTAACTTGCTTTTCTCTGAGGATTAGTGACATTGAGCATTTTTTCATATGTTTACTGGCTATTTGTCTATCTTCTTTTGAAAAGATTATGTTCATGTCTTTTGGCCACTTCTTAATGGGGTTGTTTGTTCTTCTCTTGTTGATTTGCTTGAGTTCTGTGTAGATTCTGGATATTATCCCTTTATCAGATGTATAGCTTGTGAATATTTCTCTCATTCTATAGATTATCTATTCGCTCTGTTGATTATTTCCTTAGCTGTGCAGGAGCTTTTTAGTTTAATCAAATCCCATATATTTATTTATTTAATTATTTTTTTCCATTTTAAAAATTGTTTTATTATACACTTCTATTAAGATATCTTTTTTAGATCTAATTTTATTGGGGGTGGGGAGCCATACTAAAGCAGGAATCTTGGAAACTCTTGAAAACTGTTAGAGTATTCTAGGGAAGAACAAAACAGAATAAAACAGAAACAACAAAAAAGTTAATATGAGTACTTTCTGAGCTTAAAACCTCTAATGCCTGATTTTTTTTTTTTTGTCATTTCCTTTCATTCCTTCACTTCCTTCCTTTCCCCTCCTATTTTTTTTTCTCGGCTTTTTTTCTTTCTCTTTTTATTTCAGAGTATTATGGAGGTGTAAACATTTTGGTTACATGAATTGCTTTTATACAATTTGAGTCAAAGTTATAAGAGTGCCCATCACCCAAATAGTGTGCACTGTACCCATTAGGTGTGTATTTACCTATCTCTTCTCTCGCCTTCCCAACTGCTTAGTTTATGTTGAGCTTTGTTTCCATATGTGCACAAGAGTGTTGATCAATTAGTTCCAATTTAGTAGTGAGTGCATGTGATGTTTGCTTTTCTATTCTTGTCATACTTCACTTAGAAGAATGGTTTCCAGTTCCATCCAGGTTGTTACAAAAGATATTAGTTTACCAATTTTTTTTTATGCCTGAATAGTACTCCATGACATACATATACCAAATTTTATTAACCCACTCATTATTGATAGGCACTTCAGTTGATTCCACATCTTTGAGATTGTAAATTGTGCTGTAATAAACATACTAGTGCAGGTGTCTTTTTGAGAAAATGACTTTTTTCCTTTGGGTAAGTACCCAATAGTGGGATTGCTGGATCAAATGATAGTTTGATCTTTGAGGTAGATCTGTTTGCAGATGATATGACCTTATATGTAGAAAACCCTAAAGATTTCTCACACAAAAATGTTAGAACTAGTAAATGAATTTAGCAAAGTAACAAGATATAAAGTCAACACACAAAAATTAGCTGCATTTCTATACACTAACAATGAGCCCTCTGAAAAGGAAATTTTTAGAAAATTTCATTTATAATAGCATCAAAAAATATTTGGCAATTAAATTAACTAAAGAAGTGAAAGACTTATACAAAGAAAACTACAAAACATTGCTAAAAAAAATTAAAGACAAATGAATGGGAAACACATCATATGTTCACGGATTGGAAGACAATATTGTTAACATGCTCATACTACTCAAAGCAATCTATAGATTCAATGCAACCCCTGTCAAAAACCCAATAATTTTTTTTGGAGAAATATAAATAGCTATCCTAAAATTCATATTTTAGAATCTGAATTAGTCAAAGCAATATTAAACAGAAGAATAAAGCTGAATGACTCACTCATGCTACTTAATTTGAAAACTTAGTACAAAGCTATGATAATCAAAGCAGTGTGGTATTGGCATAAAGATAGATATATAGACCAAATAAAACAGAGATCCCAGGAATAAACCCTTGCATATATGGTCAAATGATTTTTGACAAGGGTACCAAGACCATTCACTGGGGAAAGGACAGTTTTTTCAATAAATGAGGCTGGGAAAACTGGATATCCACTGGCCAAAGAATGAAGTTGGACCTTTATGTAACACCATATATAAAAATTAATTCTAGATGGATCAAAGACCTAAATGTAAGACCTAAAATATAGAACTCTTAGAAGAAACCGTAAGGGAAAAGCCTTATAGCATTGTAATTTTCAATGATTTCTTAACTATCACACTAAGGCACAGGCCGCAAAAGAAAAACATGGACTTCATAAAAATTTTTTAAAATTGTGTATCAAAAGACACTATTCATTGGCTGTGCAGAAGCTTTTTAATTTGATCAGGTCCCATTTATTTATTT
>VBSM01002608.1:60285697-60332606 GCA_008086735.1 Cheirogaleus medius
ATACATAACTGTAATATTTGTACCCCCATAATATGCTGAAATAAAAAAAGAAAGAAAGAAAAAAAAAGACACTATTCACAGAGTAAAAAGGCAACTCAAAGAATAGAATAAAATATTTGCAAACCATGTATCTGATAAGGGATTTATATCCAGAATATACAGACAATGCGTAAAACTCAAAAACAACAACAACAACAACAACAACAAACCACTGGATTCAAAAATAGACAAAGGACTTGAATAGACATTTCATTGAATAGAACATATGCACTGTAGGTTGGAATATAAAATGGTACAGTCACTGTGGAAAACAGTATTGTGATTCCTCAAAATATTAAAAATAGAATTACCATATGATCCAGTAATTCCACACCTGGGTATAGATATAATTTAGAGATACTATGGGTTTGGTTCCAGACTACCACAATAAAACAATATCATAATAAACCAAGCCACACAAATTATTTGGTTTCCCAGTGCATATAAAAGTTATATTTATACTATACTGTACTCTATGAAGTGTGCAGTAGTATCAAGTTCTAAAAAAGTATATACATACCCTAATTTTAAAATATTTTATTGCTAAAATATGCTAATGATCATCTGTGTCTGCAATGACTCATCATTTTTTTGGTGTTGGAAGATCTTGCTTCAATGTGGATGCCTGCTGACTGATCAGGGTGGTGGTTGCCGAAGGTTGGGTTGGCTGTGGTGATTTCTTGGAATAAAACAACAATGAAGTTTGCCACATCTATTTACTCTTCCTTTCACAAATGATTTCTCTGTAATATATAATGCTGTTTGACAGCATTTTTATCCAGAGTAAACCTTTCAAAATTGGAGTCAAGCCTCTCAAACCCTGCCATTGTTTTATCAATTATATGTAATATTCTAAATCCTTTGTTGTCATTTCAACAATGTGCATAGCATCTTCACCAGGAGTAGATGACATCTCAAGAAACCATTTTCTTTGCTCATACATGAGAAGCAACTTCTCATGTGTTCAAGTTTGATCATAAGATTTCCTCAGTTCAGTCCTATCTTCAGCCTCCACCTCTAATTCTAATTCTTTTGCTACTTCCTACCACATCTGCAGTGACTTGCTCTACTGAAGTCTTGAGCCCCTCAAAGTCATCTACAAGGACTGAAACCAACTTTTTCAAAACTCCTGTCAATATTGCTATTTTGACCTCCTCCCATGAATCATGAATATTCTTAGTGGCAAATCCTTTTCGGAAGTATTTTAATTTCCTTTTCTCAGATCCATCAGAGTAATCGCTATCTATGGAAGTTATAGCCTTATGAAATGTATTTCTTCAATAAGACTTGAAAGTCAAAATTGCTCTTCAATCCATAGGCTACAGAATGGATGTTATGTTGCAGACATGAAAACAGCAATCATCTCCTGGTACATCTACATCAGAACTCTTGGGTGCATTTTCCATGAACAGTAATATTATGAAAGGAATCTTTTTATCTGAACAGTAGTTCTCAATAGTGAGCTTAATATTCAGTAAATCATACCACAAACAGATGTGCTGTCATCCAGGCTTTCTTGCTTTACTTAAAAGCATTTGCAGAGTAGATTTAGCATAATTCTTAAGGGCTTTAAAATTTTCAGAATGATAAATGAGTATTGCCTTCAACTTACAGTTACCAGCTGCATTAGCCCCTAAGAAGAGAGACAGCCTGTCCTTTGAAGCTTTGCCAGCAGGAATTGACTTCTCTTCTCTAGTTATGAAAGTCCAAGATGAAATCTTCTTCCAATAGAAAGCTGCTTTATCTAATTTGAAAATCTGTTACTTAGTGTAGCCACTTTCATCAATAATCTTAGCTAGATCTTCTGGATAATTTGATGCACCTTCTCCATCAGCACTTGCTCCTTCACCTTGTACTTTATGTTATGGAGATGGCTTCTTTCCTTAGCCTCATGAACCAGTCTCTGCTAGCTTCCAACTTTTTTTGGAAACTTCCTCACCTCTCTCAGCTTTCAAAGAGTTGAAGAGAATTGAGGCCTTACTCTGGATTAGGCTTTGGCTTAAGGGAATGTTGCGGCTGGTTTGATCTTCCATCCAAACCACTCAAACTTTCTCCATATTAGCAATAAGTCTGTTTCACTTTCTTACCATTTGTGTATTCACTGGAGTAGCACTTTTAATTTCCTCCAAGAACTTTTCTTTGCATTCACAACTTGATTAACTGTTTGGTGCAAAAGGTCTAGCTTTTGGCCTATCTTGGCTGTCAACATGTCTTCCTCATTAAGCTTAATCATTTCTAGCTTTCATTTTAAAGTGAGAGATGTGTTAACTCTTCCTTTCACTTGGACACTTAGAGGTTATTGTTGGGTTATTAGTTGGCCTAATTGCAATATTTTTGTATCTCAGGGAATATTGAGGCCCAAGGAGAGGGAGAGAGATGAGGGAACAGCCAGTCAGTCGAGTAGTCAGAACACACACATATATTAAGCTCACCATCTTACACAGGTACAGCTTGTAGTACCCCAAAATAATTACAATAGTAACATCTAAGATTACTGATGGCATGTCACCATAACAGATATAATAATAATGAAAACATCTGAAATATTGCAAGAATTACCAAAATGTGACTCAGAGACATAAGTGAGCACATGTTGTTGGAAAAATGGCACCGTAAGACTTGCTTTTGTGAAAAACACATTATCTGAGAAGCACAGTGAAGCAAGTAGAATGAAGTATGCCCGTATAGTCTCAAAATAATTGAAAGTGATGTCTTCAAGAGATATTTATGCACCCATTTTCATAGAAGCATTATTCACAATAGCTAAAGTGTGGAAGCAACCCAAGTTTTTATCGATGTATGAATGAATAAGCAAAATGTCGTATATATGTACAATGGAATATTATTTAGCCTTAAAAAGGAAGGAAATTCTGATATAAGCTACAACATGTACAAATCTTAAAAACATTATACTAAGTAAAGTAAGCCAGTTACAAAAAGGCAAATACTGTGTGACTCCACTTACATGAAGTATCTAGAGTAGTCAAACTCTTAGGAACAGAAAGTAGAATGGTGGTTTCCATGGACTGTGGGGAGAAGAAAATTGGAAGTCATTATTTAAAGGGAATAGAATTTCAGTTTTACAACATGAAAAGAATTATGGAGATGGATGGTGCTGATGGTTGAATACTATGAATGTAATTAATATCACTGAATTGTACAATTAACAATGGTTAAGATGGCAAATTTTGTATGTTTCTTACCATAATAAAAATATGGAAAAAAAAACCCACTGTCAAAAGTTGACCAATAAGGAATGGCCAAATAAAATATGGCCCATCTATAAAATGGGGAACTATACAGCAATTTAGAAGAATAACGTAGTTTAGAATGCATTCTTTTAAAAAAATTTCCCGCAACACATTGTTGTCTGAACAGAGCACGGTTTCTACAGAAGCATATCATTTACGTCAGAGAGCAACAGGGCGTAGTATTTAGAAGCATCATCCCTGACGTGAATCCCGGCCCTGCCACTTGCTGACTGTGTAACCCCAGGAAAGTTATTTACACAATCTGGGTTTTTCATTTTCTCATAAGTAAAATGGGAGTACAAATAATACTTAACCTCATAGAGTTGTGGGGATTAAATTTAACATTCTTAGAATAGGGTCTGGTACATAGTAAGAACTCAAGAAATAATAGCTATCATTATTAATCTTTTAAAAATTAACAAACAAATATGATATTTTCTTTATGCACACATGTACATCACCCATGTACACACACATATACATTCAAAGAAAGTGGCCTTGAAGGGTATGTTCCAATATGGAAATAATAATTATGAGTAGAGAGGGAATTTGGCTTAGAGATGTGTCAGGAGGATTTTTGCTATTGTTAGTAATCTTACAATGAGAAAATATTCTTGTATTATTATGAATTATTATTATATTAAAACACATTGGATTTTTTAAAATTCTGTACAAGAAGGAGGAAGAGAGAGAAAGGGGAAAAGAAAAAGGAGAAAGAGTAAGAGCCCTGAGCAGAAGGCAGCCTATTGAATATAATAGAATCTATGGCCAAAACTCTAAATGCCATTATCTGGATTCAATGAAACATTGAACAGTGTTACTTCTAGAGTCATATAATTAATAATTTCTGAATAAAGAATTAATGATTAACAAATAAAAAACATCAATATGCTACAGGAATATTTCAGTGATCATCTAAAAAACTTCCTTCAATCATTCAAATAGAACGGAGTCCTCATTGAGACTATATCTCAATACACAGATATGTCCGTGTGTGTATACATATATGTGCACATACACACACGGCATTTAGGTTTTACAGTTGTACATAGCATCCTACCATTCTGTGCTGTTGTTCTAATGGGTATTTTGTTTGTTTTGTTTTGCTTACTTTCCTTTTCTTCTTGTAGAATGCTTTGAGCTTTGTATAAAGCCCTTTGTAAATATCAAACATTAAACACTAATTACAAGCTTATGAGCGTAGTTTCTGTTGAAAGAGTGATAGTAACTCTGTGCTGTCAACTCGGGGCTTGACAACAAAATGCTCCAGTGAAATAAGCACAGCCTTTGTAAAGAAAAGCAGCTTTCCGTGCCAAGAAGTTAGCACCAACTGCCGTCTCGGCCTCCACAGGGCTCAGGCAAGTTGCATAATAAGAACAGATGAATGAAATCTGAACACCCGAACTTGGAAAAATATATTTTTGTGAGTTGGAAACAGAGTGGGTGATGAGGGCCTCTGACTTAATCCCAGTCGGAGATGAGCAGTGAAAGCCACACTGGAAAACGTCACCAAGTCGACTTCTCACCCCTGCACTCCCTCTTCCCCAGCGCCTGGACCGCCCTGAGCTACCCACTCTGTCCCCCACCTGCCCCATGAGTAGTTCTACCCTTCCCAATGTCCCTCACCCTCCCCTCGCTAACTGGCAGGGAAATAAAACAATCCTATAACAAAAGACCTCTCTCTCCATACCAATATAGACAAGACAGAGGATACAATTTTTTTTTATGTCAGCATATTATGGGGGTACAAATATTACGGTTACGTATATTGCCCATGCCCCCCCTCAGAGGATACAATTTATTAGTGAGTATGCATTACAGACCTGCATGCATGAAAATGTAGGCAAAGTCTGGGTAGAATTTCACACATTTATACAGAAAAGTAGAAGAGCAAAAAATTAAACTGTCCTTTCTCGATATTAACTCCTGTATGCCTATGAGAAACTTCTAAATTAATCTTGGAGGTATGTGTTCACAGTTCTAAGCATCAGAAGGTCTGTGAACTTGCACTGTAAAATGAGAAGTCTGAACCCACATAAAAATAGGGCCTATTATGTTTTCAAGGAGACACCTGAAAGAGAGAGGATGGGGAGAGGCAACTGCCCCTCATCTGTGTTAAACAAAGAGCGCTTCATCAGCTTACCTTACAGTCTGAACACTAACCTTACAACACAAAGGGGGAAATCTTGATTCAAGTGTCAAAACCTTAGATGATTCACTATTTGGGGCCTCTTCTTGTCAAATGCAATTTCAGGGCTTTGTCTGAAGCATAAAGCAAAATCTTGTCTTTGGAAGTGACAAGATGAGAATTGTTTTTTTTCTTTCTCTGGGTTTGACTGAAGTGGCCAAAGAAATGAAGTTTCTAACAGGCTACATTGGAGGGTAGGTCACCTGCCTTCAAGGTCAAACCCCTGACTTCAGAGGGGCTCCCAGAAGCACTGCCTGCTTGCTGCACTGGGCTTTGCAGGGGTAGGTGCCAGGGCAGCCCAGACTCACCAGCCCGGAGCAATGTGGGGAGACATTTCCCTTCCCCGCTCCCCTTCCACCGCTGATCCGCTCACTCACCCGCCACCAGCAAGCCCTCCTCCGCTCCTGGCACCGTTTCCATTTGCCACTCCTATTAAGGCTAAGCAGAGGTTTCGGGTTTTAAATGAAACACTCTTAAGAACAATCTCTAAGAAAGCAGCTGATTCTTAGGATAAGTGCTAATAACACTGTCAATTTCACCCTGGCATTGACAGTCATTTTTTTAAATCCCTGTTTAGTAGGCAACAGAGCTTGGCCCCCGAGCTCCCAGACGGTGAGAGAAAGCAGCCCCCCAGAACTGGAGGTTTAGAATGAAGTTTCCGAGCCACCTTTCCTGTGCTTTGTCCACCACGTCCTCACCGACAGCAGCTCTGTTCTGTTGACAGCTGCATTTTAAAAATCTGATTTTTCCCAATCCGGACAGCATTATCCTTTCCGATTCAGGGCAGACCCCTGACGACTGGACTTGTGACAAGCAGATTACAAAGCTGGTTTATCCAGGCATTGTGTTTCTGCGACTCTTTCTGAAGCCAAAGCCTCCGCGGCAGCAGGGAGCACTAATTGCTCATTTGAGGCAATGACCTTTTCAACTGGACAGCACCTCGGATCTGGTTCCACGTTGACGTCTCTCTTCTTTAATTACAGTGTGCTGGCAGGGAAAGAAGCACCCAGTGGCGCTGAGTGCAGTAGCGTCTAGTGTCTGGATCCGTCTCTCTCTGTTTCTCAAAGCAAAAACTAAGGAGAGAGGTATCTGTTCTGTTCACTTTGTTTTTACACTTGGATACAGACAGGAATTTAAACCACCAGGATCAGGAGCACATTAGGACCTAGTAATGGTGAGACCTTTATCTGGGAGTCATTCATTTTTGAAAGAAAACTAGACACATTTTCATCAGTGGTGAAAGAGATTCAGAGAGATCCGTTTTGGTTTTTAATCCCTAAACCTTATCATTTCGGTTGAGGTCAATATCTTATTTGATAGCATTCGGGCTAACAATCTGTGTTCATTTGCTCACTACCTATTGTGTATGCAAACCCACTACAATATTAATCTGATGCAGACAAGACAGTACGTATAATGTCAACAAAATTGTCCAGGAAGATTAGCAGATTGTTGCCACTTTACAAAGGACTTTGCAGGACCAGAATGCGCTTGACACAGATAAAGAAAAAAAGATCTGAGTGAAACATTAGTTAGAGCTGATCTCAGAATCCTGTGATTCTGACTGCAGACTGGAAAGAAGGGACAACGTAAGACAGCAATGGTGCAAGGCAGGAAAGGGGCAGTAAAGTGAGAATTGTCACATGTACTATCTGTCTCCATCCTGGTATTCCAGTTAGTTCATTTATCTGATACCAAGAGCCAACATCCAAAAATACACTGTCTGAGAATATGGCAGAGTGGAGAGGAGAGGAGACAGGATCCATGCCCATCATCCAACCAAACCTTGATGGAAAAGTCACTGAACATTTATTGATGAAAAATATATATACCAAGGGGAGAAATAGGGTAGAAGAGAATTCTAAGGGAGGAAAAAAGAAATACTGGTAATGATAAAAGTTCTACTATAGGACAATTGCATCTAGACCACATTTCTCAGTGACTGAATACGTCAATTTTATTTTTCGTTTTGTATTTCACCAACAATTTGATGCTAAAACCTGAAGCATCAAATTGCCCCCCTTGCATATCCCATGCATCTTACCTATCCTTTCTCCATTCTACTCTTTCAAAAGATGCAGAAAATATATTCATTCTACAAATATGTTGGACATTGCAGGGTTCAAATATATTTATTTGAAATTTATTAAGGTTGCTGAGAGAGTTGTAATCAATTCTGCCCTCATTTTGAAGAGCTACCAAAAGAAAAGAACAGAAATGTAAAGAGAAATTTTACTTAAAAGAGAATAACTTCCCTTTTGAGAATGACAAGCAATGATGTTATGTAAGATTATGACTGTCCCCACACAGCTGGCCCCTTCACCATTTGCAGGATGCCTGTGTACAGGGAAAGGAAGGAGAAGGAAGGCCCTTGCCCATGTTTGGAAACCAAATCAGGAGCCTGGGTCTGGCTCTCAGGCCTTCCAACAAATCCTGCTGTGATTGCTCTAGTTTTCTCTTTCTTCCATGGGAATAACATGTGAATTCCAACTACCACATTCATTGCAATATTAACTCTATGCTGCTGCAGGTACTTAAGCAAAAATCCTCAGAGAATTAAGTAAAGGGTATTATTTTTAAATCCCTATTGGGCACTTCATGCTGCTATCAACTAGCCAGAACTCGTGATAGAATGAGGTTCTTAATAGACCTTTTGTAAAGAAAAGAAAAGCTATTTTCCCTGTGAAATTCTATGAATAAGCCAGTCAAATCTATCCTCAGAGACAAATTGGTGGCTACCACCATATCTAGTAATGTGATGATGCACTTTTAAGGGAAATAGTGAAATTTCCCTAATTTGTCAGACATGTCACTGAAATGTGTTTTTGAATTGCTCAGCTAACATTAATTCCATTGTCTTCATTTAAAGGGGCATATTCCATGGCCCATTCTCAGTCTAAAACCCCCCACTGACTTCAGAAGGAGATTTTCCTGAGTAAAGATGACAGGGTACAATTCCATGTAGGCTGAGTGACTGTCTGTCATTTTTATTACTTGGGGCTGAAAATGTTTTCCAGCAGTACAAACCCCAAGGGACCACATGGTGCCTAAATTATCCATCTGCAATGCCGTTTGGATGCTTGTTCATCTGACTCCACAAGGGACCAGAGTCACTCACCTGCTACTGGCCACACAGGCATAATTTCGGTGCCTCATGTTACTGACCAAGGAATGCATTTTCCAGCTGTGAAAATCACAAATACGAAAGTTATATTCAGAAGAAACATTGGAGTCCAGGTAGAACTAACAGATCTTTACCAGAGCATAGCATATTTCAATACAACCAAAATCTGACTGAGAAATAATCCATCATGTAATGAACTCAAATATCTTTTCTGTGTCCATTTCAATTATTGGTTGGGGGGTGGTGAGTCATTGAAAAAGGGAAGTAGGGTGGAGTAGGGAACTTCAGCCATTCAGAAAAGATCCTGAGTTTATTCAAAATAACAAACTATTTTGACTTAGATTTTTATTACACCAAGTACTCAGCAGATTCTTGAATATTCCGTATACAATCATGTTGATGTTATTTTGATGCCATATTCTAGCTATGCTACTTCATAGAATCCAAGGGATAATAAAGGACACAACAAATTTCAGTGACTAGGATTTTGACTTCTTTCCCTAGAGTCTCCTCACCAAGGAATCTGAAAATTAGAAAAACAGAAATTATCTTGTCCCTGGGGAAATAGACAAGCAAAACATGAAAGCCCATTATGCCGCAGTCTTTTTAAGAGGAGAATGTCTACCAAAAAGTCAACCAGGAGGGAATCACAACATATTCTTTTTTTCTTAACATTGATTTGGTTTTCCATCTTTAGGTACTAAAAGAAACATGACAGAGAAACAAATGTCCTTCTATTGTTTACATTTGAGGTTTACAGAGAGAGCAATCAGCAGATTTTCTGTAAGATCCATCTATCTGTCACTGTGTTTTATTGGATACAGCTACAGCTGAATCAAAAAAGGGAAAAAGGAAAGAAGTGAAAGTGACAAAGATGGTTATAAAAATAGAAAAAAGGAGTGAAATCTCTGGAGTGTAAGCGTGGACCAAATACAGCTGTGAGCAATATTCCCTCTGTTTTTATAAAGTGCGAGCATGCACCCTGCCACATGAGGAACAAATTATGAAGACTAAGCATGTTTCGTGTTTCGGTATTGTATTCAGATGGAATTCAGGATGAAGTTTATCAGACACATTTCATTCACATTATGCACAGTCGGACTGTGCTACACAGCAGTTAGGTCAGCTCCAGCCTCCTCCCATCCCACATGTACACAAAATTCAGCATCAATCAGTTCTCCTTGTCCACAGATGAAAGCCAAAACTAAACTTGCCATTTAATAATCCCTATAATCTGGTCCCAACTTTTTGTTGTAATCTAATTTCCTTTGCTATCTGCCCAACAAAAGTGTTTCCTGCTCAAGCGATTTCCATTTTCTCTTCTGCCACAGCGCCCCCTTACTCTGACGGTATTGCAACATCCCACTTCTATCATCTTTTATTTTCCTAAGTCTTGCCCTTCTCTAAAGATCTTCCTCAGCATCTGGACAACACCATGCCCACTGCAACAACATTAATAATATCTTAGACTTAATCATCACAAAAGTCTGGCATGAAAATACAAAACGTTGTTAGACAGGAACCAATAAAATATTTGCAGTCTGTTACTTAGTGGCTTCAAAACAGTGTGATTCTTTTATCTTCTTTCATGGTTTCTGTGGGTCAGGAATTAGACTGAGTGGTTCACACTCAAAGTCTCTCTGGGGTGGATTTTGAACAGTGGAAGTTGTATTACCCACCACCTGGCCAGGAGCCTGTTCATTTGTGTGTGTGTGTGTGTGTGTGTGTGTGTGTGTGTGTGTAGAGTCTCAGGGCCTCTGCTGGTGGAATATTTCGTAGAATCTGAACAGTGACATAGTCTTGTAGTCTTGAATCTGGTGTTCATAACCCTGTTGAAGCTATGACTGATATAGTCAGATCCAGGCTAGCTGTTGCCATCAAAAAACATTGTCCTGTAATCAAAACATACCTTTGAAATAACTCACATGAGTAACCTGGACATCTCCAACACCATGAAGAGGATGCATAATCCATAGCTGGATTTCTAAGTAATTCTTCTTTCCTTTTCTCATTCGCTTCCTTTATGCCCTACAGCATCCCCAGAGCTCCTCTCCAAACTCTGAAAACTCCCCTGGCTTGAAACAAACCCACCTTATTTGCACACCACACCCTTTTTCTTCCATATTTGGCATCATAACACTCTGGTAACGGTTCTTTCCCCACAGACCAAAAACACCCAAGTGGACAGAATCAGAATGTTCTTCAATGTGAACAGCTGATGTTAATATCTCTTTCCCAGATCATTCTTCCAAGGGTAAGTGTGAGTGAAGAGCAGTCTCTATGTCACCACAATATTCCTATTATCAAGACAGTGTCCATCATTCAAATTCGCGATAGGCAGGTATTGAGGGTGGAGGCACACATTAACACGAGCACAAATTACCTGGGAATCTCCTTGTGCTCTGATCCCATGGGTGTGGGCTGGGCCCAAGACTCAACACCTCTGAGCAGCTCCCAGGTGATGTTGAAGCTGCTGGGCCAGGAGCCATGCTTGGAGTAGCAAGTGCTTAGTTTTAAACCATTCTTTTCGGTTATTTAGATTCTAAATTGCTTATTTTGAACTCTTTCCAGTTTCCTAAAGATTTGGGGATGTCTGAGGTAAGCAAGGAAAGACGAGAAGGAAAATCCAGTGACCTCAGTAAGCAAGAGCAGCAGGAGAGAAAGGTGACAGACCTGCGCTGGGCTGCTGAGTGGCAGGTGGGGCTGAGAAGGTAGCAGATGGAGCGGCATTCCCCGAAGGTCCACACCCGCCACTGACCCACCGTCCCGCTCCATGCTTGTCCTTGCTCTGAGTTCTGAACGTCGCACCGCAGAGCCCCTGTGAGTACGTTGTCTGTCCAGAGACGAACTGTTAGTTGTTAGTTAGTGGTGAACAGAGTTGGGAGCAGGGAGATGAGAACTGGAACCGAACAGAAGCTAAAGGGTTGAATGAAATGTGTGTCGGTTTCTCTGGGAGGGAGCAAGCGAGGACAGGGGACAGTGCTGGCAGCATTGTCGAGAAGGACGGGAAAAGCCCCCACGCTGAAGCCTGAAAGACGCTAAAAACAAAACTTTTCTGATTTCCTCGTTAGGCTCAGGGCTGGGCCTCTGGTATATTTCCTTCTTTTATAATTAACTATACCTGGGTGAACACAAGACATGTATTTAAATCTCAGGGAGCATTTAGGTACGTTTATTTGGGTTTTATTGATAATCCCAGATTGGGTAATTTCCTTCTGAAAATTGTAGGTGGACTCTGGAGGGGGAGAGCTGTTATCTGATTGCTATGAAGAGCACAGGTATAAAGAGAATTTTGTTTTTAAAAACTTACAAGGGCTGTTGAGCTTTCAAATTAGACAATGTAAACCTTCTAAGGTGACCAAAGAGAAACCCACATATTCACAATCAAGCTCTAAAGCTGTTGAGGTTTCTTAGTTCTTTGTTTAGAGCCTCAGAAAAGCTCTGCTCCTAAGCCACTAGAGTCGTAAACAAAATAGAGCCGCTTATCACATTTCTTCCAGCTCACACCTTGGTGCTGTCATTGTCTCCACTTGCCCTTAGGTGGAGGGGATTAATGGGTTTCAACAGAACCTTTTGTGGGCTCCAAGGAGGTGGCTCCTTGCTTTATTTGCCTTCTGTGCGGGGTGGCGAAGCCTCCCGACCAGATGACCCCGCGTTGCCAGTAGGAGCCTGCCCGCCACAGGCACAGCTCCCTCTACCTGGCTTCTCTAGATGAGTGGAACAAGAATCTCTTCTAGGGAAACCCTGGTTCAATAACTGTGGCTCAGAGCCCACAATAAAATCGTGGATCATGGTAACAGTCTATAAACATGAAAACATTAATCCAAGTAGGGGCTGACGAGAACAAGCCCGATTGCAGTAATGACCCAGAGAGCAGACGTTGTCCTGCGTTAACCTCGCCCTGGTGGGACCATCGCGTGGACACAGGGCTCTGGCGCACACACCCCTGACTGTGACAACAGCGAGTCTGAGCACAGGCCTTCCTGCCAGTGAGCTGACTGATTTTCAGTAAAGGCCTAAAAGGTAAAAAACAATTATTATTATTATTATTATTTCGAACCACTTTTCAAAGACTAAGTATTTTAAAAACTTTTTAATGATTACCATTCTCTCATTTATTTTCATTTTTCATTTTTAATTATAGGAAACACCACAATGAAATAAAATATTTTAATTTTTATTCATTAGGGAGCTTATATTCATGTAATATCTGTGCTTGCTACCATAGGCACTTGAGCTACCAGAAGATTTCACTTTGGTAACTTGAAAACATATATAATAGAGACAAAAAAAATTAATTTGTAACAGGAATGAAAATTACTACAGTGTCAGGATTCACCGAATCTTCCCTCCTTTCCACTTTTCCACTCTCAGCCCTCCACTGGCCACTGGCTTTTAAAGGGGATGAGTTTTTGCATACTGGGTCAGTGCCTGGACCTTTTTTGGGAAAGCAAAAAAGAGAATGAATGAAATGGAAAGAGAATGAAAAACACCCTTTTCCTATTCTGGGTGGTATTGACCCCAACTCCAAGGGTGAATCCTGATTTGTTTATCTAGAATAAAACACACACACACACACCCCTCCTGTCATATCTCTGTTACTATGACAAGATCCAGTGATGTTTTCTTCACAGAAATAATTACTATCACTGTTTTGTGTTTGTTTACAAGAAAATTTAATTCCCTGAAATTGAAGACTTCGGTGTCCTGTTCACCTCTGTACGGCAGCATCTAGAACCGTGCCTGGCTGACAGTGAATAATCACTGTTTCTATTGCAGCAGCTTCCTCGCTGGTCAGATCACTTCTGCTCCTGCCTCAGCCCCTCAGTCTGTTCTCGGCACAGCAGCTTCCTCAGGCCAGCGCGGTGTCAGGGCCAGGAGGTAGCGGGGGGGGGGGGGGGGGGGGGGGGGGGGGGGGGGGGGGGGGGGGGGGGGGGGGGGGTGATTCCTAGAGAAGCTGAGCCTTGCCATCTGACTGTCCTGAAAGTGAGAGAAGGTTTCACAAGTGCTTTTATATGTGTACTGCCCCAAAGATTTTCAGTTAAGTGCTACAACAAGTTACTATAGAGCTAAATGAATACCCTCTTACAAAGCATGTGTCAGCTTCATAAAAAATATGGAAAGGAATTATATAAAATTATTAAAGCACATCTAAAAATTATTTTTACTTAAAGTAAAATTCAAGGATTTTTATCTAGAGGGGTTTTTTACGTGATGATTATGTTGGGGCCAAGGGCAAAACTCCCCCTTCACCTTCTGAAGGCTTACTGAAAAATCAACTCACAAAAGGCAGATTACTTAAAGAAAGGGCATACGAAGTTTATTAACGTGTGCATGGGAAAAACAACAGAGTGATTACCCAACCTCCAATGGGGTGCAGAAGCTTATAGACCATCTTAAGGTTACAGAAAGAACGGGGGCTTGGATCCTGGCAGAACAGGTTATAGTGGTAAATCTGGAGATGGGAAGGGGAGAAGAGGAGGCCTGGCTAGCGAAGGTGGTCTTTTTGTGTAGATGAAACCGCACAGGTAGCCTCAGAGAGAATAGATGGTGAATGTTTCTTTCAGTCCTTTAAAGGTGTCAGACTCTCCAGCAAATTGGTATTAACGGATCAACACCTAAGTGGACATATAGGAATAACATTTGTCGGGTGTCGGGTGGGTGGGAGGGGGGAGGAGGAGATGGGTATATACAAACATAATGAGTGAGATGTGCTACGTTTGGGGGATGGTCATGCTTGAGGCTCTGCCTCGAGGGGGGAGGGGAGACATGGGCAATATACGTAACCGTAATATTTGTACCCCCATAATATGCTGAAATAAAAAGAAAAACAAATAAAGGTGTCAGACTCTCATTTAATCTTCCCAAGATCCAGACAAGGGAAGGCCTGGCTGCACCAAGCAGATCCTCTTCGGCTGCAAATCTCTCCAACAAAAGACCGCTTTGAGGGGCTACTTTCACTTGCTGACTCTTTAGTAGCCATCTCAAACTATGTCAAAGAAATATATTTTGGAGTAAAATATTTTATTTCTTTCTACTATTATCTAAAGAAAAATACATTTCAAATTAAAACTTATTTGACTTTTTTCAATATCATTTAATCTATTATGCAAGCTGTCTAACATACTTAAAATATGAAGAACAACAACAATAAAAACTTACATAGCTGCAACTTAGATTTAACAAATATTAATATTTTTGCAGGCTGGGCATAGTGCTCATGCCTGAGTCTCAGTACTTTGAGAAGCTGAGGTGAGAGGATTGGTTGAGCCCCGGAGTTCAAGACCAGCCTGGGCAGCATGGTGAGAACATGTCTTCCACAAAAACAAGTTGTAAAAATGATCCAGGCATAGCAGTGCGTGCCTGTAGTCCCAGCTACTTGGGATACTGAAGTGAGAGGATCGCTTGAGCCCAGGAG
The DNA here is from genome assembly GCA_008086735.1 of Cheirogaleus medius. Classification (NCBI taxonomy): domain Eukaryota; kingdom Metazoa; phylum Chordata; class Mammalia; order Primates; family Cheirogaleidae; genus Cheirogaleus; species Cheirogaleus medius. The sequence continues at coordinate 60,300,718 of VBSM01002608.1, forward strand.
TTGATGGTTACAGTGAGCTATGATCATGCCACTGTACTCCAGCCTGGGCAACAGAGCAAGACTCTGCCTCTAGAAAAGAAAAGAAAAAGTACTTTTGCAAATTTTCTTATTTAAAAATAAAACAAAACCAAATATTTTCATAATTGAAATTAGCAAAAATATTTTGGCCACCAAAAACAACAGTTTGAATATTACTGTAACAGAAAGTTGGGAGGACTTTTGTTGGATGGTTTTAAATGTCACTGAATCACATTGATGCAGGTTCTTTGGAAATAAAATAAATTTCGGCAAAACGCCTATTTCCATTAATAATATTAAAATGTTACTGAGGTTAATATGTAGCTAGAAATCATATATCCAGGAAATGGACCTGGGATCACCTGTCTACTTATAGGTAATTCTGAAATACAGTCATGTGCTGCATAACAATGTCGTCATCAATGACAGATTGTATATAAAACAGTGGGCCCATGAGATTATAATACTGTATTTTTACTGTACCTTTTCTATGTTTAGACACACCCCATTGTGTTACAATTGCCTACAGTACTCAGTACAGTAACATGCTCTACAAGTTTGTAGCCTAGGAGCAATACGCTATACCATCTAGGTTTGTGCAAGGACGATGTTGGCACTCGATGATGTTGGCACAACGACAGAATCACCTAACAAGACAGTTCTCAGAACATATCCCCATCTTAAGTAACATATGCCTGTAAAAGTAAATTATGCCATCTTTTCCCCAAATAGTAATTCTCTCCTAGAGCACTGTTCTTCCTACTTAGGTGTCTTAGTAGGTGGATTGGTATGCCCCATAGGAGGTACAACTGGGCTTATATTTGAATGGATGCAAAAAGAGGATTTTAAAAAGAAAATAGAAAAATTGAAGACCATTTCTTTCTTTTGAAGGACTAAGGCTGTAACAATTTTTGACCATTTTCCTTCTCTACCCTTGTATAATAAATACATGTGTAATCAAACAATGAATTTTTAATACTGGAAACAAGAAACACTTGATGTGCAAGATTATCTTTCCTATGAAACATATTGTCAGAAACAGCCAAATGAATAGCAGATGAGGCAGGCCACTGCCCAGGGCACTGTTCTGTAAGAGGTGCTAAAAGAGCCGTGGAAATGTCACAAGATGGGGGACCTTGTGTTTATCACATTGCTTCTTAGGGAGAGGGATGAAATACTGGTGTGGGGCTGAGAACCCAGGAGATGTTATTTGAGTCTGACTTCCAAGAAGAGTGGGCCAGGGAGCTCAGGTATAGCCCTGCTGAGTAGAATAGCCATGTCTAGTAGAGCTGACTGGCTTGAGTTTCACAAGTAGATGCTGAGGGACTCTTCCGTTCCCCCTCCACCTTTCTCCTACACAGCGCTCAGACTCTCTTCAAAATATTAAATAAATGTACAAATATTTAAATAACACAATTTTAAAAGAACCAAGTTATTAACCTGCCAGGACGCTCACATTCTCCATCTGGGCCTGGTCACAAATCATTATGACAGCAAAGCTCTGTTTCTCTGCCACCCATCCGTGGAAATGGCCGAGTTCTCTAGTGGGCTTTGCCCTCGTGGCCAAAGGTGCTTTGCTAAGTTCTGCTTCATTGTAAGGATCTGATTTTGCCACTGTAGACTCTAGATTGTGTGTTTTTTGTTTGGATTATTATAAAAGAAAATAAATATTTACTGGAATCCAGAGTATTGTGCAGGACAAGGGCTCAAGCCCAGAATTTAACCCTTAGTGTTATTACTAACCCAGTGGCAGGTGGAGTGGGGATTTTTGACTGAAAATTGGAATTCAGCAGCAGGATTGGCTCATGTCATATTTGCTGTCATTATGTCCCAGAATAGCATTATTTCAGCCAGCTTTACAAAATCAAATCAAATGTGATGGGGTTACAGGCTAGGAAAAAACTGAATTAAATTTTTAGATTGCTGTTTCAGTTTTAAGGAAAACACATGAGGTTCCACAATAAAATTATGTTATTATTAATAAAAGGGTTGTTCTGATATGATCAAAATACTAAAATCACATATTTCATAATGTCTTTATGTTTGGTCTTTATCTGCTGAGCTCACTGTGTCTAACAGTTCAGTTTGTTGAGATTTGTGAATTAGAGCTAGGCTTTTACTGACCCTAATTTTTTACGTTAATAGTAGTTTTATGAGAGGTCGTCATCTGATACATTGTGGAGATAAACCAACCCTCTCGTTTGGGAGTCTGCCATCTGACACCAGTAACTCTGTATGAGACATAATCTTCACTTGGATTTTTCTCCAAAATGATATCCTATGTGTATCCAATATGCACGTATATGCAGTTGTAATATATACCTTAAATATAAAAATATATTAATATTTTCTTCCTGCCTTAGAAATAAGTAGCTTCTTCTTTGCAATAGGTACCAAAATGTTTATTATCCCAGCAGATTTCTCTTGGTTAGGCTGTGTGTATGCATTAATTAACCTCACTTGAATTATTTTATTTAAAAAATTACAAAATGCTAAATACAACATTTCATTCCAACATCTCCAATGTTGAATGTCTTGTGACTTTCATAAACCTCTTCAAGTGAATGAGAAGGGGTCAAAATGCTCATTAGCCTATAATTCCTGGGTGTGACTGTGCTCTAGATTCTTCAAGATACCATATGCAGAGAGTTCGTAGATCAAGTAAATGTTTGTATCATCATTCCCTTGTAATAGGCTCAACATTATACTCTATAGAATAGTAAATATTTATTTAAATATTCATATAGATTTTATAAAATTTTTCTATAATGATCAATACTTTATATGGCTATAAAACTTAATTTGGATTGTTCAGCCTTAAAAAGGAAGAAAATTCTGACATATGCTACAATATGGATGACTCTTGATAACATTATGCTAAGTGAAATGAGTCCGAAAGGACAGATACAGTTGACCCTTGAACAACACAGGTTTGAACTGTGCAGGTCCCCTTATACGTGGATTTCTTTCAACAAAATGAAGATTGAAAATACAGTATTCAAGGGATTGAAAACCTGTGTATACGAAGGGCCAACTTTTCATACGTATGGGACTTGAATATGAGCAGCTTTGGGTATATGCAGGGGGTCCTGGAACCAATCCTCCTCTCATACCGAGAGATGCCTGTGTTATATGACTCCACTGACATGAGGTACTTAGAATAGTCTAAATTACAGAAACAGAAAGGAGAACGGTGGTTGCCACGGGTTTGGAGGAGAAGGGAAGGGCAAGTTCCTGTTTAATGGATACAGAGTTTCAGATTTACGAGATGAACAGAGTTATGGAGATGGATGATGATGACGGTTGCACAATATTATGAAGGTATTTCATATCACTGCACTCTACACTGAAAAATAGTTAAGGGCTGGGTGTAGTGGCTCACGTCTATAATCCTGACACTTTGGGAAGCCAAGGTGGGAGGATCACTTGAGGCCAGGAATTCAAGACCAGCCTGGGCAAGATAGTGAGACCTCGTCTCTACAAAAAGTTTTTTAAAAATTAGCCGGGCATGGTGGTGCATGTCTGTAGTCCCAGCCACTTAGGAGGTTGAGGCAGAAGAATGGTTGGAGCCCAGGAGTTTGGGGCTGCCACTGGACTCCAGCTTGGTCAACAAAGAAAGACCTAGTCTCAAAAAAGAAAAAAAAAGTTACAAAGGTAAATTTTATGTTATGTATATTTTACAAAAAAAAAAAAATTTTTTTTAAATTAAATTTGGTCCTGCTTTCCTTAATACCATCTTTCTTCTAGTTATTTTTGCCTCTGGTGGCATGATTTGTTAGTCAAAACACAAATATAAAACGACAAACTATTCAGAATTTGTTTCAAACCATTGGTAAGAATTTATTAAGCACCTACCATTCACAAAGTATTTAAGAAATATAGGAAATACAGGGCGGGTACAGTGGCTCACGCCTGTAATCCTAGCACTCTGGGAGGCTGAGGCAGGCGGATCGTTTGAGCTCAGGAGTTCGAGACCAGCCTGAGCAAGAGCAAGACCCTGTCTCTACTAAAAAAAAAAAAAATATACATATATATATATAGAAATTAGCTGGACAACTAAAAATATATAGAGAAAAAATTAGCCGGCCATGGTGACACATGTCTGTAGTCCCAGCTACTCAGGAGGCTGAGGCAGGAGGATTGCTTGAGCCCAGGAGTTTGAGGTTGCCGTGAGCTAGGCTGACGCCACGGCACTCTAGCCCAGGCAACAGAGTGAGACTCCGTCTCAAAAAAAAAAAGAAAAAGAAATATAGGAAATACAAAGCAATTTCTTCATATAAACCTCCAGAATTCTTAGTAAGTTCTCCCTGTCAAAAAATAAACACCCATGAAGTTTAACAAATAGTGAACTCAAAGAGACATGAAGAATTCAGATGTTTCCAGAGTTTCCTGGGCTCTAGGTAATTAGGTTTATTTCTGCAGCTTCCCTCACAAAGCTGGTTACCAAGTCCACAGGTGGAGAAAGTTCTTGGCTAACAGACCCGGTGCCAAGGTCAGCTTGCCCAGTAGAGCCCCGGGACCCTGCAGCACAGCGAGCATGGCTGCTCCAGTGTCGAGGGCAGCAACCCTGAGGGCGAGGCCAGGTAAGCGGATGGTGACAGGCTGGCATAATTTGGGGGGAAGGGGACAACTGAAAAATATAAGGTGCCATACATTTGCTACAAATTTGACTGAAAGTTGTTTCAATTTCATATTTCACGTTGCTTCATCTAAAATACATCCCTAATCATCTTAACAACCATGAACATGGCATTACTTTTCGAGATAGTATCACTACACTGGTAATGGTGGTGGGGAGAAGGAGAGGCTGGTCACTCCCAAGTGACCAGCTGCTCCCTGCCCCTCTGTGCCTCGAGGCGTAGGACGGCAGGCTGTAGAATGCTGAGCGGAGCAGGAGGTTTAAAAAAAATTTACTTATTAGGGGTTGGAGAAGCAGAATAAGGGAGTGATAAAGATTAGACCACGATGACCTACTTTTAACGCCAGCCACTAAGGCGCCTCAGTAGATTGCGAACACCACACAGTAGAATGCTTTAGAACAAAGCGTGCACAACGTGAATCTTGCACACAGAGAGGCATTTGGAGCTTAAAAAATACCCAAATATACAATGGCCTCTTGTTCAATTATAGTAATTATTCATCAGACTCCAGATGTTAGGAAAGAAAAAAACTTTATCTTTTTATGATTAGAAGCATGAATCCTTTCAAATGTGTGTGTCACCGAAATGGAATGTATCTAATCATCAACTTGCAGCTGAAAGAGTGCCGAGTAAATAACTGAAGCTGATCCAGATCCTTATTAAAAGAATTTGTTTCCAAAGGGAGAGAGAAATACCTTCCATTTGAAAGAAATCAGCCCTACAAAAAAGTCAAAAGTACTTGGGGCATTCTGGCAGCAACAGGACTTATCTTACAATGTTCAATCAAATTCTCATCCAAAAGTCACTGATGACTGTGGCCCTATTATGAGGCTGCTGCATTCTTTCAAAGGTGATTGCGGGGCCCAGGAATCAAAGCTCCCACTGGTTATGCATCTTTGAGTGAGGGGGAGAAGGGAGGCCAGCCTCCCAGAAGGCCAAATCTAAGGACTAGTCCCTTAGGCCTTACCAAACTCCAGGAAATTAAAGAGAAGACAGCAAACTTCTCTTTCTGCTAGGGTCCTAAAGGCATAACTGGACAGTAATTACTGGGGTGTGGTAGCTAACCTTCAAGATGGCCCCCAGTGGGTCTACCTCCTGATATCCATGCCCTTGTGTAATCTTCTTCCATTCTAAATAGTGCTTACTATGTAACCAAGAAGATAATTTAGAAAGGACAGCGTCCCAGGCTAAGTCATAAAACACATTTCCACTTCCTTCTTGCATGTTCTCTCTCTCTCTCTCTCTCTTTCTCTGCCTCTCTCAGCCAGCCACCATGCCAGTAGACACAGGTGCCCAGTAGAGGTGGCTGTGTGATGAGAAACTAAGACCTTCTGCCCACAACCAGTACTAATTCTCCATGTAGGCGAGTCACCTTGAAATTGGACTCTCCAGCCTCAATCTAGTTTCAGATGACTGCAACCACACACAGCTACCGTCTTGACTGCAGTCTCATAAGAGATCCTGAGCCAGAATCACCTACCTAAGTTGCTCCCAGATTCCAGACCCACAGAATTATGTGAGATAATAAATGTGTGTTATTATTATGTTATTTATTTGATACATAATAATATATAACAATTGCATAGGGTAATCTTAAACTGCTTGTTGGATCCTTTTACCTTGAGGCCTCTCCAGAAATAAAGCCATGCATTTTATTTTGGGCCCAAACAATTACATACTCCGTGTCTGTGTGTGTGTGTGTGTGTGTGTGTGTGTTTGGAGAATCCATTCATCTATAAGTCTCTTCTACACCATGATGCAGAGTACAGCTCAGAAACACCAAAACATGCCATACTTACCCATTTTATAGACTCTCACATTAGAATATATGCTTCATGACCTTTTTCTATCTGCATTTCAAAATAAAATAGTAGTGTAAGAAATGACTGAACTTATTTTATAAGATATCTTTAGATCACCATTGTATTCAAAGTAATGTGCCAAATATAGCAGATATTCATAGATCTGGAGCACTCGTAGATTCTATCCTCAAGGAACTTACACTAGGGGAAAATGCAAATACATGTATCTGTAAAATAAAAATTCTATTAAAGTACATAATAAATTCCTATAGAGGCAATCAGGGACAAGCCAAGAGGTATTATTTGAAAATTGGTTAAATAATAGGTAGGAATTCAAATAGACAAAAAAAGAACTCAAAAAGCCATTTCAGAAGGAGGAAGTGGCATGAACCCAGACAGGCTCAGAGCCTACATAGAAGAAAACTTCAGGATGTGTACTAGGAACGAGCAAAGGCCTTGATTGTTGGGACCAGGGATTTCCATCTCATCGAGTAGTCAGCACGAGACATTGAAGTGTTGTGCAAATTGGAGTGACCATATCAAAGCTGCAGTTCAGGAAAATGACTGAATGTATAAAGAACAAATTAGAAGAGGAAGACGCTGAAAGTGGTACAGCCAGGAGGCTATGCCTGTGCTCTAGACAGGGACAGGAGAGTTGGGGAGGAGGTGGTGAGAATAGAAAGCAGTGGCATATATGAGAGGCGGAAATGATGAGGTGTCTAGGTTCTGCCACTAACAGGACGAAGCTGAAGTAAGGAAAGGTGGGAGAGGTTGGAGCAGACAAAGAAGATACAGGTGTGGCAGTTTGGGAGCTGAACAGTGTTTTGAACAGAATTAGGGACAGACAGAAAGGCTGCTGGGAATGGAGAATGGGGAGATGCTGTTCAAATATAAATGTACATTAGAACTCTGCAGCCTTCTACTAAATCATCCTCAGACTGCAGGTGGGTGCCTTTTGCAAGTACAAACACTTTGATTTGCATTGGAAACTGTCAGCTGGACTTGCAAATAAAGTATAAAACCATTCTGTATACCAATGCAAATATTCTTTGCATCAGTAGATAGAAATATTGAAAAGCTCCAAATTAGACATAGCAAAGAAAAAAAAAACCTTTGCTTCTTTTTGGCAAAGGAGCTTTTTAAACAAACTCTATTTGACCCCACTTCTATCCTGCAGTAAGTATGTTTTTAAACAAACTCTTTGCCTTGCCATACTTTTATGAAATAGCTATTACATAACCCAGTTTTCTAACCCACCTTCCTACCAGCTCAACTAGGAAAAAATCAAAACCTGCCTCACTCACTGGCAATCAGCTAATTGTGTGAAGTGCCATGCTCTACCTAATTTAAATGCACAGCTTCCCTTGTGCATTCTTAGCTTGTTCTGTGTGCTTAGCTTGGAAAATTTTCCAGATCTCAAAGATAGAGCTCTTCTAAATTTCCAATGCCAAGGCTTTTATGAAAAGCTAGGGTTTAAACCCAGGTCTTCAAATTAGGCTACTTGGTTTTAATTTTTTCTATGCATATACATGAAGCAAATGTTTGCTAAATACAAATTTATTAGCAAATTAGAACCACTTCTGGCTAGGGCGGTGTGATTGGCGGAGGAATATAAAAATAATAATAACAGCAACAACTTAGAAGGGTTTTAGTGGCACCGTTTTGAACACTTTAGATCTATTAATTCACTTAATTTTCACAATAACACTATGAGAGGTTTAATCAACATCTCAAGAGCCAAGGATTGAACCTAGGCAGCCTCAGAGCCTGGGCTCCTAACCATTGGACCTAAAAAGATGAATTTTCCACAGGCATTTTTGCTGTCACCCACTGTATTGCTGCTATAACAAATTACCACAAATTTAGCGGCTTAAATGGAACAAGGTTGCATTTTTCTGACCCTTTGTCCATACACACGTGCCCCTCTGACCCTGAACTCTTCTGCCTCATGCTTCTACTTGTAAGGACCCTTGCGATGGCCTTAGGTCCACCAGGATAACCCAGGATTAGTGGCCTTAATTCTCCTCTGCCATGTGACCCAATGTGTCCACAGTCTCCAGGATCAGGACGTGGGCATTGTTGGGAGCCATTAGTGCGTCTGCCATACCCAATCATGTTCTAAGTAAAAAAAAAAAAAAAATCTAAAAAGTCAAGCAGATTTAAAGTACAAGAAATCAGAATGATAAATAAGAGAATAAAAGAAAGGTGAGGGGTGTGTGAGGAAAAATTGCTGACGGGATGTATGCTGTGTGCATGAGTAGGGCAGACCTGAGAGCCAGCGCCCCACAACGTCATTGCTCACTCACCGATGGTCACTATGACAAAATCCTAGTTTTCTCATATCACCTTCCTAGAAGCTCACCTGAAAAAAAATTAAGACCTGTCTTATTCTTACCACCTCGTCACCCTTCATAATCATTATTTCGCGAACTCGAGTGGGGGGAGTTCCCAGGCCGGCACCTGGCGGCGAACCACGAGGAGGACGCGAGCACGGAGCTGCGGCAGCCGGCGGGCGTGCGCCACACGCAGCCAGGGGATGGCGGTGGCATCGGGAGAGGACAGTCAAGGCCTTCCAGGCCAAGAGGGAGGAAAAGGGTAGACCAGGAAGAGGAGGCAACGGCTCTAGGACCCAGAGGCGCAAGGTGGTCTCTAAATGCTGGTGACCAGTGGCCCCGAGAACGAGGCCCGAGAGGCCCGTAGGGTCCGATCCCACAGAGTCTCGGGGCCGTGTAGGAAGCCCGGGATTTAGCATGCAAGCCACAGGCAACGCTGCGCGGTGTTTAGCAGGGGCCAGCGCCGGCCTGCCGCTGCGCAGGTGTGACGCTGCGTGCCGTGCTCCTCGGCTGCGAAACGGAGGTAACAGCCCCCCGCGGGGCGGCGAGGATGACTAGACAGGAGCAGACCTCGCAGCAGAGTGCCAGACACATGGTCAGCTCTCAGCAAGCGCTGATAGGAAATGTCCGCGTAACCAGAAGTCAGCTGGAGGCTCCATCCGGGAGAGCTGAGGTGCAATCCCCTGAACCTGCAACGGCTACTGTCTGAGGCCAAAGTCCTCTCGGAGGCTTCTGCAAGCTGCCACGACAGACGGTCTGCGGGGCACTGCAGACTCCAGGGTGCCTGGCCCAGGCTGCTCCGCGTTCTGCGCCGCGCGGCTGTGCGGCTGGGCTGCTCACGCTCCCTCTCACAGAGCATCTGCGGGCTCCCACCCCCGGGCAGGTGCAAGGCCCACGGACGAGCGGTAGATCCCGACAGCCGGGAAGGCTCCGAGGGGAACTGGGCATTGGCTTGGCGGTTCTCACCGGGCCCTGAGGCCACCGCCAGCCAGGCTTCCCATCGACACTGCTCTCGTTAGTCCTGGCCTCTCCTTCTCTGCCTAGGGGCCCCTCTCCCTCTTTCTTTCTCATCTTCACTCATCAACCCCCTTCCTGTTAAGAAGTGAAAATAGTTAATTATTCCTCTCGTATGATGCAGATCACCTTCTCCTTTCCTCTGACATCTTAGTACAGGCGTATCAAGGTGTTTCCTAAATGCTGTGAAGAGAAATTCTAATGCCAACTATGAAAGTTGTTAAATGTTTTACCATGTAGGCACAGACACATAGGACATGTGTGGCTGAACTTGAGAATGACACTCAGACCGAGCTGGCCGAGGAGTGAGGCATCACATTGACATTGGAGGACGTAGTAGCTCTCCCCTAGCAGCTCTGCCTAGGAAAGGAGCCAGACGCCTCCTAAGAGAAAGGGGGCTAGAATCTGTCCCCTCTTCCATAGAAATGTAATGACATAAAAATGAACCTACTTGGAATTAGCCAAGCTGCAAAAGTTACAGGGCACAGTCTCCATCCAAGATAAGACTCACTTCTGACACCGCCAGTTCCTTCTGGATTCCCCAAATGACCCTCAGTTTCAATAATTCTAAAACTCACAGAATGCTCTTATACTCATGGTTAAAACTTGTTACAGGAAAGGATACAAGTCAAAATCAGCCAAGGGAAGAGACACCTAGGGCAGAGATTGGGAGGGTCCCAAACACAAAACTTCTATCGTCCCCTCCTTGTGGAACCAGGACATCAATGTGTGGCAATCGCACAAAGTATTGCCGAACAGGAAAAACAGAAAAGTTCACGTAAGCTGTGATGTCCAGTGTTGTTACTGAGATCCATCATTCAGGCTTGACTGATTCTAGATTGCCCACGTGGTTGGTCTCAGTCGGCAGGTCAGCCCATACTGCGTGACCCCCACACCCCACCCTCAACCACATGGCTGGTCTTCACGTCAACTGGGTGAGGCTGGCCCCACCCTGACATCTGGTGTGGTCAGCCCCTGCCCTAAACAAAGACACTCCCAACAGGTGTGACATAAATTACTTCCCAGAAACTGAGGGCAAAGGCAAGACCTCTCTTTGGGCAAGGCCAAATTCTTTACTACAAAGACTTCATGAGACTAACAGAAGCCAAAAATGTCTAGAATGAATGAGCTCCCTGACCTCTGTCCTCACTCCAGGAGGGACTCCCGTGGGCAAACTGTTGAGATCCACGCAGGACAAGACCTAAGTTTTCAGAGAGGAGGGCTCGTTCTTGACACAGGGCTGAGCAGACCTCAGACCGCTCTAGCAGCCTGTGTGTGGGGCGCAGCTTGCCCAGGGAGGTGAGATGCTCTCTCTGGAGGCTGGGAGTACAGGAATGTCATTTCACAATACAATGGATGGTCAAGGAGGAACAAAGGGAAGTGATATATAAATTAGGAGGAGTCATGGCACAGAAAATGCCTACTAGCAAAGACAAAAACATATAGGAGTTTCCTTTTATCCACAGGGATATGTCCCAAGACCCCCAGAGGATGCCTGAAACCACTGATAGTACCAAAACCTATATTTACAGTTACTATGTTTTTCCTACACACACACACCCACACCTATGATAAACTTTAATTTATAAGTTAGACACAGTAAAAGATTAACAATAATAACTAATAATAAAATAGAACAATGATAATATACTGTAATAAACTTATGTGAATGTGATCTCCGTCTCCCCTCTCAAAGTATCTTATTGTACTGTACTCACCTGTTTTTAGACTGTGGCTAATGATGGGTAACTGAAATCATGGAAAGTGAAACCACAGGTAAGGGGTAAATCATAAAGGTACACGATTAGGGAGGGTAAGTGTGATCTTGCGTCTTGGATAGGGTGACACTTGAGAGTGAATAGAGACAGTGTTTAGAATGATGCCAGGACAACTGTGTAAATAAGATTACCCCAAACAACCCAGCAAGCATCTTCAAAAAGTTTCAGATAGTGACTAGGGATTACAGTCATCAGAGGCTGGTGACAAATGTCCCACATCTGGCACAACCCATTCGATTTCTGAGCCGGTCCTGTGTCTCAGGCCATACTTGGCCTGATCTCCATGAGAGCTGCAGTCGGCCTGGTTTCGGGACGCTGGTCCCAGGCAGCGCCTGTCGGGTAGGTGCATGGCAGGGAGGGTTGGGGTCTCAGCACAGACCGTCCAGGACGTGCGGAGCAGTGGGGGAGGCCGTGAGGCAGAGTGGCGAGCCCTGGCCTGTGTGCCCCAAGGCCTGCGGCCCTGTGCTGAGAGCTGGTTCTCAGCCATCTTTCTGTGTATAATCTTTAAGAATTAGGAATTCAAGGTTACCTCAAGGCTGATTGTATTATACACTGGAAATATTCAGCTGGTCTAAGGCACCTCCACGGTGCCAGCATAAATTGAATTGAAAAGAGAGATAGACAGAAATAGTCTAGAGACATATAAACGGATAGACAGAAAATGCATATGGCACTGTATACCTATCCCTGATATAGAAATTATGTAATTAAACCAAGGAAAAAATGCTTTTTAACCACTTCTATAGGATCTTGTAGTAGATGGAGGAAAATTGGGTAGATTTGGGAAATGAGAAATTGTGGAAGCAACCTTGGATAGAAGTCAGAAAACTTGAATTTTAGTCTTGGTTCATTTGCTGTGAGATGTAGAAAACAACGAGAATAGCAGCGAAAATTATTGAACACATTATTAACCTATTCAATCCTCCAAACGACCCTAAGAAGTAGATACTCTTTTTATCCCCATTTTACCCCAAAGGAAGGTGACACAGAGAGGTTCATTAATCTGCCCAAGGTCACACAGTTATTTTGTACCAGAAGATAAATCCAGGTAGTTTGGCTCCTGAGTTTATTCTCTTAACTTTGGTATGTTTGTTTGTAAAATCAGGAAATTAGATTAGATAACGTGTAGGCCCCTTTTCTCTGTTACAGTCTATGACTTTCGGGGTTTACTTTTCAGTGAAAGTATTTAGATTGGGTATACAAAAGAATCTAATTTTCATGATCATATTTACATGTAATGTGTAACATGAAAACTTGATTTTCCTTGCAGGACATACATTGTTTGAAATTCATTTTACAAGAAGCTTTTAAAAAGGCAAAGAAAGTTAGTTATTGGTAAAAATGTGATTTTTATTAGTTGACAATGGCAGCTGGCCTAGTGTCAAGTGTGAAGGAAGATAACAACACTCTAGCAGTGTCAGAGTCGCACAAAACACACACACACACACACACACACGCGCACACACACCTTCCATAACATTTTTATGAATCAGGTTTAACATAAGCTTTTGTTCAATTGAGAAAACAATTTTTCCAACCAAAAGTGAATTGATAGTAGTATCTTGGTTTCAATTCTTTCTCCTTTCTTTAAACAATAGAGAAAGCGGTAGAGACCTCAACGTCTCCACAGAATAAGCAAGAGGGTCTTTTGTAGCCTGACTTCCTCCGGGGGCCATTCTCTCTCGGCAAAACCGTGGTGTCCCTCTCATGGGTGCCAGTCTCAGCACCCTTATGTGCTCTCTGTATAGGAGAAAAGATGTCTTTTCTTCACCTGTCCTAGATTCGTGACTGAGGCCCCTATAACAAAAGAAAAAAAGCACACAAATTTATTGAATAAGTTTTACATGACATAGAAGTTTCATAAGGAAATGAAAACCTAAAGAAATGGTTAAACTTGTGCATGTTTATGCTAGGTTTGATGACGTGTGGACAGTCATGGAGAAATATGATTTGGCAAAAAGAGAATGATCTACTGGTAATAAACTAGGGGGATCTTAGCAAGGCCTGTTAGTCAGATTCTTCTCTGTGACCCTTCCTCTTCAGAGATAAGGAATAGGGAGGGCACCTCTCAGGGAGAATCTTATGACCTGCTTTAGCGGGAGGTCAGAAAATCCTTCTGAGGTTTTCAGGCCTGATTCAGAGGAGAAGGGCGGGGAGAGTTAAGAGTGATCTTGCTTCTACCGTTACCTTCAATGTGCCAAGGTGTCATGTTTGGGGCAGTGTGTCCTGAACACCTTCAGCTCTCTCCTTACTTCTCTTTCTAACGCTGTCCTTTCTCCTCACAGACCAAAATTCTGGGAATGCTCCATGCATTGCCTGTCCGGGCAGTGTTCCAGCCTGGACCACACCCATAAGCCGAGCTCTGGGTGGAGTTTCATCCATTCAGTCAATGATAGAGAGATGTACGAAGTATTATGGGAAGACAGAGCAGGGGTAACTATGTCCCTCGGGGCAAGTGGCAAGTGAGGACACAGAGAAGAAAACCAGGATGAGTTAACCTCTAACCTGAGCACCAGTGAATGAGTAGGAGCAAGTCTCATATGTGTGCCACATAAGGGGGTTCCGGACAGCGGGAGTGCAAACACTAAGACCTGGCGATTACAAATATTCCAGTGTGGCTCCTCATTGGTGGAGCTGCAAAGTGGTCTTGACAAGAGATGAAACTGATGAGGTAGGTGAAGCCCAAACACAGGGCTTTTTTGCCCTTATCCTGTGGAAGATAAGGAGTTATTGAGGGATTTTATAGGGGATTGACAATGCCTGGCTTGTGTTTCTAGACGTCATCTGGCTGATACAATGGATTTGAGGATTACCAGACCAGAAGCTAGTTAAGAGACAATGGATAAGCAGTCACATAAAATAAGGAGAATTTGGGATGTGAAAAATGCAAATGACAAAAAAAATTATATGATGCTCCTAGGTTTCCATCTCGAGTAACTAGATCATTGGATGTTTCTGCAGATCTTGAGCCTCCTTAAATGTCCATAGAGCCCCTGTTCATGACTCACCAAGTCTCCAGGGCTCATGTATGCTCGGGAATGTCTGACCCTGTGACATCTATATCTGTATATGCATCTATATCTACATGTTTTTATGTCTTAATTTTTTATTACTCAATTAATGAAGGTGCATTATTTTATAATTTATAAAATGTACATACATTGAAAATATATTTACAAAAATTGTCTGAGAATTCTGACCTTGCACAACTAATACTGTAACTTGTGGACTGTAGATTACAGAAAGACAACACAAAAGAAAGAAGATATGCCATAAACACTAGGATATTTTTAAATAAGTAGGGGCTACATATTAAACTGAAAATTTGAGGCAATTTTTCTTGTATTTCAGGATATCTTGAATAGAAAAGTCAGCTTGGGGATCTAAAATTATCCAACAAATGTTTCTGCATTATTTTAGAAATGTAGGCATATTCTTAGCACAAGGATGGAACATTTGTCTTATGGCCATTGAGAGATAAATGGCTTACAATAAAATAAACTGTATCTGGTAATTAAGATGATGTGCATTGATTCCTTCCTACCATTTATCTCCTTTGAAACATCCTTGTATAAAAGATCAGAAAATCACACAGCTGAGCTGTCAAAAGGGTGTGTAAGGGCTGAGATGGAGGACAGCAGGGAGCAAGGTGAGAGGTTTTTTGTTTTTGTTTTTAAAGTGCTGCTAAAATTAATGGGCACAGTTTTCACACTTGTAAAATAGACAGTGTGATTATAGTCCAAGCAAGGTTTTTTTCCTCTCCCCAGAGACTTGAGGGCTTTGATAGCAACTAGTCAAATGCAAAGGTAAAAATAATCACCATTTCCTCTTGTAGAAAAATAAGTAAACATCTTTTCTCCAGAATGACTATGGCTTGACGAATTAATGCAGGTATGCTATATTTGTGAGAAATTGTGAAATTTCTCAACTAGGCAATAAAAATAAATAAAAAGTATCCAATTGGAAAAGAAGAAGTAAAAATTGTCTCTGTCGATGGCATTATCTTATATATAGGAAATCCTAAAAACTCAACCAAAACAATCTGTTGAAACTAACAAATAAATTCAGTAAATTTACAGGATACAAGGTGAACATACAAAAATTAATTGTGTTTCTAGTTTCCATACACTAACAAAAACTTTACAAGAAGAAAATTAAGGAAAAAATCCTAGGACTAAACTCAACAAGATGGCAAAATAGAACTCTCCAGGGATCATCCTCCCATAGAAATATCAATTTGAACAACTGACCATGCATGACAAAACCTTCACAAGAGCTCAGGAAATGAAGTACAAGATCACAGTAGCTGGTCTGGGCATAATAATATGAAAAGATGCACTAAGGAGGATAGGAAAAACAATTTTACATTACCTGCATTGCCCCTCCCCCAACCCTAGGCGCCACAGCACAGAGAGAGACACTTGGGCGGAGGAGAGGGAAGTAGTATATGACTTTGCCTTGCAACACAGGGCCAGTCCAGCCACAGTAAAACCCAGCATGAGACACCCCTGACACCTTGGCCCCTGACACCAGGCTGGTACCTATGGACAGAGTCTCTGGCCCTGCCCCAGTGCTAGATGAGAAATCATAGCCCCAATAGGACAGACTCATGTTCTGGCCTGCCTCACCACCAACCTACTACAGCAGCCTAAGGTCCCAAATAACCCTCAGTGGCAGGCAGGGCAGAGCACATGCAGGCCTTGGGTGTGACCCAGTGCTGAGCTGGTCTCAGCAGCAGTGGACCTTGGGTGTGACCCAGTGTTGCACCAGTCTCACTAGACATGGGATTGTCCGTGTTACTCTTCCCCTGACCCCAGGCAGCGCAGTGCAGAGAAAGACACCATTTGCTTGGGAGAAGGAAAGGGAAGTAAATATAGCACATTGCTATACAACACAGTACTGGGCCTACTGCAGTTAAATCCAGCACCAGGTAGAACCCCACATTCCCTGACACCAAGTGGGTATCTGAGTGGAGCCTCTCAACCTGACCTGGTGCCAGGCTGAAACAAACAGCCCCAGTGAGATAGACCCAAAATTCAGCCTACCTCATCACAGGACTAGTATAGCAGCCTCAGGTCCTGAACAAACCTCAGCAGCAGGCAGGCCATAGAAGCCACAGGCCTTGAGCACATCCCAGTGCTGGCTGGTCTCAGCAGCTATGGGCTTCAAATGGGACCCATTGTTGTGTCAGCCTCAGAAGCAAAAGGATTTCAGCCACAGTGGTCCTGGGCTTAGGGTATCCCCTAGCACTGCAACAGCTGAATCAGTCACAGGTTTAGGGTCCTCACCAGTCAACCTGCCCTGAATCTCTGCACAGGCTTACTGCTGAATGAAGCTCTCAAACAAGGCTGGACTGCAAAGACTGGACTCAGTACTTATGTCAATGTGCAGACATCAACACACAGCCACAAGGGTCAAGCTCAATCAGGGAAACATGATGAGACAAAACAGATAAAATAAGGTGCCAGTGAATGACCCTAAAGAGATGGAGATAGAAGAACTGTCTGATAAATAATTCAAAATAACTATTTTAAGAAAACTCAGCAAACTTCAAGAAAATAAAAAGAATTCAGAAATTTATCAGAGAAATTTAATAGCAATATTGAAATAATAAAAAAAGAAATAAAAACAGAAATCCTGGAGATAGAAAAACACAGTGAATGAAATTAAAAAAATGCAGTAGAAAGCTTCAGTGCTGAATTTGTCAAGCAGGAGAAAGAAAGTGCAAACTTGAAGCCAGGTTCAGTAAAAATAAACACTGAAAGGAGAAAAAAAGGAATAAAAAGGAATGAAGAAAGCTTTTGAGATTTACAAGATAAACTAAAAAAAAGCAACTTTACAGATCAATGCTGTTCAAGAGGGAGTACAAAAAGAGAAAAGAGTAGAAAGCTTATTTATAGAAATAATAACAGAAAACTTTCCAAACCTGGAGAAAGATATAAATATCTAGGTACAGGAAAGTCGAAGGTCTCCAGTCAGATTCTATCCAAATAAGACTCCCCTGCAACATATTATAATTAAACTTGCAAATATCAAAGACAAAGAGTGGACTCTAAAAGCAGCAACAAAAAAAGAAGCAAATAACTTACAAGGGAATTCACATCTAACGGCAGACATCTTAGCAGAAACTTTACAGACCAGGAAAGAGTGGGATGATATATTCGAAGTGCTGAAGTAAATATAAACGAATAAACAAAAACAACAGCCAACCACCAAAAATATTGTATCAAGCAAATCTGTGCTTCAGAAATGAAAAAGAGATTAGATTTTCCAGAAAAACAAAAACTAAGGAAAGTCATCACCACTAAAATTGTCTTTTAAAAAATTCTAAAGGGAATTCTTTAAGATGAAAGAAAAGAATGCTAATAAATAACACAAAAACATCTAAAAGTTGTAACTCACTGGTAAAAGTAATCACACAAATTTCGAATACTCTAATAATGTAATGATGGTATGTAAATCACTTATATCTGTATTATGAAGGCTAAAAGATAAATCTATTAAAAGTAATAACTATAATAATTTTTAAAGGATATGAAACATAAAAAGATATAAATTATAAAATTAAAAATTTTAAAATGGAGGAAGTGGAATCAAAGTGTAAAGCTGTTTAGGGTTCTCTTTTTTCAATCAAAGTTAAGTTGTTAGCAGCTTAAAATAACCTGTTATGACTATAAGATGTTTTTTGTAAGCCTCATAGTAACCACAAAGCAAAAACTTATAGTAGATACACAAAAGATAAAAGCAAGGAATCAACACATACCACTAGAGAAAATCGATTTAACCACAAAAGAAGACAACAAGAAGGGGAAGAAAGAAACCAAGGATCTATAAAACAACTAGAAAATAATTAACAAAATGCTAGTAGTAAGTCTTTACCTATTGATAATTACCTTGAATGAAAAGGAATTAAATTCTCCAATCAAAAGATGTGAAGTGGCTGAATGAACAACAACAATAAAACAAGACTCAACTACATGCTGCCTTTAAGAGACTCACATCACCTGTAAGGACACTCTGAAACTGTGAGTGAAACGATAGAAAAAGATATTCAATGCAATTGGAAATCAGAAGAGAGTAGGAGTGGCTACACTTACATCTGATAAAACAGATTTTAAGTTAAAAACTGTAAAAAGAGACAAAGAAGGTCATAATATAATGATAAAAAGATCAATTCAGCAAAAGGATATAACAACTGTAAATATATATACACCCAATATTGAAGAACCTAAATATGTAAGCAAATATTAACAGATATAAAGGGAAAGATAGACTGCAATACAATAATAGCAGGGGTCTTCCATACCCTACTTTCAGCAATGGACAGATCATCCAGACCAGAAATCAATAAAGAAAACATCAGAGTTAAATAGCACTACAGACCAAAAGGACCTAACAGATATTTACAGAACATTGCCTCCAACAGCTACAAAATACATATTCTTCTTCACTGCACATGGAACGTTCTTCATGATAGATTATATGCTACGCCACAAAACAAGTCTTAACAATTTTAAGAAGATTGGAAACCATGTCAAGTATCTTTTCTGACTACTGATATTTAATAAAACTATAAATCAATAACAGGACAAATCTCAGAAACATTACAAATACATAAAATTAAACAACATAATCCTGTACAACCAAGGGAACAATAAAGAAATTAAAAAGGAAAATTAGAAAATTTCTTGAGATAAATGAAAATGAAAACACAATATTTCAAAACTTATGGGATATAGCAAAAGCAGTTTTAAGAGGGAAGTTTATAGCAATAAATGCCTACTTCAAAAAAGAAGAAAGATCTCAAATAAACAACCTAACATTGGACCTCAAGGAACTAGAAAAAACTAGATTCAAAATTAGCAGAAGGAAATAAATAATAAAGATGAGAGCAGAAATAATCAAAATAGAGATATAAAGGACTATAAAAAATCAACACAATGAAGAGTTGGTTTTTTGAAATGATAAAGAAAATTGACAAATTTTAGCTACACTACCTCAAAAAAGTGAGAGAGAAGACCCAAACGAATAAAATCTGAAATAAAAAAGGAGATACTGCAATTGATATTCCAGAAATAAAAGGATCATAAAAGACTACTATGAACAACCATACACCAACAAATTGGGAAGCCTGGCCACATATAACCTATCAAAAGTGAATTATGAAGAAAGAGAACACATGAACAGACCAATAATAATCAAAGAAATTCACAAAACCTGATGCTTCAATGCTGATTTCTATCAAACATTTAAAGAAGAACTAATAACAATTTCTTTCAAATAATTTCAAAAAAAATTAAAAAGGTGGAATTCTTCCAAATCATCTTACAAAGCCAGAATTATCCTAATAACCAAAACAAGGCAAGGACACGACATAAAAAAAAAAATTAAGAGCCAATCCCCCAGATAAGCATAGATGCAAAAATCCTTAATAACAACAATAAAAAAAATGCTCAACAAAATACTAGCAAACACAACAGCACATTAAAAGGTTATTAACCATAATCAAGTGGGATTTATGCCAGGGAGGCAAGGATGGTTCAACATATACAAATTAAAACACACGATACATCACTTTAAAAGAATCAAGGACAAAAACCACATGATCATTTCAACAGATGCTGAAAAGTATTTGATAAAATTCAACATGCCTTCATGATTAAAACTCTCAATAAAGTAGTTATAAAAATATGTACCTTAATATAATAAAGATCATATATGGCAAACACATAGCTAACATCGTCTTGAATGGGAAAACGTTGAAAGCTTTCCCTCTTAAGGTCTGGAATAAGACAGGAATGCCCACTTTCACCACTGTTGTTCAACATAGTACTGGAAGTCATAGCTAGAGCAATTAGACAAGAGAAAGAAATAAAGGGCATCCAAATTGGAAGGAGGAAGGCAAATTGTTCTTGTTTGCAGATAATATGATCTTAAATATAGAAAATCCTAAAGACTCCCCATAAAAAACTGTTAGACTAATAAGCAAATTTAGTAAAGTTGCAGGATACAAAATAGAAAACCATTAAGACTCTGCCTAAAAACCTAATAGGCTAATAAGAAAATTTAGTAAAGTAGAATACAAAATCAATAAACAAAATTCTAGCATTTTTATACACCAATAGCAAACTATCTGAAAAAGACATCAAGAAAGTAATCCCATTTACTATAGCTACCAAAAGTAATAATAAAATATCTAGGAATAAATTTAACTGAGGAGGTAAAAGATCTCTATAAGAAAACATTGATGAAAGAAATTGAAGAGGACATAAATAAATGGAAAGATACTTCATGTTCTTGGATTGGCAGAATTGTTATAGACATTGTTAAAATGTCTATATTATCCAAAGTGATCTACAGATTCAGTGCAATCTCCACCAAAATACCAATAACATTATTCACAGAAATAGAAAAAAACAATCCTAAAATTCGTATGGAATCAAAAAGACCCTGAGTAATAAAAGCAATTCTGAGCAAAAGG
Source organism: Cheirogaleus medius (assembly GCA_008086735.1). Classification (NCBI taxonomy): domain Eukaryota; kingdom Metazoa; phylum Chordata; class Mammalia; order Primates; family Cheirogaleidae; genus Cheirogaleus; species Cheirogaleus medius. The sequence continues at coordinate 60,321,784 of VBSM01002608.1, forward strand.
AACAAAGCTGGAAGCATCACACTACCTGCTTTCAAAATATACTTCAATGCTATAGCAAACAAAACCGCACAGTACTAGCGTGAAAACAGGCACATAGAGAACCAAGAAATAAACCCACGTGTTTACAGCCAACTCATTTTCAACAAAGGTGCCAAGAACACACATTGAGGAAAAAACAGTTTCTTCAATAAATCATTCTGGAAAAACTGGATGTCCACATGCACAATAATGAAACTAAACCCTTATCTATTACCATATATAAATATCATCTCAAAATGTAAAGACTTAAATGTAAGACCCAAAACAATAAAACTACTAGAAGAAAATACACAAGAAATGCTTGATGGCATTGATCTGAACAAGGATTTTTTTTTTGTGGATAAGACCTCAAAAATACAGGGAACAAAAGCAAAAATAGGCAAATGGGATTATATCAAACTGAAAAGCTCTGTACAGTATAAAAAACAGTGAACAGAGTAAAGGGACAACCTAAAGACTGGGAGAAAATATTTGCAAACTCTGCATCTGACAAGGATCTGATATTCAGAATATGAAAGGAACTTAATAGCAAAAAATCAAATAATTTTATTTAAAAATGGGCAAAAGATGTGAGTAGGTATTTCTTAAAAAAAGACATGAAGATGACTAACAGGTATATGAAAACATCATTAATCATCAGGGAAATGAAAATGAAAACCATACTGAAATATCATTTCACCTCTATTAGAATAACTAATATCAAAAAGACAAAAAATAACAAAGGCTGGCTTGGATGTGGAGAATGGGGAACACTTATAAACTGTTAATGAAAATGTAGATTAGTATAGCCATTATGGAAAATGGTATGGATACTCTCAAAATATTAAAAATAGGACTACCATATAGTCCAGACATCCTACTATTGGGCATATGTCCAAAGGAAATGAAATCAGGATGTCAAAGAGATACATATCTGCACTCCTATGTTTATTATAACATTAGTCATAATAACCAAGATATGGAATCAATCTAAGCACTCATCAGTAGATAAATGGATTTTAAAAATGTGGTATATGTGTGTGGGTGTGTGTGTGTGTGTATACACAATGGAACATTCATTCAGCCATAAAAAAAGAATAAAATTTTGTCATTTGTGGCAACATGGTTGAATCCTGGAGGACATTACATTAAGTGAAATAAGCCAGGCACACAAAGACAATTACCACATGATCTCACTTACATGGACTCTATAGAAGTTGATCTTACAGAAGTAGAAAGTAGAATAGTGCTTACCAGAGGTTGGAGAAGGTAGAGAGGAGGGGAGATAAGGAGATATGAGTCCACAGGTACAAAGTTACAGTTAGATAGGAGGAACAAGTTCTAGCGTCCTATCGCACAGTAGGGTGACTATGGCAAATAATACTTATATTTCAAAATAATACATATATTTCAAAATAGCTACCGTGTTTCCCGGAAAATAAGCTCTACCCATACAATAAGCCCTAGCAAGATTTCTAAGCATTTGCGCAATAGAAGCCCTACCCCGAAAATAAGACCTAGTGATGGGCGTGGCTACGCAGCATATCTGCACAACCCATGCATTTCATCGCAGAGCGGTAAAGAAGACGAGCAGCCCTTCTCATCTGCCCCACGAGAGATCTATTGCTCAACATGAGAGACTGGGGCCAATGGTTCTAAAGGAAATAGAGTCACAAGAAATTCAGGATGGAATTCGGGGTTTGGAGAATGATGATGTTCCAGAAGAAGACGACTTAACTATATTTGAATAAATGTAGATTGTTGTACCGTACTTAAAAAAAATAACACATCCCTTGAAAATAAGCCCTAGGGTGTCTCCTTGAGGAAAAATAAATATAAGAACCTGTCTTATTTTCGGGGAAACACGGTAGAAGAGAACATTTTGAACGCTTTTACCACAAACACCAAATGTATGAGATGATGGAAATGCTAAATACCTGGATTTGATCATTACACGATGTAGATATGTATCAAAACATCACACTTTACCTCATAAATATGTACAATTATTATGTGTCAATTTAAAAAATTAGAAATTAAAGAGATAAATTCCATGTATAATATTATCAAAAAGAATAAAATATTTAGGAATAAATTTAACCAAGGATGTGAAAATTATAAAACATTGACAAAAGAAATTTATGAATAGGAATACACAAATAAATGGAGAGATATCTTGTGTTCATGGGTTGGGAGAATTAATATTATTAAAATGTCTAAACAACATAAAGTTACCTACAGATTCAATATAATCCTTGTCAAAATTCTAATGACATTTTTCACAGAAATAGAAAAGATCCTAAAATCTGTGTGGAATCACAAAAGACCCTGACTAACCAAAGCAATCTTGAGCAAGAAGAACAAAGGTAGAAGCATCATATTTCCTGATTTCAAATTATATTAAAGCAATACTAACCCAAACAGTATGGTATTGCCATAAAAACAGACATACAGACCAATGGAACAGAATAAAGAGCCCAGAAATAAATCCACACATATGGTCAACTAATCTTTGATAAAGGCACCACCATGAATACAGAAAAGGAAAAGATAATCTCTTCAATAAATAACATTGGGAAAAATGGAAATCCATAGGCAAAGGAATAAAATTGGACCCTTACACCACACAAAAATCAACTCAAAATGTAGTAAAAACCTATACATAAGACCTGAAACTGTAAAAACCTAGAAGAAAACCCAGGGGAAAAACTTCCTGACATTGTTCTCAGCGATGGTTTTTGAATTTGACATTTAAAGCACAGGCAACAAAAGCAAAAATAAACAAGTAGGACTACCTCAAACTGAAAAGTTTCTGCATAGCAGAGGAAAGAATCAACAAAACAAAAAGGCAAACTCTGAAATGGGAGAAAATATTTGGAAACTATATATTCAATAAGGGGTTAATATCCAATATATACAAGGAGTTCATACAACACAATAGCAGGTAAAAAATTTAAAAAAGAAACAAACAAATAATCCAGGTAAAATATGGACAAAGGACCTGAAAAGACATTTTTCCAAAGAAGACATACAAATGGCCAACAAGCATATGAAACGCTGCTCAATATCACTAATCGTCAGGGAAAGGCAAATCAAAACCACAGTGAAATATCACTTCGCAGCTGTTAGGATGGCTATGATTAAAAAGTCAGAAGATAACAAAATCTGGCAAGGATGTGGACAATAGGGAACCCTTGTACACTGCTGGAGGGACCATAAATTGGTACAGCCATTATGGGAAACAGTATGGAATTTCCTCAAAATTTTAAAAATAGAACTACCATATGATCCAGCAATCCTGCTACTAGGCATATATCCAAAAGAAATGATACTATTGTTATATGTAATATATATGTCCATACACACACACTGGAATATTACTGAGCCCTTAAAAAGAAGAAAATCCTGCCATTTGCAACAACATGGATGAACCTGGAGGGCATTATGCCCAGTGAAATAAGCCAGATATATACACATAAATTCTGCAAAATCTTATTTATATGCAAACTCTTAAAAAAAGTCAAACACAGAGAAACAGAGAGTAGAATGGTGGTTACAAGGGGCTGGGACATGGGAGAAGTAGGGAGATATTGTTCAAAGCGTACAAACTTTCAGTTCTAAGATGCATAAGTTCAGGAGATCTGATGTGTAGCTTGCTGACTACAGTTAGTCATAACGTACTGTGTGCTTGGTTGCTAAGAGAGTAGATCTCAAATGTTCTCACCAGAAAAAAACGAAAAACGAAAAAACAGCAACTAGGTGAGGTGATACATGTTAGTTAGTTTGATTGTGGTCATTTCACAATATATGCATATACCAAACATCACGTCGTACACCTTAAACATATACAACTTTTGTTTGTCAATCACACCTCAATAAAGCTGGGGATGGGGGAGATTTCCCTTCCAGATCGGATCCTGCTGCCTTCCACCTGGCCGGCTCAGCGCTGCGCCCCAGGTCTCACCTCTGAGGGTGCCGCTTCTCCCCTGCCTCCTCTGGAGGCAAGAGGCTGACTTTTCAGTCATCTCTTTGATCCCTGCATCTATATTATATCACTGGAATAAGAACTTTGATTCCTATTTAAACCAGGGCTTTAGAGGATAGTTAAAAGAAATGATGAAAATTCTGATCATGGAAGAATTATTTTACTGAAAGTAGTTTGCAGACGGGGGAAACAGGGAGTTGGATCTGATCCCTGAGTGTCATGTCTATTTATGCTTTGGAATCCAGCAATGTAAGCACATTTATGCTTGTGTTTAAAATATAGGCACAAAAATAATACCTAGAAAACATGTGTTTTAAAATCTAAGTTGGTGTTGAGATGACATTTATTTGAGGACAGTGGCAGTGACAAAAAAAAAAAAAAAAAAGCAAGGGACCGGTACAACACACCGGAACTGATCAAATAACTCCCTCGAGTGCAAACAAAATCAACCAAATGCCAACAAAACGCTATGATTATTCTGCCTTCATCGTTCTTTAATGACTCGTCTTCTACGGAGGACACTGTTTTACAGTATGCGGGGAAGGAACGTCCTTACAGAGAGGCAAAGGTAATTACATGTGTCAGAGTAGACAACCCCATGGAATGCAATAGGTAGAGTCAGTTTCCTAACTGGATTAAAATTAACTAAGTTCAGAATCAAAGTGAAATCCAAAGGAATATTTATTTTACCTACCACCTTAATGCCTTCCTTTAAGCAGGTTTAGTTCTCATTCATTTCACTGATCTGAGTAATAAATGTGTTATTTCAGCAGCCTTGAAGAGAAAACACATCTTTTTTTATCACTCTTTCTCAACAAAAGCGCCTCTTTGAATACTGTTTTCTGTGTGAGTTGGCACATGGGATGGGGAGAGGGGAAAGCTGGGAGCGTCCTCAGAAAAAACAAGGGCAGGAGGGTGCGCAGTCTCGGAGATGACAAATCCGGCCCCATCCCACAATGCTGCCTTGTCCTGTAGCATCTCAACTTTTACAGTTGTCACCCGAGTGTAGTTAATCAGATTAAAAACCCCTGAGAAATCCTTCTGATTGCCTGTCAAACAAAGGTATGCACTAAGACAACAAATGACGGGAAGAACACACCACTGCACCTGGATTAGTAAGAGCAGCAAATGCCACTGTACTGAGTGCCCAAGTGCCTCTGAGACCTCCATGTACCTGTCAGGGCCTGGAAAGATTTCCAGTGGCCCTGGCACTCTGGGTTTGGGGCGATTAGGAAACAAAACACAGCAGAGGGTCTCTTGCCATAGAATCTGCACCCAAGGAAATAAAAGCAAGGCGATGGCAAAGTTATCTCCGTGACATCACTGGCTGCCACTGGGCAGCCCGGTGGCAGAAGGGCCTGACCGGCGTAGGCCAGGGTGATATCACAGGGTGCAATTTGAGCCATCCTTGTGAGCAGAACCATGTGTGCAGAGAACAGGGTCTGTCTGTTATGTGAACACAGAGGGCATTGAGCCCAAAGCCTCATATACATTAAAAATATAATGAGAGAGATTTTTATCTGCCATGAATATTTAATTCTCCTGAAAGCTAACCATCTGCATATCACAATACCCCAATGCATGTGTGTGATTTTCTCTGTTGTCTTTCAAAATAAAGCAGTCCATTTTGCTCTTCCTGTGATGCCTTGAAAGTTGCTTAAATGTGCATTGATCGCTTTGATCTAATGAGTGTGTGTATTTTTAAAACAAAGTCAGCACTGTTGCTGTAATCTATTTGTGAGGAGGAAACAGAACAATGGGGGGAAACCAGGTCAGGTTCCATTGTTTTCCTGGTGGCCTGTATCACAATTCACTGACGTTTTGAATGCTATTTAATTTTTGCTGATGTCTTTTTATCTTAGGCTTCATGTGAATTTAAAAAGAGTTTCATTGATATGCAACCTACTGTGTATTATGATATCCTGCCCGCCCTGTTGCACTGTGGAAGCCTGCAGCTGCCTGAAGCTTAATTATGCATGCATGCATGCAAAGCCCAGCTGCTCGGCCAAGAGTGCCTCAACCGACTACAGTTCCTCACTTGTTTTTGTTTGAATTATAATTGGGCAGATCTATATTTCTCAACCCATTTTGTAGCTTGAGCATGCTCCTCTTTGCCTCCGTCGCTACCTCTGCTTGACTCGGCTTCTCCATGAAGGAGCCCTTTGCCAATCTGAAGTGCCTCTGAGATCCGAGAAGGATCATTCATGGGTTTGACAAATTCTTTTACCTACACAGCAATTTTAAAAGGTACAAAAATGACCCTAGCCCCAATCAGTTTTCCTCCAGATGGTTGGAGGCTTAAAAAAAAAAAGAATAGTTAACTAGAAGCTGGCATCTGGGTAGAAACAAAGAAGGCTTAGAGCCAGGCACCTACAATGGAAAGGAATATCGGGAAGAAAGCGTTACACCTGCTGAAAGAAGGTAATGGAGACTCGCAAAAGCAGATTTGTTAAACATGCACATCCTTTATTCAGAGAGCCTTTTGTGAACTGTTTTCCAGCCTACCTAAGGGATCTCAGTCTTCCAGAATAACAAAGCCTCATCTGAGAGTATGCAGTTGGGTATGGCACTGCACTAAATATAACCACGTTGCTGCTACCCTACAGGGCCCTTCATCAAGAGATGTGCAGATAGAGTAACCCTCTCCTAAGAATGGCAGCTGCTGGTTATAGCACCTATTTCTGAGACACTGTCAGAGGCACTGGTGGTATTGTTTTTAAAAGGCAGCATCAAGTTAAATGCACAGGTTAATTTCCTTGAAAATCATGGGGTATTTTGTGACTCCAAAGCTTTAAAAAAAATCATGAAATTGTATTGATGCTCCAAGAGTAAGCAGGAATTTATGATAAGATAATTATCCGTGACAATTTTAAGACTTATATAACATCATAGGGTTAACATTTGTCATTCAATTAGATTACTTCTATTTGAAAAATGATTCTTAACAACTAACATTTTCATCCAAGACACTGTTAAAGGAGAAATTATTCTGACACTTGTTAAAATGGTTAAGCAGACTTTACTCAGGACTGTTGTGATAAGTGTAGATACCACTGCAATGGGGTTTTGCAGTAGGGGAGAGAGATTGGGCTCAACTCCATATATAATAAAAAATGAAGATTTATGGGGGAAGGCTAATTAGAAAATTACTAAGAGGAAATATGAGAGTAAGACGGAATTCTGGCTAAAATTATTCTGGCTAAACTGACCTAACATGATGCTTGCTGAAAGCAAGCCAAAGTGCTCAGATATCGCCTGGTGGATGGTGGGAGATGAGGGATTTGATCTGATATCAAGGGTGATGGGATATCGATGGTGGGGGTCTCTAAACTGACTTACCAGGATTCTGGCTGAAACTGGACTCTATAAAAATGGAGACAGAAGTCCAAGGTCAAGCCTAGTTAAACAGATGGCTCAATGGAGCCTGATTAAAGTTTGATTAAGAAGAGAATCTTTGTCAGCACCCTACTAAGCATGTTATAACGCCATTGTAATTACTTGAGGTACGTGCTATTATTACTCTCATTTCACAGATAAGGACACTGAGACCTAGAGAGATTAGGAGACTTTCCCAAAACTGATGGCTTCTATGTGGCAGAGCTGGGATGTGAATATAAGTTGTCTGAGCCCCAAATCCATACACCTAAAAGCTATTATATTTTGCCTACCTCAGCACATTTGATTCAAATTCTTTCTAGCATGTAAACCCCCTGTCTCTCAGATATAAATAATATTGACGCTTATCTAGTGCATGTGAAGTGCCAAACACTTTTATAAGTTCTTTACAACTCCCCATGAGGTAGATGTATTTATTACCCAATTTCTAGATGAGATCTACACACTTAACCACTCTGCTGATGGGTCTCTAACTTCAGCAGGCCTCAGGATCTCCTGGAGGGTTTGTTAAAATAGATTGCTGAGCTCTACTGCTAGTGTTTCTGATTCAGTAGTTCTCATTTGCAGCCCAAGAACTTGCTTTTCTAACACATGACGCTGATGCTGTTAGTCTGGGACCACACTTTGGGAACTACTGCACTATGCCACAGTAATATTACTTATAAATAGTTGGTAGAATTTAGTATCCCAGGTCCTTCACATATATGTTACATATTTCTAATCCTTGTAAGGAAGAGGAAAATTGGATTCCAAAATCATCAAGTAACTGGTGGCATAGCATCAGACGGTGGTAAGCCACAGAGCCAGGAACCAAATCGAGAGCTTGCCCCAAAGCTCTTCTCGATAGCCCACCCAGGCTCCCAGGCCAAGTGGTCTCCCAAACTGACTGGTCATAGAGTAAACCCAGGATGTGTCTTACACTACGTATCAATATAATATAATGCACATCAATAGTTAATATAATTCCCTGGGATATGTGGAATAAGGCCATTGTCTTAATATGCTGCTTAAAAAATAAGATTGTTTTGTGCATGCTAGCAATGTGTGAAATAACTGGTGTTGGAGCTCAGAGTGTCATGGAACTAAACAGAGAGGTCCACTTGCCCAGCACAGCACAGCCAGACATCAAAGCCCAGAGTCACAGTGGGAGAAAGAGGCTTTTTTACTGCATGGCGCCGTGCAAGGAGAACAGGCAGCTAATGCTTAAGACTCAAACTCCCCGATGGCTTACAAATAAGGGTTTCTTAAGGCAGGGATACGTTTCAGGAAGGCAAAATTGTATATAGATACATGGAGGTTATACACTGGCCTGGCCCCAAAGGGCAGAATATCCAAAAGTGAGGGCCTATTGGGTTATAAGTGGATTCAAGGATTCTTGGATTAGCAGAAAGGAATGTTAAGATGTGTGTGGCTCTCTCCAGGCCCCTCAGGGAGAAATTTAGATCAAAGAACAGCCAAAGTTCAGTTCCTCAGCTCCTCCTTATTTGCATCTTTTATCAAATGGGCGTTTATGAAAAATGACTCAAAAACTTATGTGAAGATGCCATCTTTTAGTCTCCATAGAGAACAAAACACCTCATGACTCTGGCTTGCTCAGAGGGCCATTGTAATTCCCATTCACTTTTCAAGGCTAGCTAAGTACCCAGAACTTCCCCTAAAGGGACTCAAGACTTCCCTTTATTTCCATGCTTTGGGGGGGCCTGCCAGGCCCCTGAGAGGGGTCCCTGCTCTGTCTCAAGAGAAATGATACCCCAAAGCATGGTGCTTTGGCATGCTGAGTACTTCAAACTAAAGAAGCAACCTCAGAACCAAGGTCTTTCTAAGCTCCTACCCTCTGTCTCTGATGTTCCCTGACTAAGTAAAGTTCCTCCAGAAAGAATGCAATTGTCTCTACTCTCCTCCCTCTAATCTCATCACACAGAGAAGATTACTCACAGGAAGGAAGACTGGAATTAACACCACACTCAGAGCCCAGACAAACTTTGTCCCCAGCTATTGTCTATTCTTTGAACCCATTCATCTCTCCTAAAAATCATTTACTCTTCCTCTAAAATTGCTGACATCTTCTATTTCCCTCTCCCCTAGGAAGAGGGCATTCAAATTTCAACCAACTGGTCCTTTGAGTTTCATACTTTGTGTGACTCCCGTGCACTTGCATGTTAATAAATTTATCTGCCTTTTCTCCTGTTAATCTGTCTATTGTCAGTTTGTTTTACAGACTCAAATTCTCAAATCTTCAGGGAGTGAAAAGGAAGTTCCCTTCACCCTACACTAGATATATCATATAGGTAAGAAGATAATTTTTATGACCCAAAATGCTTGTCAGTACTGTATTAAGAAAAAATTTTAAATCCAGACATCAGGAACATCTTTTACTCCACTAGTGACACAGAGAGGAAAAGAAACAGATGAGGACTCTTGGGGAATGGATATTTATAGGTATCTAGACTTAAAACTTTAATTTTCTAAATTGGATGGATATAACATTTAGAAGTGGGGGTTAAAAGATCACATGCTTGTTCATTTCTCAGCACCAGGTTAGCAGCGATGTCTCAACTATTAATGTCACTTGCCCCAAAGGGGAGCCTGTGCCCTGCAGTCCAGCGAGCACAGAAAACGTGTCCGCACAGTCTGCATCCTTGTGTTCAACAGTGAAGAGGAAACAAAGTTCAACTGCCTGAGAAAGATTTTTATCTACCACACTGGCTAACATCCCTCATTTTCTCCCAACTGGAAATTAAATATATTCATAAGTGTCACTTTTTATTTGCCTCAAGTGTGTCAGTGTAGCATGAATGCTAACCCATGATCACTTATACTTGAAGCAATCTTATAAGGCAACATATTTTAAATTGTAATTTAATGCAACTTTACAGAAAAGAATAATGAAGTAAACATTAAATTCTTTGTTGTAATGGAGAGATTTTAGGTTTAGCATCAGATAAATCTACACTAAAATTCCCACTTTGTCTCTTCCTCCTAGTGTTTTCTTGTGTGTTACTTAACCTCTCTGAAGGTCAGTATCTTGTGTGTAAAATGGTGATATAATACCTACTATATACACTTGTCATGAGAACATTTGTGAAGGTCTTGAGAAATAATACTCTGTAAATGATGGGTGCCCTTTCACACTTCTAAGAAAATTTACTTCTGGGATGTTTATTAATGTCTTTTTTGTTGTTTTCGAAAAATACATATAGTTGTAACCCATGTTTTTATATTAAATTGTTTTACTTTTTCTTTCTTTTTTTTTCTTTTTGCTTAGCACTTCTTCAATTACATATTTCCCTCTATCATTATTTCCCTTTTAGAAGTCATCCAATATACAATCACTTTATTAGAAAAGCATTTACTTTTAAAATCCCCTATTTGGGAGAAACACCGCCAGTTAGAGCGTCTCTGCAGAAAAGAAAGCTTCTAGAAG
>VBSM01002608.1:60332706-60373419 GCA_008086735.1 Cheirogaleus medius
TATTTGTACCCCCATTACAAGATGGAATAAAAAAAAAATAAAAAAAAAATAAAATCCCCTATTTGGAACTTTTAGATTTATATTTTCCCCCAATTTTTCCCTGTAATGAGGAATGCCCTTTGACTGTTTATGTGCAGTTCACATTTCTGATATCCATGGATCCCTTTCTCAACCAGGAAGTAGTAAAAGTATAATACCAGATCCTAGGGTAGACATGAAAGGGGGAAATGCATTTTCAAAGCCAAATATAAAACATTTAGAAGAAGATTAGAGCTTCTGGACAGTTATGGCATTGAGGGCGATTTCTGTTTTGCAAATGCATGGCCCATTGCTTCACACCTACCTCTTCATTGTTCTCCAAGAAGGCTCTTTCCAAGCAGGTTCATGCTTGGCTCGCATCACATGCTGTCCTTTGTGAGGGCAAAGGGTCACTCAGAAAGAATGTCACTTGGAGTTAACCAGGTCAGAAATTAGTCTGACTGAAAGATCTGGCTCAGAAAGATCCCATCACCATCCTATTCATTCTATTATACTTGGATTCTAGTGTATCTCAGGCTTTCAGAGACTGTTTATTAATAGAGGTATGGAACAGAATCTAGACTAAACAGAACATGCTGGGCTCCCCAGTGGTATCCAGCTCACTGCTGGATGCCCCTGAAGTGCTGAAGGTCTACTTTTGTCAAAACCAAAGTGGCTCCCTTCACAGGGAGTACCTGCCTGCAGATGTCTGAGGTTAACAGGGTGCCAGGGTACGGGGGCACCTGTGAGTAAGTGAGCTGCCTAGCAGCCCTGTGAAGAGACAAGCCTAGCGGGGGGACAAGGATGGCTTGCTCATTTTTGGTAATAATGTGTTATTGCTCTTTTATGAGAAGCCAATGCAAATAAAAGCATTATAGACTAGTGATTCATTTATTCCACAAATATTTGCTGGGTGTTTTACTATGTACTTATACTGTTCTAGAAGCTAAGGATACGGCCATGAACAAAATACCAGGATACAAACTTTCATGAAGCTTACATTCTGGTGATGTTTTGGTGATTTTGGAAGGAACAGAGAAAAACATTTTCAAGTCCCACAAAAGAAAATATCAAATTTGAGATATTTTTCTTACTTTTCTAAATGTCTTGTTTGCCTGACTAATCATGTCCTCCCAACTCTCACCTGATGCCCATTACCCAGCCTGTTTCAAACACCTGGAACTACTTCAATAGTACTGGCCACTACATTTTTGTGTACCCCAAATGAAGTAGAAAATCTTTTTTTAATGATCAAAAATTTCCTTTACCCTAAGATCCCCTAGATCTCCATCTGTAGCCATGCAGCACTATACGTGATGAAAAGGGAGGTGCCGTGAGTTCCCAGGCAGTGGTGAGGTGTCAGCCTTAAAAGGCGAGCGCGGCACTCTGGGAAGCCGAGGCGGGCGGATCGCTCGAGGTCAGGAGTTCAAAACCAGCCTGAGCGAGAGCGAGACCCCCTCTCTACTAAAAAATAGAAAGAAATTAATTGGCCAACTAAAAATATATAGAAAAAAATTAGCCGGGCATGGTGGCGCATGCCTGTAGTCCCAGCTACTCAGGAGGCTGAGGCAGAAGGATTGCCTGAGCCCAGGAGTTGGAGGTTGCTGTGAGCTAGGCTGACGCCACGGCACTCTAGTCCAGGCAACAGAGTGAGACTCTGCCTCAAAAAAAAAAAGGCGAGCGAGGCTTGGTTCCTCAGGTGGGGAAGTGGCTCTCTCTGTGCACTTAGGTAGGCAGCACAGGGCGCCCTGGCTGCCACATTCTCTAGGTGATACTCTTTTATTAATAAGTTTAGTTTCTTCTTACCTTTTTCCCACAATTAATGACCGCCAATTAGAAATTTGCCATAAGAATCCTTCCAAAAAAAGCTGTTTTTGCCTTCCACCAATTTCAGAGTCTCTAAAATACCGTGAAGAGCAGTAGAGTGATAGGTAGTCTTCCCAGTGTCTTTTTATGGCATCTAAGAGAATCATTTTTTATTGTATAATGTAGTTCATAATAGTCCCAAAATGTAAACATTCAACACTTGTGTTTTAGAAGAGTGTATGATAGCAATAAAGAAACACACACACACACACGCGCATGCCGGTGCACACACAAATACATCCCACAGACAGGGTCGATCAAGATTAAATTTCCCCCATAGGATGAAAGGAAGATATTTGTGTGGACACCCGGCGGGCTCTTGCCCCTAACAACTCCACGTTTGGAAGACCGAGCTTTACCTTTGCTTCAAAAGGCTGCAATTTATTACAGCATCCATGACAGAGACCAATAAAAAAAGCACCAGGGAGGGTGATTACTGTGCTCCTCAAATACAAACAAATTTGTTTTCCACTAAGGATGAACACAAAGCTTTGTATCCACTAGATTAAGCACATTAACTATGACCCTTTCTCTGAGCCGTGTTTAAGAATAGACGAAAGAACGAGAGATTATACACACAACATATGTATTACACACATATATATATAAAATTAATATTAGCCACCACACAGTAAGGTTAATTGTTGCTTCTCTGAACACTTAATCTGTTAGCAGTTGATAAATCCCACCCTGAATACAAGTGACTCGTATTTAGGTCACACAAAGTCATTGCCGTTTTTTAATTTAAACTGTGCACTAGATTAAAACACAAGAGTGTTTCAGGAGGACAATTCAGATGCAGCAGCAATAGGCTGTCATTTGGCGTAAAAAGTTTCCACAGCATACCCCAGGGACATGTTAATCAAAGCTTTTTAATGGATTCAGTCTGATCTGTGACAGGCTTTGTTCCAGAGATGGCATTTGCTGGATAGAGCTGCAAGTTATCAATAAGACACAGTAATTGCAGGGAGTGATTGAGCTGCATTTCTGGGGCTTCATACCATCCAGCTCTTTTTTATTATCAGTTGAGGCAGAGCTGTCTTGCAGTAGGAGTCAAAGGATGACTTGTTTCTTTCTTTCATCTCCCGACATATAATGACGAAAAATTAAGCAACAAGAAAAACGGACATTAATTTACCAAACACACACACACACACCTCTTACCACCTTCCCCTGTTTCTCCTCCTCGTTAAGTCTCTGTCTTAGACTTTTAAGTCATGTCTGGGTAGCAAATCTTTTAACCTGAGCAAATAAATCCATTTTAACCAGAGGCAGGCATTTGAAGCTCCTCTGTGAGTTTGGGCCAGTTCTATGGTGGCTTCTTCACTAAGTTCTTTATTATCACTCTGAAATCAAAACAGCCAGAGGCTAAACTAATGACTGAGGATCACACTGATCACCTACAGGGATAGTTAGCTTTTCAGCCACTTAAGAGGGTTAATGCTCCCCGTCAAATGGAAAATGTCTTGGTGCCTGTTCAAAACCAGTCATGTAATAGGAACCTAACAGTTGTTTTCTTTAATAAATCACAATCCTCACTCTGAAAGATCAAAATCATTCCCTTAGTAAGAGATGTCAAGGTAGATGAGCAAAGGCGAGGGAAAGATAGTGTTCACAAAGGAACCAGCTTTATTTACGGTGTTTTTTCACAACCATATAGTTGTCTTAGCTCCCACGTCCCAGAGTTAATATGTCATTGCTACAGATTCCCACACCTGGGAGAGTCAGTGTAGACATTTTAGAAAGCAAGGAAAGAACAATAAGATATCTGCAGCTCAGTCTATGCAGATCTCTTACTGTTTCCTAGTGTGCAAATGCCTATGGAGCAGTTGCCTCAGTTCTCCGGGTAAGGGGTCAGGTGGATTTATCAGCCTTAAACTGAGTTCTAACTCCACCCAGGCACAAGTTGCATGTGTTTGGACAGGAAATAAAATTATATAGATATATCCCTAAATACAAACATGTGATATATCACTTCTAACACTGTGACTCTCATTTATCCATTACGTGGTCTCTTGAATACAGTCCAAATTCCTTAGCGGGCTCTTCAGGACTGATTACAAACCACTTTTTCAGGCTCATTCCTTCTGTTCAGCCCAACCATTCTACTTTTGTTAGCCGCATAACATGTCTTGTAATTTCATCCCTCTTGTCTTTGTTTATAACATTCCTTCAGCTTGAAATATCCTTCCCCTCATTCTCCACTTACCAAATTCCTTTTCAACCCTCAAGCCCCACTCAAATGCCATCTACCCAGTGAGGTCAGAATTAACTGAGACAGGGGACAGAGCTACAGAAGGTTGGGGCCCAAGGGTCATGGTACCAGGGACTTCTGCTGTCATAAAGTTTTAGGCAGACGATGCAGCTCCCAGCCAACAAAGGTCACTTGTTCCCAGGACTCCAAGGGATAGCCTGTTGCTGCCCAGCAGGAGTCAATCTATAAGACTCATTGACAAGAACTAAGAAAGAGAGGAAGCTAACCTCAGTCTGCTCCTGGGGCAGCCAAGCACTGGGCACATTCAGGCATTCATTCAAGAAACCAGGTGCTTGGTTTACACCTGGGGATACAACACTTCAAAAAAAAAAGTGTGTGGGGAGGGGTCCTTTGGTTCTATCCTATACAATGGACTAGAACCCTGTAGTAGACAAGATCTGGCCTCCCAGAATCTGTTCCCCATTCTTTGTTTAATAGCACCTTGATCATCTTTGAGAACATCCATGAGCTCTCAAACCTTTCTCATCAGAATCACCTAGAAGGCTTGTCAAACACAGATTGAAGAGTCCCACCCTCCAGCATTTCTATCCAGTAGGTCTGGGTGGGGCCAGAGAATGTGCCCTTCTAACAAGATCCCAGGTGATGCTGGAGCTGCAGGTGAGGAGAGCACACAGTGGGGACCGCCACTTTAGAACCCACCTCACCCACTTCTCTCGATTGCTCTGTGGAGCACAGCCCGAAGGGCAGCAGCAGAGGTAAGCAGCCGGGCCACGAGCTCACTGCTACGATCCTGTTAGAAATGATGAAGGCCCAAAGGGAGGAAGCAGCTGGAGCAAGAGAGAGAGTGAGCATCTGTGAGAGTGGGCTAGATGTGAGAGCAAGGGAGAGAAAAGGGTCCAGGACGCTGCTGCATCTCTGGCTGAAGAAACTAAGAGACTCATGCCCAAAAGAGGGGCTATTTTCTAAAGAGAAAGGATTCGGGCTAGATGGTGTGGTGAGAGGAAGGAGACAAGGAAACTGAAGAGTTGAGGTAAGGTCCAAGGGGTGCGAGATCTGGAGGGACACGCGGAGTCCTCGAGGCAGCGAGGCCCCACTCACTGGGGCGGGGAAGGAGCACCCCTTGGGCAGGGCCCATGAGGGTCATTTGGTGGGTAGGAAGTTAGGAAGTTGGGGGAGTTTAGACTCGATGTTTTCTTTGTGAAATAGAAGTTTCTGAGATTAGACGTTTGAGGAGAGATGCTACTAAGGGAAGCAGAAGAGCAAACTGATTAGAGACAAACTGCCTAGGGACAAGTAACTGCGCTGAGAAGACCTGATGGACTCACGCGACATCCCAAAGTTGTATACCCCAATCTGCAAGGCTCATCTGAGCTTTACAACAACCTTACAAGCCCCCAGTTGAATCTGAGCTCAGGATCCCACGGCCGTTGCGTGGGAGCGCCAGGTCCTGAATCGCAGTCTGCTACTTTTCTCAATGGTTAAGTGGCTGCTGTGTGAGGTGGAGGCTGTCTCGTTACCCAAGGCAAGAGGACATGATTTTCTGGTAGGAAGGAGGAGGATTTGAACTCTCTTCTACCGTCTCTCCCATGGGTGCTCAGAGGCCCAGTGAAGAAGCCTTTCCGTGGGTGTTTCCTGCCACCCTCTGTGTGCACCACTTTGTGCTCCAGTAGTGGTGTTAGCCATGGCCGCATGGTCACAGCTGTGACCACCTGCCACCAAGATGCCTCCAGTCTTGCCAAGGGGTGTTATAAAAGTCTCCAGATAATATTAATCTTCACTAACATTTAAAGTTTAAGCAACAGGGCCCATGTATAAACCCCCCCTCCTCTCACAAAGCAGGTTGCTATATTTCTCAAAAGGTGGAAATTATGGCTCTAGTCCATTTTGGGTTCATATGGATCCCATTTCAAAGCTACTTCTCATAATGACATCATATCAAATGAACCCTCACCGCCCCCAGACTGCCAGGAACTTTTGCCGGCCATAGTGGGACGACAGTACTGGAACATATTGAGAATAGGATTACACAGCCTTGGTACAGAAAAGCTTCCCAAACAGGTAACCTGAGTAGATAACATATTTAGAAACACTGGCCTGCTCTCAGAACCAACCAGACGTATCTGTTTTTGTGCCTATTGCAGAAAGAACTGGTGTTGGGAACAGATGCTTCAGTTTTGACAAAGAGAAAACAACCACTCCCTTCTCACACGTACTCTCACACAGAGGCGTGTGGCGTGTGCACCTCCACGCATTCCCCAGAACGAATCCAAGAGCAGTCAGGAAACGTCAAGAAAATTAAAAGCAAGTTCAGTCAGTTTGCCACAACTAAGCGTGATTTTCAGTATGTAAAAAGACGGCTTCGGAAATAACTGATTTGGGGTATTTCTCCTTACACCCTCGATATACAGAGCAATGTGATAGCACCGCCGTGGCCTCCTTTGGAGCAGCGGACCATTTCGACGACTATTCTGGGAGCACGGCCCCCCAGCACGTGCCTGATCACACGGAGAGCACCGCGCAGGACCGTGGGCCTCGCGCCTGCCTGTTCACAGTGTCACAGACAAACACCCCGGCTCCGATCCGGCTCGGTGCCCATCTCGTCGTGGAAGTGGCCATTTAGCAGCCTAACATGAGGAAAGGACAGTCAGTTTTTCTTAAAATTTTAAGAGTCACTTCCATTAATGCAGCTACGACCGTTAGACTAGTAGATTCTTAGCTCTGATTGAATCCCGGAGCTTAACGTGCACAGGACCATCTTTATCCTTAACGATTTAAGGTTCCCGGCAGCGGAATACCGCAGAAGAAAATTGTATAACCAAGCGTAGTGGTTGTGTTTTAAATTCAGGATCTCAAGCCTCAAATGAGAACTCAACGCAGCCAGCAATTCTAGTGTTTTCTGGAGTGCACTCTGCCCCGCTGCCCCAGACGGCCAGATCCCAGCTCCCTTGCCTGGACCCTCCACGCTGCCCTCCCCTCGCTCTCGGCTGGCAATTTCACCTCACACTCCATTCAGAAAATAGAAACTAAACACCGATCATTCATCTCGCCACCCAAGCCCACACCTCACTTCATTGCTCTTCCTTCTCCCGTCTGCAGGCAGGCTCTCTGCGCCGCTCTGGACGTGCTCCTCGTCGCTGCCCACGGACTTCATGCCTTCAGCCATTCTCCACTCTCCCGCATCATCCGCCCCCCCAAGTTTTAATGGAAAACGCCCACTCCAGATGCTGCTTTGCTGAGATAAAACAGGCAAAGCGAACATCTCATCTCCAAGTGTCTGCCCGGCCCCTCCGCAGCCAAGGTAATCCTCTCAGGAGCTGTCTGCAAGAACTGTCTCCACTTCTCACCCCCAGTGTATTCTCAACACACCGCTTTGTCTGCTTAACCCCAACCCCACTGAAACTGTCCCTGTCAAGGTGGCCTATGATCTTCTTGTCACCAAACCCAGTGCACACCTTTCTGGACCTTTCAGCAGTGCTTCAAATACAGATGTTCACTCCCGTGGTCTTGCCTTCTCTTGCCTTGTCTTCCCTCAAGGTTTCCCTCGTCCACACCACGTACTTTTCCCTTTAACTGGCTTCTCCTCCGCTGGCTGAGCTAGGGATTAACCCTGATCTCACCTTTCCCCACGTAGCATCTATTTACATGCATTTCAAAATCAACTTTATGCTGGAGATTTCGAATCGTATGTCTTCAGCCTAGACCTCTCTTCTGCAGTCCAGACTTGTGAGCCCGCCTGTCTACTTGCTCTCACTTATATTTAAACTATATCAATAACAGAACTCATGATAGTTCTTCTCAGAACTGCACCCTACCCCTCTCACCCCTACCCAGGCTTCTGTTGGGTGGGTAATAACAATAGCTAACATTTAAAAATGCTCACCATTTTCCAGTAAGCAAGCCAGCTGCTGCATGACCTCGGTGCTCACAACATTCCTGCGGCGTAGACACTGCATTGCTGGTTGAGCATTCCAAATCTCAAAATCCAAAATCTACAATGCCCCCAAATCTGAAAATTTTTGAGCGCTGACATGACACTCAAAGGAAATGCTCTTTGGAGCATTTCGAATTTCAGATTTTCAGATTTGGGATGTTCAAATGGTAAATATAACGCCAATATTCCAAAATAAAAAAAAATCCAAAATCTGAAACATTCCTGGTCCCAAGTATTTCAGATAGGGGATACTCAACATGTGTTCCCATTTTATAGAGGAGAAAAACTTTTTCTCATGAAATTTAAAAAAAAAAGAAAAAGAGAAAACCAAGACACAGAGAGATTAGCTTTGCCAAGGTAAGTAGCAACTAAGAATTTGAGATGGGATTAGGACGCAGACAGTCTAGCTCCAGGGCCTTATTAATATATTATAGTGTCCTCTTCCTAGAAACCTTATCAATTCTTCTTTTTCTCACACCCCACACCTAATTTATCAGCAGGTCTGGTTGACTCTAGCTCTAAAATATGTCGTGAGCCTGTCCACTTCTCCCCATCCACCCTACCACCATTCTGGTCTCCTTAGCCCACTGTACACCCTCCAGACTGCTTTACCCTCTGCCACATTTCCCGCCTGTGATCCATTCACCACAGGCGGGCAATGCATGTTAAAATGGGGACGATGTCACACCGCTCTCCAGTTTAGAAGCCATCAAAGGCATTCCGCCGCAGACACACTGAAGTCGAACATCCTCACCGTGGTCTGCAGGGCCTGCATCCCCTCCAACTTCCTGGCAAGCCGCTCTCCCCAACTTGGGGCACTTACCCTGCTGGCCCCTTCTCACTGCCGCAGCACAGCGTCTCCCGTCACTCGGGGACTTGGCCCTATCCCCTTTGTCCAGAGCGCCCACCTTTAAATCGCCCCACAGAAAGGGCTCTCTTGATCACTCTTCCTAAAGCAGGGCCCGGGGAGTGCTTTGCCTTACCAGCTTACAACTATTTTATTTACTTTCCATTTTCTTGTTTTTTAAGAAATCTGTCCTCCCTGCAAGAAGCTCCATGAAATCTGAACCAAGTCTGTCTGTTCTTCATGATGTTGCCAGTGAGGCCACTCAATAAATCCTAACACACTGACTCCATGTGAGTTGTATTTAATGCAGGCTAGTTTTGAGCCCAGGGCCTCGTGAAGCAAAACCTTGCAGTTGGTTCGCGGAAATCTTATTTCTTGAAGTTCTTAATGTTACAGTTAATACTGACAATTTAATTCTAAAAACGTGAATTACATTGCATATAGCTCATGCACAGAAAACAATAAAAAATAACAAATTAGATAGGATTGTTTTGTTTTAATGAAACACTGTGGGCCCTAGGGAATTTTTTTTCAAGTGTGGCAATATATTACTTAATTGATGTGCTGACTATAGTTCCTTTAAGTCTCTTAAGTGGGACAAGAATCCCAAAATTCAAGGTTCAATTGTTTCTAAAGGGAAACTGTGATTTTTGTGACTCACAAAAGATTTAGAAGTATTCACTCCTGAAAGGCCTAAAAGTAAGGGGTGGGGTGGCAGGGGGTGATTTCCTTGGACAAACAGAAATGGTAAATTGCTAAGAGAAGCTTAGTTTGGCAGAAATAATAGAATTTTATGGTCACTTCACCTATCGACTAATGGGGCATACTAAACCTCTTTGACCCATAAAATGAATAAGAAATTTAATTTAAAAAAATATTTAAAATCCTGGTCAAAAGAATCAAGATCAAAAATTCTCTGTAATATAGGAACAATATGGAGAATTAAATCACATACTACGAAAAAACTGTAAATGCATCACCTACACTGTCAGACTTTCTCAAGAAAAAAATTAAATTGACTTTCTCCCTGATGTTTTAGAGAGTCTCACAGAGAACAAGAGCATTCGCTGCAACTTACTGAGACCTCCAGCTTATACTTTCTGATGGCAGCAAGGACCGCGCTGTAGAAAGCCTGGGTTCTGCAGTGGCTTCGTCCAGTGTGATCCTGGGGCCAGTGAATTCATCAGCCACAGCATGAAGACACAGTTTGATACTTTCTGCTACAGAACTAACCATATCTTGGCCCGATGCCACCTTATTTATTTGCTCCATTCCAGCCTTTCCGTTATGAAGTTGTGCTTTACACTGCCTACCCCAAACACTCTATGCGTTCATTCATTCACTCATTCATTAATTCAACAAGTGCATCTCCAGAGCCCACAGTATGCCAGGTCCTGTTCCAGGTGCTGGGGCTGGAGCAAGGGGCAAGGAACAAAACTGACAAGGCCCAGCTCTCACGGAGCTTTCAATATACAGGGGGTGAGGGGTGATGTACGTTCACTACCTAAGAAACTAGGAGGTACATGAAGGAAACCAACGAGGGTAATGAGATAAAAGATTGAGTGGGACCATGTGTGGGTAAGAAGGGGGAGCTGAGAGTAGATAGAGCAGAAACTCTGGGTGGACAGAGGTCTCTCTGAAAAGGTGGGGCTCCGTCTGAGGAAGAGCAAGGCCGGGCAGAGAAGAGCACGAACGGCCAATGGCCCAAGGTCAGTGTGGCCGAGCAGAGCGGGTGCTGTGCGGTGGGCAGAGGGAAGGCAGAGCCAGACCTTGGGGTACTGAGGAGCTGATGCTTTCCACTTGCCCGTCCCATGCTCCCTCCACCCCCGTGTGTGCATGGCAGGCGGACCTCCGGGCACTCCCTTGTTCTTTGGCTTCTGCCTGTGTTAAGCCACGGCCCCTACCTCCCCAACTTTGCAGAGAGCAGAGGATAGAAAAAGAATGAGTGTCACTATAGACAGGCTGTGACTCTCCGTGGAAGGTCAAAACACCCATCGGGGTCCCTTTTCACACAATTCTCTCTCTGCGATCCTGTAATTGCTCCTTCTGCTTTCCTCTTCAGATCTGGGGTATTAATGGCTCTGTCCTCTTAATACCCCTTAGGGGGGCCACGTCATCCATTGCAGCCTTTTGAAAGTACTGCCCATGTCCTCCTAGAAATTCTCATCAAACACCCAGCCTGAAAGTGCTGTTCCTGCCAGGACCTTGACTGACCGATTCTATTCTAAACACGCTTTGCCAAGCCACTCTCTCACTCTCAGCAGTCACCTTTTGCTGCCTCCTTAGTCTTGGTAAGCTACGTCTGGAGGTTGGTTCCTGTAAGCATGCAACTCCATATATCATCGCCTTTGGAATTTTTAGAAGTTTCTGGGTCGATTAAATGTCATCCAGCTCCTATGGTTCCCTTTCTTTGCACAAAGCTTCCCTGAGATCAGAGCTCTCTTTAGGGTGATGCAAGTCATACCAATAAAATGATTCAGGATAACATTTTGAAACTGAAGAGGATGAGGTATAAAAATACCACTGGATTTGTAGTTTAACTGTGTGAAATCAGTTCTCTCCTCCTTAAGATAGTAACGATAATAATGCTTGTTGCTGAACTTACTCATCAACACTGTAATCACACTGAATGGACTAATTGGGCCACTGTGAGGAACTCCACTTCATTCTGAGAAGGAACCAGGCAGTGCGAGCAGATCACGCCAGCGTTCACTTATCTGCTTCACTGATTCTGAGACACAGAATATAAACAAAATCCAGGAGGATTCTTGTTTTGGTCATTCCTTAAAATTGCAAGGCCCCCACAAATGTTAAAACACATAGATTATTACATTATTCAGCTTGCAACGTCATAACAAAAATACCACAAACTGGGTGTCTTGAACAACAGAAGTTTCTTTCTCACGGCTCTGGAGGCTGAAAGTCTGAGATCAGGGTGTCGGCATGGTCTGGCTCCTGGTGAGCTCGCTCTTCTGGGCTTGAAGACAGCAGTCTCCTTGCCGTGTCTCCCACGGTGAGAGAGCGAGCTGTGGGGTCTCTTCCTCTTTCTCTAAGAGCACCAGCCCTGTGGGGTTAGGGGCCCACCCTTTGACCTCCTTTAACCGTTATCATCTCACAGGCCCTATCTCCAAATATGGTCACACTGGGAGTTAGGGCCTCAGGGGTGATGTAAATATTCAGTCCATTACAGTTACCTAGACCAACCTACATGATAATCATTGCCCCAACACTATCTATTTGTCTCAGGAATAGGAACACAGATGGTTTGGAATTCCGTTAGAGTCAAAGTACTTTTCCTCTGCAATATATAAAGATGCATGCTGTAGATTATAATAAATATATTGTATTAGGTTTAGTAATAATTTATATGAATAAATTACTTACTTAGAACATATGTGCAAAACTAAATCAAAGAGCCAGTGTCCACTTTATCCAACTACCCTGTGTCTGAAAAATCTAAATTCCTGGGATTGCCATGGCTTTGCTAAAATGTTAACCAAAAATCTTGACCAGTAGGAGAAATATTTTTGCCTTGTTTTTCTTTCATACACATTCATGCTTTAGTAAGGAATTAAAGTTGTTTAACAGTTAAAAAAAGGCAATCAACTTGAGATTTACTTGCACAATAGGATACTTCACAGCAGTTTTAAAATTAACCAGATCTAAATGTTTCAACATGAATAAATCTTTAAAGCAGACATATCCCACATAAGCAAAATCATTTAAAAAATTAAGCAAAGGTCAATGCCTTCTGATATTACAACTTCTTTAAAAACGAACTTATTTCTGCCTTTCTGAATAAGAATGAAATCAAACAAAACAAATAAGCCCCTGACTGCCTCATCTGTCTGTGGCCACATACCCTCATTTAGACTAATCTTTTACATTTTTTTCTGTTCCTTTCAGAAGATGTAAAGACAGTAACATTCAACATTTAGAATGTTCATCACCAAGAACTTCCAGCAGCACGAAAAGAGAACCATGCAACTTCCACAATATAAAGTTCTCCACTTTAGGGAGATTCATGTCTAAGGCTCTGTAGTTCAGTATCAACTAGCATTTATTTTATACTGACTGTGCGCCAGATATTACAGTACGCGCTTTTGTCTTCAATTTATATTTCCCTTTTACAACAACTCATCAGATATTGGCACATTCTGCGACTCAGAAGGTTGGGGGAAACAGAAAGAATGCTATTTAGGAGACCCACAGTTATCGAGGCATCACACAGATCTTCAAACTGAAAGAGCCTTATTCTCATCATTGCCCTAAAAGATAGGGTTAAGACAGTAAAGTAACCCAGGTCCTTGGGAAAACCTAAGGAAACAGCCTTTCTCCCCTGCCCAACTTTCCACCTTCCCCTGCTGGGGCACCACTGCCCACGTGGGGGAGCAGCAATTAAGTCAGAGCCTCAGGTTGACACACAACTTCTAAGCCACAGACATTCAACAATTACTCCTCTGTACGCAGCAACACTAACTTGTCCAAGACCAAGGATTTCATAGGAACCCTATAATCATCAGTTAGGCAGAAAAATAAAACTAATGTTGAATGTTTTCTGGGGAATAACACCACCATTGAAAAGTCACTGATGTGAAGAATGTTCCACTACACCATGGGAAGGAAGGGGGTGGGTGTTCCTGAAACCTAGCAAACCAAAATCTTAAATCACTCCTTGGTTTAACACTCAGTATTTGCCTCATCAAAGGTCCTTGTCATCATAAAAATTTGTTTCTTAAAACTCAAATCCCATCTTGCAAGACAGAAGATCAAAGAGCTTTCCGGAGTGGTTGAGATTGGAAAATTCTTTCTTCCATTTTTTTGTATCAAAAACAGATGCAGGAAGAAAAGCCGCATCTCAGTGCCTTTGGGACTTTATGAAGGTAGACAACCCCGGTTGAGGGGAGGCATTGCAGACGTCTCCTCTGTCAGGGAGAATAACCCCCCTGCCCAGGTAGGTGGAGCCCAACTACGGCAGAGGATGATATGTGGACGGTGTTACTCTGAAGGAGGGAAAACTAATTCACCCTGTCACCTTTCTTCTTTGAGGAAGGGCTGGCAATTTGAGAACCTGTGTCTAGATCCATTTTCTATATGGAAAGGAAGACTTTTGCAATAAAAGGACATTTTGTCATCTTTTAACTAGATGTCCATTTTATTTTTAGAAATACGCAAAAGATACGCGAAGACAGGAGACCTTCCACAGGTCCTCTTCTGTTCAGTGAGGCCAGAAAATAAGACTTAAAATTATATCAGTACACATTGGTCCACTGTAGTTAAAAATACACGTGGTTCTTCTTGGGGTTTTTGAAAAGCAACACTGAGCAGTCCTACCATGAATATTATTTAGTATAAGACTCAGGTGTAGGGAGATTTAGATTTTTCCAAAAAATCCTACACTATTTGGAGAAGCATTTATGGTGATTGCTACATGCAATAGCTTGTTTTAATTCATTCTTTCAATTTTAAAAGACACAGGAATATATCAGAAATGGCCAAATCATGAATATTATTTACTTTATTCTAAATGTAACTAGACCTAGGGAGACTTTGCTAATTACTGGTATCGTAGTGGAGCAGAAATCTGTTCGTGTCTCATTCGAGCACAGGATTAGATAAAACATTAGTTCCATGGAGCTGATCACTCGGGAGGTTTCCTCATTTGCCTTGATGCAGTAAATGTTGGCACATTAGGCCTCCTGGAATATCCTGAAGCTGGCCTAATAACACATCTGCTGTATTTATTTTTGAATGTAAATGGCACTCAGAAGTATGCTTTGAAAATTAATTTCAGCTGAAAAACAATAAACATTAATAAATACAGATTTCGTTTCTGCTAACAATTACTTCATGAAATTGTTAGATGTGGTGGAAAGAACTGGTTTGCAAATACGGTTTGCAGCAATTAAATCTGTTTCAAACCAAGCTACTCCAAATGGGATGGATTCCTCTCAGATGTGGTGATGGATATCCATACAGACTCGCATGAGTTTTACGACTTCGCGTGCACAGAAAAAGCAAAGGCACCTGTTAGGCCAACGTGGTCATTGTCATGAAAACAAAGGAAATAAATTTTTAACAATTGGATTAAGCCAAAAGAACAGTTATACAATTCTTTTATGAAAATGCGTTCTTAGTTGATGTGGATTACAGAAACAACAAAGATGACACTTTCCTGCTCCCTACTTTGTAAATATCTTTTTAAAAATCTAAAAAAGGCAAAAAGGTGCTTTCTCTGCACATCCACAAATCTAAAATGATCCAGCAGCAATTATGGCACTCTGGCCAGCAGTACGAATTAGGAATGGTCTGCTCACCCCAACGGCTGGAGTGGACAGATTGAAACATTCAGCTGGTTCTGGAACTATGGGCCATCTGTTTACATCATTTGGTAAAATCACCATCCTGAAAGTTGCTTGGGTGCGCTTAGCATGGTCTGCAAACAGTTACCGCTGGAATGCTTGGTTCTGTCCAGTCCTCGAGGACAAGGACAATCATGCTGGTATGAGCGTCCCGAGGCCTCTGTTCATTTCTACCCAGCTGTAGACCTTGGACCTTTCATCCTGGGTTTTTTGTACTCAGCTTCCTCACGTGTGAAATGGGGAAACTATTCCCCTTAGCCCCCTGAAAGGTGCTCATCATGCCCCTTTTAAACTTCTACTCCCAAAAGGTACAGTGGAGATGGTAATACACACCGAAACAGGGAAGTTTTATGTAGACACAACCAAAGGTGATTCTCCCCTAACACCAACCAAACCAAACAACTTCATGATAATAAAGTATGGAATTTTCAAAAGCAGAAGACTGATCTAGAGAAAGCAAGGTAACTATATTTAGTTATATAGCTAAAGACTCCTGGACTACAAGCCACTGGAAGAGCTGGGGCAGGTGTCATGCATCTTTGTGTTCTGAGCAATGGCTTACAAATAATAGACATTCATGTATATTCATTGATAGAAAAGTGGCTAACAAATTTTTTAAGACAAGGCCAAAAGCATTTGCATTTATTGAAATGATATAAGATTTGTGAGCTTACAAAGTTTTAAAGGACTCAGGGAGCATCAGCTAAAGAATTGACCAGTTTGACCCTGCACTCACCAAGTCGAACGTGCACGTGGACATAGTGTGTGTTGTTGCAGGCATGCAGCTGAGCTATGCTAAGCAGATCCCCTCTGGGAATAACTGGCGGGACCCACCGACAAAGGACACTAGCCCCAGCTTCTCTGTTTTGCTTGAATTTGCAACATTTATATGCATTTTATATGCATTTTGGATACACTGAAGTATAAAACTGTGTGGTGAGTTTTCTGCTTTTCTCTATCCATTTCCAAGAAAAATGAAATATATTATTGGGGGGTGGGAGGAGGTCGCCTTGTGAAAACAGTTAGGAGTTAAAGCAGGAAAACCAGAAAAGCCACATGCTGCCTTCTCTAATTTCTTTCATATCACATGCCTAAAGAATTTGGAGAAAAAATATAAGGTTCCCCCTTGCATCCGTTGTTTAGAGTTCTTCAGCAATCTTGTCTCGGTTCCAGATCATATTGCTGGGTCAAACCCAAGATCAGAATGCCCAGTGTGGTGTCAGTTTTTATTTCAGAAATTGGTTTGTTAATGACATCCTAATGTCTATCATCATATAGCAGGAACTATATTAATATTTTTTCTCCGAGGCACTGTTACACAGATGTCAGCTCTAATCCCTATAGAAGGCTGCTACAAGTCAATCTTCATGGAAATATATTAGTGATGCCTGTGAAGTTTCTAGAAATATAAGAAGTGTGAAAATTATAATTGGAAAAAAAGAAACCTTTAAAAAAATTAAGCTTATCTTGGAATATGTAAAGTTATTCAGTTGGGTGACAATAACTAGCCTGCAAATTTTTCAAAACTATATTAGTTTAATGTAAACTAATAATCCACATATTAAAATCTTTCAAATTGTCTAAATATATCAACTGTTTTATACAAATCAAGCACGGGAAAGCTCTCTGCTTTGGCTGAAAGTGATGATGCCCAACACTAATATTTCACAATTATAAACTAAATGAATACAAAATCCATTTGTAAAATGTTATTGATGTTTCTCTTTCAACATAACCTTTATGCTGTGTTCAGAGAGCAAGAATACAGATGTTTCCCAACCTGCAGGGCTGGGGCAAGACTGCCTTTTAAGAGCACGATTGTAAACCCATGAAAGGTGTATAAACAGATGACAGGGGCAATTACAATGTGGAATTGATTAGGCTCTCAATTACTAATGGCACATTGCCCGCATTATTCTTTTTATGCTGCTCTTTGATGACAAAAAAAACATGAATAGCTCATCACGACTACAATATGTTTGTATTTTGAATTTCTCTCACTAAGGGAACATCTGCAACTGCAGTTAGGGCTATAGAAAGAGAGTGAGCTGGCATGAATTCTTACAGAAAATGGATTAGAATGATTCCACCCCTAACAGGTATCAGTCACTGTTTAATTCTTCTAAATGCCAATGAAGAGTAAGCAAGGCCCTGGACAAAGGGACCGCAGTGCAGTAGTGTCAGAGCAGAGGGGTTGGAGACGTGTCATGGGAGAGACTGGTTGGGACTTATATTAAGCTGGGAATAGAAGTGTTAACTGGAGCAGAATTTGTAAATCTGTAAGTCAAATGGTCACTAATTATGAAGGATTAATTAACTGCATCTGCCTCAATATCATACATCTATGTAACACCTGTAGCTTACGAAATTTCTTCTCCCTGTTCATTTTCTGCCTTCTTATCTTGTCTTATAGATACTAAAGAATCCCCCAAAATAATAATAGCTGAGCTTTCAGTAATAAATATTCCATGACAGGCTAAATTCAATTAAGTAGTCTCAGAACCCCCAGGCTGGCCTTCAAATGGAATTCTCAGGGTCTACTCCAAGTGAGCCAACCTCCCCACTGAGCCTCCCAATTCATTGCCTTCAATCTCATTGCCATTCCCAGACCCTGTGCCTTAGCCTGATTGGAATCTCAAGGCTCCCACTGGAAGGCATTCCATCTTGAGGTCACAAGAAAAGGTTGTCATTTTGAAAGTTGGCCACTCACCTTGAAAATCTCTTCCCTGCAAATTTTTCGTTTTTTTTAGAGGCAACAAAACAGCTTGTCTGTGACCCATACCAGAGCTGTTAAAACAGAAGAATTAATTCTAGACTTGGCCCCAAGTGCTGGCAGATGTTTCTGAGAATGGAGTTGGGGTATGTGTAAGAACACTGAGAACTCACGCTTGCAACGTGCAGATGTGGCGAAACTGGAGTGAGTTCAGAGAAGTGACAAAGATGATTAAAGGGCTAAAGAATGGTTTCTGAGGGAAGGCTAAAGGGATTCTTTTTGCCTTTATCCCAAGAAATGAGAAAATAATGATTATTAACTTCAAAGCCAGTTTGCTCTTCATGTCTGCAACAAACCCAATGAATGGAAATGGGCTTGAATTAAAAGCAGGAGAGAATTTGGTGAGGGAAAAGGAAGAATTACTTGTCCTTCAGAGGGAGAAATATGGTAATCTGAGGTCATGGAGTCCATGTTTGCATACAATTTTTAACAAACGGATAGATCACACAGGTTTTTTAATCTAAATTCAACTGCTTTTTTAAAAAAATATTTTTTCTTGGTAGCCTAGACTTTGAAGAGCAAAAACTAGAAATATGCAAAAATTGCATTTCCCCACCCCATTCCCATTCTCCAATCCCCCACAGCCGGGTCTTATGAATGTACCATAAAAGGAAAGTCATGGCTAGATCTCAGTTATCAGTGGTCAATATTTTTCTTGATTTTTACAATTTTCAGCACTTTACAGGGACATATGTGGAAAAGGAAATGGAGTATTATAGCTAGTTGGGGAGGCTTAAAGTGAAGAGAAATCGGTGCAGATCTGGAAGAGAGCGTATGCCATTGATCTTGTCCACAAGCTAATTGAGAACATTCCCAGGCTTCACAGGGCAATACTATTTCTAGACTCTCAGGATTTAAGAAGCACTCAATAGTTCGACATAAGGCAATGTGCTTGCTGGATATGGAGTCTGCTTAAACAATAATTCAATCTGTCTTCTGAGCCTGAGCACCCAGTGCAGAAAAACTAAGGTGGCTCTGCTTCTGTTTAGAGGCACTTCCACACCTACTATAAAAAATAATAATAGTAATAATAAAGAGAAAAAGTTTGGGGTTTTGTGCACAATAACCTAGAGCCAACTAACTCCTTTGTGTGCTTACCCAGCCCAAATAATTTCTTTCACAATACTACTTTTTTAGCAACCAGTCCTTCCCAGTGGCCCAAATGAGATTCCAACTGCAATGTAAAAAGAGCAAAAGCCTCTGTTGGCGACCTTCATGCTGGCTAAAGACTCAGCCAAAACTTGTCACCATATGGAGTTTCCATTTCCCTAGGAGAAACCACAGGGGTACGTGTATGGGTGACATGAATGGAGGTGCTCGGTTGTAAAATGTTATTCACATGCAAGACATCATTGTTATTGTTTTCTGTAATTATTCTACCTAGTAACAAAAGGAAAATAACTGATTTTGACACCCAAGTTTTGCTGTAAATAGGCAGAATGTTGTCATGAATATGCAAAATATTATGATCATTGCCATACCTAACTAATTGCATTTGAAACATGCTGGCCATAAAATAATTAATTAGCAGTGCAGAAAGGCATCATGATACTAGCTATAAATACTAAACATAACTAATTATTTCCATCATAAAATGGTCCTGCCAAGTAATTTATAACAAAACCCTGCATAGCAGGCAAAGCCCAGAGTTCTCCTTCAGCGTGGCGTGCAAGGGCTCTGTCACCCAAGTCTTTCTATTTTGTGATATTGTTGGGATGAGTGGATACCAATTTGAACATAAACTAAAATGAAACTAATCTAGGATTTTCAATGTTCTTTGAGCTGTTGGGTGATTGTTGTGGAAAATTCAGGCAGATCCTTTTGTTGTTGACATCAAAAGTGGTAGGTCACTCTGGACCTGCGGAGTACATTCTGAGCTCAAGCAAAAATTGATTTCCTTTTTTAAAAAGCAGCTGGCATTACAATGAATAGCCTTCTTTCGATTTTTCTTCTCCAGTGAAGCATTCAGTGAATGCAGCAGGCATAATAGGCTGAAGTAAACAGTGTCAGGTTCTGTTATATCAGGAGCTCTTTTAAACCGAGCAGACAAGCTATCATCAGTGCCTGAAACCCTGCAAATCATGGCAGAGTCGGAAAATGAGTTTGTTTCCTGACCAGTGTGTTGATGACATTTTGAAGAATGGAAGGAGGCGCTTTGCTAATCACGCTGGCTGCTGCATGCTCCATTATGATGCCATCGCGTTAATGAGCAAAAATAATGTGCCTGGATGAGGCCGTAATAGAATTAGAGCCTCCGCGAGCTGACTCGGGACTGTCATGAACATGCTCTGGTTTTGCATGAAACATGTGAGAGAACCTTGGGATTCATCTCTTAGAATCATTTATCATAATCCTCTGGCCTCATTTTTTTTCCTGGTGGTCTGGAAATGGGAAATTGGCCTACATCATAACAAAGTATCTTGTCCTAGTTTTTAGTCCTTAGGGTGAAAGACCTCATGACCAACTCAAAGACAGCAAGTCTGGCTTGTGGCTTTTTATTTCTGCTTTTGTTCCCCTCCCATTCCCCAGCCCCATCCCCCAAATGACTGTGAGAGAATGATTGTAAACAAAGATTTGGATGACAGAAATATTAAAATACATTCATTTGTGTCATAATAGAATCAGGCTTGCAAGGGTTCAACTGCATACTAAAGAGACTGAGGAGATCAGCATTAATTTTGTTCTAAAAAATATTTCTATTTTGAGTATCTAGCACTCTCACCTACATAGCTATGATAGCGACACTAAGGCCCATTTAAGTCTCTTTCATACAATCTCAGGGGCAAGGGGGCCTTAAGTGCCTTCATAGAGCCCCTGGAATTCAAGGCAAGTGCCATTCGCATCCAGCGATGGTGCTGTCTCCTGAGAGTCTCTCTAAAGCAAATTCTCCTGCCCACAGCTCTCAGGATGAGAGGCAGCAACTGGGACGAGAGGGACTTCCGAGGCACCCATGGGTAAGTGCCTATGGGTGAACCAGGGAAAATAAATACTTGTCACATGGTACTGAGGACCCTTCCTCCTCATCCCTCACTAGAATAAAAAACCTTCAGGAGGGTGTTTCTAAGCAATCGCACCTCTAAATAGAATGTAATTACGGAGGAAATTAACTTCACAGCTAAAGATTGTGTTGTCATGATAATTTAGAAGAGTGGGAAGGATGTTTTCTGAGCAATCCCTAATCTTTTTTTCTTCTCTCTTTTTGGTTATCACTTAATGGTATTCATTAAAACCGATAACAGAAATTGCTTCTCTTTAAATTTCCTACTGAGTCTCGATTTAGTTGAGTTAGACTTTTCTTGAAACAATACATTAGTGTCATGCCCAATTGACTTCTGTTGTAAAAGAAATAAATCTCCCATGTGACTTTGTTGCCTGCATCTGGAAATGGTTAAAAATATGCACTGTCAGTCTATAGTTTAAAGAACTAGATGGGTTCCCCTGAACCCCAGTCTCAGTGCACCATCACTGTTCTGTCCTTTGCTGCAGATGAACTTACGAGAGTCCCTCCGTCAGAGTGAAGCAATAGTTACCTTTGGAGGTAATATGAGCTTAGAGCACAGTAAAGGTTTACCTTCTGTCATTAGCCCACAGGTCACTGCTCTTTTATACACATGCTCCCTCTGTCCCTGCAGGGCAGCACAGCAGCTTCCCAGTGAGGACCTTGAGATATCCAAACTAAAGATTCAAGAGGTGCTAACAAAAATCATAGCAAGCATTGGTTTCATTCAAAATTATGTTTCATCTTCAAGCAATTAATAGAGAAAACAAATCTCCCTCCTCTTCTCTTAGAATCCTAAGCATAATTTTTAGGTTCATTAACCTAACCAGATGTGTGACACGGTACTCACCACTTACTCAAGCCGGGAAGTTGTATTCGAAACAAAAGGGGCATACACAGTGAAAAGATGACAATAAATGCTACTGTTGGTCTTGAACACATCTTTACCAATCTGGCTAAATTACATGGGATTGCATCACTGGGTCTACAACAGAGAATTCCAGTCAAAAATAAAGCATCGAGGTACGTTGTAGAGAGTGTGTCTGAGACCCTACTATGTGCCAAGCATTCCAAGGGCTTGATATCCACATTATCTCATTTAATCTTCATACCTCCTAAGGGTATTGTTACTGGAATTTCTCTTCATATAATCCCTATTCTATAGATAAAATTGAGGCTTGGAGAGGTTAAAGTCACCCAGCTAGTGAAGAAGAGGATCTCAATATAAGTGCTGGACTTTTGGTCTCTGGGAGCCAACATAATTGAAGAAGTCTTGTTTCCATTTGATTTCACCACTGGCATTTGTTTTGGAAAAGATACTCTCATGACTTTTCTGCTGCTTAAGAATTTCAACATATATCATTATAACAAGCTTGACCTCAGAGATGTGAATGAACAAGAAAAAAAAGTTACCTTATCCTCTCTAAGAGCAAAAGAAAGTGGGAAAGAAACCAACATTTACTGAGCCTCTGTCATATACATACACTCAGACAACAATCCTTCAAGAGTAGTGTTTTTATCTGCATTTTACAGATGAGGAAATGAATGCTCAGACAGGATAATGATTTGTTAATTGCATACACTCAGTAATAGTGAAGCCAGACTCAAACTGAGACCTGGTTTGTCCCAAATCTCCTACAGAAACCTGGGTTAAGATGAAAACTTCAAATCCAGGGAGTTTGATTATGTGATGAATGGACAGAATTGTCCTACATTGTCCTACAGTCCTAACATTGTTGAATTTAGAGATGTCACTATTTAAGTCTTCAAAACTAAAGTCTTCCAAAGAAAAAAGAAGGAAGTAACCTTAGAAATCATTATTTTCAATTTCTCTTGGGAGAAAGCAGAATAAATATGTTGGTTTTCCCCATGGTTGTTTGACGTTTCATGTAAACCATGACGTAGCTCTACTGGATAATAAGTAACTTAAAGTGAAAATAACCAAACAAAAGAGGAAATATAGTGATAAGACTTGGCAATGAACTATGATTTAACACTTTTTGTTGTGGAATTTCCTACTATTCAAGGTCAGTGTGCCCTCTAAAATCTCTCTGCCTTTTCAGTGATTTAAGCAAATCTGCAAGGGTTGGTAGCTCCTCATTGTAGCATTTTCTTTTTCCCTTTGTTTTTAGAACATTTCCCTAGAAGAAAGTCAGTGTCAGATGCAAAAATGATATAATGTGCAGCTTTGCAGAAACAAAAGGTGTGCTGTGGAATACATATTAAGCAAACACCACAGTAAGCCAATGAACATTGCATGAGTACATGAGATGGATAAATAGCGAATAGCATTTTGCATTCATAAGTTCCTTTTTATTGAAGCAGTAAACAGTCACATGACCTTGAATACAGCCCTGAGGATTGCAGTAGAGCCAGCTTTGACAGCAGTCCAAATTTACTGCAGTTCTACAGAAACAAAAAAGTGCTAAAATTGATCAATGCCCCAGGTAGAGTTAATGAAAGTTTTACATAAACAGAAATAACTATTTTAATCTGAATATCATATGTAAAAGCTCAAGCCAACTGTCCAAACTAGTCATATTATCAAAATGAAGCATGAACTTAGTCATGAATTATATGCCTTCTTTTTGTAACTAGTCACAAGATGTAACACCAAATAGTGTTCTCCACATAAAGTTGATGGTCACTGAGAAAACTATAAAACTCTACCAAACCCCAAAAGCTAGAATGCGTAGCAGCAAGGAACAATGATTTTGACATGTGCATTTGTTGTGCTGTTGCTAGCAAATGTTTTCAAAAGCCCTAGCTGTGGGAGTTGGGGGGCAGGGAGTCAAAATGTAGCTGCCTTCAGTTTGGAAAGAGTGCAACATTTTAAATACAATATGCTGTTGTGGTTACAAGGGTACTTGTCATAGCGCCAACATGGCTGGAAGTTGAATTCCTGAACTAATGTGACACAAAAGTCTTCTAGCATTAGCAATTTTCCATCTTGTTCAAATAAATTGTATTAGCATATTTGCCCTCTAATATAGCAGAAAAACTGTTACTGTGGCTGTACATTCTGTCTTGGATTAGCAAAAATGGGTGGTTGATGTCTTCTCACTTTAAGAATAAACTCCCAAGGATTAACACCAAGAAGATGGTAAACTAAGAGGCTTCAGTGCTTTTCTCCCTCACAGAAACAAGGAAAAACAACCATGTGCCAATGAAAATAGCTAAGGGAGAGCTTCAGAATATGGCAAAAGAGTAACAGAAGCACTGTGGTGCACAGAAACCAAGGATGGCTGCCTAGAAAAGGATGGGAAGCACCTTGCCTGTGTCACCCCATGCCCCAGGCAGAATCAGTGTGGAGGCCTGGGGGATCTCCCCCAAGGGGAGAAGATGAGGGGAGGACACCTGCAGCGCTCTTCACCAGCACTGAGCTCAGCCCAGTGAGCTCACTCACAACCAAGCGGGATTTATCCCTGGGACACAAAGTTACTGTAACATAACTTAATCAATCAGTGTGATATGCCACATTAACAGAATGAAAGATAAAAACCATATGATCACCTCAATAGATGCAGAAAAGCATTTGACAAAGTTCACTATCCTTTTCCTGATTAAAAACTTTCAACAATTTAGTTACAGAAGGAAATTTCTTCAACATATTAAAGGCCATTTATGAAAAGCTCACAGGTAACAGCATAATCAATGGGAAAAACAGTTTTTCTTCTAAGACCTGGTACAAGGTAAGGATACTCACTCTCGCCACTTCTGTCTAACATAATACTAGAAGCACTAACAAGAACAGTTAGACAAGATAAAGGAAAAAAAGGCTTTCAAATCAAAAAGGGAAAAGTAAAATTATCCTTATTTATAGATGACATGAATCTATATGTAGAAAACTCTAAATATCACACACACACAAACCTGTTAGAACTAATAAACGAATTCAATAAAGTTGCACAATACAAAATCAACATGTACAAGTCAATTGTATTTCTTTACAACGATAACACTTTATCTGAAAAAAAGAAATAAAGAAAATAATTCCATTTAAAATAGCAACCAAAACAATAAAATACCTTGAAATAAATTCAATCAAGGAGGGGGAAAGTTTACACACTAAAACTATAACACATTAATAATAGAAATTGAAGAAAACACAAATAGATGGGAAGATATCCCATGTTGGATTAGAAGAATTAATATTGTGAAAATGTCCATACTACCCAAATCAATCTGTAGTCCATGTCAAAATTTCAATGACATTGTTCACAGAAACAGAAAAAACAATTCTAAAATTCATTTAGAGCTACAGTAGACCCCAAATGGCCACAGCAATTTTGAGAAAGAAAAACAAAGTTGGAGGCATTACATTTCCTGATTTCACATTACATTATAAAGCTATAGTAATCAAAACAGTATGTTGCTGGCATAAAAACAGACACATAGACAAATGGAACAGAATAGCGATCCCAAAAATAAACCCAAGCTTATATAGTCAACTAATTTTTAACAAGGCACCAGGAAGACACCTCATGAAAAGGACAGTCTTTTTAATAAGTGGTGTTGGGAAAACCGGATATCCACATTCAGAAAAATAAAATTAGACCCCTTCCTTATACCATACACAAAATAAATCAATTAAAAATGGATTAAGACCTAAACATAAGACATGAAACTCTAAAACTTCTAAAAGACAACAGGGAGACATTGACATTGGGCTTGGCAATAATTTTTTGGATGTCATACCAAAAACTCAGCAAAAAAGCAAAAATAAACAAGTGAAACTATTAGGTCATTAAATATGAAATGTCTGCTTTCTAGTCAAAAGTTTAGTTTATTATATCTCAAACAAAAAGCAGTATAATTAATCAAAGTATGCACCTAAACTATCAACACAGTTTTGTTATCTTAACAGTAGCTCGTTGATGCCTGCAGCAAAGAAGCCTAGAGAGTGAGTGGCAATGAAATAGTGAAAGGTGTTTTCCACAGCTTGTTGAAAATTGAATATTTTTCCCTGAGAGAAGTGGTCCAAAGACTGGAAGAAGTGGTAATCAGTTGGTACAAGGTCTGGTGAATATGGTGGATGTCAGAAAGTTTCCAAGTCTAGCTTCGGCAGTTTGAGCTTGGTTGTTTTTTGCGACATGTGGTCTTGCAAGAGGATTGGCCTGTCTCTATTGACCAATCTCGGCTGCTTAACAGAAGGGATCCTCATCATTTAATCCAATTGGTTGCAGTAGACATCTGCTGCAATTGATTAACCAGGTTTCATGAAACTGTAGTGGATAATACCAGTGCTGGACCACCAAACAGACACCATTAACTTTTTTTGATGAATATTCAGTTTTGTATTGTGTTTTGGCACTTCACCTTTATCCAACCATTTTGCCGAATGCTTGGCAATTGTCAAAAAGAGTCTATTTTTCATCACACGTAACAATATATAAATGGTTCGCCCTTATGTTGTGACAGCAAAGAAAGTCAAGTTTCAAGACTATTTCTCTTCTGATGTTCATTTAATTTCTGTAGTATCCATCTATCCAGGTTCTTCACCTTGCCCATTTGTTTCAAATGGTCCAATATTGTTAGAACAATAACATCAAACCTTGCTGCTAATTCATGCATAGGTTGAGATGGATTTGCTTCCACTACAGCTTTCAGCTCATCATTACTCACCTTGGTCTCAGGTCACCCACATAGCTCAATTTCAAGATTAAAATCACCAGAATGGAACTTCTCAAACCATTGACATACTGTGCATTCATGAGCCACATCCTTCCCAAAAACTTCAATAATATTTTGAGCTGTCTATGCTGCATTGGTTCTACAACAGGACTCATATTCAGAAATAACATGAATTTTTGACTTATTCATGGTTTTACAAAAATTGTTCAAAAAAAATTTTAAAAGATAATCACAAACCAAAAATGTTCATTTGAAAGAATGAGGATGTATCTTCACAATAAAAACAAAAGTGTCAAAGTGACACAAATGAATGTGACAAAAAATAAATAAACTCTTACATTTTCTTTCCTGTGCAATTTGCCCTATTTTACCCATTTGGACTAACATAAGACAATACAGTAAGAAAATATATTCACAAAAGACTTGCACTAGCTCTTACTTGGAGAGCTGAATGGAGCCAATTTCTAGGGCAGAGCTGCTTCCTCTTATAGAAAATTCAATCTTATTTTAATTTTCAAAGAGTGGTCCTACTGGGCAGTAGGTGACTGAATCACCATTGTGTGTGTGAATTTCATGCCTTC
Organism: Cheirogaleus medius; assembly: GCA_008086735.1. NCBI lineage: Eukaryota > Metazoa > Chordata > Mammalia > Primates > Cheirogaleidae > Cheirogaleus > Cheirogaleus medius. Next base: position 60,359,932 of record VBSM01002608.1, read on the forward strand.
AAGTTGCACACTAGAGAGTCTTCTGGACTGGAGTTTGTTTATTTGCAACACAAGCACTGCCAGAACAGCAGGAACAGCAATCCCCACTGGGTCCTCCAAGTACTTGCTCCCTGTTCCCCTGTGCAGGACCCCCACAGAGAAGCAAAAGAGTAAATCCCTTGGGCATTATCCTAATTCTCTGAATTCAACATCCCATTTGGAATGCAAAGCTATGAATTCCAATCCCTGGATGCCCACTCAACGGCTTTTGAAATGCAACTTTGTTTCTCTGGATTGAGGCTTCCCTGCCTTTTATGATGGAGGTGATGGATAATGCTGACCTACAGAAATTAATTAGTATAATTCACTCGAAGGCTTATTGCTAACATCATTAAAATTCATCCCCACAGGAGTCATTTGATTATTGCCTTTCTTGCCAATAAAAATTAAAATAGCTAGTTACTAGTTGCAGATCACTAACCCATTTTGGTCTTTGCCATCACAGAGGAATGCAGTGTGGAGGACATCAGGACCCTGACCCCTCTGATCCGTCCTCTCTTTCTGCATAGAAATGAATTCTACCATATCCACAAGCCCAACGCCAAGAATATACAGATCTCAGAGGAAGGGCTTAGCCAGGTTTCCTACAACTGCTCGGAGCTGTGGAATATTCAGAAGTTACTTCCTTTCACTATTTCTCTGAGTATCTTAGGAGAAATATACAGGATTGGGCAGGAAGATGAGCTAGTTGCCAAATTTGAAATACTCTCAATGCCACTGCCGGTGGGTTATATGGAGCACAGCATGCCTGGGCAGGTAGTTTATAAACAAACAACTATACTAGTGAATTAGATAATTAATTCATTCATTCATTCATCTGACTTCTAAACACACCACTGTCCAGTGGGAACAGCTTCTGATCCACTCTCGAGCTCATTCTTTATACAAAGTATATTTCACATTCTATTGCCAATGTCTTGCAATTTTTCCAAAGCATGTCATAATCACAATTTATGAAACTATGTTTTTATAGGCTCAATATTACTTGTATATGTGTGAAAGATTCTTGTGTCTATTGTAAATGAAGAGTCAGAAGTGTGTTTTACTGGGTTAAACTAGATTTATCGATTTCACCCCATGCATAAATAGTGAAGGAGAAAAGCTGAATTAAAGTAGTTTTGTAAGTTGGAAAATCATAAACCATTAATAAGTGGTTACTATTTATTTTTCCTGACTCTAAAAGACCCATTTGGGCATTGGTATTCACATTATTTTCTTCAGCACAGTGTTTTTAAAGAACTAGTCTAGATACATAATCTATCTTCATGATAAATTTCACCAAACTCCTTTACTTTGCTCTCCTCTGAAAGAGCTCTCTAACTATATATACATGTGCTCTGAAGTATATATGTCACAGCTGGACTTACATGAAGAAATGTTTACCCGTGAAGTTAATTGCACTGGCCTTTCTCCTAAAAGAAATTCAGTATAGTCACCCTCAGGGTGACACGAGTTTGCGCGTGATCATCAGGTGTCAATAGTATTAAATTCAAACGAAATGATGCAAGATCAGTCGGGAAAAAATGATATTAAAGTCTGTGTCTGGGAAAACCAATCTAAACTATTCTGCACTTCCATAAATATTTATATGTTTATTACTTCCAGAATCTAATAACTATAGACTCAAAGAGAATTACTTCACCAAAAAAAAAAAAAAATCAAGGACTGTTCTAGCAGAAACTGCAATAGATTGAGATTTATGTGAAGCTTACTTCTAAAATTGCTGTTAGTTTAAACAGTGAGCATGATATTAGACCCACATTGGCCCCAAATCATTACGTGCTAGGTCTAAAATACTTTTAAAAGAAGGCACGTGTGTGTGTTGCAAATGACCAGCCTTGGCCCCTGGAAACCAACATTCCAGTCTGGACTCTAACATTAAGCAGATCTATGACTACATATACATCATCTGACTGAGAATTAGTTTTTAAAAATAAAAAGCAGAGAGGTGAATAACAGCCTGAGCTACATCTGGTGACTGGGGAAATCTACCTGTTACAATACTCCTTCACTTTTTAAAATAAAGTGAAAAAGTGTACCCTAAAACTCTTGGCATAACAGAACTGGTGCCATATTGCTGGTTTTACTATGGCCAAAAAAGGACATTTTTACTCTCTAACATGGAAACCCTTCAACTAACTCAACAATTATATCTGAATCACAAAGCTATTCGTAATGGATTTCTACGCTATTTGACCATTTGGTTCTCATATGTTCAATACTTTTTGTTAGTCCTTTCAGGTAAGGCAGGAGCAGTAGTGGGAAAAGGTGTAGGCTCTGGGCTTAGGCGGACAAGCTGGGTTTCCTTGAGCAAGATGTCTTTTCCTTGACCACCCATCATTCTTCTCATCTGTCCAATGAGGACGGCATTAGTATTTATTTCATAGAGTGAGTTATGAAGAAGCTTTTAAAATTATTATGTACTTAAGGCACATTTATAGAACTCAGCTATGTAGTGCTCAACAAAGGTAGTTATTATTAATAAAATAAACAAAAATTATAAAAGGATTTAGTGAAGAATAAATCAATTGATACATTTGTTTAAGTCATACAAAGAACTTCTTTTCGAGTGTGTGATAAATTCCACTTTTTAAGGTCAAACTGAGGCTTTTTGACTGATACTCTAAAGTTTCCATGAACATATTGAAATGATAATTGATAGAAAACTGATCTTTTTACTTACTATAAGCAAAGCTATTTTTAGGCAACTTAACTAAAAATCAGAAGACAAGAAATATGTTTCCTCCTCACCTGGTTTATTTTACTAGGGAAATGGTTACCTGCATCTCAGATGCAATGTACTAAGAGCTCAGATTTCACAGAAACCTGGTTTGTTGTTCTAGGGGCAAAGGGAAAACTCCTTTGCCCTTGGAAGGTTCACTGAAAAACCAACTCCCCAAAAGACAGATTAATAGAGAAAAGGCATACAATTTTATTACTACCATGTGCACGAGGAAAATCATAGAGTGATTACCCAATATCCCAATGCAGTATGGGTGCTTATATACCCTGCTTCTGAGAGGAAAGAGAAATGGGGAAGTGTGAATGATCGTGGGGGTACTAGATGATTTTTAGAGTAATTAAATGGGCTTGAAGAACATAACAATGATCTGGGACAAAGTTCGCTGGACCCACAGAGTAGACAATGGTTTGTGACAAAAGTCTGTCCAGGTTTGTTGATACTATTGTGTTCCTTCTTGCAATATGAGCTCAGTTAATAAAAACTGAAGGGACCAGAGGTAACTGTTTTCTTTTTTGGTAGGTCCAGACTCCAGGCAGATAAGGGAACTTCAGAGAACAACTTCATCTTGTGCCTTGGGAGAGAGACAGGAGTGGTTTGGGAGGGCCCCCCGGGGGCCATTGTTCTCTTTGGTGGGTCTCTGTGGGCATTATGCAGGTAGGGGAAACCCTCTTCTAGTATCTGCTAATCTCTAAGGCCTTTAGTTTAAAACACTCAGAGTACCAGGGAGCCATGTTTTGGGGTGCACGCCTTATGCTCCTTCTTTGTGTTGCTTGAGTTGCAGACAATGGGGATATGGAATAAAAACGTGCCCATAATCCACTTTGTATCTCGTTTAGAGAAAAATGAAAATAAAATCTCACATAAAATAGAATCTGAAGTAAGTAAGAGTAAAAAAAATGTTAGACGGTGAGGTTGTATTACAACAGAGGTTAAGATTGTGGGCCTTGCAGTCAGTTGATCCTACCTGAGTGACCTTGGAATTTTCTGGACTTCTGTTTTTCCTCATCTGTGAAGTGGAGTAATAAACAATATTTACTTCATAGAGCCGTTACATGGATCGAATGAGACAGGAAATGAAATGTGCCTGAAGCTTTGCCAGAAGTTTCTTTAATCGTGGTAATCATAGTTGTATGCAGACTAGTATTGAAAAGACTGACTCTCTAGGAGTCAGTCACCAGAGTGTCCCTGAGGGTCCTCAGGACTCTAATTGTGTTCATCACCCATTGCTGCCAGACAGATTGCCTCAAAATTTAATGGCTTAAAATAATAATCATTTATTACCTCACAGTTTCTGTGGGTCATGAATTTGTGAATAATTTAGTTGGGTGGTCCTAGCTTGAGATTTTTCACAAGGTTGTGGTTAACACGTCAGCCAGGGCTGCAGCCATGCAAAACCCTGACTGGAGCTGTAGGATCTGCTTCCAAGACAACTTACCCGGGCTGACGAGTTGGTGCTGGTGGTTGGCAGGAGGCCTCGGTTCCTTGACACGTAGAGTGTCAGCTTCCCTTAGAGCAACTGATCCAAGAGAAAGCAAACAAAAGTGGCAATGTTTTGTGTGCCTTGGTCACATAAGTCACCCATATACCGTCATTCCCCCCACATTCTGCTGGCTGTGTGGAACAACCTGTTCTGCACAATGGCATTGTGGGAGGCCCACCGCAGAGCCTGAGCGCCCAGGGGCAGGATCAGTGGGGCCACCTCAGAGGCTGCCTAAAGCACGAGCACCTTCATGGAATTGAATGCAAATTTCTCTTTTTGAGGAGTTTGCAGCTTTTTCTAATAAAAAGATAGAATAAATTCCCCTAAATTTCCTAGCATAGGAACATACCATTTCCTCAATAGTGCATCAGGTAAGCTATTAGCTTGTGTTTAGGGGACATGTCGTAAGAAAAACACATATCTTTAAAAGTATTAAAATCCTTTTACAGAGATGAGACGCTAACCCTGCAGGAGGCCCTGGGATCCGAGTTTCCACCACTCCCATCTCCAGGTCTATGGGCGTGATCACTCATGGAATGGAATGGCAGATGAAACGGTTCACAAAATTTTAAATGTCTTCCTCTCTCTGTCCATTCACACCACCCCATCTCAGCTGTTTAAATCTATCTATTAATATAATGCTGAAGGGTCAGAAAGAATGGAAGTGAGGACCCATGCTTAAAATGGAATTCATCCTTAAAAGCCAACCCATCAACAGAACGCAGACTTTTGCCCATACATCTCCATCAAAATCTCCTCTACCAACAAAATACAGGAAGAAGGCATTTAGCCATCAACTTTGTCATAAGAATTTTGGGGCTTCCAGATACAGAAAGAGGAGCCAGCAAATTATTGGACAAGCTTTTGGGGCTCTGATCAAACTTTCTGCAGGGACATTTCCAACAAAGAAGGAGGTAGCTGGGAGAGTCAGACGTTCGGGGCAACTCAAGGAAGATATTTAACATAACTTTTTTTAAAAATCAATTTTATTGATATATAATTTACATGTAAAAAAACTTCACCAATTTTAATTGTATAGTTAGACAAGTTTTATCAAATATATACGTACGTGTGTGTACGCATGTATGTATGCATATGCGTGTGTATATACCTCTCCAGGTCTACCATTACCACAGTGAAGATCTAGAACATTTACCTTACCTTCAAAAGGTTCCCTCAAACCCATACAGTCAACCCCTGCTTTGTTCTCACACCTAGACAACTACTAATCTGCTTTCTGTTGCTATACACTAGTTTGTATTTCATAGAATTTCACATAAACACAATCAGTTGTGTTTAGCTTCTCTCACTTAGCATAATGCATTTGGATGCCATCCATGTTGTGTGCATCAGTGTTCCATTCCTTTTATCGCTGAGTAGTATTCTGCTGTATGAGTGAACTGCAGTCTTTCAATACATTCACCTGTTGTTTCTGGTTTGGGGCTATTGTAAGTAAAGCATCTATAAATACCTGTGTTGTGAGGACATACATTTCCATTTCTTTTACTTAAATACCCATGAGTGGAATTACTTGGCTGTATGGTACGCGTATGTTTAACTTTTGAAACACTGCCAAACTGATTTCCAAAATGGTTCTACTATTTTACTCTCTCATTAGCAGTGTATGAGGATTCCACATCCAATGTAACTGCTTGAATTAGATTTTTTGAGAACTACAGCAGGTTCGTCAGTATTCAGCCAAGCAAGGCAACTGTGGGGTAGGAATAAAGCCACTATTAAAAATCCTAAAGGTTACAAGAAACGTGAGCTTCATTTCTTGGATTTGAAGGCTGCCCAGCTCTCCCAAGGCGTCTGTGCAGCTGCGTGTGCCGCATCTAGTGCGGCAGCCTGGAGACAGGGTCAGCCGTCAAAGATGAAGTGCGTGGACGGCGCCTCTCTTCTCACGGGTTTTCAGTAAAGAAAATTCTATCAGGAATGGAGTACCAGGCTAAAAACAGCTAAACTAAATTAAACTGAACTAAACCAAGTCCTGTCCCTCCTTCATATGGTTGTAGTGTTTTGCTTTTCATTGAGCTGTGGCGATCCATGGCTCCCTCAGACAACCTTCTACGAAAAAATTAAACCACATAGCTTAAAATGCCTTTCCACCTGGTCTGTATCTGAAATACACTAAATACATTGAGCATCCATTCCTTCTAGCTCTTACTCACCCACCACTATGGCATTAGCTTTAACAGAGGAAATGATGATGTCACCCCTAGAACATTGAAAGCAATATAAAATATACTTTTGTCTTATTCCCATCCAAAGAGTTTGAAAACACCTCCAAAAACATCTGAGCCTGCTAAGCTTCCTAGGGGCATCTAAAACTGGAAAGAGCACCAGCCGGAGGACATTGAATAAATCATTTCATTTCTTGAGCATCTGTTGCATTATTTATTATTATTATTATCTAAGTAATACTAGTGTAAGCCCTGTAACAAAGAAAGAAGGGCTCCAAGTCTGAACTGATGCAAACTTGTGTCAACACACAGATGGCGCTGTATTGGCCAAGTCACTTAACCATTCTCAGCCTCAGTTTCCTCACTCATCAAACAGCAATAGTAAGGTCTACTTTGCAAAGTGCCTGTGGAAATGAGGAAAACTATGCATAAACCAGTGAGCCAGTTGCAAGCACATAGCAGCAACTGAATAAAATGTGACTGGGATTGCTCACAGAGTTTTTCTAAAGACGAAATGAGAGCACACAGACGCAGTTGTACCCTATCTGCAAAGAATGCTATGTTTGTGAATAATTGAGTATGGCTGTTAATATGTTGCCAAAAATTATTAATAGTTAAGTCTGCCAGAGAATATATGCAATCTTGGGACAGCCCTATAAAGAAATGACACTTTCTTGTTGACTTATAAAAAGTATGTCTGATCATCATGCTGTCCTGTCCAAAGCTCTCCAAGAACTCCAGTTACCTGTAGAGTAAGATTCAAATCCTTGAACCCAGACTTCCAGATCTACCAGAGTCACCCCTGGCTGCCTCTCCACCTGCTGCTCATCTGCTTACTGTGGTCTAGCCACAGTGGCCTCTTTGGGGCCTAAAATACTCTGAGCCAATGGACCTCAGAACCTCTGAATTTTCTATTTTTCCTTCCAGAGCCAACCTCACCCAGATACCCATGATTCTCTTCACTGCAGTCTCTACTCAAATGTGTCCCTCAAAGTTGGCCTTTCCTGACCCCATTCTAAGACAGCTCACCCATTCTTCTCTGTCTTCTTACTCTACTCCATTTGTCCTGTTAGCTTTTCTCACTGTTTAACCTTAAGTTATATATCAGTTAATTAACATGCAAGTTTTATGAAAGTTTCATGAAAAGCAGTGATTTTATTTGTTCATGAAACTCCATAACAAGGCCTGGGACATAGTGGGCCTATATTACATTTGTGGCGATTTATTTTGAAACATTTTAGCGTGAATAGTGTAATGGGACAGATGGGGAAATAAGTTAATCCTCAAAAGGATGAATACCTGAGGGCTGTTTTATTATCATAAGGAATGTTAGAAAAATACAAAATATGGAGTGGAGCAATTTGTGATGTTTAAGACATGAGACTGGTTGGGAGTGATGTGAGCATGGGACAAATCAACCCATTTATCAACATGGGACAAATGAACATGGGATAAATCAACCCATTTATCAACATGGAGTAAATCAACCACTCTACCATTGCTGGACTAGAGGGCCAAGCCTGCCTCTTCCCACGCTTTTCCATAGAGGATCCAGTGGCTTATTGGAAAAAAAGACTATAAATGTTGCTGGAAGAAGGTCCTGTCCACTTCACAGTGAGCCTTTTTCATTCAAGAGGCTGATTGATAGACTCAAAGTAAGAAAGAGAATGAGAAAGAGAGAGAGAGAGAGAGAGAGAGGTAGCTCCTTAGAGATACACTGGGCCTGCTGGCTAATAAACCTCTTTCTGATTGGTGGACCCTGCTCAGAGACACGCCTTAATGGCAATGTACCACCTGATAGCAGGTGGGGATGTGCAGGCCTTGGAGGTGTCCAGCCTCCAAGCCTCAGGAGAACTTGACGTTCACAATATTTGTACACATCAAACAAATCAAAACAAGTTCAGCTCCAGTGGTAACAGAACTCAGTAGAGATATGTGAAAAAAGAGTAAATGAATCAATGACTATTCTTTCTTCAATCTTCCAGGGCAAATTACAGTGTGGATTTAACACTAGAATCTTTATGTTGTCTACTTGAAACCAGGCTTTTTTTTTTTTTTTAATTTAAAGGAAAGCTCACTGACCTCATTTTTCTTTTGTGTCTTCGGTGTTGCTCTGTTCTTTCTTCTATGAAATAAGCCTTGGCCGCATTTGTTGGCAGTTTTCCTAATCGAACCTCAGCTGGGACGAGGCCTCCACTTTGGCTGGGCTGCAACTTGCTGTCAGTTCTCTGTTTAACGGTCTTGTCATGACTTGGAGGAAAAATGTATTTGGACTCTTTATGTCAGGAGGCAGTAACTTTCTGCTCTGCTCTAACCAGTCACAAAAGCCACAGCAAATGACTCCCACAAGTTTTATCAAATTTACCTGTGTCGTTGACCCAGTGACACAGGGGAATATTTCTTGAGAAAAATTTTCACTAATGGGGATTATGTGCAAGAGTGTCTCTCCTCCTGATTTTTAACATGTACCAAATAAGAAACTGTGGTTTCTCCACAGTCCAACCTGGTTTTAATATAATCTACATTTTCTTAGGGGTCTTTTGCCTTGTTATGCAGTTGATCATTGTCAAGGAACTGCATGAGCCAAAAAGAGGCCACATCTGCAGCGTTGCAGTCTGGGAGAACCCAGTGGTGACAGCTGCACCCCTGCTCAGGGGCCGCTGTGAAGCCCTTAGGTAGAGGAACCTGCCCAGGAGTAACCTGGCTCTCTCAGCAACAACAGGCCCGGTTTCCGAAAGTCTTAATCATTGAAACATCGTCAGTCCCGTAGGCAAAAGCTCACGTGTCCTCCAGCTTGGCGATACGACAGACACCTAAGAAAACACCTGTTACCAAGGTTCTAGCTCTGCTCAGAGGTGATAACACAACCCACGAATCCATTGCACAGTTCACGGCCTGCCTTCATGTCTCATCAGGTGAAAAAGGCCATATCCCCAGATTTGCATAAGGAAGAGGGCCTTTTCCGGGGAAAATTAAACGGAGAGACAATAACCAGGAGTTCCTCTCAGAATGTGTATGTAGCAGACGATATTCACTAAGTTCATCTTTTCAGCTGACTACCATTCAGATCCTATCCACTATCAGTTAGTGAGGGCTAGTGACTATACTTACACAACAAGGATTGGGTGACAATGAAGAAAAATCTGTTCTATATAAATAATCCTTATTGTGCTGTGAATTGTTTCTCAGAACCAGGTTCAACCATCTACACAGTCTTAACTATCAGAATTACTACCCCTATGCTGAGCCACAAAGGTATGTTATACAGCCAAGCATCTAATTTGCACCTAAATACAGGTAACATATAAAGAGGGACTAAAACATTATATTTGCCTAAGAAATTTGTTTAAAAAATGGTCTTCAAATTGATTTAGTAATGTCACCCAATTCAACTGGGCCAATTATTTGTTTCTTTTAATATAATTTTTTCCAAAATCTTTTAAGTTAACATCTACAAGAGTTTTAGCCATTTTCCCTCCACGTGCTGCTATTTCTCATAATCAAGAAGGATTAGAACATTTATTTATGATCCCCTCTGTTCAACCTGGAGGTTTCTTAAAAATAATGACTAAAGTTCTAGATTAGTTTAAAATAGATGTAAAATCCTGACATTGAATTATTCTATTTAGAGAGGTTTTTTTAAAAGTTCCTGAAACTTGCTATTTTAAGATGTATGTAACAATGATCTGTTCACAGATGTTTTGATTATCAGAGGTAGCCCCAATTTGGGATGGGTATGTTTCATTAGAGACCCTTTGCTAAACAACAGTCCCTTTTCCAGCCTTGACAAATGTCCAAACAATTATTTGTTTTTCCCCCTTTTCACCAATAATTGTTTATTACACAAAACAGTTTTTGACCAATAACTAAGACCAATAAACTAAGTAGGCATGTAGCCCAACATTTTTTAGCACTTAAATGAGTTCAACACTATTCTAAGTACTTTAAATGTATCAGCTTATCAGTCTTTCAGTAACTCTGTACATAGGTATTCATATCTCATTATTTCCATTTTACTGACTGGGACTTGAGGCCCAGAGAGGTTAAATAACTTGCCACCAAGGTCCTATAGCTAAGATGATATGAAGCCAAGGGGCAAATCTAGGTAGTCTAGCACCCAAACCTGACCTCTTAACCACTTTTCCATACTCACTTTCTTCAACCTACTTGGATACAGACATCTACCAATCAAATAAGTATTCCAAGTGCTATGTTTTAAAAATGACTTTGGAAAAATTAAAATGATGTTGGGATACGAGTAAACAAATGTTTTTATTTACTCATTTATTTATTCATTTACTATATGATAGAATACACAGCAATAAATAAGAACTGATGAGACAAAGCAACATAGATGATTCTCACAGACATAGTACTGAGTAAAAGAAGTCAGAGACAAGAGTCCATGCTTTTTATGATTTTACTTCTATCAAGGATTCCCAACTTCAGCTCTATTGACATTGTGAACGAGACACTTCTTTGATGTGAGGCATTGTCCTGTGCATTGTGAGATGTCTAGTGGCACCTCTGGTCTTCACCTACCAGATGCCAACAGTACCCCACCCCACTGCCCACTGTGACAAACACAAGTGTCTCCAGACATCACCAATGTGCTCTGAGGGACAAAATCACCTTCAGGTAGGAATCACTAATTTACATAAAGATCAAAAACAGGCAAAGTTAGTCTATGGCGTTGGAGGCTAAAATAGTGTTGAGGAGCCTTCTAGAAATGCTCTGATCTTGATCAGAGCGGTGGTTATATCTAAAATTCATCAAACTCTACACCCAAGATATGTAAGTTTTATTGTATTTAAATCGTACAACACTTTAAAGAGTGTTTTTTTTTAATTTTTAAAAAATATTTTAAAAATTGTGGGCTTGGGATGGGAACATAAAAAATACTTTGGAACTCAGAGGAAGAAACAATTCCCATGGAAAACACAGGGTCCACGAAGGCTTCCAGGAGTGCAGGGTCCTGAGTAGGAAGGATCTGAAGAGGAGAATCAGTGGACGAGGATAGGGCACTCCAGTCACGGGAGGCAACAAGAGAAAAAGGAAAGGTCATTTTTTATTAAGAAGATTTCATCAGGTGCTACTTTTCCATGAATATAACCAAGGGAAATTGAAAATGCATGCTGGCATAATACACTTCTAGGTGGTGGGATCTAGGTCAGTGCTGTGTTCACAAGGGGATGTAATAATCACCATTTGGTAATGGTGAAAATTAAACCTTTGATATAAAATGGAATAAAAAACCACTGGGCCTTTCAGCTCATTACCTCACTGTTGCAGAATTCCCCACTGTCATCTATTCTTGCTGTTTGTCCAGCCTCACTCTATCCCAGGTGGATGATGCTTCCGCTACATTTTTCATATGGCTAGTCAAAATAGGAGTAAAACTCCCCTGGGAAATTCCCTACTGTTTTTCAGCCATCATTTTCTTTCAGGCTACTAATTACTGTTAGTTGCATTATTCGTCATGATCCTTAATTGAGCATGAACAATGGCTCAACACTAAAAAGAAAATCTTAGAAGAGAGTCATTTTATTGAAGCCAGAGGATTTGGAGCTGACTTAAAGAAAAAAAATACTGAGAAATAGAAATGCTACCAAGAAGGAGGTGGCCTCTGTAATAACTCCACAGAATGCATATCTTCCCTATATGGATGAGGAATGGTCATTACATGTCATTCAGTCCTGAGTTCCGGAAGGCTATGAGGGCAACCCCCAGCCAAGAACCACTCATGCTAATGGAGTCTACTCTTCATCATTACACAGGCATACCTTAGAGATATTGCGGGTTTGATTCCAGACCACAGCAATAAAGGGAATATCACAATAAAGCCAGTCACACAAATTTGTTTTGGTTTCTCAGTGCATATAAAGTTGTATTTACACTGTACTGTAGTCTATTGAGTGTGCAATAGCATTATGTCTAAAATAACAATGTATATACCTTAATTAAAAATTACTTTATTGCTAAAAACTGCTGACGATCAGAGGGAAGGGACAGAGAAAGAAAGGACCCTGCAGCAATTGTCCCTCCCAAAGAACACCAAGTTCAACAACTATCCGTGCAAGAAAGCACCTTCAAAAGAACCAAAAATCAGGTGAGTGATCATCACAGTACCTGGTTTTAACATTATATCAAGGAGAAAGGCACTGAAGAGGTCAGAAAAGACAGTCTTGCATTGCCTACGCCATCTCGTCTCCATCCCTCAGTAGTGCAGCAATAGTGCACCAGGTAGAAACACAATCGATGTGCCCAGGGGAGGGACAGTGCAGTGATTGTGGGGCTTTGCATTGGAACCCAGCGCCACCTTTTCACAGGAGAGCACAACACAGGGCAGAACCTGCCAGCACCACGGAGGGAGCAGTTAGACCAACCAGCTAGAGGGAAATCCTCCACCCCAGTGGTAGAAACCTGAGTTCCAGCTAGCCCTACCACCAGCTGACAAAAAGCAGCCTGGGCCCCAAAATAAATTCATAAGGAGGTCAGGCCACAAAGACAAACCTACCAAAAATAATAACTATAACAACTTTTTAAGAGACAAATGGCATAAAATGATATAAATGAAAACAAAAAGTCAAAAAGTCAGAGGAAGGGAATTAAAGTATAGAGTTTCTTTTAGATTTCTCTTTGCTTGTTTGTTTATTTTTGTAAGCAGCATTAAGTTGTCATATGTTTAAAATAATTGGTTAGAAAATATTTTTGCAAGCCTCATGGTAACCTCAAATCAGAAAACCTACTACAAATAGACAAAAAATAAAAAGCAAAATATTAAAACACACTACCAGAGAAAATCACTTTTAACAAAAGAAGACAGGAAGGAAGGTAGAAAGATAGGATCACAAAACAACCATAAATCCAATAACAACATGGCAGTAGTAAGTCCTTACCTGTTAATAATAGCATTGTATGTAAATGGACTAAGCTTTCCAATCAAAAGACACAGGGAGGCTACATGGATTTTAAAAATACCTAATTATGGCCGGGCGCGGTGGCTCACGCCTATAATCCTAGCACTCTGGGAAGCCGAGGTG
>VBSM01002608.1:60373519-60431464 GCA_008086735.1 Cheirogaleus medius
TCAAAAAAAAATAAAAAAATAAATAAATAAAAATACCTAATTATATGTTGTCTACAAGAAACCTACTTCAGCTATCAAGACTCTTATAGACTGAAAATGAAGGGATGGAAAAAGATAGTCCATGCAAATGGAAACCAGAAAAGAGGAAGAATATCTCTACTTCTATCAGATAAAATAGATTTCAAGACAAAAACTGTAAAAAGAGACAAAGAAGGTCTCTATATAATGATAAAGTGGTCAATTCAGCAAGAGAATATAAAAATGCTAAATATATATGCACCAAACACTGGAGCACCCAGATACATAAAGCAAATATTATCAGAGCTAAAGAGAGTGATAAACCCTAATACAATAATAGTTGAAGACCTCAACACCCCACTTTTCAGCATTGGACAAATCATCCTGATAGAAAATCAACAAAGAAACATTTTACTTAATTTGCACTATAGAACATATGGACCTAATAGATATTTGCCGAACATTTCATCCAACAGCTGCAGAATATGTGTTCTTCTCCTCAGCTCATGGATCATTCTCAAAGATAGACCATATGTTAGGCCACAAAGCAAGTCTTAAAAATTTCAAAAAGGCTGGGTGTAGCGGCTCATGCCTGTAATCCTAGCACTCTGGAGGCCAAGGTGGGAGGATCACTTGGGGTCAGGAGTTCAAGACCAGCCTGAGCAAGAGTGAGACCCCATCTCTACTAAAAATGGAAAAAATTAACCAGACATGGTGGCACACGTCTGTAGTCCCAGCTACTTGGGAGCCTGAGGCAGGAGAATTGCTTGAGCCCAGGAGCTTGAGGTTGCAATGAGCAATGATAATGCCACTGTACTCTAGCTGCAGAGACAGAGTGAGACTCTGTCTCAAAAAATAAAAATCAAAACAATTGAAATCATATCAAGTATTTTCTCTAAACACAATGGAATAAAACATTGGAAATTATACAAATACATGGAAATTAAACAATATGGTCCTGAATTACCAGTGGGTCAATGAAGAGATTAAGCAGGAAATTAAAAATTTCTGGAAACAAATGAAAATGATGAACATAGATACAAAAATCCTCAAAAAAATGCTAGCAAACTGAATTCAACATCACATTTTTAATGTAATTGCTATTAATTTATAATTATAATAATCTGTAATGAATGCAGATTATTCATTATGATCAAATGGGACTCATCCCAGGGATTCAAGGATGTTTCAATGCAAATCAATGTCATACATCATATCGACAGAACAAAGGATAAAAACCATATGATCATTTCAATTGATGCTGAAAAAGCATTTGATAAAAGTCAACATCCCTTCATAATAAAAACTCTCAACTTGGTATAGAGGTGCATAACTCAATATGATAAAAGCCATATAAGACAGACCCATAGCTAGTATCAAACTGAATGGGAGAAAACTGAAATCCTTTTCTCTAAGACCTAGAACAAGACAGGGATGCCCATTTCATCATTGTTATTCAATGTAGTACTGGAAATTCTAGCTAGAGATATCAGGCAAGAAAAAGAAATAAAGAAAAAGAAAGGAAAAAGGCAAATTACCCTTGTTTGCAGATAATGTGATCTTATATCTGGAGAAAGCTAAAGACTCCACACAAAAAAAATCTATTAGAACTGATAAACAAATTCAGTAAAGTTGCAGGATACAAAATCAACATACAAAAATCAGTAGTATTTCTATATGTCAACAACAAACAATCTGAAAAAAAAACCAAAACTGTAATCCCATTTATAATAGCTACAAACAAAATTAAATACCTAGGAATAAACTTAAAGAAGTGAAAGATCTCTACAATGAAACCATAAAATACTGATGAAAGAAATTGAGGAGGACACAAAAAAAGGGAAAGACATTCGGTGCTCATGGATTGGAAGAATCAATATTATTAAAATGTCCATACTACCCAAAGCAATCTGTGAATTCAATGCAATCCCCATCAAAATTCCCATGAAATTCTTCAACAAAAGTAGAAAAAATAAGTTTAAAATTTATATAAAATCACAAAAGACTCAGAATAGCCAAAGCCATCTTGAGCAAAAAGGACAAAACTAGAGGAATCACATTACCTGACTTCAAATTATACTACAGAGCTGTAGTAACCTAAACATTATGGTACTGGCATAAAAACCAGACACATAGACCAATAGAACAGAATAGAGAATCCAGAAATAAATCCACACATCTACAATGAACTTATCTTTGACAAAGTTGCTGAGAACATACAGTAAGGAAAGGACATTCTATTCAACAAATGGTGCTGGGAAAATGGGATATTCATATGCAGAAGAATGAAACCAGACCCGTATCTCTCACCGTACACAAAAATCAAAACAAAATGGATTAAAAACTTACATCTAAGAACTGAAACTATAAAAGTACTAAAAGAAAATATTGGGGAAACACTTCAGGACATTGGTCTGGATAATGATTTCTTGATATGTAATATTCTAAGTTCTTTGTTGTCATTTCAGCAATGTGCATAGCATCTTCACCAGGAGTAGATAACATCTCAGGAAACCACTTTCTTTGCTCATCTGTGAGAAGCAACTTCTCATCTGTTCAAGTTTGATCATCAGATTGTCTCAATTCTGTCACATCTTCAAGCTCCACTTATAATTCTAGTTTCTTGCCATTTCTACCACATCAGTAGTTAACTTCCTCCACTGAAGTCTTGAACCCCTCAAAGTCATCCATGAGGGTTGGAATCAACTTCTTCCAAACTCCTGTTAATGCTGATATTTTAGCTTCCTCTCATGAATCACAAATGTTCTTAATGGACTATAGAATGGTGAATCCTTTCCAAAAGTTTTTCAATTTACTTTGCCCAGATCCATCAGAGGAACCACTATCTATAGTCTTATGAAATGTATTTCTTCAATAATAAGACTTGAAAGTCAAAATTATCCCCTGATTCATGGGTTACAGAATGGATGTTGTGTTTGTAGATATGAAAACAACATTCATCTCTTTGTACATCTCCATCATAGCTCTTGGGTGACCAGGTACATTCTATATGAGCAATAGTATGTCACAAGGAATCTTTTTTTCTGTACAGTAGTTCTCAAAAATGGGCTTAAAATATTTCAGTAAACCATGCTATAAACAGATGTGCTGTCATCCAGGCTTTGTTGTTCCAATTATACAGCACAGGAAAAGCATATTTAGCACTATGCTTAAGGGTCTTAGGATTTTCAGAATGGTAAAAGAGCATTGGCTTCCACTTAAAGTCACCAACTGCATTAGCACCTGACATGAGTGTCAGCATGTCCTTTGAAGCTTTGCAACCAGACACTGACTTCTCTTCTCTAGCTATGAAAGTCCTAGATGGCATCTTCATCCAACAAAAGGCTGTTTCCTCTACATTGAAAATCTGTTGTTTAGTGTAGATGCTTTCATCAACTATCTTAATTAAATCTTCTGGATAACTTGGTGCAGCTTCTACATCAGCACTTGCCACTTCACCTTGTACCTTTATGTTATGGAGAGGGCTTCTTTTCTTAAACCCCATAAATCGCCCTCTGCTAGTTTCCAACTTTTCTTTGGCAGCTTCCTCACCTCTCTCAGCCTTCATGGAATTGAGAGAATTAGGGCCTTGCTCTGGATTAAAGTCTGGCTTAAGATAATATTGTAGGTGGTGTGATCTTCCATCCAAACTACTCAAACTTTCTCCATATCGGCAATAAAGTTGTTTCATTTTCTTATTATTTGGGTGTTCACTGGAGTAGCACTTTTAATTTCTTTCAAGAACTTTTTTCTTTGCATTCACGGTTTACCTAACTATTTGGCACAAGAGGCCTAGATTTTAGCCTGTTCGAGCTTTTGACATGCCTTCCTCACCATGCAAAAACATTTCTAGCTTTTGATTTCAAGTGAAAGATATGGGACCCTTCCTTTTACTTGAACACTTAGAGACCATTGTAAGGTTTTTAACTGGCCCGTTTTCAATATTATTGTGTCTCAGGGGCTAGAGAGGCCTAAGGAGAGGGAGAGATATGGGAAGACAGACGTCCGTGAAGGAGTCAGAACACACACACATTTATTAAGTTTACCATCTTATATGAGCACGGTTCATGGTACCTTAAAACAATTACAAAAGTAACCTTAAAGATCACTGTTCACAGATCACCAAGACAGATATAATAATAATTTAAAAATATGAAATATTGTGAGAATTACAAAAATGTAACACAAGGACACAAAGTGAACACATGCTGTTGGAAAAAATGGTGCCAATAGACTTGCTGGACACAAGGTTACCACAAACCTTCAATTTATAAAAACTCAATAGTTGCAAAGTGCAATAACACAAGGTATGCCTGTATAGGAAGGATGGGGGCCACATAGCCTAGAGCGTGGAGGACAGTGCAGCGCTATTTGTATGCTGCTTCATGATATTTTATACTTTCTATACAGAGATCTAAAACCAGTAAAGAACCTTCAGGGCAAGATAATCACCCTACAGACTATGAGATTTTAAGTAATCCCAGGATTGCTTCACTAGAACAGCAACGTATTTGTTTTCCTTGAATAAATTATTACAATTGAGGTTTATTTGAATTAGTGTCCTGTCTTTACTTCGTCAAGCCCTCTGTATCAGTTAGGATAATTTTAGCAACAGGTTAAAATAATATTCAATGAAGAGTGGCCTGAGCAATCCAACATTTATTACCTTACTTATTAGGAAGCCTGCAGGCAGGTTGTTCTGAGGTTGGCAATATCGACACTTCAACAAGCATGGCAACCGTTCCCATGTTTCCGCTCAGGCATCCTCAGTACGTTGTTAATGCTTCCTTCTTCATGGTTACAGGTTGGCTGTTCCAAGTCCAAGCATTGCATCCCCAAAAAGCAACATCAAAAGCAAGAAGCAAGGATGGGGCAAATAAAGAGCTACTCTTATATATCACTCACGATTTTATGAGGGTAGAAAAACTTTCCCAGAAACCTTCTTACATCACATTGATAAGAACGGCCCTATTTAGTCACAGGTCAAAGAAGAATGAGATTTTCATGACTGTCTTAAATTAATCATGATTCATTCCAGGGCTAGAGAGGATTCACTATAACTGTCATAAAATTAGAGGTCTTTCACCAAGAAAGAAGGAGAAACAGCTGTTGGATGAGCAATCAAATGCCTTGGCCAGATCTGGTTCTGCATTTATTTTCCTCAAATAGACTCCAATCTATCTACATCGATCAGGCACAAAGTTCACGTCTCACAAAAGAGTGTACATCTAGGTTAGATCCTTTAAATATTGAACGTAGCCTTAAGGGCCATTTGTACACTTAGTCATCCATTCAACAAATACTGTATGTCACGTTCTATATGCCAAGCACTTCTTGGGTGTGAGGATACAGGAGTGAACAAAAAAGGCAACCCCCTTTCTTCATGGAATGTCCATTAGAGTGGGAGAGAATGTGCATTAAACAAAATAAAACATATTGCACGTCAGATTGTGACAAATGCCATGGAGAATGGTAAGAGAGGGACAGGGAGTGTAGCTGAAATTTAAATTGGGTGGTTAGAGGAGACCTTATGGAGGAGATGACATCTGAGTGAAGACAGAACGTAGCCCTGCAGATATCTCGAAGAAGAGTCATCAAGACTGAGGGTGCAAGGGCTCTGAGGTGGGGGTGACCCTGGCATGCCAGCAAAGAGCCTGTGGCTGGAGAAAAGTGTGGGAGGGAGAGAACCATTGTAAGGAACAAAGTCAGAGAGGTAAAGCATTCAGATCATGGAGGGACTTGCAGGCTGATGTAAGGACTTGGTCTTTTACTTTGAGTGACACAAGAAGTGACTGGAGGGGTCTGGATAGAGGAGTGACTTGATCTTGCTTACACTGTTAAAAAATCAAGCTACTTCTAGGGGACCAAACTGTAAGGGTATAAGAGAAGAAGTGGGAAGGTGGGTGGGGAGGCCATTGCAACAACGCAGGAAAGCCAGAGCATTAGGTCAGTCTGATGTTAGCAGAGGTGGGGCTTTGCTAGTGCGTTATGCGTGGAGTGTGAGAATAAGAGAGGATTCAAGGATTACTCTGGGTTTAGAGCTTTGGTACATGAAAGGATGTTTTCTTTTCTGAATAGAACAACGTCAAGGAGCAGGTATGAGGAGGGAGGAGGAATCAGGCATTCGGTTTTGCACATATTAAGCTTGAGATACTTATTAGACATCCTAATGGAGATGTTGACTACGTATTTGCATATGAGAGTCTGGACCTCAGGGTGAAGGTAATGTAGTTCACACGTACATGGTAATTAAAGCTATGGGGTCCAAGAGATCATCAGTGTATAAGGCCAAATAGAGGATAAGTGGTCCAAGCACTGAGCCCTGGACATGTCAACGTTGAGATACAACCAGGGAGGGACACAGAAAAGGAAGTCTCAGTGACACAGGAGGAATTCTAGCAGAAGGTGGTGTCTTAAGAGTGTTTCAAGCAGGAAGGAGTGATCAGCTGTAAAAAAATTCTGTTGATAGATGAAAATACGAACTGAGACTCTAAAGAGCTCAGCTTGAGGAAGGGAGAAAGTGAAGTGATTGCCAGTTGTACAAAGATTAAGCACTCATAAAATCTTGTTTACATTTTATTGACTATAATGTGAATCATTCATGATTTCCTATAATTATCTTTTCTCTTGGTCCTTCTAGTACTCTTACAGACATTTAAATTGCTTTCAGCAATATTTTTATGCTTTACTCTAATAAAATCTGATTTAGAAAATCTAATCAATTATATATTTTAGGCCTAATCATTGACATTACAAATGGACTCTGGTTTTATAAAATGATGAACCACAAAAGACAAGCACATTGATTTAATTTACAAAAATTTTACTTATCTGTTGCCTTTCAGAACCCATCTACTGCATAAACCGAGGCACAGAAGCCTTCCTAATAGATGACATTGAATTTCTAATGGGAGCTTCTGCAATAACTAATTCATCACGTCCAAAGCATGCCCCTGCAATATTTCATTTTGTCATTGGCTACACTTTTCTAAGCTCAGTGATGCTCACAAAAGCCATAGGGTACCATTTTGCCTGCATAAAGAGCTTTATATTTCCAAAGAAGAAAGAGAATGTCAAATCCCTGTTTAAATTTAATAAGCTATATCCATCAAATTTTTGTTCCAATATGTACTTTTTCATATTGTTTATCATTACATTTTTCCTAAAACATTCATCTTATTTCTGGTAACTCTATATATTATGTAACAAAATTAAATCAATATTATATCATGATCAAAATCTTAATATATATATTAGGGAGTCATGCTCTGGGAACTATTTGAAATAATCTTCTATTTTATGTTAGCCTCTTTTTCAAGTCTGGTCTCTGTGATACAGCTATTTTTCTTCTGCAGCTGATATAACATTTATGGGGGGGTTCTAATTTTACTTTGCTGGTGTATAAATGTGTCATTTCATACAACTAGCTGTTTTTCTTTGTTGTAACTTCTTTCTCTCTGTTTTAGCCTGAGGCTTTCCTCTTTATTTGATCAGGATAGTTTATATCATATTCTAGGCAGCACTTCTTCCCAGGAGAAAAACAGGATTTCAAATTGCTACTCATGATTCCTAAGGCAAACTGAAAGGGTGTCGCCTGAATTAATGTTTTCTTTACCGTTTTTGTTGTTTATTGGTTTTATTTCCATTAGCTGATGGATACATTTATTTGCTACCTTTTAATATCATTCTTTCTTTGTGACTGCCAATTATTTTTTGGCTTAATTATTTATTGTTGGTCTTGTGAGTGGTTAAACGGAAAAATAATCAGTGTGAGGACTTCGTGGCAAAATTTGAATTAACTTCTTAATAAATAACTAAAAGGTAGCTGGGGTGTGCTGAGTTCAATTTTCCTTTGATTGGCCTCTGAGATAAATACTCAGGAATTTAAAGAAAGAGAGCTGGATTGTTGTTTTCCATCACCATTTATAGCTTACAGACATTCCATTTACCATTAAAATACATGATCTATTTTTAAGAATACTTTCTGCACAGAACTATCTGACAGAAAAATGTATTAGCTAGACCTAAAATATTTTT
Source organism: Cheirogaleus medius (assembly GCA_008086735.1). Classification (NCBI taxonomy): domain Eukaryota; kingdom Metazoa; phylum Chordata; class Mammalia; order Primates; family Cheirogaleidae; genus Cheirogaleus; species Cheirogaleus medius. The sequence goes on from VBSM01002608.1 coordinate 60,381,575, forward strand.
TATGCATCTTCATCCCCAAATTTAAAAGAAAATATCTACTATTGTAGAACATTGTAGAAATATGACTTAGTTTCCCTTACTAGTCAAAAGTAAAAGAAGTACCCTGAAATGCATTCCAATTGTAATAATCCTCTCACAGAAAGAATTTTTTTAAAAAAGTTAAATTCTCAACAAATTTGTACAGAGCAGAGAGACAGAGAGACAGTATGGACATCCTTGGGGTCAGACATGGTCAAGAGCAGAGACAAGAATGTGGCCAGGATCCAGCACCTTCATCACAAGACATAGGTAAAGGTCATTGCAACTCCAGTCCTTGGGAGATGGTGAATCCATGTGGAATTATTTCCAAAGCAAGTATGAAGTTCTAGGTCCTTTTTAACAGTGACCTTCAATCATCTATGTGATTAATGGCAATCATGCTTTCATGTTATCTCATTATTTTACCTTTTTGTCACATGTCTACCATTAGATAAAAAATATCCAAAGTTCCCTATGTTTCCATTATGCATGAGCAATTATTTCTAGACTATTAACTAAACCATTAAATTTCAACCAAGGCCTATTTTTCATAGCCAAAAGTTGCCAACAAAGTATAAGGTGAGTATACCTCAATTTTGCCTTGAAATGCTAAGCTCAAGGAGCTAGGGTACTATCATCCCATTCTAACATGTTTTGCAATAGGGATTTGAATGTAACTTATCTCAGGACCAAATACCACCCATTCACAGGTCATAAGGCCAAATAGATACCTGTTTCAAGAGAACCCGTTTAACCTAACTGCCTACATCAATTTAAAGCTTAATTTGGACGATGGATGAATCAATTGTAACATTTTCTCTCTAATATACCCTAATTCATAACTACTCTGAGGATGTGAGTACATTTATTCTTCCTCAGTTACCTTAAAATGACTTACATTGGTAGGGAAGTGCTATTGTTTCACTGAATGTAAATTAAAATAATAAAATTAATGTCAAAAGTCATTCCAGTATATACTTTATCACCATGGTAACTCACAGGTAAGTGAGTTGGTAAAATTGCAAATTACATATTCAGCTATTTAAAGACATCAATGAACTACAGTCATTTAATCACGGTTCTCATTGCTTGTGCTATGTAATCAAGACGACCCGATTAAAGTCAAAGTCAGAAAGCCACAGCTCCCTTCTCCCTGTCTGGAATTTCTGCTATCAAGGTCAGCCTGGCTCGTGGCTATATGCTATATTTTGTAAGCATATTCACAAAGATTTGTTTCCTTAAGGGAATGGGGGCATGTTACAAAAGTAATTTAACTCACAAATGCAAAACTGAGGTCAGATTCCTCATTTATCTCTCACATGCAAACACCGTCAGAGCCAGAGCATGTCTACTTCCCCCAGAGAGACAGGTAGAGCCTTTCGGCTTACTACCCGCATCCTGTCCAATTCCTGCCTCCGGCCACTATTCCAGGCTACCCATGGTCAGTTGGACCCAGATCAGAATTGATGCCTGAGGTTTGTTCCTTCCGGGTTGGGTACAGAGCACCAGAGTGGTCTCCAGCTTCCTTTACCTCCATCCTGACCCCAGGGTGACTTCTGATGCCTGTCAAAAAATACCTCCTTTAATGACCACAAATATTGGTCCATATATAACCAGGTACGTAGTATGTGCTCCACCGTGGCAGTCTTAAAGGATCCACACTTCTCCGGCCTGTCTTTAATGGCCACTTAAACCAAACTGGATTGTGGCTTTCAGAGGACAAGGAGCGAGTAAAGTGAATTAACCTATTTGTCTTTTGGGGGTTGAGCTGTAGTCATGCACAGGCATGTAGATGGAGAATTCTGTGTTTGAAAACATAGAGGCACAAGCCTGAGAATTAACTGTTTTCCTGTAAGATACATGAGTGATGCTTATTAATGTAATTTTAATAAGAAACAAATTGACATAAGGCCTCTCTCTTATCCCCAAGTAGTTTTACCGGCAGATGGAGAGAGCTCTTCACTCACTCCTGAAATACCTTGAAAAGCCACAGGCATTGTTGCCCTGGCAACATTCTGTAAGAACAAATCTTGACCCACATGAGAGGGCAAGGCAGGTAATGTGGAATTTACAAAGCAGTATAAAGCCTATCCAGAAAAAGACAGTTTAACTGCGCTCCATTGTTAGACCCCTCCTTTCTCATTCCAAGCAATACTTAAAGTAATGTCTAAATCCCAGGCTGACTTGCTGTACTATTAATATTTTCATATGGCTGGGCTTCCTCCACCCACCCTCCATGGGCGTAGGGTTACAACCAGCTCAGCAAGATGTCCAGCATGGCAGGGGAGCAGAGCTCCTGGCTGCCTGAGGTTTATGCTCAATGTACCAGGGAGCCAGAGTTAGTGAAGATGGGACACAGGGGATGAGACCTCTCTGAAGGACCTGAAGGCTGCGGTCTGGACGAAGAAACTTCCATGCACTGTGAGCAAATGAGCCTAGAGGGGATGGCCATAGGTGACCTGAAAATGCCACCTAAGACCTATGGCACCTCAGAGAGCACTGACATTAAGATGCAGGTCCTCTGCCAGCAAGGACCGAAGGACCCTTCCTCCAACTGCCCTGTGGTCACAGGCATCACCCAGATGTTCTCTTGGAGAAAAGTCCAACAGAAAAACACTGAGTTACCCAGAGAGACTTTTCTAATGTTTGCATCAGATCAGACTGAGTTTACCTGACTAGACTAAAATTTGGCTTTTGTTGCCACAGACAGTGTGTAGGGTCTCACGGTGGAGATCAGATCAGTTATAAAAAAATAAAGGTATCTTTTGTCTGAGGAATCTAAGTTTATGCAATTTTGTGACCTTGCTCTGCACATCTCTGTGGTATTGCACACATTACACACGCGCATTTGCACACAGAAACAGACAGGAGAGTGACCGCAAGGGCACCACAAGAGGAGGTGATTCTTTCTGGATAATGGGTTTATGGAAAAGTTTTATTTTTTCCTTCTTGCTGACTCACATTTTCTAAATTTAGAATAATCAACCTATTTTAATAGTATGTAAAGAGAATTATTTTAAAAATAAAATAATGAGAATATGCTGCTTCTTGGAAGATGTCCCTCTTTATATTCCAGACAGCCCCCTAGACTCCTGAGGCGTTCTGCGGAGCACCTAGGACAAAAGGTCAATTCCCCTGGTTTTCCTGGACCCCTGACTAGTGACTGGTCACAAATTACCTGGGCATAAAAATTAAGGTTTAAAACCAGTGTTAGGCCAGTTCACACCCAAGTGTGACAATGGCATATATCTCCATTTCTCTTGCCAAAGATTATTGTTTCCAAACTTGTCAAACTCTGTCTAGAGGCAGAGTCCCACTTGGGACTATATGGCCATGCATCTTCTAGAAATTCTCTTTTCTGAAAGAATTATCTGAGGAGAGACTACTGCAATCTGAGCATTCTCAAAAGATTTCACCAGATCCCACAGGCTTGAACGCTAATGGTCCTAGACAAGCTATACCACCGTTAGTGCCATCTCAGAGCTCAAAAGTAAAACCAAGCAAGACCATTTTGCACTATTTCTGCCTCATCATATAGTCTAGTGCTCTACCAAGCTCTCACGCTTTCCTGGATGCAATCTTAAAATCTGACCAGCTGAGAGATTGAATGTGCCATGTTTCTAATATCCACAGCTACAGGTGCATGACATAATCAAGATTGTCATAGTGTGTGTAAAGAAATTTTACCCCAACAGAGAGGACTAGGCAGAGCATTCAGAAAAAAATCAGATTTTCTTCTTATATTATAGTATTACCTATTCGGTAAGTAGTGCTATAAAGATTGAAATACATATCTAAGACCAAATTTAATCCAAGTGCTATCAATCCCTGAACCTACAAACACTCTGAAAGATAACATGCAACATCTCATTCCAAGTAATTAAAGCTTATTGGAACCTGCCCTGATTCTAGCAGTGAAGAATCCAAAGCTCTTATCTGACAGGTTAATGAGGATTTGAAATGAATAGTATTACTAATGAGAGTCTTTGAAAATTAATCATATCATATTATTATTAACAACTGCAAAAGCTAAACTTCCAAAGATTAGATTACATAGGATAATTTTGAAATGTGAACAAGCCAATATTAAAGTGACAGAAGGCTATTTCCAAGTGGAATTAATAAGACATAAAGTACAGAATAAGAATTAAGAATGGGTAAGGAAATTAAGACATTCCTTCATTTAAATGTCTCTATGTATTTGAAAATGCAATATTTTGTTTGATTGTATTCTGTGCTATTGTTTTTATCTGCTACCTTATGTTCTACAAGAAAGAATAAGTAAATTAATGCTGAAAGAACATTCTAATCTTATGACAATTGAGGCAAAAAATAGCACAATTCTATTTACCCAGGAAGTTTTACTCCAATATAAGGCATCACTTATCTTTCCCAATTTTTCAGCTAGGTCCTTTTTGGGGATTCATACAAATCTGGCTAAGAATGCCACTCTAGAAGTTTTCAAAGGTAGAGCACCTACATGGCCACCACTTCTATCCTTCAAGTGTATGACAGACAGTTCCCAAGATGAAGGACCAGTAGCCAAGCATGGATCATTAATCCCCTACACGGTTTGAGACATGCTCTCTCTCCAGGCAGGGATCAAGGAGCAGATTTTATATACTTAATAAGCACTGCCGTTCATTTGGAACACTGAATGAGCACCTAGTGCATATCTGGCACTGTGCTGGATCCCGGAGACACAGTAATGAACAAAACAGATACAGACCCTGACTTCATTAAGCTCAACTTCTGGTGATGGAAACAGACATTAACAAAGCAACAAAATGAGTTTCAATAAACTGAAAGAAGGCCAATAGTTGTGAAAGATAATGTTTAAGCAATGGGCAGGGCCAGGCCACGTTTTGTCATTTTCCTAAGATCAGCGTGATGCCACTTAAAGGGTGTGTGTGTGTGTGTGTGTGTGTGTGTGTGTGTTGGGGAGGTATCTGTAACGTGACCAGACGTGCATTTTGAAAAGATTCCTGCTGTCTCCAGTGTGAAAGGTCTGGAAGGAAGCAAGGGGGTAGGCACGGAAAGACCACCTGGGAAGTGAGAGCAGTTCAGGGAGGTGGACTTGGAACTTGGAATCTTGGACTATCGAAGAAGTAATTATGGAAAAAAGTAAATGGAATCAAGAGATCTTGAGAAAGTAAACAGACAGGACATTATGATAAATTAAATATGAAGGAATGAGGTATTTTACTCTCTAAAAGAATTTCTAGAGCTGCCTTGTAGGGTTGATAAGATTATTGTCATTTTACAGATAAGAAAACAAAGGCTCAGAAAGGCATGAAGTGGACAAAAGTCAGATTTCCAACTCAGGTCTGTCTGAGTTAGAAGCCCATGTTTCTTCCATGATACATTTTTCATGTGAAGCAGAACATAACCTTCAACACTGTTATCTACGTATTTGCAAACATTCTCTTGCAATGTCAGTCCTCCTTATTCCTCTGTTCCTAGCTTTTGCTCACAGAACTAACACTTATTATTATATCTACTGCTCCATAAGTAAGCAACATAAGCCCTACAACATCCATGTTGCCATATCATTACTTTATTTTTTTAACCATGGTTCCTCATCAGAGTTGTAAATGATAACCAGGATTTTTTTTCCCCACTGTACTTTATACAGTTGCCTTATTCTTCTTCCTGCCAGGTTGGCTAGGGAAAATTCCTTTTCTGTAGCATCTGCCCATGGTTTGTGTTTTATATACCAGTGAAAATAGTTTCCCTTGCCTCCTTTGCCTTAGCTTCCTAAGCTTTCTCATCCCTTCTACTAATAATCTCAACGATCTGTTTCTGTTCTTTAGGAGATTTCATAACCATATACAAAGTCAGGATAGCAAGTTATGTCATGTGGCTTTTCTCGCTCCTTCTACTTGTCCTCCTTTTGTCATCTGCTGCTACATTCCAAAGATTTACTGACCTGATGCCTTGATCAGCAATGTCACTTATAAGCTTTCTTGTCTTTTTTAAATTTATGACCTAGTCAAGTTTTTTCAGGGATTGGGATGATTTTCTTTTTTTAGACAATAGAGTACATTTTCTACTGTGTAGAGAGTTGTGGCAGCTATTCTCAAGTCACCAAAGACAGACAAATAACCATGTGGATGTCCATCCATCTTCCTGGGTCCAGCTGACACGGTATGTGCCACGGTTAGTGAGCTTGGACATTGCAGGGGTTTCAGGAATGGAATAAACTAGAGCCTGGCCCCCGAGACTCTGCCCACTTAAAGAATCTGCATGTCTCTTACCTAACCACATTTTTCAGATTTTTGAAAAAGCAAATACATTAAAAGACCATTTTTCTCATATTCCCTTTATATAACCATTCCATGAGTCCTTAATTGGCAAAGTAAGTCCCCTCTTCATATAATCATGTCACCCATTTCTCAAGGCAGGCTATCACGTCTCACCCCTTTGAAGGTCTCAATGATAACTCCTTCCTTGGAAGTCTTTAGCATTTACTTTCTGGGTCACTGCTTCTCAAATTTAATGTGCATTCAAATTGCCTGCAGATCTTTTTAAAATGTAGATTCTGATTCAGTAAGTCTGTGGTGAGGGTCAAGATTCTACATTTCTAACAAGTTCCAGGGGATGCTGATGTTGGTGGTCTAGAAACCGCACTTTCAGCGACAAGCTATACTACGCACAGAGCGTATGCTAACTCATCCAAAAGGTAATGGAAACGTGTTTTACAGAATGTGTGGTAACATCGCATAGTACTTATCTACCTACTGACACCACTTAATAGCTGCATGATGTTGGGTAAATTATATAATCTCTCCTCAATATTTCTCATTTATAATCACAAAATAATAATATTATTTACTTGACAGACTGTTATGAGGATTAGATGAATAAATACACATAAAGTGCTTGCCATAGTGCCTGGTACATAATAAGTGTTCAACAGATACTGATTATCATCATCATCATCATCATCATCTCTCCAACTAGATTCTAAATTTATTGAGGTCAGAGGTTGTGTTTTACAACTCATTGCAGCCTCAGAATTTGTCATGTAACATCTCTTTACAGTGATGACAGGGTATGGAGGGGTTGATGGTAATTGTGTTGAGTAGTTTTAGCATTTCTCTTAATCTAGGCAATATTTTTCTATAGAGTCCTTCAATAGGTAACTTTCTATTTATGAGATCCCACCTACCCTATTATACCCATGTAAGGAAGTATGAAATATTGTTGATGAATAGTATTATTGTATATAAAATATAAATGATTGGTTGCGCACAGTGGCTCACACCTGTTATCCTACCACTTTGGGAGGTGGAGGCAGGAGGATTGCTTGAGGTCAGGAGTTTGAGACCACCCTGAGAAACATAGTGGGACCTCATCTCTATAAAAATAGAAAAATTGATGGAGTGTGGTGGTGAGTGTCTGTAGTCCCAGCTACTCAGGAGGCTGAAGCAAGAGGATCAGTGGGGGGCAGGAGTTTGAGGTTGCTGTGAGCTATGATGATGCCACTGCTCTCTAGCCTGTGGACAGAGTGAGACCCTGTTTCAAATATATATATATATGTGTGTGTGTATATATATATAAATGATTAATTTCCTTATATTACTCAAAAATGCATTTATAGCACAAGTTTGCCTCTGTTAACTGTATATAATTGTGGGTATCAACTAAACAGATTAAGAATAAATTGGGGTCAGAGATTGTACCCAGAGAAAAATTATTTGTAATGCTAAGTAATAAATATCTATGGAGACCAAAATCCCAGAGTACAGAGAAGATAGGTGGGGAGATCCCAGAGCAGAAAGAGGATCCTCACCCTGAACAGAGAATCCAACAGATGAAAGAGATAGTCCAGTGTTCAGATCATCATTTCATTCTTCACAGCCGCAACCCGCTGAGCACATTAAAATGACTCCAAGTCATCCCCCCTTTATTTTCCACGTCAGCCCCCATGGATCCATCCACCCATCTGCTAATAGGTCTGCTTCAGTTACCTCCTACTACACAACAAACCATTCCAACACTCAATGGCCCTAAACAACAATTCATTATTATCTCTTGTATTCTTGAGTTGACCAGGCTTAGCCGAGCAGCTTTCTCCCTCAAGTTCTCCCATGCAGTTACCATCAGATGGCAGATGAAGCTAGAGTCACCTAAAGTCTAGACTTGGGCTGACCAACTAAGATGGTGCCACCACTCGCATGTCTTTGGCCTTGGGTGGCTGGCACAGCTGGGGGTGCTCAGGCATTCTCCCCATGCAGCCTCTCCACACAGCTAGCTTGGACGTCCTCACAAGGCATGGTCTCGGGGCAGTCTGACTTTGTGGCAGCTGGCTGCCCCCAGGGAAAGTGTCCCTAGAGACCCAGGCAACATCTACACAGCTTCTAAATGCACTTCAAAAGTCAAGCAGCAGCAGTTCTGCTTCACCCTATTAGCCAGCCCAGACCATACAAGGGCTCACTTTCTGGAGGTGACACTTCACTGGGGAGGGAGCTGTCTTTGGAGAGTAGCTACCACAAGCCCCAAAGCTCCCAGGTGAGTCATGTCCCACAAGTGTATAGGGAAGCAGGAGAAGGACATCCCATCTTTGCCAGGACAGTTTCCTGCCAAGATCAGATGGGAAATGGGGCAAACAAACAAACAAACAAAAACCCCATTCTTCATAAAAGCTTCTGCCTTTGTTCAGCCCTCAAAACCTTTGGACAACATTGTCTAGTAAGGCAGAAAGTTAAGAGCTGTCTATTAGGATTTGGAAATTCACAACCAAAACAAGACATTCTAAAGCCAGAGAAGTTATTAAATAATAATAGCAAATAAGAAGCTAAAAGAAGCCATCACCTCACCTGCTTTCCCTGGTCTTAGGTGGAGTTTGGACAGCATAATATTCATTTCTTCCTAAGTGTTTTCTCTGAAAGAAATGTTTAGGTGGCAAATATTGTACAGAAATACATTATGTGTTTCCTGAACAATGAAGTAAAATCAAAAAGTAAGCCCAATGCCTGCTGATTCCCTCCTGCCAAAAGCTTCATTAACTGTTTGTAAAAGAATTCTCATAGGAAAGGGAAAAAGAGGACCTTGCTCCTATATACTCCTGCCTGTTTCCCATAGGAATAAAGCAAGAGCCACGGATTTTCATGAGCATGCTCAAGGGCCCACGAGTCAGTGCCCGAACTGGGTGTGGACTCTAAGTCACATTGCCAAGCCAGATGTTTTCTTTTCCAGAAATGATTTTGCATCTCTTATCTTTCCCTCCCATTCATAAGTGGAATAATTAAAATTGACTGAGCATCCACTGGACATAAGGTAATATATTCAGTACTCTTTCCAAAAATCTCTTATCTTCATTTTCCCATAAAGCAGAGACTAGATATGCAGTTGTTTTCTCTGGTATTTATCTACAAACCACAGGCAGGTGTTAAAACGTAGTTCGGAAGGTCACAAATGTGTTTAGTACAGAGTGCTCACAAGTTTCTTCAGTCTCATGTACACGGGGCCCTTGTGTATCATCTCTGCACACAATGACAGGATGTTTCTGAGAACACATAAACATATATGTTCAGAACATGTAAAGTTGCATCTATTACTTCATGTTACCTTTTCCTGCCAGTCCTACTTTATCCTTCTAGAAACTGCCTCTTTTAGAGTTAATGGAACTTTTCCTGCCTCCTCCAGCTCAGGAATAAGCATATGACCCAAGCAAATCACAGAGTGTTCGATCCCCTGGCCAGACAGAAGATAGCCTTCAAATCAAGCTGGGAGAACTGGGTTTCTTTTCCAGAATCTACATGGATTTGAGGAGGAGGAAGTCCTCTCTCTTTAGGGCAGACACTGCCAGGGGCATCTCTGGCACATGTGGAGTAATCCAACCAAAGAAGCTAATAAAAGTTGAGTTGAAATCTGGGTAGAAAGAGGCAGCATTCCATGACATCATTTGAACCTCTGGACCTAAGGCCGCTATGCCACTGGACTTTTCTGTTGCATGAGTCAATAAGTTCCCCTCCCTCCTCCTTTATAAGCTATTTGGGGTTGGGTTTCTGTCATTTGTAGCTATAAAGTCCTAACTAATACACAATTGCTTTAGGTCAAACCAAACCAAAACATTCTACCCACATAATAGCACAATCATTGAACACCTAGAAAGATCCATCATTCTGGCAGCTATGAGGATGAGTTTGCCAAAACCTTACAGTCAACAGAGCTATTAGAGTATTTCAGCCACCATGTGAGTAAACTGGCGAGGGCATTCTGCAGTCTCTTTCTCCTGACTATGCATCCACTGTATCAGTCAGGGTCCTAACAAATATATTTTAATCAAGCAATTACTTACAGAGGGGTGAGCAGGATTAACAAGGGTTGGGCACCCAGACACTAGCAACAAGAGAAGGTTCTGTCACCCCTTGTTACCAATGATCAGAAAGAGCCAGCACCCTGGCAGGCCCCTCAGCCGGAGCCGCAATCATGGAGGGATGCATGCCAGAGACACAGCACCAAGGCAGGGAGGGAGCAAGGAAGGCACGGCCCACGCCCTCTCTCCTTCTGCCTTCTGATCCCCTGCCAGGGCCTCCCTTTGGCCAAGCCCCACTGGAAGCCAGCTGGCAAAGGAGCCCCGCGACGCAGGCATGAAACATTTCCCTCCAAAAGAGAGCAGTACAGAGAAAGAATCAGCGTTAGGAAACAAAACAGAGGATAACCGAGACACCTACCCACCCTCTATTTTGGTAAACATAGCATAACACCATTAAAGCACAACTAGGAAGGGATGGGGAAACACACTTTGGTTCTGACCCTGCATGCTTTGATGTGAGAACGTTCACCTTCCAGAATTTCCTTCCTGTCTTTGTTTGTATGAATCTGTACCATCTCTTCAAGATGATTTTAAAACTTAAAGTACATCATTCTCTCTTCTACCATGACCACATAAACTTTTTTGCTCTGTATTTTCTCACTTGTTCCCTAGATACCCTTATATACCGAGGATCAAGGAGGAAATAGAAAAGGACTGTGGAAGCTCTGAAGCCAGGATCAGGAATGACAAAGAACCTAAGTGTTTGATGTTCCTCACACTCTTTGAAGAACAAATGCACCCAAGTGTATGGTCTTTAACAAGATGAATGTACACACTAGGATGTTTTGCTTTCTTTTTGTGCATCCTTGCCATAAATCTTCAGGCAGACATTTCTCCTTAATACATACAGTATATGGGAAATTGTTTTTTGGCTATAAAAATGCATTAACAGCTCCAAAGGAGCAATTACACCATGTATTGTAAATGCACATTAAGACTAATACACCACACTTATCTAAACCTCAATGAATTCAGAGACGCGGTATTGCAAGTCCAAAGGTGACTCAGATTAGTTCAAGATATAAGACCCCTTGGGGAGAGGGCTTTCCTCGGCTGTGTCAATTACAATGATACAGGTATAAAGCAAGAACCTGGTCCCATTTTGTTGCTTTTTAAAGAAGCTTCAGCATCTAGGATGAGGCTGTACATACAAAGGAGTGTTTATGCCAGTACATTCCCATGGTGAATTTCTACAAGCCTTCTGACTCAAGTTAGCCTCTCACGTTCGGAAATCATTGTGTCTCCTGCAGACAGCGAGTCAATTACTGAGGCTATATGCCTGGTTTTAGAGTAGACTTTATTTATTACCCTTGTTATGGCTGGGATATGGAGGACCCTAACCATAATGTGTGAAATCAGATTCTTCTACTGTTGCATTACAAATCTCATTGGATGCAGTGAATTTGCTTTATTCGGGTCTATTCTGGATTAACGGGAAGGGAAATATGGATTTTTTTTATCCATATAAACAACAAAGACTTGTTAGAGACTTGTTTCTGATGTTTATGGATTTCTCTTTAGTGCATACAGCCTATAGAAAATTGTTTTTAAGCAATAAACAATAATTGTATTTGGGGACACAGAGGTACTAGTGCCATATTGCATTCAGCCTGCTGATAAATTTCTCTGGCCTATTTTTTTTCTTATGCAGACATAAAAATACAAAGACAAACAATAAATTTTCCTCCCTCCACTGCAACCTTTTCCTCTTCTACTTTATTTTCCACTACATTTCTCATTTGATATTACCTTTTTAAATTGCTAAATATAAATATTCCACAATGAATGTCTGTAATTAGGTTGTCTGCTCCCCTTCAAGGACTTGTTAGAAAGAGAAAGGGCTTTAATCTAAAGCAGGCGAACAGAGCTAGAAGTTAATTAGAAATTAGCCATATATCCTGGGTAAATTATTTATGCTAAGCCATGTGTTACTGTAAAAATAATATACATTTACACTGACTATTGTAAACATAAAATAATTAACAATAAAAGGAAAGATATTATCCCTTAATAGAATCCCTTTGCCAAGACCAATTTAATTTTCTCTCTCATAATACTGAATGATAACCCAGGTCTCTGCTTGATGTCTCATACAAAGTGCAAAGGTTCTTTTATAGTCTTTTCCAGTTCTCTTTTCTCTTTTCCTCTCTTTCTCTATCTATCCCTCCCTTTCTTCCTCTTCTACATGAAGACTTTTTCTCTGATTTATATTAATTTTTAGCATTCCTTTTCTTTTAATTTCTTTTAATTTTTGTCCCTTTTTTTCCCTTTTTTTCTATCTTTCCCTCTTCTTCCATTTTTTAAATTAAAAACTGAATAGACATCTACAGTCTCACTGAGTATGATTTTCTCCCTTCTCACTCCGATCTCTGTTCCCTCTCTTTCTCCTTTTTTTTCCTTTTTTCTCTTTGGGATCCAGGCTTCAGATGAAATGTTTATTGTTTGAGTTGCTCGAGAATAAAGCTCTAAGGTATAAGCATAAAATGTAGTATATTTTAATTCTCTCTCCTTTTTCTTCCTTATTCTATTAGAAAAGACATAAAAGTCAAAATGGACCCACCCTGGAATGTGCTCTCAACCCACTTAGGGGCCTTTGGATTCAACCCAAATGCTGAAATATGTTTGGTTGCTGTGGTGAACACATATATGTAATAGAGTTTCACAGCATCCCTTTTGGGACTAGAGTATTTGTATTCATATACTTCTATATGCATAATCAGTATTAAATACAATTTAATGAAGTGTCTTTGTGTCTAAAATGCAGTTACCTGAGGACTCTCCTTAGAAAACATTCATTGAATTTTTTCCCCATTCATGTCTGGCAGCAACAAATACTGTGCAGCTTTTACATGGTTAGTGTAGGTGTTGTTAATGTACTTTCCACATCCATTTAAATGCAAATCTTCATGCAAATAATCACTTGGAGGAGGGAAAAAAAAGAGAATGTGTTTAGCTGAAGACAAAGCTAGAGGGATAATAGAAAGCATGAATAAATAGGGTGTCAGTGGAGGGCTACACAATAAAAACCTCCCCTGCACGAAAATGAAAACACATTAACGACAGCACAGAGGATTTCTCAATAGGTTCTTACAGTATTGTTGTATGTAAACATGATTCCCAGCAGGTGAAACAAAATGAATGAATTTGGAAGAAATTTACATGTCTCTAGGAGGAATAAAAGGTTGAACCAGTTGTACAGAACAGGCACTTGATGAATGCCCAAAATACCAATGAAGGACAAATATTTATGCTTCCTTCAGAAATCCTAAATTCAGAACCAGACAGCTCATTGTCCAAATGACTTATTTGATTATTAAATAATGCTGTGGGGAGAACCTTTCAACAGAAAAGTAGGAAATGAGCTGGGACTAAATAAATATCATTATACTTGAGAACAGCAACTTTGAGGCTGAATTTGGCTCTGGGGAGGACTGGATTGTGATCCTAGGGAAATTTCCAATTTGCACTATTTGCAGAGAAAACGTTACATCAACAAAGGTTAAGTGTTGGCATTAAGAAAAGCAGAATGTCCTAGAATTTCTTAGTTATTTCTATTTTAAGTACCTCTCCAAGTTTCCCTTGGATGCAAAAAAAAGGGTTGACAAGAAACCAAGGAAGTTGCAAAATAACAAGGCCAAAGGGCTGGTAATGGTGTATAAAGGGAAAAAATGATCTGTTGGTGTTATATATTTCCAAATGGATAAACCTATTTGTGACATGTTGTTATATTTGAGAAAAACACTTCAGTTTTCCTGTAGATTTCATGATTTGCAGTTGCTCCATTTGACGGCACCAATAGAGCAATGGAACTTGGAAGACTTAATTTGGACATATTTTGGACGGATTTCAATAGACTTCAGGCAATATTATATGCTCTTTAACTTGGAGTGATTTCACATTTCTTGGAGAGTACGACTGGCTAGAATGATCGCTTCTGATTTCCTTGGCTGCACATAGCCCAACAGCACCCAACCCCCGCCCCTGCTACCTTGCCAAAGGGGAAAAGAGAGTAAAAGAAAATAAACACTTTGCAAAAATTAACTCTATGAACTATATTTATTTTTTCCCACACTGAAAATGTTTTATCATTTAAATGAATATTTCTTTTTGACAGCAGTTCTCCCATTCTTCTGTCTCGCTACCTAGCTATTTATTTTTTATTGTCCTTTGAGAGAGCATTAAGGAATCCTAAGACTATTCTCTACTTCTCCACTCGTCCAACCCAAATGCTCTATATATGCATGTATTCTGCTATTGATTTCAAACCCTTAAATTATAATCAGAGTCAAATGAATTCTGTAAAGACTTGGCTCTATGCCAGGGCATCAGGTGGTATTAGAAAGGGAAAAAATGCAAATTTTTTTCCCTGAATGTACAAAATTAGTTAAGATTAGAAGAAGGAGACAAATGGAGACAATTTGGACTTTGAAAAGACCCAAGTTTCCAAGCATTAAATTGTCCGCTGGAATAAATAATACATGGCTGCAATTTATTTATATTGATGTACATATTTAAATTATTAACTTATATTTAAGCTATTAAACACATTTAATTATTTTAATTATTTCTTTATGTATGTATTAGAATATTATTTAAATTATTAAATATATTTGTTAAAAAAAATTTATTTATATTTTTAGTTACATATTCTCTTTTCCGTAAAGAATAGGCCAGGAGGAAGATTTATGCATCAGGATAAGCTAGATAATGCCATTAAAAAATGCCCAAAATTCTCCGTGATGTAATCTAACAAAGGTTTTTGGGTTTTTTTTCCTTGCTTACTCATTATCTACTGTGGTTCTGACAGAGTTTCTAGGGCAACTGATCTCCATGCAGTGACTCAGTCATCCAGGCTCATGAGGAATCCACTGTCTTATAGTTGTAGCATCCGAGGCTGGTGGCCTGTATGGTACCACAGTGGGAGAAGACAGGTGCAACTGCAATTAAATACTCAGCTTGGTAGTGACCCGAATCATTTCTTCTTGTAGTTCATTGGGCAGAGTGAGTCACATGGCAATGAGAGCAAGCTGTGACCCTCCCATATGCTGGAGGGCCTAGAGAACCAGGTTTGACTAAGCAGTGGGAGTCTCTAGCACAGAAGAATATAATAGTATTAGATGTGATTGTTCTTCTTAGAAAATCTATGGGTTATAATTAGTACCTTGCTTATCACATTCAACGTTCCATTTGGATTGTATTTGTAGATTTATCTATTTCACTCTTGTTGGCTTGAGAGATCTTTGAGGTTAGGAAACATATTTTGCTCATTTTGTTAAACCCAATGGGCAATGACCTTGTAGTGAGTACTCTACAAATATTGATGTAATTAAATGAAGCTATTCTTCCTAAGATAATTATGAAGGTTTCACTGTCTTTTCTTGGTCCAGATATCAGGTCACAACCCTTGGAAAATTATCCAATGCCTGGACTCACAGAAGTTATGGGCAAGTTATGGCCAGGGGCCCAGTTGGACTGCATCAGTAAAGAGCAATGAGCATATCTTCTAATTAAGACATTTCATATCTGTTCCTTTGTTTACCAGGGGAAAAAAGGCAGTTTTAGGAAAGAGAAGCTATGTGGTGCTATGAAAATAACACCACATAGCATCTAGTCTATTATTATAAAAATAATAGACTAGAGCCTGGACAATTGAGTGCTTGTCCAGGGCTGTGCCCTTATTTTGCTTTGGACCTGTATATTCACATCAACTCGCTTGGCCTCCATTTCTTCATATGTAGAGTTTTGGAGTCGGAGCTCTGAAGTTCTTTTTGGCTCACACATGCAATACTGTATGAATTGTGCAACTTAAAGGAATTTTTAGATAATTTTTTCAGAAGTGTTTCAGTATTTGTTAATGGGATCAGAGTTAAGACAATTTTGAATTAAAGTCATACCACTCCTTCCTGAGGCCCTTTTTCATTTAAATACCCTGCTCTTCGTGGCCCTTGGTCACTCAGCCTCCCTTCCTCCCCTGTTGGTGCTTAGTTGAAATCTCACTGTCCTGAATTCACACCAAAGCTTATTATGTCTTTTTTCCTTTGATGTAGGAATCAGCTTAAGTTCTAAATAATAAATCTTGGCTAGAAATCTGTGATTCCTCAGTGTGTGTAGACTTGATGCTAGCAGTCCCCTGCATCCCACTGTGGAAGCTAAAGGCACCAGACTCTCCCCACCCCCAACACCGTGATAACCAGCCTATAGGTATGTGGCCAAAATATGCTCTTGTCCAGGGTTTTTAATCCTGGACTTGCAACGCCAAAGCACACGGACTGCTTGGATTCAATTACAGCAGCAGATGTGAGAGGACTATCCTCATTAATTGAGGAGGGCCCGGAGTTGGGATATTGTCCCTTCAGTAGCAGTGACCCTGTCCTATGATAGTGGTGGTAGTGACATTCTGTTCCAGCTGCTTCTGCTAAAACAAAGGCTGCTTTACTCCCTGAGCTTTGACTTTCTTGGCTTCTTACCATTTCCCCAAGCCTGGTCCTTTAACCTCCTATCAGTTCTGAAGCTCCCCAAGAGCTTTGCAATAAATTCATCTATTTGCTTAACACCACTGGGACCACTTTTGTTCCTCACAACTAAAAGATTTCTAACTGATTCAGAGGTTGTGGCTGATAATGAGACAGTTTGCTACTCTAGCTTCTGTAGTTTCTATAGTGTCAACAAACATACTATCTCATCTGGTCCTCCCATGAATCCCAGAAGGGCATATAAAAATGTAAATATTTCCAACTTATGGATGTTAGATTTAAGATTCCAAGAGAGTAATTGACTTGACCAAGGTCAATACAGTATTAAGTAATAGATCAAGATTCATAACCAGAACAAAATATTCCATATCTAATCCCTTTTTACTATACCACTCTGTTCTTCTCCAAAGGAGTTGCTTTAATCACAATAGCCCAACATAGAAAAGCCTTTTTTTATCAGAAGATGGAAGGGAATGCCCTCAAAATTTCCCCCAAAGGACCATCCCTTTGCTCATATAGACATAGGTAACCACAAGCTTTACTTAATTCCAGCTCTGCCACATGGCCACAACTCAGCGCAGTGGCTCTCTGGCAAGATATGAATAGATCCGCAGAGGAAAAGCAGGCTCGTGATAATTAACAGTCTGCATGGTGTGGCAGAGCCACAGGAACCGAATGGACATACTGACTGTGCCCCCTTAGAGAGATGTAAGATTTCCTCTTTTATATTTCAGCCTATGACTTCTTCAACATTGTCATATCTCCTCCCTTTTCCCACTGTGCGACTTTTCCTGGATCTGGCCAGAGTATGAATTCTAGGAGTACAAATTATTCAAAATACAATCAAGCAGCCTTAATCTGTTTTCTAAATTTCCACCTGTCTGAAGTCTGCTCTGCACACCCTCTTCTATTCTAAACACCTGTTTGGAGCCTCGCTTCTTAGCATGAATGGGCCTTAAAAACTCTGATGTCTTGGCAAAGAAAGAGTAGAGGAAACAGTGACCTGAACTATGCAACTCTGAGCAACCAATTTGAAAGCTAGTACCCCAATTGCACACGGCTTGTGAGCAGCAGACCAGACCTGGGACTGGGGAGTGGTTAAGCTCATGAGTGAGTATCAGGGATGAATAAGATGACCATGGCTGTAAGGTGAGATGAAGGGAACAAGAGTGTCAATAATGACAGTGGAAAGACAGGTGTATTCCTCATTCTCTTTATGAAAGCATAAGTATGATAACTAGGGAACTTTGCTCACTAGAAGAAGGAGTGATCTTGAAGAGGACCATCCCTAGGCCTAACAACTGTGTGAGACTCACCTAAGAAGAATATGAAAGAGACTAGCAGCGTGCAACTCTAGCTCCTGTTTCAGTTCCTGCGAAACTTCATGAAGGAGGCCTATACCTCTGGTGTCCACTGGGTTTTGTGAACAGCCCCATTCTGCTTAACATCATGGCGAGCGACAAGGAATTTAAAATGAATATGGGTTGAGTGGATGAAGGATGAGTAAATTTCATATCCTTTTCTTATAGATAATGCTACAAACATTAGATCCCAGAAAATAGAGGAAAGATGATAACAGCTAGAAGGAAGGAAGGGATGCAGGCCACATACCCGGGGGCGGCAGTAGGAATGGAAGAGAAACAGAGGGAGGAAGCCCAAGTGCAACCCTGTAAGAAGACTGAAAGTATTCTGCCATCTAGGCTTTCCAAAGAGATTGACTCTATCATCAGTGCTTTTTAACGCAGACAACAGAATTCATTATAGATAATATAAAAGAGAAAGGGAATTATTACAGAATATAACAGAGCTCACAAAATAAATCATTGGGTGATTTGAAAGAATGGGCTCTAAACAGAACTTGCAGCAGCAGCGCCCATAACTGCTCCAGAGAAGCGGCATGTTAAAGGGTTCGGTTACAGCCTGGGCTTCTGCTGCTATGAGGAAGTGCTGAATCAAAAGCTGCCGCCAGCCCCAGGACTCCACTGCCTCTGTGCTGCTCGCCAGAAAGTTAGATCTCCATGCATACAGCCACCGCCTCCTGCTCGTTTCCTTTGCCCTAATCTCATGTGATTGTGTCTGCTTCGAGAGTGGAGGTCAGAGGCACCTCTAACTGCCAAGGAATCTGTGAGATGTAGTTTCCAGCTTCCCAGGTGTGTGTGTATGGGAGGACGTGCTAGAGGGAATAGGTCCCAAGGGGAATGATCTGCAGGATCTGCCACATTGACCTTCTGCTATTCATGCTTGCTGCTCTCTAAACCAAAGGCAAGGCTGCAAGGGTATTTGCTTGTCGTAAAGTAATATGTTTGTTCTTGGGAAATTACAATCCAGATTTCATCTTAAACACATAAATCAAGCTCCCTGTGGAACTCCCTTCCTCTTCAGGCAAAGACCATCAGGAAAATTGGCAAGAAAAATTGTCTCTGGAAAAAAACAGGAAGCCTTACCCACGAACTACCTTCTTCTGAATTTCCTGGAGATATGCCAACTGGCGAGATTTCTCTTAGGTCTCTTAATATGTGCATGAAATATCCTACAATTATAAATGGGATGAAAGCTTGGTGTTAGGAGAACAGTAAGATTATGATGGAAAGAAGCTAAATTTATGTGTTTTGTTCCTAATCTAGACTCACGTATGTGGCTTCTGCTCTGACTGACGTAGTCTTAAGGTACAAAACCATCACGGCACTGTCCATACACAGAGCTAACCAGCCTCTGGTCCCTTGCTCCAGATTTCCTGTGATTAACAAGATGTAAGTAATAAATTAAAAGCTTTTCCCACATGAAGCTTGAAGAGATACTTGTTTGCTTGCTTGTTTGAGTTCCATCATCAAAGACCTTTAGCAAAGACACAAATCCCAGTATTAATTCTCATGAAAATTCATAACGACATTGGATATTGTTATCTCTAAGGAAAGAAGTACACGTGGCTCTGAGGGGTGCCCTGCCCTTTCGAATACAGTTGACCTTCTGCTAATCATGCTTGTTAGTCACTAAACCAGAATTATCGTAAAGTAATGTTTTTGTTAATTGGAAATGAGAATCTTAAACCAAGGCTGACTTCATCTTTAAAATCATAAGGATCTGGAGATAAATCGAGCCTCCACTGGAAGCTGTTGTGGGTAACCATGAAATTCAGATGACATTGCCATCCCAGGAAAATCTCTTGCCTACTTTTTATTAAAAATGATCAGAAGAGAGCTTATTTCTCATTTGGAAGAGTGAGTTCTTCTATTTGCAGGAAGATTCCAGGAACACAACTGCAATTTGGAAATGAGAGGAATCTGGTGCACATTGTAATACTCTCTTCCTGGATTTTGATCCAGGTAAAATCAAGGAACATAAACCTAAATAGTTGGTATAGTTGAGTCCCCAAAGGACTGTAAAGGCCCACTTGTATTTTCTCTGCTTTTAACCTCAGTGAGACCAGACCCTCTGGTAAATGCCCCAGGGCTTTGACATGGGCTGAGACTGCGGCACGCCAGGCCCCGAGGCTGCACGCCGCTACTGCCGTGGCCACTGAGGCAGCGCACACCTTCGCCCATTAGAGGTGATGGGTTGATTCTCCTCTTTACCACCAGGAACTCTCTGAGTGTCACTTCTGCTACGACTCTTTCAACAGGAGATGACAGAGGCAGCAGAGATGAACAGCAGGTAACTCCCTTTGCCGGGCGGGCACAGCCCTCACTGACACCGAGAAAGCCTGTGGCTGGGGTCACTTGGCCTCCCTTCAAAATCTCTCCTTTGTGTTTCTACAGCACGTCCGTTTTGCCGTCTTTGTCTTGCCTCTCCAGTTTCTGTGGATCTCCAGGTTGCTGACCACCTGCTCAGACTTTGTAGCCACCTGCATTAATTTCCCTTTGACATCTACTTCCTCTTAAGACCAAACTGCTAGACTCTTGCCAGAAAACTTTGTTCTGAGCCCTGCTGTCAATTTACACTGTTATCTGCTCCCCTGTCCCCGGGCCCTCCCATTCCACTCTGACTATAAGCCTTCTCCTCCCTGTATCCAGCCAACACCTAGGATTCCACCTCCGTGCAGACCCTCCCACCCCTGCCAGGCACCCCGGCCTCACTCTCTCAGTGGGAAGTAAAATCCCCATCTGCCCTCAATACCTCTCTAAATGGCTTTCCGTCCAGCTTGACCCCGGCATGTCTCGCTGACTTACAAAGGGTTTATACTATTCTGCATGGAACACCTGGTGAGGACTATGAGTACAATCATAGAGCTGTGAGGTGGATGCTCACACATCCGCACGTGCTGTTAGCTTTTCATAGGTAAGATACCTCTCTAAGAATACTGGGCTTTAAAGATTTAGCTATTTACGGAAATGATATAATTTCAAAGTACTTTTCCTTGTTTATACTACTGCAAAATTTTTTTAAAAAGGCATTCTGAAGTCCAGGCATGAGACAAGAAATGACTACCTCCTCCTTGCGTGTCCCCCGTCCTCGCTCAGCCACGGGGGCAGATGGAAAGTGTGAGGTACGTGGGCAGCTCTTGCGCAGCCTCCATTACTGCGGAAGAAACAGAACCGTGGTTTTGGTGCAGTCAGCAGTCTCCCCCACAACCTAGTTAGTACCAAAGACATCAGTAATTCTGAATTCCCTATATGCCTTTCACAGAGTTACAAATCAGATATCTCCTTATTTGCAATCACCTACTTCTTGTGCAATTGATGGGATTTTAAAATTTTTTATATTAATCCTTTTTTTTTTTCCTCACTGCATTTGCTAATGGAATTTGGAGATTCTACATGGTCCCATATTTTCTGCTCCATTGAAAAATGGCTTTTGTAATCAGGGTAATTGAAGGGTGGCCAATGGATAGTAGAATATTTTTTAAAAGCCTTCCCTTCCATTTTTACACATAAGAAGACAACTTACACAATGACAACCCAGACTTGCTGCAAGCAGTGATGACTGCGTTCAACAGCAAAAGCTCTGCTGAGACTCAGCAATCTAGACTTCAAAGTTCATCATCTGCATATGGACTTTAGCTGTTTTATCCCTGACTCTAAAAATAAAGCCTTTTGAAACAGAATTTGAAGAATTGGGAAGGCTTTTTATCTTTCTATCTCAGTCCAGCCCCAGTGTTTTATAGCACCCCGTGTGCTAACTCAGCCGTACAAGTACTGGAACAAGTTAAGGATTAAGAAATCAGGCTGGAGGCAATCTGTAGCGCCATGCAGTATTTACTGCCAGGCAGCTTCTATCAAATGTGCCAGTGCAAAAAGAGCCAGTGCATCTATTACAGAAAACAACTCCTGAAAGAGAGATGGGGGCAGGGCAGGAACTGAAACATTGCCAATATTTTAAATAGCTCATAGTGATACACAGTGCTCTTGTACCAATAGAAAAATAAGTCATGGTGGTGGTTAGGTAAAAACAGTGGCACTCAGAACTAAGACAGCAATGGGGGCAAGTGCTAAGGTAAAATGGTCCCATGATCTTTTGGTAACAACCAAAAGCACCTGCTTTGAAGGTCATTTAGTTAAGAATGCCATCCAGGGACAAGGTTAGTGAGGTCTGTTAATAAATTCCCTAGAAAACCATCCTGAGATAAGTCAACTTTGAGTTGAGTATACAGCATGCTTGCCCCCAGAAAGTTTCAGAAGCAACAATACAAATTCAAGAATATTTGATTTTTAACATGCAGTTCCTAGGACATTATCAATTCAACTGTAAGCAGAACAACTCTACCAAGTAATCCTCTCAGTTCCACCTCCCTGGAACTTTCCTGTGACCCTGGGACAGGGTCGGATTGGAGCCCAAGCAGTGGACGGCACTGAATTTTCTGCAGGCTCAATGGGATAAGAGCCAGAGACAAATTTCATTAAATTTAGGAAAGCAAGGCAGCATGACCTTTCTTACACGTTCATGTTTAGAAAAATAATTCATACCTGCTATGATAGAAACCAACAATGGAATATCACTGATATCTTTATGAGCTCCCTTGGCCTTGCATTTTTATAGCACTTTTACATTTTCAAAATGATCCTAGCAAATTCTCCACATGACTATAGGCAAGAGAGTTTGCCTAAATCTACCAAGCTGGACAGGAGAAGAACTATGGCTGGCCTGAGAACATACCATTCTCTAAGGTGAACAATTTTTGAAAGATGCACCCACACAAGTATTACCAAGAGAATTGCCAATTCCAGATTGAAATGTATATCTTCTAAGATGTGGGAGATCATGGCTCTCTCTGCTTTTCTTCATCAGTGATTTTCAAAATGTTCTCTGAGTTGCCACTGACATCTACTAATTGCCTTGAGGGGAGCTGAGTGGGGGATCCAGAGCTCAGCTGCTCCTTTCCATCCAAGCTAGATGAGTCACAGCTCCTCCTATCTAAATTGGGTTCTGAATATCATGTGTAGTATATGTGGTTTCTCTTGAAGAAGAGTTAAGCTGCTCAAACAGGAGTGACTAACCACTTTTAGAGATTGTTACCAAAAAAAAAATGTTAAGTTTCTTCCAAACACTCTCATTTCTGGCTGCCCAAAGAATCATAAATCAAGTCACTAAACAATCATTTCTGAGCCTGCCAAGCAAGTGTGTTCACACTAAATGACATTAACACTTTCAGCTTAACTTGTTTTATTTTTACTTGCTTTTATATTCAGATTTCCATTCCAGTTTCATATCCAAATGTCAAACGGTAATAAAGATTTCATCTAAAATGAAATATTGTTTGTTTGAAATCCATAAGATGTTTTGACAGCAGGAGAGTAGGGCTTATACCAATTTAGTGAGAAGCTGATGTGTTATATACATTTATCTCTAGAGTGTGCATGAGCTCTGAAAAGACGAGAATCCCATCTGCCTGTCGAACAGAGATTAGGGGAGATAGATTTAAATGCTGGTTTTCATCATTCTCATATAATAAGCAAGAATAAGCAACTGGAAACATCTAAGATGCTTTCAACATTACATGGAGGTTGAATGCTCTCTCTGTTCTAGCCACACTGCACCCTGCTTTCACCCTGTCATGAAACAAATTTGCTAAAATACAGTTACCTTCCTATAAGTCTAGTGTTTTTGTTTTGTCTCATTTTGTTTTGTTTCAATTTTTTGCCAATAACATTAGGCTATTTTGCAAGTCTCATCCATGCATAAAGTGGAGAAGAGAGTCCTCAAAAGCTCAGTTTAGAGAAGCTTGAGCTTCCTGATTTTCTCAAAATAAAAAAGTACAAAATGAAAAGAAAATCAGCTGTTTAAACTTCAGTGCCAGCTGGGAGGCTGAACAGTACACCCAAAAGTGGCAACCTTCCTGCACACGCTGGTCTCAGGGACCACGGGCAGACATCATCCCCAGTCTGCTGGCTTTCTCAGAGTCCTCTAGGCGTCGCAGGGCCCCAGGATGCTTTCTCATTTATCCTCTGACCTGAGAAATGGCTCCCTCAAACCCCTAATTTCCCAGGCTACAGAATCCAGCACGCCTGACTCTCCTGCCCCTCTCTCATCACCCTCCATTCAACCAATCAACATGTCCTGTTCCACTCCTTGTCCAAATGTCCCTCAAATTATTTTACACCCCTCTCTGCTTCACCCCCAGGCCACTGCCCTGTTCAAGCTGTCGTCCTGTATTAAATGGACCATTGGATCAGCTCCCAATTAGCCTCCGACTCCTCTTCTCAACTCCCTCCAATCTATGCTCCATGCTTACCATAAGTGTGACTTTTCTAAATCACTGTTCTGATCAGCCCACTGTTTATAGTCTTTCCTTGGCTTCCTGTTGCCTTCAGGATACAGTGAAAAGTCCTTAATGCTGGGCACAAGGTGGTCTGATCCTTGCCTATCTTTCTGGTCTCATGTTCCATGATTCTCACAGCCAGCCAGGCTCTGAGCTTCATGACGTGACTGTCCCTCACCTTTCCCATCTCTGGATGTGTTCACTCTCTCTCATGGGGAAGACCTGTGTTTTGTCCACTTGGCAGGCTTTACTCATCCTCCAAGACTCACTTCGAATGCTACCTTCCCTATGAAGTCCCTTCAGATCCTAGTATACTGATGTGAACACTTGTTCCAATACACTGGAACACTCTCTGGAACACCAGTTCCTATACACCGGAGCACTCTCTTGAACACTAGTTCCAATACACTGGAAGTGTTTGTCGATATGTCTGTCTTCCCACTACTCATCGTTCCCTCAGGTCAGGGACTGTGGCGTCCTCAGTGTATGCTGCACAGTACCTGGCATAAAGCCACACCCCAACAAATGTTGATGCATTAATGGCAGACATTTTCACTAGATGGGAAGACAAGAGTCCAGGCCTCTTTGCTCAGTGGTGCAGTGTTCAACTCAACCTCATTAAGACCCAGAATCTTTAAGAATGAAACTACAGTAATAAATGGATCTGAGTTTCTCTCCAGCTTCAAAATAAAAGCCTTCAGTTTTATTATCTCTAGGATTATGGCGATAGCCCTTCCTTTTGTCAAGAAGAACCTCTAAAGTTGTGAACACCAGAACACAAGTCTGCTAGTACCATCGGTGGCCTCTGGGTTCCTTATATGTCAAGTTACCTAGGCCATTCCACACTGATAAAGATGGGACCATTCAATGAATGAATGAATGAATGAGCAACCCAATTCAATCATTTTATTTATACTCTCCAATTTGATTAAGAAATTTAAATCTTGTCATTGTGCCTCTATTTCTAAAGCCCTTTTAAAAATCAAAGTAGGCTTATTTAATGGCTAAAGACATTGCTAATCACACACACACACACGTATGGATAGAAACAGAGCAGCGATCACATAGCAATACTGGAATCGATCTGTAGAATTCTCATTTTTATGATAGGAAAGGATTCGTTTCAAAAGACTAAAAAGTCAATGACACGTTAATTTTATAGTTTCCATTTTACTGATTCGAGAAAAACATGTCATTGGCATCCTGTTTTTAGTGCTTAATCTTGCACAGTAGATGATGCAGGGTCGCTCACAGAGATCCTAGATAGCCACTTTCAAAGTCAAGTGTCTAATGAGAGAGTGATGTCGTAGCAGAGGGAAAATTAACATTCCTTAGTCAGTTCTAGAGGAAATATCTTGAAGCATAATGAAATAACATACGTACGAGCATCAAACTTTCTGTGATAGCTTATAAAATGTGCACCCACACATTTCCAACTGGTTGTTTTTGCCTTAGATAAAAAGGAGCACATGACAGCAATGAAGTTGTAGAGGCACTTGATACACTTTTTTTCCCAGGCAGACCAATTAGTAATTGTAGCCTATAAAAGGATCATTTTGTAACTTTCTGTCAAGGGAAACACTGCCAAACTTAGCAGGAAAAAAAAAAAAAGATGCCATTTGATTTGCCTTTGCTGTGACAGCTTTCCTTTTCCTCTGAAAAAGATGCTGGCCTCCCTCACACTACAGCCCTGAAAGCTGGGTTTGATGTTCCTCTCTTCAATGCACAATCCAGAGTGTCCAGCATGACTGTCACTGAAGAAATCCACTCCAGGCACCAGCAGCTAGCAGAGAGCAATGGATTACTGATGTGTTCATCAGCACCCTTTTTAGTTGTAAAAGAAATAAATGCCACCTCACACTGGCTTACGGCAAAAGAGGATCGGCAACTCAAAGCCATCAAGAACCTGCCTGCTCATCTGTCAGCTTTGCTTTTCCCGGTATCAGCTTCAACCTCCTGCAGCATCGCCCATGTCGCGACTCAGACACCCACCTACAACAGCGCCAGGTTCATACACTTGCAGCTGAACAGCCCATCAACAATGTGGATCTTCTCTTTCTTGTCAACTCCAGACAGAGGTCCCAGGCAAGGCTGTCACTGTTCAATCTGGGTCACATGACTGTCACCAAACTAGCCACTGTAGCCAGAGAGATCCAGTGTCCTGGCTGGCAGGCCAGGGTCAGCTGGGGGCTCGTGGAGTGGGGCGGGGGAGCTGAGAATGGAAAGAGTAATTCTCCAGCCAGAAGGATGGAGGGTGAAAATCACCAGTGTTGACCACAAAATTGAGTCATGCTTCTTCCCCTAAGATGTGAACCTCTTTTCTATACAAAAGGAAAAAAAAAAAGGCAAAAGCAAGGCAGGGAGCACATGGCTCTTTTCAATAAGTACACACCGCTGGGCTAGCTCCACCGTCTTCACCATTTCACTTTAGAGCCTCTCTTCTAACGGCCCTCCAAAGCCTTCATGTAAAATTTTTTACAAAGACAAAATATTACTGGTCATCTCCACCTGTAGGACGTGCAGGCACTTCAGGCTGAACTTGTCCCCACCTGACCTCACTGTATTTCCTCCTGAAACTCCCACTCCTGCAGTCCCTATTTCAGCAGGTGCCACTGCCCCGCCGTCCTCCTGGTGACCTCAAGATAACTAATCCCTGGCTCTGCCCCCTCTCATCCTCTCCCACCTTCAGTGCCACCCATCCCATAGTATTCACCAGATCCTGCCACTTCTTCCTCCTCAGTGTAGTGCTCTTCAAAGACATCCCTTCTGCTCTATCTTCAGTCCAGGGTCAGGGTCCTCACCGCCTCTCACTGGAGTCCCACAGCGACTCTAAGAAGCTTCTCAGCCCGGCGCTTGCTTCCCCAGGCCCTCCCAGGCCCCCTGCCCCCCAGCAGCTGCCAGAGGGACCCCTGTCCATTCTGACCACATCACTCCCAGCTCCACAGGCCTGCAGGGCTCCTCCCTCATCTGCCACTGTGATTTTCCAAGGAAATCTAACGTGGGAGCCCAATGTACTTATCTCCAAGGGCTACTGTAACAAATTACCACAGATTTGGCAGCTTAAAATAGCAAAGAGTTTTGAAGGCCAGAAATCCAAAATCAAGGTGGCCCAGGGTTGGCTCTTCTGGAGGCCGTGCCAGAAAACCTGCCCCATGCCTTTTTCCTGGCTTCGGGTGGCTGCAGCAAGCCTCAGTATTGCTGGCTTACAGACGCACCACTTTGTTCTCTGCCCCCACCTGCACACTGCCTTCTCCCCGGTGTCCTCTCCTTGGGGTCTGTATGTCTGCAGTCTCCCCCTCCTTTCCCTTATAGGGACACTAGTCATTGGATTTAGGATCCAGTGAACCCACCCAGTTAATCCAAGATGATCTCATCCTGACATCTTTAATTTAATTACATCTGCAAATACTCTGTTTCCAAATAAGGTAACATTCACAGGTACCAGGGATTAGAATTTGGGCATATATTTTGGGACACAATTCAACTGCCAACACCCAGTATGTGCAATAATGGTTATGCAATAAAACCCAAGCCTGGCAAGTCTTGATTCCATGACTTTCGTGACTTGGGCCCCATCCTACCTTGGTTCCAGCTCCTCGTTGGCTGCCTCTACCGTCACTGGTTCCATCCGCGCTTTGAGCTCCAGCCATAGCCCCGGCTGTTTCCTGCCTCTGTGTCTTCGCTGTCTTCGCTGGACCTCTACCTAGGATGCTTCTGCTGCTACATCACCGGACTGTGACCATCCTGGGACTAAGAAATCAAGGCGGAGATCTCACTGGTAGTCACAAGTAAAACTTAGCACCACAGCTTTAATTGGCTTTTCCAATGTTTAAGAAAAAATTTAAACAATTGCCAATCTTTGAAAAATCAGGATATTCATATAAAAATCAATTTCCCAGCTTGTCTTTGGCAGCATGTGGCCGGAGCTGAGGGCCTGCCCACCTCGGCCCTTCACACACTCTGCAATGGAGAGTGCCTCCAGGCCTGCAGCACTCGCCTCCACGGGCATTCGGCCCTGCAGGCCCTTGAGTTCGGCCCCTGCCTTAAGACTTAGCTCCTAAGCTGTCCTGGTCCTGCCCCGAGGAGAGGCCACCTCACACACATGCACACAGTCTCACACACGAGCTGGCACTTTTCCCTGTTCTCTCCCTACCTCTCTTTTCCACAATATAGTACACATCCTTAACAACAATTAATCCATAAACCACAGCATTAAGGCCAAAGCAGGGCGCCACTGCCTGTGCCCAAACACCTGCTCACTCTGCGCCCATAAACTGCTCCCACCTTTATGCTGACTTTCCATTTCTAGGCTAGTTATTTTACCCTGGTGTCGCCAATACTCAAGTGACATGGCAGCTGGAAAAAACGGTGGGACTTGTCCTCTCCAAATATCCATCTAACAATCCACGCATTCCTCACTTTCTCCCTAAATTACACAAAAACTTTGAAACTAGCAGCCAGCCACCCAGGCAGATTTTAATTGAAAGGGTAAATTGCTTTAATTACTCCTCTGCCTTCCTTGCAAACATGCTGTCTAGAAGCCCAAGGGGTACCCAAACTCTCTCCAAGATTTTCACCAAAGCATGCTCCTGAGCCCGCTTGCTGAAGGAAGCCCACTCACACCCACGACACTCCCACATCTGACCTTTGCTTTAAAACACCAAGTTGGATCGCACGCAGCGAGGCTAAAATGCCATGATGAAGCCGTTTGTTCTGCCCAGCTTCCAAGCTTGCCCTCATGCTCAATAGGTCAGATTTCTAAGAATACCATCCACTTTTGCAGAAATGAGCCTCACACACTCACAGAACCACTTAAACTTCCTGTCCCCACTCAGGTGGTCTTCATAGCCAAGCAGACAAGAGAGAATTGTTGGGAAACCACCTCCTGGCCAGACTGCGCATCAACAAAGCGCCTTATAACGAGGAAGTTGGTGCTAACTGTGAGATGGTTCCCCTTCGAAACAATGGTGCCCAGAAAATAACTCTAAGCACATGATTTTATTACTTTACTGTTGTGCCTCTACTTTTTAAACCACTGCATTATGCCTTTTGCACCTATAGTGCACTTTATAATCTCCAGAAGGTGTCACTTAAGTGTATCTTTATTCTCATAATTGGACATATGGTTTGCAGTTTTACAACAATTGAAACAAGTTGGAGATGTAATAAAGTAATTTGAGAAGAGGCCAGTCTTTGAAGCCTGTACTTTTAAGGACTTTGAATTAGAAAAAAACATTTGTTTTAATTATTTACTGTGGCTAAAAGGACCATTACATTTGCTTGTAAATCAGTCATAATTTGAGAAAGGATAGTTCCTCTAGAGCCTCAGAAAGGGGCCCAGTGGCCACCAGCATATTTTCCATTTGGACTCAGTAATAAAACAGTATTCAGTAAACGAAAGACATTGGATTTGTTTGGATTTCTTTTTTGAACTTTTTTACATAAAACACTTCTGTTCCATTAGGATAATCCTATTTGACTTGCTTCTCTCAGTCAAAGAAAAGGAAAAAACTATTATGAGAGAGCCAGGAACAAAGGATTTCCCAGCCCGGGTCGGGCTTTTGATCCTCACACGGTCCTAACAGGCCTCCTCCGGCAGTAGCCAATAACTTCCGGCTTCAAAGGAGGGGAAACGGGCTTAAAATGAATGCTCCTCCCAACGACGCCATGAGGTTTGGGCTGGCAGATTGCTCTCCCGACCCCTGTGTACAGTCCCTTTCTGCCCTCTGTGAGGGATACAATTGCCACTGTTCTACCCACAGAGAAGCCCCCTCTACTGCTTTAGGGCCAGTGAATCGCCTGCCCGTGTCTGACACAGTCACGGTGCTGAACTCCACCATGTCACACTACGCTTGTGTTAAGATAATCAAAGGATGTGAGGCACTGAGCCCCTTTTGTTCTTTGTAAAAACACCAGAACAGAAACCAATGGTTTCCCAAACAATTCACCATAGCAAGATTTTTATAAATGAGTCTTTTTGCTGAGGTAGCAATTGCTCTACCTGGGGGGGGGTGGAGAAGATATAAATTTGATGCTGTCCTGGACCTACACAAACAAGAAACAACATTAATAATTTTGAACATTTTCTAGTTCAGCAACTTCATCAACTTTCAATTAACCTCAGAGGCAGCCGTTACTGCTGCCGGATCAGCCCGAGAGCGCTCCGGGCCTCCTCACTTGTCTCTACGACAGGCCGCTTCCACATTCGTTTATCTGTTTCTTCTTTCCCTTTCACACCCTTGTTCTCTCCTCTGCCGCCTCCTCCTTCCATTCCTTTCACATTCTTCATCTACCTCAACGTGGTAGCAATGGTGGGCAAAAGCCACTGCCACCCCACGGGCCCGGCGGGACCTGAGAGAGCTGACGTGGGAACCGGACAGAGACAGGCAGTCCCCACGGCTTCGCCATTCCCACATCGTCCCTCTTCTCTTTCATGAGTCTTCTTTCTTTTGGAAGAAAACAAAATATTTAATCCCAAAATATGCTTTCTTTGGCTTATTTGGAGATGACTGTTCAGGAGGCCTGCAGACAGAAGTAGCCCCGCAAAGCTGTCTTTTGGGGGTGAGACTTGCATCTGTAGAGAGTCTGCACTGATGCAGCCAGGCCTTGCCTTGTCTGGTTCTAGGAAACATTACATGAGAGTCTGACACCTTTAAAGGTCTGAAAGAAACATCCACCACCTATTCTCTCTGAGGCTGCTACCTGTGAGGTTTCGTCTACACAGTGAGACCACCTTTGCTAGACGGGTCTCCTCTTCCATCCCTCCCATAACCTGTGTTACCATGATCCAAGCTCCCTTTCTTTCTGTAACCTTAAGGTGGTATATAAGCTTCTGCACCCCACTGCAAGGTTAGGGGTATTCACTGTGATTCTCCCTCGTATGCACATTCGTAAATTTGTATGCCTTTTCTCCAATTAATCTGCCTTTTGTGAGTTGAGTCTTCAGCAAACCTTCAAAGATCAAAAGGTAGGTTTTCCGCTGGTCCCTACACTTTTACCCACTTTCTCCCTGTCTTTGTGGCCCTCCTTTCGAACTTGTGCTCATACCATTCTCTCTTCAGTGACTGGCTTCCCTGAATCTATTTATTTATACAAATCTACTCTTCATTTCAAATACACCTTAATTCCTCCCATTTTCCAAGTATTCTATGACCAAAAGAACAGGTCATGAACTTTCTTGCTTTGAATGCACTGAACACTCACAGTCCAGAGCAAAAATTTTATTCATGCAACAGAGCTTGCTTGAGCACCTACTATATCCTTCACATAATGTTGAGCCCTGCACTGTATAATATTTTTAAATGAATAAAATTTACTCTAGCAAGGAAGAAAAGATGACACATGACACAAATATCTGTATGACAACGTAGAATATGATGAGTGTCATGGAGGATACATAGACTAGTTTTATAATTCAAAAGAAAGAGACAGATGACTTCTCTCCAGGAAGACTTTTCAAGGGTTTGCTTGCTGTGCCAGCTAGAAGGAATGCCAGTCTCTAACACATTAGTGTTTTAGCCCTGGGATGATCCCTCTCACCTTTTACCATTTGTTGCCTTTCATCGTTTACTTGCATTTTCAGATGCTACTATCTTGCCACTATAACTAGATTATGCGCTCAAAATGGGCTGAAATCTTGCCTTATATTTATGCAGCTCCTTCGCTGCCTCTTACCTAACAGTTATACAGTAAATATTTGTTTTTTTCACCCAGCAAACCCTTATTTAACCCTTACCAGTTTCCAGGCTCTGTGTTGGACACAGGGTAGCTACAAAAATGAAAATAACCATAAATCCAGCCCCCACCCAAGTGAAGCACACAGTCTAGTCCTTGAGACATTTCCACAATATGGTGTAGGTCACACCAACACAAAGGCACCTTGAGAGCCAAAACGATGACAGCCAACTTCTGCAGAGAGGGACCTGGCCGGGAAGCATTCCACTGTGAAGGGGAAGAAAGAGCAGAGCTTCATAGGTGGGTGGCAATTTACCAGACAGACAAGGAGAAAAGAAGTTTCCCTGATGCATGAAGAAATTGTACAAAGGCCTGAGAAGCCAAAGGAATAGGAAGCAGAAGTTGAGGTGGGAGAGGCCTTTATTTTCCACGCTCATGGCTTACCCTAGCACCTCTCATAGTCACATGCAATGCAGAATCAACCACTATTCTTATTTTTATGCAAAATGTTGTACTTGTAACATCGTATCATAAATTGTAAAACAAAGCAAAACAAAAATTCTGTTTTGGGGTTGTGGTTGTCCGTTATTTTCGTTCTAATAGTATCTCCTGAATCTGTATCCTCCTTAAGTAAACAACTTAGCTCATCCTAGGGTCACTACTTCTCCAGATTGCTAAAGAAGGATCAGTTTTAACACATAGGTCATTTCTTATCAGATACAATATGATCCCTTCCTAAAAAAGCATTCCAAACAAGATCCCTTCAGAGAAACCATGTAAATTAACACCAGCACTTGAAATTGTGGGTAAATTAAGAAGCTTTTTCTATAAGAGTTCTAGCCAATGGCCACTTCCATGTGGCTTCCCTGAGATTTACCAGGATTCCCAGCAGGAAGCAAGCAACCCAAAGAAATTTAATCTCCACAGTTGGACTTCGCCATCACTGGCTACCCCCTCCACACCTCCATTCTCTCCTGAAAATCGAAAGTAACTTTCTCATCCCTAAATCTTCTGTGGATTCCTGTCTTGTGAAATATAAAAATTTATATTACTGAAAAAGTAGACATTTCATTTAAAATCCCCATCTCTGTCTTAATAAATGCATTGTTCCTGAGATAAATACTACATTTAGTACTGAAGGTGATCTTATGGATCAGAACTTATTTT
Organism: Cheirogaleus medius; assembly: GCA_008086735.1. NCBI lineage: Eukaryota > Metazoa > Chordata > Mammalia > Primates > Cheirogaleidae > Cheirogaleus > Cheirogaleus medius. The sequence continues at coordinate 60,414,924 of VBSM01002608.1, forward strand.
TTCCCAAAAGCTATATGACAAGTTTAAAATTCAAGTAGGCCAGGTTTCAGATGAAGATGAGGGGATCTGGTTCTAAAAGGTTACTGAGAAAGCTATTAAAGGACAATTCCAAAGGTAGCTACTCAGTGGACAGTTCTATATTTTTATTAGGTACAAATTGGACATTGGAAAGCATTTAATTGACAAATTCAGGGACAAATGAATGTGGATTTTATGTTCAGCTAATAAGCATACAAAACAAATTATGTGGCTTGAAGCTCTGGCATGTGGGGGGGGAGGGGTGGTAGGGGCAATGTATGTAACCCTAACAATATTTGTATTGTACCCCCATTATATGATGAAATAAAAGGAAAAAATAAATAGAAAAGGAGGAACTGGGGTCCTGGCCTACCAGGAGCCAATGTCCACTCCTCTCTGAAAAAAAAAAATTATGTGGAAGTTCACTTAAAGAGAAGATGGAAATTAATTTCAAAGAACTCTCCAAGAGACTCAAGGGATATTGGTGACCACACTGAAAAGTGGGAAGTAAAGGCAACATGTGGCAGGGCAGAGTTGGAGTCAGATGCTCATGCCATGGATTTCTATTTGTCACTTTTTCGTGACCCCACTCTCCAAGCTCCTATATAGAAAAGAGATTAGCCCACAGTAGCACAGACTGTTTTCTCATTAACTCTAAAACAATCCACTTGGATTCTCCCCTTTGTGCTGGGGATGCCCACGCCCTAAGGCAGACGCTCCCCCGACTCTCTCCTTTCCTAAGTTCTGTGCCAGGCTGGGGCCACAGCAAGAATCACTGGCAGCACTCAGGCTATAGTTTCTAGCAAATCTGACTCCTCCCTACGCCACATGTCTTCTAAGGAAATCAGTGTGTTACTAAGACCCACAGGAGTCCCTACTGCCCCTCACGCCTGCTCCTCCCTGAGCAGACCCCACTCTTCTCACTCCACTTCCAAGCCCTCTTACGCATCGCCCCCTTGAGACTGCTCCCAACAGCAGGGCCTGGAGCAGCTTCCCCCACCAGCCCTCCTTCCCCATCCCACCTTCCTTCCCCTCCACAGTCACTGAGCAGGTCGTCCCCCCACCAGCTGCGCAGGGAAAGGCCGAGGCTGGAAGACAGAGCGAGGGCAACACGTCTGCCCTTTGACAGAGCAAGGGCACCGGGGAGGGAAGAGGGGCTGAGGGAGAGGAGTGAGTCCGTCTAGGGCCCAGTGGGGTGCCCTGGTGACATGCCAGCCCGAAGTCACTTGCTCTTTCAAAGTCAGAGAAACAATTAAAATGAGACCATTTTTATTGTCCCTATTTACTTCATCAGTAGGGAAGAGAAAAGTGGGACCGGCGTTGCCAACATGCTGAGTCCAGCCCGTAGACTGAGTTCTCCATGGCTTTGATCTCAGAGAAATTGCACGGCCACATGTTGGCAGCTTTGCCACACTGAGAGCAGTCCCCGAGGCTGTCTCAGGGGAGTGACTTGGCTGCCACGTTGGAAACAACAGGATGGCCCGGGCTTGTTTTAATTGGGTATTTCTGCTGGGAACGGAATTATTGAAGCACAGCGAGGAAACTTTCCTTGGCTCTCATGATCCCCCATATGAGGGTGATTTGTTGGGAAAGAGACATCTCAGGGCCTGTCTTTAGGGTCCTGTGGTCCCACCCCTTCCCCCAAATTTAGGTGAGAGCCTCATTCAGAAGAAGGGGCTTTGGCCTAGGACTGTAGCCGATCATGTCTCTCAACTCCTCCGCCTCCTGCTCCTCACAACGCAGTCAGTGCCACCACCAGCAGCCCTGTCGCTTACTCCAGGGAACCCAAACTGCCCTTGACCATGTGTCCCCACGACCAGCACCTCCCATTTAATCTACCACAAAATCCTACCAAACCTGACTCCTCACGTCACTTGGCACTGCCCACCTCTCTTTTCAGTGTCTTCACCACGGCGAAGCTGCCATCTCCAGTCCATTCTCCACAAGCTCAGAGAGACACACTTTGCGAATGTAAAGGGAATTGTGTCACCCCTTCCCAGATCAACAGCCAGCAATGTCTTCTCACTGGTGGCCTTAGGATAAAGTCTACACTCCCCACTCTGGCCAGCAAGGCTGCTCGTGGTCCGGCTCTCACCGGTCTTTCCAGCCTCACCTCCTTGTCTTTGGTGTTCCGTCCCTGGCCACCTCAGCAGCCCCCACACGCGCAGACACCTGCACACTCCGAGTCAACCACATCGAATATTCAGCTCTTTCGGTGAGCCGCACTTTCCCCTCACCTCGCTGCTCCCTATTTCTAGAGTGCTCTTCCTCCTACTCATCCGTCGGTATTTACCTTGCAAGTCAGCTCCTCTGGGAAGCTTTCCCTGAGCAACCAAGTTTGGGGGTAAATACTAAATGCTTCCTCCATCTAGCATAGTTTCCAATTGACCTGTGTGAAGACCCGCCGCCAGCAGCGGCAGGGCTGGGACGAGGTTGTCAGTGGGTATCCCTGGACTGTGGTTTCCGCTGCCCTTTCTTCCCAGGCTCAGCTCCGCCGTGCCCTGAGAGGCCGGCACATGCTCGTGGGCACTGCAGCCAGCGCCCAAGCTCTGCCCACAGCCGCTGTCTTAAACCGCTGTCTGTGGGCCTGGCAAAGCTGACAGGGTCTGTGCTGTCTGCTCCAGGGAACTGCATCTAGAAAGAGGCTAATCCATACCTGGGAAGCTGCTGGAACTATTGAGCAGGAATTCCCATCCCAAACACCTAGAGAAGGGGTGAGGCCAGTGTGCTGTAGGTGGAAATTGCCCCACTGGCTCCAAGACTTCTTGTCCATGGCTAGAATTGGGCCTCCTATAGCACAAGGCCTGCTGTGGAGGCCAGCTTGCCTGGATCAAGCGGGCAGTGCTGCCTGTCTGCCTCTCTTTACATGAACTCAAGCTCCAGAAGAAGATGTACCATGTCCAACTTGATGAGTGACCAGTGGTTGACCATGTGTTCTCCAGTCCTTGGCACAGCATGGAGTAGCTTTGCAATGAATATTGTCCAGATAACTTAAATGCATTATAGAATTTTTGAAAAACAAAGCAGGTATTCCATGAGGATTAATAAAAATATGTTCCATTCACCAAACCTTTACTTGATCCCTTACGAGTGAAACAGTTGAGGGGGGGATTCAAAGATGAACCACCTGTGTCCCCTGTACTTCACTGGTTACAGCTTAATAGATGTGATGATATGTATCTAAAACAACGTGACTGTAATCAACAATTAGTTAGGGTATACCTTAAGATAACTAAAAGAGTGGAATTGGAATGTTCCTGACGCAAAGAAATCATAAATGCCTGAGAAGATGAATACCTTGACTACCCTGACATGATTAATTCACATTTTATGCCTGTATCAAAACATTGCATGCACCCTATAAAGATATACTATTATACTATTATGTACCCATAATAATTAAGAATAAAAATTTAAAAAAAAACTATAGTGCCAGAAAACTGGTGAGCTCATGGTGAAATATGATCACAGACATTCGTTTCTGATAAGAAGACATGTAAATAATGATGCTGATCAATAAAGAGTTAATGTATCTTTATAGTTGTTTGAGAAGTTTGGTGCAAAATTAATTGTTATGGCTGATTGAGCCACAAGTAAGACGTTATACATTTAGATGCATTTCATTTTCGTAGCACCTTCCATTTGCATATTTATCCAGTGAGTAACTGAAACATAAATGACTTTTTTTCCCTTGTCCTTTTTGTCCTCAGCATAATAATCTCCCAGAATAATTCTAGCTTCCTGGGCAAGTGGTGTTCTGTAAACTGTTACTGTGCAACTGAGGTACTTAGCAGGGAGAGAGTGGCAACTGATTGTGCATTGTGTTCTGACACAATGCTTACTACTATCCTTTGTACGAAACATTTAATTGACTCAAATCACAAAACAGAAAAGATATGTATTTGCTGGCAACTACTTACAAAAGGAAGATATATTTGTTACCAGATGATCATAATTGCACTGCTCAAAAACTGGAAGATTTCACCATTACATATTTTTGTTACTTTTAAAAGCCTCTCTGGTAAACACGGTCCCTGGCCTTGTGCTCCTCGCTAGCTAGCTCCATTTGATTGCAATTGTTCATCTTCATTAGGAACTTCACCTATAATTGAGCGCATTCAAGAGAAAGCTTGGTGGGTGTTTTAACACAACATGTAGTTTCTTTCATGCTTTGAATCAGTGATTCTATCCTGTCGATTTTGCTCATTCCGAAGTTATCTCTTTGACTTGGCTACTTGAATAAATTGTTATATTTGGATCCCTCCTGAACAGAAGCCCAAGGTATAATATTATTTGATCAATATCTTAAGACTTTAATGATCTGCATTTATTCTCCTCCATTTCAGTTTTACAGGTTATATCTTAACATTTCAAAGACCTTCCAAGTAACGTAGATGTACTATAACTTATCATATTACCTGAAATAGATGGCCCACTCACTGAGGCTTGGAAACTTTTGCTCTATAGAGACTCAAAGAATAGACGTTAGGCTCTTTCAAGATGCACAAAAGAGACATGTGCTCAGGTTACTTCCAAAAGGTCACAAGATTTGTTGTACATGTTTATTAACCAGAGTTCTTTTTATCCTTTCTTCATTATGGTAGAGGCTCCCCTACCAACCTCACTGCCCTGCCTCTCTCTCCCTCACTCAAGCAGCTGGGCTCGTGGCATTCACTGAATGGAGGGTTGCTGCAGCAAAAAGCAAAGAAAAAAGGAGTCTCTGACTGGGTAGGGTCTCAAAGTTCTAGCATCCTGAGAGCAAGAGCCAAGACTTAGAATATATTAAAAAAAACCAAAAAAAACCAAGAAGAAGAATAAGCTACGGCTGCCCTTTCCACGTGTGTACAACAAGATTACCTTGGGCTTCCCAAGGATGGGGGAAAGAGGGGTATTGAGAGAAAGAACCAAAAAGGGACATGCAGAGGCCTGTAGGGAAGAGGGGCTTGCAATGACTGTGTGGCAGTAGGGACACCAGGGTCCCTGGGTTGCCTGGCCTCTCCTCCTTCAATGTCCCCTGTATCACCAGCAGCCTGCAGCCCCTGGGAACTGTCGGCCTCTGCACACTGTCTGTTCTGCGCCCCTGAGCAATGCACCTCCTTGCTCCAAAGAGCTGTGCCCCCTCACCTCTCCTTCCCGCACTCCCCACAAAGGGCTTGCTGTGGCAGCAGGCACACATCCTCAAGGGCCCTCCAGGGGAACAATGCCAATCTGGCTCAAGACTTTGTCAGTCGCCATAACCTACCCCCAGTTTTTAAAACCCTGAATACCCACAAACCCTCAAAGAAAGATAGGGGTGTGGATACCCTGTCGGGAGTGGGTGGTAAGGAAGGTAAAGTCCCTGCCCTTGTACATAGATGCAACTGGGCTCCGGATTCCTCAAGCCCCACCCCCTACTCACCCTCAGCCCCTGAGCCGGGCAACGGTAGCACACACTATTGAATAAGAATTCACAGGAAAGCCAGGAAGTCAGGAAATCATCCTCACGGAGACCAGAATATCAATCAATACACAATGCCGTCAAGACCAGCCAGCAAGCCACCGTGTCCCCGCAGCAGCTAGCTTCTGCTGTTGCCCACTCAGTGCTCCACAGGGGTGGGTGGTGCAGCTATCTCCCTGCGGCTGGGTCTCTGACTGGTCTCCTTCTGCTACCGACTGACTCTGATTGTCTGCAGGTCCCGCCACTCAAGTGACAGGGCTGATCGTAGAGTGGCTGGGCTGACCTCTCAGGCCACGCTTCCCCTAGGTCCCAGGTCAGCCTGTGAGTCAGCTGCCACTGGAGAGGACACCAATAACTGGCAGGTCCAACAGACAAGGACTGTGCCATGGCAGTAATCCTGAGACTCCACATAAAAGGGCGAGCAAGTGGCAGGTTCTTTATATGCCAGGCCAGGAAATTATGTTGAGATTGAAAGGCTGTCTGCATTTTCACTTCCTGGGATCCAAACTCCAGGGGTGAAGTCACCTACCCAATGTCACACAACTCATTAGTGGCTGAGTTGGAACAAGAATCTGATTCTATTGTAGATTTCAAAATATACAGTTTAACTCAAGGGGCCTACATACCACTTTTCAAATTTGCCAAAATTCCAATACCTTTTTTTCTGGTGCGTCCAGATAGAGATGTGGCAGCCTTGACCCTGCAGCGGCACAGCACCTGTGGGAGATCACTTGCGTCTCAAATGCGATCAGGAAAGCATTGAGGAGGGAAAGCTAACTGTCCTGGACTGGAAGGCTTGTGAGTTGCCGTAACCCTAGTCAGCAGTGTCTCTCTCCCTCAGTGCAGGAAGGAGCCGCAGCTGACCCGTGAGCCAAAAATCACTAGTGTTAGTGCCCATGTGCATTTGCGGCATGTGCTGAATGCTGGAGGCCCTTGGACTTTGCAAAGTGCTTCTCATGTCTTCTATATGGTGCTGTCTTGAGTTACCTTTCCTGTGCTGGTGAAAGATTGGTGACATTCATGCCCAAGGATATGAAGTTAAACTATTCAAGATGTTTTACATGCGTTTCTGTGATGACTGCACATGCACATACCCCAAAGCCTTGCATTCTGCATGATTACATGCTAAAAATAATGGGTCTTGGAGGGAAAGTAGTGTTGGGGAAATAGGGACAAAATCTGTGGAACTTTGCCACTCAAGCCCTAACAAAAACGATAACAACTCTGACAAGCATACAGGCGCAGCTAACTTTCCACTGGCATTAGCACCCAGCATCACAATCAATTGATCATTTATAGTCTTAAACCTGAAGCTCCCACTTCTTCCTTCTTAGTGAAATAAGTTCTTGAAGGCATGTGCTTCTAATAGCAGTGTCATCAAAAGTGAAAAACAGGTCTTTTGTTTTAATACAGGAGGAAATATCTTTTTAGCATCTTCGTCTGCACTCTCAGCTTCCTCAAATAGCTTAATACATTGAAAAATGTAGTAGTTCTTGAAGCCACTAAACCAATCATGATGTCAAAAATAGAGCAAGAGAGTAGAATGGATTCATCCTTTTGTGCTTTTTGTCAGGATATGCATTGGGTCTCAGATGAAAACCTGAGCTGAAATTCTCTAAAACTAGCAATCAAAGATGCAGGTAAAATCCAGAAAAGGAAAAATAAACATACCTGGGGCTTTCATCTTGTTAAAATAAAGAAAGATAAGCACACTGAGCTACTAAAATAAAGAAAGGAAGAAGACAAGGAGGACGGAGGGGGAGGGAGATGGTATCATCTGGGTTCTAACAGTCACAGGAACACTGATGGTGAAGAGGTGAGATGAGGACTCTCACGAAGGAATAATGTTCTCACCATGAATTCAAACTTATTTAATGCTGTTCCTTGTACAAATCACTGCCTATGCCCCATGGTACACAACCCACTACAGGAATTACTGCTCTAGTCCAACCATCGGGCACACCATAGGTCAGCACCATGGAGAAACATTCCCCCAGGTGCTGTCTCAGCACCAAGGAGAGCTCCAAGACGATTGCAATGTTAGGTGGGTCTGCGCTTTCGCCTTTGAGCAGCTACGGGAAATCTGGTCCACCCTACTCCTTCATCCAGCTTTCGGTGTGTGTGCTCCAGAAGGACTTCAGTTTCACGTTTTGATGTTGTTCCTCTCCCAGATCATACAGGTCCATCCCCACCTCACTTCATTGGAACCCTGTTCCGGAATTTGTTTCTGATCCAGGCTAGTGTACAAAACGTATAAGAATTAAATTTAGAGGAACAATGAAAGTATCATGTCTAACTGGAAATGGGAGTGATGGTGACCCTGTGTGTGCGTAAAATAATCCTCCACTCATGAAAGCCATTTTGTGGGGATAAAGCCATTCCTCCTTCATCAAAAAAGTCTGAAATTGAGATATTATTAATTACACACCAAGTAGGTTTTTTCTCAGTTGAAAATATGAGCAATTGAAATTATAATATGAACACACCCACATTAGCCTTCTATGTTACTTACTTACTCCTATTTGTTTCCACATAAGACTTGTTTTTTACCTCTCTCCTCCCACACACAAAAAAAGAGAACTTGAAAATGAAATAAGGACATAAGAGAAAATGAGCTATGATTTATATTACCTTTTTATCTTCTTTTATTTCAAAAGAATGATCTGGAACAGGAATACTCTTGTGAGGCAAAACAGATGGTCCTCTAAGAGGACTGTACAATGCGTGAGCATTATTGATTTTCTTCCTAAGTCATTTCAGCGATACAATCTTGAGCTGAGTGACCATCAATAGTAAATGATTTCCAGCCAGACACTCAATCATCAGACCTGCTTCTCTAAAAGGTATAGCACTTGTGGTGAAAATACATACATGGATTTTGAAACAGTAGTAGCATGTGATAGAAGATGTAAACTTCAGAGGATTTTTACTTATTATAATAAACCCTAGTGTGACATCTACACTTGAATGTTTATAGCAGCACAATTCACAATTGCAAAGATGTGGAAACAACCCAAGTGCCCATTAATACATGAGTGGATTAATAAAATGTGGTATATGTATACCATGGAGTTCTACTCAGCCACAAAAAACAATGGTGATCTAGCACCTCTTGTATTATACTGGATAGAGCTGGAGCCCATTCTACTAAGTGAAGTATCACTAAAATGGAAAAACAAGCCACATGTACTCACCATCAAATTGATATTAACCAATCAACACTTATGAGCACATATAGTAGTAACATTCATTGGGTGTTGGGCAGGTGGGAGGGGGAGGAGGGGTGAGTATGTTCAACCTAATGGGTGTGGTGTGCACCATCTGGGGGATGGACACGCTTGAAGCTCTGACTTGGGTGGGGCAAAGGTAATATATGTAACCTAAACATTTGTACCCCAGTAATATGCTGAAATTTTTTTTAAAAAGCAATTAAAAAATAAAATTGAAGGAAAAAAATAAGTCCTATAACTGGAATTACAAAGAAGAGAGTAAAAAGGAAGCCATAGTTCCTGCTAGTCTTTTTTTTTAATGTTTTTATTCAAGGCTTGAAAAATTACATTAAATAACAAGATCTATAGGTTACTAAGCCTTAAAGCCAAAAAGGGACAATACTGAATCACCCAGAATTCAGATTTCTCATATCAGAGAACACATAATGAGGCAAAATGGTGACGTCTTGAGTAGCAGCACTACCCCCCTAAAATATCCTTGATGTCGTGGTGAATACACCAAAAGGTCCAAGGAACATTTTCTCCGATCTCTGGCAAGCCCCACCCCTGCCACGCTCCAATCTAAACCATATTCAAGCCAAAGTCCATGAAGAATTCAACACCAATTGTTCTCTTGAATTCTACAAAATGCTGAGGATTTCACCACAAAATTCTGGCTCTTGGAAATCCAGTAACAATAGCCCAAACCTTCAGGTTGAATTCATAATTTCCCAACTGCCGTACATAGCCTCCCTCTGCGGTCTCTTTTTCTCTCCTTTTTACCCCCTTCTACAGCCCTTGCCATCACCTTCATCATTAGGGACAAGATGATTCTGGCCAAGCTTATGTAAGTCCTTAGAAAATCAGAATGCTAGTGAGCTACCCTGGATCTATCTAATAAAAAAGAACACTAAACTGAGATAAAAATGGGGGCACTTTAAGAACACAACCTAAGGTTCTAGGAGGTTCTCTTAAGATCTTCTGTGAAAAGAGTAGCATTTAAATGCTTAATGAAAGCAGCAGACATTTAGCAAGGGGGAGAAAAGAACTCGACGGGATGCAGCTCCAGTGTTATTTTCCCTGAAACCCCACAGTGCTGAGCTTTGTCACCTGCATAAATAGCATTTCCACGGGTTCATGGGCTCATAAATGTGGCCAACCAGGTGGCCAGGTTTTATCTTTGTTTACTGAAAGGCAAGTCTGCTCACCAAGTAGATATTCATTAAATTTGCCAGTTCCAAACAACTCATCATCTGATATCCAGCTGATCAATTTAAATTACCACTAACTTCACTGTAATTGCATCTCTAATTATAATGATGCTGAAAGACTTTGGAAATTATCTTGGCTTAATACTATAGCTTTAACTTCCCAAAGCCCAATTGTGAGAATCTGTCCCCCAATAAAAGGCCTATGGAAAATAAAGGAAAGAGAGAAGCAAAAATATAGGATAAATTTTCTAAACCCAAGGATTGGTTTTGTTTGGAAAGTCGGTTTCTCTCTTATCTGAAACACAGAAGAGCCAAAAACCAAGCAGGCCAAGTTGCTTTAAACTGAAGGTGGTCCAGGGATTGACAAAGGCGCTGGGCTGGAATGATGGAGGACGCGGAGGGGAGCTCAGCGACGCAATCAATAGATTACCTCCTGTTCCCATTTGTGGTAATTGTCATATAATAGCTTGTTTAAGGCTTCTCTCCAGCCTTAATTGCAGACTGGTTCTCACCTTTGAACTATAATCCCCTAGTTTTAATTGTAAACAATAAATTGTCTTTCAAATGCTTTTACTTTTCTTTTCCTCTGTCCTCTCAAAGTTGAATCTGCCTCCACCTGACACCTAGCAGAGGGTAGACCGGTGAAGGGTCAGAGGAGCCAGTGCGACCTTGGCAGTCGCCTCTGAGCTGAACTTCAGAGATCGCGAAGTTCAGGGCGGGAGGGCCGAGCACACTGGGCACCAACACACAGCAGCTACCGACCCACCCCTTGTGGCCAGTTCCCTGGTTTTGCTCTGACCTGACGTTATCTCCACCCTCGCCTCCTCCTACAGGAAGGCAGTGTTGGCCATTTAAACAATACGTTTCCCAGAGTTTGTGCCAGATATTTCTTTTTAATTGCTTAAGGGCCTCAAGAAATAAATGTTACACCACCAAGGTCCTTCAGCTTGTTCTAATACGAGTCAAGAGCAGATCTCTCACTCCACCGGTAGCATTCCTATTTATTCCTCGGTATACCTTTCAGAGCCATTAATCACTCCGGGAGCAGCTCCTGCTCACAGGAGATGTGGGGAAATGATAATGTTTTATGTGAGTAATTAATCCTGTGGCAGATGTGGAGTTTCCGCGACTACAACCATTAGCACACCGACAGGCTTCCGAACACGGATTCCAGCGCTGGTTAGTAATGATTTTCATATGCTAATACTATGTTACTCATAAACAAGAAACATTCAGGTCTTAAGTTTTATATAAGTGCTATTATTTGCAAAGGCTTCATTTTCAAAGAAGACTAGCGATGAGGGTTTTATGTTCTTAATGCTGCTGTTGAATAAACAGTGTCCAATTAACATACCAGCTGGAAGTGCACCATTCCTCAGTTCTATTTCTTCCTGTAATATTCAACATCTATAAAGTGAATCAAATAAGTCAGAGTGAAACTAGTGGCCATTTGGGGAAGAGAAAACAGGAGTTCTGTGGTGGATTATTTTTCTAGCAATGTGGCTTTTGGTCTTGGAAATTGCAAAAATGACAAATAGAGCTACAAAAGAAAATGCAGGGAAAAAATACTGGCTGTGTTTAATAATTTTAAAAAATTGCCTAAAAATGCAAAGCTGGTATATGCACCATGCTTGTCTTGCCTTGTGGCTGCTGTGTAGTTTTGTCATAGGGTAAACGTGTAATCTTAGATTAGCTATTTATCCAGAACTGACACAGTCTACAGTCTGAAACTTGCTTTATTATTTCTCCCCAGTTTAGGTAAGGTAATAATCCCCAGACAGACACAGTACCTTCTGTCTACCTTTCTTCCTGTCACATTTGCTCATTAAATATGTTTTAGTATAATAATAAATTGCTATCCACACTAAACGTGCTTCATCATAATTTTGCTTCATGCTGAATTCATAAAATGGCCACAGTCCTTGCCAGGCAGTCTGTAGAACAAACAGCAGCTACCGTGTTGCGGGAACTAACGCAAGGTCAAACCCTCAGTGTTGGGAAGGATAAAATACTGCCTCTCGGAGAATATTGTTTTGTGTTTAACGTGATAAAAGAAAAGGCCTACAAGACTCTCTGTAACATAGTGGTGGTGGTGTTGTTTTTAAATAAATATTTTAATTAACACATTGGGAAGCCTGAGACAGAAAGCCAAACATCGAGGGGGGTGGGGCTCCTCAAGCAGCCAGAGGACAGGATCCCAGCACGGGCCACAAGCTCCTGTCTGTCACTCAGCCTTCGTGTCAGGCCAGCACCTGCAAACCCGAGTTTTACTGGAAACTTCTCTTCAGCCCATTGTACTAGGCCAATGACAGGGGTGTGTTTGTTTTGTTTAGGCAATGATGTTTTTAATGTTCCATGAACAAAATGATCTTTTAGAAATATCTGCAAGCCCATCATTCAGATAGACTGCAACAACAACGCTTCAGGCACAACACAAACAATAGTCCTACTGTCCCCAAGGAAACGGGTAAGAGACTGTGTCACTCAGAGGAAGGTGTACCTTTTTGCAGTTGCCTGGAAGATTTTCCTTCTTTTTACCCTATTTCCTTTGCCAGTTGGTCCCAGGACAGGGTGCTAACATTTGATGAGTGGCTATGAGGCCATACCGCGTCCCAAGCACACTCTATCCTTATTTAATCCTCAAAACAACTTATGAGACAGGAATCACTTTCTGCATTTCAGATGAGCCACAGCAAAGATAATTAAATTGTTCCAGGCTCAGAGATTCAAATTCACTTTTTTTGGCTCCAAACTCTACTTTCATTATTTCCTCTTCTCATCTCCCCAACACCAAACATAGTCCCGGGAAATGATTCTTGAGACTCCAGTCTGATAGAATTATCCCACCGTAGAGAAAGTCAAAATTTAGTTAACAATTTAGAAGTTTATTCCTTATATTATAGAAGGACTTTTGCACCTTACAGGGTATTTGCTAAAGAGTCCATTTAAATTGAAACCTTCATTGGTATAACCAAAATTTCAAAACTATAACCACCTTAAAAGTTTGTGAAGTATCACAAGAATGGAAAAACAAGCATGACATGTACTCACCATCAAACTGGTATTACCTTATCAACACTTACATGCACATATAGCAGTAACATTCACCGGGTGTCGGGCAGGTGGGAGAGGGGAGGAGGGGAGGGTATATCCACACCTAATGGGTGTGATGCACACTGTCTGGGGGATGGACACACTTGAAGCTCTGACTCTGGTGGGGCAAAGGCAATATATGTAATTTAAACATTTGTACCCCCCTAATATGCTAAAAATAAACAAATAAAAATTTGGATTCTTTTACTTCTGTTTTTAATGATTCTTCTCTTGAACAAAGGGAGATGTCAGTGTAATGAGATACTAGCATGCTTTCCCCCTAAACAAGTGGACATCTGATCAAATGTGTCAGTTTTAACTCTAAGCATACCTCGAAGACTGAACTATTGCTACATGTTATACACCTAAAAGGAAATAAGATGCCTGACTAATGGTGAATTAAAATTACATTAGACCCTAAACACAGTCACTTCATGTCTTTAAAAACTCTTCCATTTCATTGGCCTAGTGTGGATCCTGTGGGCTTACATGAGACCTGCAATTCCTTCCTCTACGAGTCTGTAAAAGACAGGCATCATCGTTTCTTAGTGTCATGGGCTTTGGAAAATGTACAGTCATGATCCAAGACGATGTTTTTAAATTCTTAAAAACATCTTCTCCACAGCAACGCATTTCCCTAGTATGTGGCTTCATTAATTCAGCAAATGATTATTTGTGCTCACGTCTTGGGCAAGTGCTCAGAAACAGCCATAAACAGAGCTGGCAGGGCATTTGCCCTTGTAGAGTTTACATTCCATATCAGCAAATTTTTCCCAGAAAAGGGTAAGATAGAAAGTGGTTTAGATTTTGTAGGTCATATAATCTGTAACACAACTGCTCGATCTCGTCATTGTAGCACAAGAGCAGCCACAGTAACAGAAAAATTAATAAGCATAGCAGTGTACCAATGTACGGTTGTTCGTAAAACAAGCAGTGGGCCAGACATGGCCCGTGGGCCATCATTTACTAATCCCTAATTAGTAATTACTAATCTAATTGCTAATTAGATTTCATGTTGCTACTGGTCTTGTCTTTTATTTATTTCTTGTTTTGGGACTTGTTAATAAGGGCCATTCTCACTGGAGATAAGTAATATCTCATTGTGCTTTTGATTTGCATTTCCCTGATGATTAGAGATGTTGAGCATTTTTTCATATGTTTGTTGGCCATTATTCTGTCTTCTTTTGGAAAGTTTCTGTTCATGTCTTTTGCCCACTTTTTGATAGGGTTGTTTATTTTTTCCTTGCTGATTTTCCTGAATTCTAAATAGATTCTACATATCAGCCCTTCATCGGATGTGTAGCTTGTGAATATTTTCTATGGGTTGTCTGTTTGCTCTCTTGACAGTTTCTTTGGCTGTGCAGAAGCTTTTTAATTTGATCAGGTCCCATCCATTTTTGTTGCTGCTGTGATTGCCTTTGGGGTTTTCTTCATAAATTCTTTGCCTAGGCCAATGTCTAGAAGAGTATTTCAAACGTTTTCCTCTAGAATTCTAATAGTTTCACACCTAAGGTTCAAGTCTGTTACATAGCATGAGTTGATTTTTGTCAAAGGTGAAAGGTGTGGATCCTGCTTCAGTCTTCTACATGTGGCTATCCAGGTTTCCCAGCACCATTTATTGAATAAGGATTCTTTTCCCCAGTGTATGTTTTTTTCTGCTTTGTCAAAGATTAGATGGCTATACGAGGATGGTTTCAAATCTGCGTTCTCTGTTCTGTTCCACTGGCCAATGTCCCTGTTCTTGTGCCAGTAATAAGCTGTTTTAATTACTATAGCCTTGTAGTATAGTTTGAAGTCTGGTAAATTGATACCTCCCATTTTGTTTTTATTGCCTAGGATCGCATTTGCTATATGGAGTCTTCTCTGGTTCCATACAAAGTGTAAAATTACTTTTTGTATATCTGTGAAAAATGATGATGGTATTTTAATAGGGATTGCATTGACTCTCTAGGTCACTTTGGGTAGTATAGACATTTTAACAATGTTGATTCTGCCGACCCATGAGCATGGTATGGTCTTCCACCTGTTTACATCCTCTGCTATTTCCTTCTTCAGTGTTTCATAGTTCTGCCTGTAGAGGTCCTTTACCTCCTTAGTTAAATATATTCCTAGGTACTTTATTTTCTTTGTTGCTGTTTTGAAGGGAATTGAGTCTTTTATTTGGTTCTCACGTTGACTGTTGTTGGCATATATGAATGCCTCTGATTTGTGTGTATTGATTTTGTATCCTGAGACTTTACATAATTCATTTATCAGTTGAAGGAGTCTCTTGGTAGAATCCTTGGAGTTTCGTAGGTATAATATCATGTCGTCAGCAAAAAGTGAGAGTTTGATCTCTTCTGCTCCCATTTGGATGCCGTTAATTCCGCTCTCTTGTCTGATTGCTGTCACAAGGATTTCCAGCACTATGTTGAATAGAAGTGGAGATAGTGGGCAACTTTGTCTTGTTCCAGTTCTAAGCGGGAATGCTTTCAATTTTTCCCCATTCAGTATGATGTTGACTGTGGGGTTGTCATATATGGCTTGTATCATTTTTAGGTAAGCCCCGTCTATGCCTAATTTTGTTGAGCGTTCTTATCATAAAAGGGTGTTCAATTTTGTGAAATGCTTTTTCTACATCGATTGAGAGGATCATCTGGTCTTTGTTTTTACTTCTGTTTATATGGTGAATTACATTTATAGATTTGCATATGTTGAACCATCCCTGCATCCCTGGGATGAAGCCCACTTGGTTATGATGGATTATTTTCTTGATAAGCACCTGGATTTGATGGGCTAGGATTTAGTTGAGAATTTTTGCATCTATATTCATAAAGGATATTGGTGTGTAGTTTTCTTTTTTTGTTGCATCTTTTCCTGGTTTTGGTATCATGGTTATGTTCACTTCATAAAATGTGTTGGGGAGGATTCCATCCTTCTCGATGTTGTGGAATAATTTCTGCAGGATAGGCACCAGTTCTTCTTTGTAGGTGTGATAAAATTTGGCTGTGAAACCATCTGGTTCAGGATTTTTCTTTTTAGGAAGGTTTTTTATTGCTGTTTCAATTACAGTACTTGATATTGGTTTGTTCAAGAATACTATTTCTTCCTGGTTGAGCCTAGGGAGGCTGTGTGTTTCTAAGAATTTGTCCATTTCCTCCATATTTTCCAGTTTGTGTGATAGAGGTTTTTGTAATATTCATAAATTATATCTTATATCTCCGTGGCATCCGTTATAATTTCTCCTTTATTTTTCCTGATGGAGCTTATTACAGATTTTTCTTTTCTGCTTTTCCTTAGTCTAGTGAAAGGTGTGTCAATTTTGTTTATTTTTTCAAAGAACCAACTTTTTGTTTTATTAATCTTCTGTATAGTTTCCCTGTTGTCAATTTCATTTAGCTCTGATTTGATGTTAATGATTTCGCTTCTTCTGCTGGGTTTGGGGTTGGTCTGTTCTTCTTTTTCCAGCTCTTTGAGACGATTCATTAGGTTGTCTATTTGTGATCTTTCCGACTTTTGGATATAGACATTTATGGAAAAAAACTTTCCTCTCAGGACTGCTTTAGCTGTGTCCCACAGGTTTTGATAACTTGT
>VBSM01002608.1:60434342-60496148 GCA_008086735.1 Cheirogaleus medius
GATGGGTTCTCACTCTTGCTCAGGCTGGTCTCAAACTCCTGAACTCAAACCATCCACCCACCTCAGCCTCCCGGAGTGCTAGGGTTACAGGTGTGAGCCACCTCATCTACCTGACATTATTTTAAATGAAACTTTTTATTTTGATACAATTATACATTCACACAAATGTGTAAGAAATAATATAGAGAAATTCTGGGCACCTTTCCTCCCAGTAGTATATCTTTGAGAGCTACAGTATAATGTCACAACCAAAATATTGACATTGATACAGTCAGGATACGAAATATTTCCATCACAACAAGAATCCCTCATTTGCCTTTTTATACATGCACCCACTACCCTCCCTCTCCCCATTCCTTCCTTATCCCCTGGCAACCGCTAATCTCTATTTCTGTAATTTCCTCCTCACCTCCATAACTTTAAAGGGTTAGAAGACAAATTTTTCCTACTGCCGTTGCTATTAACACAGCACAGTCACATCTTACTCTGCAGTTGGATTCTAAGGCTGGTCAATAGGTTAAAACTTGGTTGCATATAATCAAATTTATCTTTAACAATTCTTAGAAAGTCATCACTTCGTAGATACACATAGCAACTCACTCTAAATGCAGGAGAGCCAGCACTTCCTCCAGTGGTAGACCAGACGGCTTTGTGTCTGTTGAGCACCTAAAGAAGTCATTTGCTCATATCCAGATTATGTATCTTTAAACACTAGAAGTGCACTCAGAACTTCAAGATAAAAATCATGTGTTGAACGAGGCTACCAAAAAGACAACAGCTGCAGCTTCCTATCTCAAGTGCCTTAGGCCTTAAGTCTGCGGTCCCCAGCACCCTGGCCTGTTCAGAACCCAGCGGCAGAGCTCTGACTCCCCCTGCAGCTCCGCCTCTTCAGCCCCCCTGCCCCAGCCCCTGGTTCCCACCCCCCGCCCTGGCAGTTGAAAAATTGTCTTCTACAAAATTTAGGGGATCCCCACAGCAGGTACGCAGAGCTCCGTCTCTACAAAAACTAGAAAAATCAGCCAGGTGTGGTGGTACCTGCCTGTGGTCCCAGCTACTCAGGAGGCTGAGGCAGGAGGATCGCCCAGAAGTTTGAGGTTGCAGTGAGCTATGATGATGTCATTGCACTCTAGCCCAGATGACAAAACCAGACCCTGCTCAAGAAAAAAAAGGATATATAATGCTTGGTATTAAATATATCGGTCCTCTGGTTATCACTGGAGTTTTTACAACACAATTCACTGTCTTGGTAAAGCTCATCTAACTCAGTAGAAATAATAAAACTGCTCTTACAACTGCATCTGTTATTCAAAAACAAAAAACATTCTTTCCGTTAGTAGACACTATATAGCTTTAATATTATAATTTTTGGCACACTGCATGAAGACTCTTGTCTAAAATTGGATATTTGTTTTGTACATTAAGGAGACAAATAAGTTTGATTTTTGTTTTGTTTTGTTTTTTTTCTTTCATGCAGCACAGAATGCAACATCTATGGAAAGAATCAATTATCTCCAATACTAAGAGCTTTGTTGTCTTCTTCTGTGACTCTCAAAGACCTTGGCTACCATAAAATAAATCTGTGGGGTTTTTCCTTTCCTTACGGCAGGCATTATTCAGAGGGAACACTCTGGTATGCCAAGTTTTCACCCAGAGGGAATTTTTACAGTCAAGTTACAGCCCTCTTAAAATAGGGTTATAATAGAAAACACCAGTAGACAAACAGTAGTCACTTTAGAATTTCCCTTTAATAGCAGGATAAGCGTTGGCTATTTCTCCCTAGGAAATATTTGAAATACCTAAATGTGTTCCACCTTTTCTCAGCCACGCACCTTCTAAATAATTTCCTAGTACAAGTGAAGGTTTGTGACTAGAAGAACAGCATGGGCTGTCTGGAATGTTTCCTCGGATTTCTGCAGTAAGCTTATGCCCTTCACATCAGTCATTCTTAACATGAAAGAGACTTGATTTAACTTCTGCCCAGCAGTACACCCTTGGATGGTTATGAAATGGAAGCTTATGTTCAATGCATGAGCTTGATCCTCAGTCTGAGCCTCCCCCAGGGGAAGTGCAGCCCTCTCCGCTTAGCCTTTGCTGTGCACCGTGGTTGTGGCTCTTTTTTAGCACACATCTCAGGCTGCCTTACAGAATAATTCTCTTGAATATGTCCATTTTTCTCACCAGATTCCAAGCTCTCCAGAACAAGAACATTATTCCCTGCAGCATCTACAGTAGAGCTTGGCACAGGTAAGAGCTCAGAAAGTACGCGTGAGAATAAAGACCCTGGGAGTGTTTACTGCTGTAAGTGAAAAAGGTCTGAGATAGCAGACTTTGGAAATTCAGAGGACTGGGGAACTTTTTAATGCAATGGTGGGAACATAAAAAACTGAGAGGTATTTTAAAAGGGAGACAAGAAGGAATAGGAAAGGAGTAGCAAGCTGAACCTGAAGACAAATGGGTGAACAATAAGAACACTAAATCTGGAATTAACCTAAGGGTGACTTCCAATGTTAGTGCAGGGCTTTGGTGGCTGAATTTTATCTGCTGCAAGTAGAAGCCCTGGAATCTGGGGAATTTGCATTAGCATGAATTCTCCAAAAAAGCTAAAGAGGTCCCAAGTTAGTAGCACCTAACTCCCAGCTCTGAGGAAAAGCAACACAAATCCTCTCTGAAAGGAAGTACTGCCAATTTAGAGTAACATGATTCTTGGAGCTTAAGTTGAATCAAAAAGGAAATCATAATAGCAACAACTAAAAAATCACCAAACACTCAAGGAAATAAGCAGTTATAAGTGAATTCAGTAAAAACAAAAATCCATAGATTTAGTGTCTTGATGATTTCAATATTAGAATAATTCTAAGATAGAAAATATAAAATATGCCTGCAATGTTTTTTGAAAAGATGTAGTTCTTTGAATTATCAAGCAACAACAGGCTTTATAAAATGTAGGAAAATTTAAGTAAGAATCAAGCCAACTTTTAGAAATTAAAAATATAAGCATTTAAATTTAAAAATCCATTGAAGTATTGGACAGCCTATTATATATAGCTGAAGAAAAAATAAGAGAACAGGGCAATAGACATTTAAAAGTTACTCACAATGTGGCACAGAGAGTAGAAAGCATGGAAGATAACATGGGAAGATTAAGAAACATCTGATTTAATTTTTAAAGGAGAAGAAGAGAAAGAATGGAGGAGAAGCAATAGTCATGAAGATAATTGTCAATGATATTCCATAATTGATGAAAAGCAAGAATCTTCAGATATAGGATGCAAAACTCAGCATAGACAAAAACAAATCAACACCTAGACATATTGTAGTAAAACAGCAAAATGCCAATGGCAAAATAAAGAATTATAACATATCCAGAGAAAAAAGACAAATCACCTACAGAAAAACAATTGGATGGGCAGCAAGATTCTCAACAGCAGTTGTAAAAGCGAGAAGACAGTGGAAGAATGCCATCAAATTCTACAGCACAATGTCAACCTAAAACTATATTCAACAAAATATCCTTTAAGAATGAGGAGAAAATAAGTACCTGTTTAAATAAACAAATACTAGAATAGTTTACCCAGCAGACCTTCACTAATTAAACTTTTAAAAGACGTATTTCAGGAGATAAGAAAACTGCTTAATAAAGAAGATCTAGAGGCAAGAAGAAAATGAGAAAAAAGAAATCGTAAAATGCATATGTAAATCTAAACAAACATTGTATACAATAATAATGATGTTCATGTCTAATGTTGTTGAATAAAAAAACTAAAACAATGGAAAAAAATAGAAGGTAATTTGGAGGTGGGTTATCAGGATAACAAGTATTTTTAAGTTTTTATATGGCTTGGGAAAACACTTGGCTAAGACTGACTTTGGAATTTGTTAAGGTAAATATACATAGTAAAATTTCAGGTGTCGCCATTACAAACATAGACATATTCTATATCCAATAAACAAGTGGAAGGAAGAATAGAATAAGAAAATTAAAAAAAATTCAAATAATTTGTACACAGAGTGAAATAAACACAGAAAACTCAGCATATAGAAAAACCATAAAGTAATATGATAGAAACAAATCCAAATTTATTAGTTAAAAAAATGTAAATGAATTAAGTTGTTCAGCTAAGGGATAGAGATGGTAGAGCTGTATGCTATTCACAAAATAGAGTTTAAAAATGAGGACATGGAAAAGTTGAATGTAAAAAGATAAAAGTTGAAAATAAAAATACACACACACACACACACACAATGTCAAAATGAACCAAAGAGAGCAAGGTTCTATATATTAATTCAGAAAAAAAAATATGCTTAAGAAACACAATTTTTTAAACAAAATGTGTCACTGTTGTAAAAGGTTTTTCTCAACAGAAACACGTAAAAATTCAAAAAACTGTGCATCAAATAGAGTCTCAAAATATATAAAACTGCAAATAAAAAGTAAAAAATGCATCATTATAGTGGAACATTTCAATACATATCTCTTCACAATTGATAGCTCAAACTGACAAAAAACTTGGTAATTATAAAACTTTAAATCACAACATGCTTAACTTCAAATTTTAGATCTAGCCATAACACAACCAAGCTAGAAATTAGTAAGGAATAAGTTAAATATTTTAAAAAATTCATATAGACAAAAAAAGACTTCTAAATAACTCATAGGTCAAAAATTTATAATAGATATTTTTAAACACTTACAAATAAATGATAACTTGGGGGAGAAAAGCACCAAAAGAAAGACAAAAACAGATACTGGAAACTTGGAGGAGGTACTTGCCACGCATATAACCGAAATGGGTTGGTATTCAGAATATATAAAGAAGTGCCGCCAATCAGTAAGACAAGCAAACAGATGGAGAAAGTGGACAAAGATATAAACAGTTGTTGTAGAGGAAAGGAAACAAAACTGGCAAATAAACCCATGAAAAAAGCTCATCATTCGCAGTCAGGGAAACACTAAGTAAAATACAATGAGATACCATTTTCCATCCATTAGAGTGGCAAATAGAAGAGGCCTGACAACACTAAATGTTGGCAAGAGTGTGAAAGAAGAATCTACCACTCGATTAATAAGAGTATGAATCCATACAACTGCTTTACAATACAATTTTGCATTATTTTGTAAAGTTGAACTTGCAACCAAAAATTACAGTGCCAGGTATATACTAGAGAAACTCTCGCATATGTACAACAGGAGACATATACACAATTATTCAGAACAAAATTCTTGTAGCAAAACAACTAAAAATAAATGAGATTTATACTTAGGATATGATTAAATTGTGGTTTATTCAAACAGTGGAGTTATACTGCTATGAAAATGAATTAACTGTAACTACTATGAGCGGGGATAAATTTTAGAAACATGTTGAGCAAAAAATGAGTAAAGTATGGCAAAATTTTTATTATACTCAAATAAAATCAAAACTAAGTATATAGTGATAAAAGCACATGTGTTTTACATCTGTGGTAAAAAGCTATATTTTAAAAAAACAAGGGAGAGAGTTGAGAGTTGGGGAAGAAAGAGTAATAACTGTTAACAGGTACAGTGTTTCTTTTGGGGGTGATGAAATGTTCTAAAATTGATGGTGTTGTTGGTTGCACAACTCTGTGAATATCCTAAAAACACTGGACTGTGCCCTTTAAATGGGTAAATGGTATGGTATGTGAATTATATCTCTGTAAATCCATTTAAGGAAAAAGCAAGACAATGATTAAACACAGAAGTTTAGGAGAGTGGTTGCCTTTTGTAACAGAATGATGGGGATGAGGAAAATATACATAGATAATTTCATGGATGCTTGTTGTAGTTTTATTCATGCTTATAAGTATATATGTGTGTATATTATTCCACATATATCAAATATTATGTAAATAAAACTACTATGAATAAAACAAACATATTTCCTCTAGAGAGACCTTATTTTGAGCTTTCAGAAATTCACATGCAACAAAGCTTTAACTCTGTAGAAGTGACTCACACCACAATTCTTATTTATGGAATAATTGAGTTGATATGAACAAAGAGAAATAGATTCCAAACACTAAAGTCCTTAGGTATATAAACCTGCCCATTATAATGAAAAAGTCTAAATACTCTCTAGGATTATAACAAAACACGGGACACTTAGATTACCAATTTGCCCTTGGAAGCATTTATAAGTGAAGCTGACTCATAGAAAGCCTTTCTACATGAATGTTTCCATTGGATTTGAAAAAGAAGTAAATGCTTTTAACTTTTATTTAAGATTGTTGCAGGTGGCCTAAAGGCATGGAAAACAGGACTGTCCTAATCTGGCTGAAGTTCAGCTACAAATTCTGCAATGTTTTACTTTTTTCTATGTTCCCAAAGAATATTAATTGTTTCACAGAAAGAATAAAATTGAAAATATTGAGAATTATATCTAAATTGTACTAGACCAAAAATAGTTTTAAATTATGTCGTCCTCTGTGTCTTTGATTTGTATGTCCAGAAACAATAAGAAATGTTGCTTCTAAAGCAATGACGATTTCCCACCAATCTCAGCCACACCCATTTAGAACATTATACCTATGGTACACCATAGTTACACAACTGTATCCATATGATATATAAATGTACTCATATGGTATACAGGTGTACCATAGAGCTATTGCTCTTTCATCTTGTTAAATGTAGATGTATATAGAAATATATATGTATGTGTGCATATATGTATACCATATAGCTAGCTCTTTCATCTTGCTAAATAAATGCCCTGGTTATATAAACAAAATCATACATCTTTCCACCTCTAGAGGGTAGAGAGAAAGAATATATGTGTGTTTGTGTGTGTATATAATATATATATACATATATATATATCTTTGCCCAAATCTCCATTTCAGGTTTCTAAAATGAAGTAAAACACCTCCCTACCTCCAGCAATAGTAAACAAATAAAGCTCCTGAGACAAAACACAAGGTTCTACTCACTGCCACAACCATGCAGCAGTTGCGGGTTTAACCAAAACTCATCCCTCCTTTATAGCGAATCCTTAATGAAACCTCATGTCTATACAAATAAAATACAAAAGCCATGTCGAATATCATTTATGTGCATTGTTCCATTTGATATTTACCATAGCCCCACTATAAAGGGGGATTTGGTTTTACAGATGATGACACAGAGTCACAGAGACTTTAACGAACTCACAAAGATTCAATACAGCTGTGAAGCTGGAAGATTTTACTAAACTTCTCTGAGCCTTGATTTCCTTAACTGAAAACTGGGGATAACAATAGTATCTACCTCATGGAGTTGTTATAAAAATTGAATGTTAATATTTGTGAACAGCTTAAAGTGATGCTGTCATGTGACGTATGCTGTATGTTGCTGTTATTTTTATTATCTAGGTTTCAGAATTAGTGCTATTTTTATTATGCCTCACTAATGCTTATAGGTTACCTGGTTCCTGTTCTAAATTGGCAAAAATGTCACCTAGACTTGTTTCTGAATAATAAAATATTCGAGCTGGAAGACATCATGGAATCCAGTATTGCCCAACCTGTGATTCTAGTGTCCTGGGACCTACAAAGATGCAAGAGTACATGGCTGGGAGGCACAGAATTGGCTCTCGCAGCTAGCTTTCTCATTTCCAATCTTCAGTGTTTCCACATCAACTAACAGAATTGACCAAAAGGCTCTAGAATCCTTTACTCCTGAGAATTGGTCTTATACTTGTTTACCCCAAAATGCCTCCATAGAACCTTTGAGTTTCCCTTGATCTAGTAGCTTGGTCTTCAGATGATCTAATCCCTCTGTTAAATGTTTTGCTTAGCAGTTTGCACACCTAAACTGCTGTCTTCACCTCTGTAAATTTCTACAGTGTATACATTTGTTAGACTACAAGGATGTCCAGGTAGAAGACTTTGCACAACAGTGGCCTTTTTCTGTCATTGCCAGAATTTTACCTTAAAGATCTAAAAATGAACATGGACTTTGTAAAATATTGTCTTATGAAGACTTGACCACTGTATTCTTTTCATGTCTCTCTCTCTCTCTCTCTCTCTCTCTCTCTCTCTCTCTGATATATGAGAGAGAGAGAGAGGTAGGTAGGTAGATAGAGTCTTGCTCTGTCCCCCTGGCTAGAATACAGTGGCATCATCATACCTCACAGCAAGCTCAAACTCCTGGGCTCAAGTGATCCTCCTGCCTCAGCCTCCCAAGTAGCTGGGACTATAAGCTTGTGCTACCACACCTGGCTAATTTTTCTATCTTTTAGTAGAGATGGGGTCTCGCTCTGGCTCAGGCTGGTCTCAAGCTCCTAAACTCAAGCAATCCTCCCACCTTGGCCTCCCAGAGTGCTAGGGTTATAGGTGTGAGCCACCATGCCAAGCCTGTATATTTTTCTTACATGGTAGGCCAAATAATCTCAAAGTGATTCACATTAGTAAAATTTATGTTATCATTTGAGCAACTCCAACATAGTCTGTGAGCACTAAACCTTTTCCTCTTGCATTTATGAAGAGTCTTAAATTCCACCGAAAAAGATGCAGTCCTTTCTCGAAGGTGGGTCTGTCTTTCAGAGTCCCCCTGTTAAAGTGCAAATGCCCCTCAGAAAGCAATCACCTCTAGGCAGCAGTTTAGTATGACACAGTGTCAGTTGGGCTCAGGTCCCTGGTCTGGAGAAATCTGATTCAAGATAGGGCCACCAGTGGGGGTGGCAAGGGGAGCAGGTCAGACGGGGACGACCCTGGGAGTAGAGGGGAAGCACATATTTACCGAGAGGAAAGAATCACTGAGGACATTGTAGGGAGAAGGGAGATCAAGCAAAACCATTCTTCTCTCATTTCACAATATTTTGAAGGGGTGGGTAATGCAAAGAAGCTGAGAGATTTGCTTACCATGGCAGCAGAACAAGGCAATTTTGTGGCAAGGCACTCCGAAACTCATAGGTCACCATTCAGCTGGCTGGGCACCATGGGTTTGCAGCTCTCATAAAAAGTGTATTAAAACAGAACAAAAGGTTTATTGTCCTGTATTGTTGAACACAGCATTTCTAGAATAATAGATTAGATGCCTCTATGAGCTTGGCGAGGGAAGCATATGGATGAGAAAGATTTCCCACTGATCTTTGATACATGTCTAGACTCCCTGAAGCAACTTAATGGGCACCTTGAGATTCAAGCTGGGAGATGTTTTAATATTTATCTTTCTTAATTATAAAGGTGATACATTTTCATCATGAAAAATGGAGAAATTGAAAATGACAATAAAACACCATTTCTTATTCATCAAATAGGCAAAAATTGAAAAGCCCAACAATAGCAAATGCTGTCCAGGATGCAGAGAAATAGAAACTCTTTCATACTGCTAGAAAGAGTAGATTTTAAAGCAACTTTGGCAAGACCAAGGAAAGTCAAAGATGTATATACCCTTTAACCCAGAAACTCTACCGCTAAGTATCCACCTAGAGAAACTCACACTTTTACACAACAAAACATGTACAAAGATGTTTATTGTAGTACTTTTTGTAATAATAAAAGAGTGAAAACAATCTATTCTGCAGTAGGGATAGACATAATTATGGAATAATATAGAAAAGTTAAAATTAATGAACTACATCTATGGAAATCAACATGAGTGCTTATGAAAGACTTTTTAAAATATTTTTAAAGAGCAAGTTACAAAAGGATATGTACAGTATGATATCATTTAGTTATAATATTAATACATATTATATATATTGTTTAGGATACCTACATGCACAGTGAAAATATAAGACATACATGAGAATGATACACAATATATTAAATGGGTTTACTTAGGCTGTCAGTGACAAAAACTCTAAAATGATAGTGACTTAAATACATTACAATTTCATTGGTTTGTCACATAAAAGTCCAGATAAGTTGCTTAGGGCTGATATGCCAACTCTGCAGGCATGAAGAAAGCAGGGTTCTTCTATCTTGTGTAGCTCTACCGTCCTTGATACGTAGCTTCTACTTGGTGGGCCAAGACAGCTCCAGCCAGCATAAAGAACAGAGAAAGAGGAGCAATCCCCCTCCCTTTAAGGAATCTTCCAGGATGTAGTGCATATAACTTCTACTTTAATTTTATTGGCCAGAATTTAGTCATATGGCAAAACCTGTGAAATGTAATGTTTATTCCAGGCAAACATGTGCCAAACTAAAACTCAGAGGTTACTTCTGCAAAGCCAGAGAAGAAGGAATAGGAGTGGGACCAAAGCTGTTACCTATAATGTTGAATTTCATGTATGTTTTAAAGAAAGATCTGAAGGAAATATGGCATATTACTAGCATCTGTTTAATCTTTGTGATGGGTGCATAAGTATCAGTTTCATGATTTTCTGAACTTTTCTGTTTCTTTGAAATTTTTATAATTTAAAACGAAAACACTACAAAGACAAACCATTGGCCATAGTTCCCCACACACATTACATATACATACACAAGAAAACACTAGCATTAACATTTTGATGGCCAGGGCTTCAATTTTCTCCTATACATATTTTACACAATTGCATCTTTTTTTATCATTTTATTTTTTTATCTTTTTTATTTCAGCATATTATGGGGGTACAAATGTTAAGGTTACATATATTGCCCATGCCCCCCTCCCCTCTCGAGTCAGAGCTTCAAGCGTGACCATCCCCCAAACGTTGCACATCTCACTCATTGTGTTTGTATATACCCATCCCCTCCTCCCCCTCCCACCTGCCTGACACCCGATAAATGTTATTCCTATATGTCCACTTAGGTGTTGATCCGTTAATACCAATTTGCTGGTGCATCTTTAATACTTATATATTTTTAACCTGCTTTTTAATTTATTGTATCATAAGTGTCTTCCATGGCTTTTAAAATTCTTTTAAAAGATGATATTTAATGGCTATCAGGTAATCTATCATGAGGATATATCATAATTTAATTAACCCCCTATTGTTGAACATAATGATTTTAAGAAAATTTAGGTGTACTTTATATTTATGGACTTTAAATGTACATATTTTATCTTTTATTACTTTGTGTCTGGATATTATTCATTTGAAAATGGAAATAATTATTGATATCCCCATCCATTTAGTTGCACTTCATTGCAGAAATGGTTTTTGTTTTGCTTAAGTGATTTTCATTTCCTTCTTTCAAGTAGTATCTGTCCCAGACAGAGTCTTTGGACCAAATTTCTCAGAATCAATTGAAAACCTCTGAGACCAGATCTTCTTCCCAAGCATTTCCTTGGCTCTCATGGGACTTCCACTGATTTCAGGTGAAACTCACAGCTCGACAGGAGCTCACAAACATCAGAGAAGCACACGAAGGGACTCTGGCCCGCGGAAACAGTAAAAGCCCACAGTGCTCTGTGTTCCCATCTGTGCGAGGCCTGAGCAATATTTTGGTACAACTGATGAATGTGACCAAGGTGCTCATTTTTTTTCAAACACTAAATTCGTTTCTATGTATGAGAAGAATGATTCTCTTTTTCACTTTCTCTTGTGCACTCATTCTCTCTTGTGCGCTCTCATTCTCTCTCTCATGCATTTTTAATAATCTTCCATTTAGACAATGCATAAGAGATGCCTTCTGGAGCCACTTTAATGGATCACACTTGTCATGAATGCATCCAAATGTACTTTAGAATCTTGTCTAGATGCTAACACCATGAGCCAGAATTTAGTGATGCACTTTCCATCTGATTCAAGAAGATAGTGGCCAGGCATCGTGGCGCACAACTGTAGTCCCAGCTACTCTGGAGGCTGAGGCAGGAGGGTCACTTGAGCCCAGGAGTTATGGGCTTCTATGATCACACCTGTGAATAGCTATTGCACTCCAGCCTAGGTAACACAGCAAGACTCCATCTCTTAAAAAAGAAAAAAAAAGAAAAAGAAAAGAAATAAAAAGAACACAGAAAAGATACTATTACTACAAATTCTGAAAGAACTTATTCAAGTAAAAACTTTCCAAGAAATTCTAAATTGATTAATTCATTCATTCAACGAATATCTATCAGCTCCATTTCTGGTGTTCCAGAAATGCACAGACAACCGTGGGAGGTGTATATGAAAGTAAACAATTAAGATATGTAACACCTGATTAAGGAAAGTGCAAGGTGCTATAGGAGTATCAGTTTAAACGTGTGTATGTGTGTGTGTGTGTGTGTGTGAGTGTATGTGTAAAACAAAGACCCGGCTCTTTTCTTTGCTAGGTAATAATATATTGTTACTCAAGTACACTAAGAGAAACACACAGACTTGCAGGCTCTGCCCAATAATTCTATAGGAGCAAGTATTCCTTTCGGGAGCCACTCTTCACTTTCTTACTCCTTCCCAGGTATTCACAAGTGCTGCTCCACCCTCACCATCACCGTTGATCTGTGTGGATTCTGACTACATGTCCCCACAACCTGGGGGATTCATCTTCCAGGAAACCTTCTCTGAGTTGTGTGGCATCCCAGATCTTCCCAGTCACATCACTACTACACCTCTAGCACAGGGGCTTGTAGAGGGATTCTACAGCAAGAAACATGTAGAAAAAATTGGATAAATTCAGCTCATGCTTGAATTATCTTTAGCCAGGTTTTCAAAAATGAACATGGTAAATGAAGCCCACGGGAAGGACTCAATAAATATCTGTTGAGTGAAAAAAAAATCAATCAATTATTCTGCTTCTGGTTTCCCCTTAGCAGAGTGCTGAGCACATAGTTTTCAATAAATTGTCAATTGATTTCCTTCTGTAGTACAAAATTATGAATGTATCAATAGAAATTTTTTAACTAGGTGTTCTTTTTCTAATGATTTAGCTTGGTGATTTTTACATAATATGTATTCAATTAGATAGGGAATGTTTGGCAGTACCTTTTTAGAATTTGTTAGTCAGGTCCACCTCCCAATTTTGAGATAATAGATGTAAAACTTTGTTAAAAAGAATCTCGGTCCAAGGTTCCTAGGAGGCTCACCTAGGGTAGAACCCACCCCCTGGAGTCCAGTCTATCCGAAGAAGGCAAAAAGATCCTTGAATGTGTTATTTGATGGTAATTTTCCTCAGGCACAAGGCACAGCACATCACAGCGTACCCTAAGTATAAGATAATGTTCCCCAAATTGCACTCATACAAAAATCTACAATGAAGTATCCTTCTCCTCCTCTCCTATGGGCTCTACTGTGTTTCTTAAAAATTCAAATGTTGAGGTTCTGACCCTCGGCACCTCAGAATATAACTGTATTTGAAGACAAGATCTTTATAGAGGAAATTAAGTTAAAATGAAGTCACTAGTCTAGGCCGTAACCCAATATGACTGGTGCCCTTATGAGAAAGGAGATCGGGACACAGACATGTGAAGACATGGGGAGAAGAAGGCCATCCACAAGCCAGGAAGAGGGGCCTCACCAGAAACTAATGCCTCAACATGGACCTCCCAGCCTCCAGAACTATGACAAAATAAATATCTGTTGTTTAAGCCACCCAGTCTATGGTACACCAGTATGGTAGCCCTCGCAAACTAATACATCTCCCATGGAAACTCCACATGAACTTCACACAACCTCATTGTCAATATTTTAATGATGAGCTGCTAGAGACCTACCAAAAGGTTTTAAAAATGGCATAGCAGTGACCTGGAAATTGACACCTCTGTCCCAATCAGCTTAATCACCCGCTGCTTGTGGAGAGCACCACTGGACAGAGCCCTCCTGCCCCACCCTATTCTCCAACACACAGTGTCACTGTTTATATCTGTCATAGCCCAAGCTGCAATCCCTAGTCATCTTGCTTTTTTGCCTGTCCCCCCCAACAAGAACGTAAGCTCCACAGGGGCGGGGTCCCTGTCTAACTTGTCCATGTCTGTTCCCTGATGCTTAGCGCAATGCCAGGCACAGAGTAACAGATACTTATTGAATGAGTCTACTATTTTTTGTTTTTTGAATCCCATCAGTGGGTACAAGCTCTATTTTTGACACATTAATGCAAACATAGATTTTTTTGGTTTTGTTTTCAATTCCTGAAGCGTTTGAAATACCCAGCTCAGAGACCTGGATTTGACTTCTTTAAAGAAGGCCGGGGTGACAACAGTCATCCTTGGCTCCCTGCGCACCAGCCCACCTGACAGCAGGAGCTCACCGTGTTTTAAATGATGGAGGCTGGGCGAGGGAGGGGATCAGGATGGGAGACCCATCAGAAGAATGATATTGCATTCAAAGGAGTGTTAAAAATGAAGCATGCGTTATAAATAATAAAACACACCCAACTGTGCATATTAAGTTGTAATTCGATCTCTGGCTTCTTCTGACATTGATAAACCACTCAAAGCCTCCCTCTCACCGTTCTGACGCCGCAAGTGGCTAACCCCTCTCGGTGGAATGTCTGCCTTATTATTATTATATAGGATCGTTTTACATTACTCTGCACGCGTGGAAAACAGGCAACGCGAGGCATGCCGAGCGAACCGAGCAACCCCAGATCTTGCTTAAAAGTAAGCCCCGCGGGTTAGGAAGGGTAGAATGCGCTTCGTGGACGGGGCATTAAGAGGCGCTGGGAGGACACGAGGCTCCTGGTCCTGTTGAAATATTCGGCCAAGTGTAAGAGGGACGCGACGCGCACAAGACGCGCATGAGGTATCCATGTCCTGTCGCTGCGGTTTGCCCTACTGAGCACGACTGAGGAAAAACCCAGTCCTGACAGAGAAACTGCGCTTTCCACGCGGGTCGAGGACGCCCGCGGCCCACCTCGGCCTGTCTGCAGGGAAAGCGGCCCTCACAGCGGAAGTGACTGCCGGCCCCCGCTCCTCAGGAGCCCACGCGAGCTCTGCTTTGAGAGCCAGTCCTGCTGCCACTGGCTCCGCCGTCGCCGGGCTTTCCGGACAGCCGAAGCCCCAGCGAGCTCCACGCGGGGCCGGGCCGCGCTCGGGCGCACGGGCTCGGGGATGACTGCGCTCCGCTCCGCTCCGCTCTCCCCGCGCCCCGACCGACACCCCGCACGGCCCGGGCCGCCCGCGTCCTGCACGCCACAGCGGCGGGAGAGCCCCGCTCACGCTTGAATCCCGGAGTTTCCGATGAACTTTCATCACGAGAAGCGTCCGGAAATGCACACAAAACAACAGTTGGCAAGCGTTTGTCTCTGAGGGATGGGGTGGGAGGGGAGGCAGGAACTTGGAACTTTTACTTTGTATCTTTTTATAAAAAGCAATAGAGTTATAAGTGGGTTTTACTTCCTTTTGTGATTTTCAACTTTTTCATAAGAAATTATTTCCCAAAATAACTTTTAAATAAATGTTTAAAAAATTCTTTCACAGGCATGATCACATTTAATATTCTCCAGAACCCAGTGAGGTGAGTAGGATGGATGTAGCTCAGGGTCCACACTCACCCAGACTTGAGTTATGATCCCTCTTTTCAAATCTACCTAATATGGAATCTGATCACCTGATTTAACCGATACCGCAGACCTGAATACGTGATAACAGTACCCAATATGTCAGATCTTAGGAGAATTATATCAGATACAATGTATTCGTCGGTGTAAAAATGTTTGTCACATGAGAAGCAATCAATAATTAGAAGTCATCATCATTGTTATTACTATTATCATAATTGTTAGTATTCTTATGAGAGAACAGAGATAAGTCCAGGGCAACACAGCTAGCAATTGGCTAAGTCAAAACCAGAACCAAGTTCATTTTGTGGCCACCACAGGGTTAAATAGGACTGTCCGTGTCATTCACCCTTGAGTTTCAGATTGGAACAGGGCAGCCAAAGCCCTTTCTAGAATCAGCCTTGGAGAGAAAACCCTGTGAGATCCATATAGACATAGGCATGAGTCTGCTCAACCCTGAACACTTCCTGATCTAACCCACAGATGTTTTGCAACAAATAATGCTATCAAAATAATGCTTGGAAAAAATAATATCTGTGCCTAGGGGGCATGGCCCAAGAGAAAGATTTTAAGGAAAATGAACATTTATGTGGATAAACCTAAAAATAACTTTCCATTGAAGATTTTTGAAAGAATTTTGGGTTGCTCATAAAGAGAAACAACAATAAAAAAATAGTTTGAGTATTCCTCAAGGATGGTCTCTAATTTGGTGTTGACACAATTCCAAAATTTACTAGTATTTCACTGCACTTCAGGGATTCCTTTATTATTTTTTTTTATTTCAGACAGTCGGATTGATTACTAATCTTCTTAAACATCCATTACACCATTTTGGTTGAAGTCTAAACTATGTTCCGGGTCTTCCAGGTATTTCTGTTGGGGCTTGGGTATGCACACTGACCCTGCCTGACACCTGACAGAAGGACCAAGACACAGCAGCCAGGGCAGCACAGAGACCCCTGCCCATGTGTGTGTGGGGTGTCCTCTGCTTGGGAGCAAACACCACCTGGTGCTCTCATTCATTGCAGCCTGTGGTGACCCCTGACCTTTGTATGGTGTTAGACAGTTTACAGAGCACGTTCTTGTGCATTATTCTATGCCATTCTCTCCACAATCCAATAAAAGCCAAACATTATTAGCCCCATTTGTCAGTTGAAGAAACTGGAGGCTTAGCAAATTGAAGTGATTTTCTCTCGAGGCCACAGGCTAGTAAGGAAAGACATGGCTTGAACTTCATATTGGCACCCTTTCCACCGCAACTCAAGTGTTGTTTACATCTCTAATTCCAAAAAACAGAGAGTTTTCCATTTAACCTCTCCATGCCCCAGTACCACCACCAACACACTCTCATGCCCCTGCACACCCCCCTCTCCATACTAAGAAAGCTCAGGTAACAGCAAGCAACAGCAAAATCACCCGATGCCTGCTGGAGTCCTGACAACGTTGACAAAGTCCTTGGCAGGCCCTTCTATTTTCGTGATCAATGGTCCTGCAGCCAGGAACAAGCCTTGCTGGCTCTGAGCTGATCTCTGCTGTGCAAATGCACGCACGGTGTACACACTCCTTTATATTCTAAGCACAGAGAATGAAATAATTCTGCACCGTGTCCATTTTTGTGCTGTTAAGGCATACGGTTGCTTTGCAAGCAAAACAGTAGATCTTTCATTTGCCAGTGACATTCCACAAAGTGCTTATAATTCAGTGTTAGCTTATCAGCCGTCCAATCTCCCACTCCAGGGAATGTGTCAACCATCAAAAGGAGCGGAGGAGGTGTGCTGCATCTTAATGGCTTTCATGTCATCAGACTTACTTTCTTAAGGGCATTTAATCAATGAGGACAAGTAGTAGGCAGATTTTTAAATAAATGAGTCACTTTAGGTTAATCCACAGCACAGTTGAATGTATTTGTTTATGCAACTCCCAAATATGTCCCTCTGTTGCTCAGCAGAATTGATAATCTGTAAATCAAAACATGTTACAAGTAGTTTTAAACTATCCCCCAAGGAACAGCTTTATTTGACCTGCCTGAATGGGAGATGTCCAGGAGTTTCAGGTACAAGGGTGTTGAATGTCAGAGCTGCTCAGAATGCCTGAGTGAAATGCCAGTTCCATTTACAACAAAGCTTTCTATTCATTCTTCCTTCCTTTCTTTCATTAGCCAGGTGAATAATGTGCTTAAAAAAATGTGTTTGAAATGACAAAGAGGCTAGCAAAAAATGGCAAACTGGGAAGCAATTAGAACTGCAAGAATCTTAATTTATTCTTTCGGATACTATTACATGCAGAAGCAAATAAAAATTAAAAGTAGACTAGAATGATACTGATGGGGCTTGTACCACTTTGCATCGATTACACTGAGATACTGGCTTCTGTTTGTTCTCTTTGCTTTTTGCATCCTTAATTTGGCCCAGACAAACAGAGGGGCTGTAATTGTGTAAACTCAGGTCCCATGTCAAATAGAAATTTCTTTTGCCATCCGTTATCAGCTATCTGAACTGTCAAAATATGATCGTCACATCTGCTGGAAGTGTATTGGCCAGGTTGGATGTGAATGCAGTGTTGTTATTGTAGATTGATTTTCTTAATGCAGGCCATAAGCGTGCCCATGTGCAAGCTCGCAGGTCTTTTCAGTCCTTTTAACAAAGCTTGAACTGTGTTGACATTTGTCCCCAGGCAGCAATGTCCATTCAGAGTAGGACCTCTGCTGAGGCTTTTGTTGGAAACACTTAAATAATCTCTTTCTTCTTTCTTTGCTTTTTTTTTTTTTAAACAGAGAGTGTTTACCAAATAAGATTGAGACTGTATGATCCTTTTGACACTGCAGCTACCGAAAGTTATTAATATTCTGTGGGCTTCAGAGCAAGAATCTATTTAATGGTTTCAAGAATCATTCAAATCCCAGGCACAGCCTTAACTACAGCTTTTTATAGATAGCAAAGGATACCCAGATCTGTGTGTCTGTGACATTGCAGAGGACACTGGGGGTTGATGAAAGCTCACTCTATTATGTCTCTTTCCCCATTTCTTTACAGACAACCAAGGAGAAGATGGCTTTCTTGGACTTGGGAAGAGTCATTAAACTGCCAGTGCTTGTGAATGAGCATCAGAAGAAGAGATGATGCTCTTCATTTCATTTTATTTTACTGAAAATAGTGACATTTACATAATGATATATAATCTCTTTTCAGGCCTGGTAAGAACCCTGCAGGTTTTCAGAATGTTGCCTCTGCTTCTTTAGGGTGCCAGGACCTCAGAGTTTTTACGACATTCAGGGAGAGGCCCCCAGCCCTAAGTGTACCTATAAACATACGTAATAGCCAATTTACAAGAGAGCCGAGTCAGAATGGATATTCATGTGCCAGCTTGTAGTACAATTCAGCTTTCAATTCTGAGACAAATTAAATTCATTCTTGTGCATCCTAGTGGTAATGTACAATTAGCTTTCGGAAACTGTAATATATTTTCCTATCATATAGGAGCCATTGGAAATTTCAAGGGTAACCTCTCCAGTCCCCTTAACAGTAATCTTAAGTGTATATCTCCAAAGTTACATAAATCAAACCATTTGGTAAACCGTGTTGTAACCTTTTCAAACATATCTCCCTGTTAGCTTTAACACCATTATATCCCATTGTGATGAAAATGGACTTTCTGTATCCAACGATAATGAAAATAGCCACTTTATGCAGTTTCTGCATGCAATTATCCAGGCTTTTCTCAGACTCTAGAGAAATCTAAGCTAATTGCTTTGGGACTTTTCCTACATTTCCATAAATTCTTTGTTAATTTTTCATGAGAAACTGTTATTGCAGTCGCCCTTAAAGTTCCCATTGTATTCAATAATGTAAAGAAGCCATCACCGGAAAAGAACATTTGCTAGTGTCCCTGCCAGAGCTGGACTCCTCTTGATCCCTGTGTATTCTCAGGTGAGGTGGAGTGGGGTTTTTTCTCTCTCTCTCTTTTTTTGATACAAGTTTTTCTTCATCTGAGTTTACTCAAAGCCAATCTAAAAGCGGTTGTATGTGGTGCACAACCTTGTCATTACAGGACAAGAATTGAGTTTGCTTTATCTGACAGTTTGCTCTGGAATTGCTCATATACCTACTCATCAACCCCAAAGACAAAGACCTCTGTGTTAAGTGATAGAGGAGCAACTGAATGAGCCAAGTTTCCCAGGGATTGCTCTGAAATTACCTTAGATGTTACATTTGATTTATTGATTGCTTCAACTCAGAGTCACAATTTCTATAGCTTCAAATAAGCACTACCTAAGAACACCTCAAACACATGGCAGAGATTTTCGGGGATTTCTCAGCCTGATTCTCTTCTTTGAGCTCCCTTGGGTACAAGTGCACACCCTCTGGAACCACTAAGGGAGGACAATCTTCCCTCTCATTCTTAGGCAGGGCTGCATTAAACATGGTCAGACCAATCTGGTGCTCAAGACACTCAAAACAAACACACACGAGAAAGAAAGCAGTTTATCTATTAATTTATCCAAAATCAGCAATCGGAAAATCTAAAAAGAAGCTATTTTAATTTCAGAATATACGCAAGGCTTGTATTTTACAGTTTACATTCAAGTTTTATTTCAAACCACATGGGAGGTATGTATCAATTCATCAACCTATGCTCAAGATTTTTGCAGGTTACTGTATGTATGCTTTATCTCAATAAAACTGATATGGAGAAAAGCCCAAAAAAAGTCACCCAAATCTTTTCATTACTTTAGGTTTCTAAAGGCTTTGGTCTCTATGGGAAGGCAGTGAGCACTGGGGACGTTACCCTGCCACTTTCAGCCCACCTTGAACTCTAGGTTGGAGAATTGGGGTGACTGATTTCTAAGAAACGTGCCTGCATTCCCTGCAGGCTATAATCTCTTCTTGAAGATTATGAGAAGGAACTTGGCTATATTTAGGGCAGACCACACAGTGGCTACACTATACTCTTCATTTGGGCACACAAGTGTAGCAGTATAGCACAGGCCTGCCCACGTGTGACCTCAGAGCTGACCTTCCAGAGTGTGAAATTCACAAACTTTTTTTAATGTGGGCTTTTGTTATCCACAGGCAGTTTTGGCAGTCCACATGTGAAAACTGCCTGTTTGCAAACATGCTCATGTATCAGCAAATGACCAAGTGGTCCTTCCCAAGTACCAAAACCCACTGGAAGTCATTCAAATTGTCTAAATCCATTCATGCTCTTTTATGGGAAACAGAATAAACAAATATCTTTGCAAGGGAGAATTAAACCTGCTGCCTTCCAAAGTCATAAAAGCAAAGTTCTTGGAGCCCAGTGTCTCCCAGGAGTCTTTCCAAGGGGTAATTGTTCATCTTAGTAGACAGTTTAGTAAATCTGTGCTAAATTAAATTTATCTAAAAGAGTAATGAGATTTAGAATATTTTAAGTCTGATTTCAGGGCATCTGAACATTTAACTTGGGGTGAGAAATCCTAAATGGTTCCCAGGCTTTGATGGAGACAATCAAGCCACTGCCTTACTGAAGGTGTTCTAGCTCCTCACAAGTGCCCAGGCAAGACATGGCTTCAACCACTCTTCTCTCCAAATCACAATGCAAAAATTGGTCCTTTCTTATCTTCCAATTGGCATTAAAGCATTCTTTCAACAGTTTCATAAAACTTTTGTTTTAGGAATTATTGTTCTTGACCATGGAAATGTACATCAGCTATGTTACATACATGGCTAACAGTGATTAAGTTATTTAAAGACATTAGCAGAAAGGAGCAAGGGTAGGCGCCGAAGTCTGTATTCTTACCAATCTGTATTTGAAAACTCAAAACGGAATGAATTTGGAAGTACTCTAACTTGGATCTAAGGTAAGCTGGTCATTGAACAAGAAGATTTTTTTTCTTAACAATGAAATGCACATGGAGCAGTTACTTGCACATCAGCATTCCCTCGTGCAATCCTCCTAACAGTGTGATTAGGAAGCATAATCCCCATTTTACAGGTGAAGAAACTGAAGGTCAGGGAGGTCAAACAAATTCCCCAAGATAACACAAGAAGTAACAGAGTCAGGATTTTAGCCTTTCTATCTCTAAAACTCATTTCATTTCCACTATGCCACACTCAAGGATTAGCTCCTCCATGCCCTTTGACCTGTAGCCTTGACCCATCCTTGGAGAATTGCCCACACAGTTCTTTGGACTCCCTCAGTATTCTGTATAAACTTCTCCCACAGAACCTGCAGTACTTCATTGCAATTTGTGTTTGTGTGCGTGATAGACTGAGTTCCCTGAAGACAGATGTCTTGCTCCATACATCTCTGTATTCCTGGCACCCACCGCAATATCTGGCACAGACACACATTTATTGAGAGATAATACTGATGCCAAATAAACACATATAAAGATACTCAAGTTCTCACATAAATAAACGCAAATTAAAGCAACAATGAATTTTTTTTTGGCCATCAGATTGACCAATATTAGATCATTTTCTAACACTCAGTGTTTTTTAGAATTGGGAGAAAGCAAGGACTCTCATACTTTGTTGATTGGCATAAAAATTAGTACAGTTTTGAACAGCTTTTTGGCAATGCCTACCAAAATTTTAAATGTACACTCTTCAAGACATTTGTCTTTCAGATATATCTGCAAAAGGGTCCTAATATAAGTAAACAAGAATATTTATCATAGTATCATTTGTAATGGAAGAACATGAAAACTGCCTTAATATCCTTAAGAGGAAACCATTTAATTTGTGTGATACAGTCCTGTGTCAGAACACCATCATCTGAATAAGATGCAATCCAGCTGCTTAAAAAAATGATCTTTGTGCACCATGTGCTGACACGGAAAAATGTCCATATTCATGGAAATCTCTAAAAAGTTATACAAGAAGCTGATAGCTGTGGTTGCCTCCAGGAAGTGCAGAGATGAGGGAGATTGAGTAGGGAGACTGTTTCTTTTCATTTTATATTCATCATTATATTAATGATTTTACAACAATCATGTACTAATTTGATCATAATTATGCAAAACTATGTGGAATTCAATGAATGATATTATTGGTTTAAAGTCTGTAAAATGTCTGGCTCAATAAATGGCTATTCTGTCTCCCAGTCGCCTGTAACATTGTCTGAGGTGTGATGTTCAAAGAAACACTGTGAGACTTGGGGTCAGAGAAACCAGGAGTTTTGTTTCAGATCCACTACTTGTATAAACTTATGAAAATTACATCTAACTTATCAGCTCCTTTTTTCACCACCTGAAAAACAGGCAAAACATCACCTGACTCATAGGACCGCTGACAGTGGTCAGTAAATTAGTAATCATGAAACATATAACATGTACCGGGCACATAGTAGGGACCTAATAATCATGATGGATGCCCCATCCTTGTCTCCCACAGTCACTTTAGTTATTTATTTATTAGCCTTCCTCCCATAGGTGGAACTGGGAGACTGAAAAACAGAAAGAAAATCTAACTAGTTAATTTTGCTACTTATAGTAGGCTACAGAAAAGATCTGAAAATCAGTGAAAGAAGAGGAAGAAACAGCAGGTTATAAAGAGATTCTTGAGTTAACAGTGGATTTCATTGTTTGCACAATGGACAATGATTCCTGTTTGCACTCTAGGTGAGAAAGTTAAGGGTAGCAAATCATTCCAAACTGGAGTGACCACCTCATCCAGTGTCCCCGGATACCCTGTAGTCCCAGGCAAATTGGGACAGTCACCCAGAGCTTTGATGACGTGCCTGACACTCACTCCCCTCCCTCCTCTCCTCAAAAGCCCAGCTTCACCTGGGCTAATCCTGGCCCTTCTCCTTGAGGCGCATCCCCAGCTTGAGAGAGCCCCAGGAGAAGGCACGCCAGACCCAGAGAGACTCCATCCTGCCAGGCAGCTTTTCCCAGCAGGGCCCCCAGGGCTTTTCTGAAGCCAAGCAGGGTGCCCCGGCCTCATTTGCATGTCAATGCCCTTTCAGTGTGCAGTGATTTCGTTGCTCTGCTGCTCTCTGGGCTCTGGGAACAAATGGAAAGGTTTGTGTTCACTGGTGAATGCATGCCATTCTCTTTGCTTTGCTTTGCTATCTGTCACCTCAAATGGTGAGGGTTAGACAAACAGCTCCTTGAACTGTTTAAAGGAAAACTACCCCTGCCAAACAAGGCAGACTTGGATTTTCTCATCCCAGGGATAATGATAAAGAGATTGGACTTTGGCCTGTGCATCCAAATCCAGTGCCTATTGAGGGATTGAAAGGGAATTCACTTTTTCTTAAAAGTGGCCACCAAATTAAATGGAGAAAAGGCGCTGTTTAGGTTTGGGTTTGTTGTGCAGCTCCTCGCAAGCCTGGCTTTCACGCATTTGGACTGGCCAGGTCAGCGGCCAGCAAGCACCTCGCTGCACAGCTGGGCCTCCGCACTGCTGCGCTGGCGAGGTTCAGGCCGGCGCGCCTCCCATCCCAAGCACCTGGAGGAACTCAGAACAGACAACTGGGTCTTTGAAATCCCCTGGAAAGCCAGCATTCCTGTGCTCCAGTGGAGGAGGTGGGGGGCAAATTGGAGGCTACTAAAGCATCCATCCCACAGTCCTTTGCTATCAGGGCCTGCACCTCCAGGAAAGCAAGGCAGCCGCGGCGAAGAGCGCGAACACCTCCTGCTTGCTCAGGATTCCGCAGCATCTCTGAAACCGCCTTGGCTCCTGCACGCCGAGCCCCAGCTGGGTGGAAAAGAAGTGTCCTGTACATCAGCATGTTCTTCGTGACTCTCGTTCTTTTCTGTGTTGACTAGGAATGTGCAGTGCCGCCACGCAAGAATGGCGCTTTACTTAAAGATACTGCGCTATGTGAAGCAGTCTGTCATTACTTAGCAGCCACACTCTACTATGGATGCAGTCCTGTTGTTTTTATTAAAGGGGTTGTCAGGATCTATGATTCACACATCATTAACTGCTTCATTAAGAAGACAGCAGCCCTGTGGGCCCTAAACTTGTAGTAGTTTGAAGACAAAGCAAGTAAACACTCTCTGTGTCTGAGCGAGAGAGGCAGTCCTCCAAACCCCCATCAGTGGGAGTGTCTCAAGAAATGCTATTTTGTAGGAAAAAGGTTTTTCAAACTCTGGAGCATAAATGTGTAAAACATATTCACTTAAAACTGATGTGATTTAAGTTAAAAGCATTACTTTGCAATGAGCTGCGCAATCCCACATCATCCATCAAAACCAAGCCATCACAGGCTGCAGCGTGTGGTTACTTAAGCATTTTCATATGCCCTAGCCCTCTTTTTTTTTTAGAATAAAAAGCAAGACCATGAAATACACAGAAGGGAAAACATCAAAAAATTTGTACATGGCCCGTGACATCGGTATTCCTCTAACACGGATTTTACTAAGCATCATTTATATAAACAATAGAGCCAAGTTCTGCTTTCTTTCATAATGCATGTTTTCTCAGCGGTACTACTGCAGATCTTGAAATGCAATATGGGGGCTCTGGTTTCCCAGTGAAATCATATAGTTGGTCTGTTTCCTCAAAACAAGCTTGCCATATGGAACCAGCCCCCAGCCAGGCCTGGATCAAGCAGAAAAAACTAAAGACCCTGTACCTCGTGGACCAGCCAACACAGCCAGTGTATAGGCCAGTCAGCCTTAGTGATTTCTTTAGACTCTTTCCACTTGGTTCTCTGTATTGAGCTGTCTCTGAAGTTTTTTGTTAGAAGGAAGGATTCTGTAACTAAAATAAGTCAGAAAGGTACTATGACGGGACTTTCTTGACTTTTGTTACTCTAT
This sequence comes from Cheirogaleus medius, assembly GCA_008086735.1. Classification (NCBI taxonomy): domain Eukaryota; kingdom Metazoa; phylum Chordata; class Mammalia; order Primates; family Cheirogaleidae; genus Cheirogaleus; species Cheirogaleus medius. The sequence continues at coordinate 60,459,433 of VBSM01002608.1, forward strand.
CAAAACTGTCCTGTCCTTACAGCCTTCTTTCTAGGAGCTCTACTGGGTAACTGGCTAAGCAAACTATACCACACTAGAGCTAATCTATAGGATATAAAACATAATATATTTATACTTTCTGGATGGCATTTGCATTAATACTTAGGCCTTCAACCTCCTAACCAAAAACAGTTTAGTATAAATCTCAGGTTCCATGGCAGGGCTACTTGGCAAAATATTTTTGCCATAGCAATGGAGTATGGAAGAGACTTATGCTTAACTACTTCGGTACAAGCATCGACTATAGCCGACAGCCACAGATGAACGCGCACAGCCGAGCGTCGACTTTAGCCGACAGCCAAAAGCTTTTACTTTTAAGGCTTTTATCTCTGCAGTTGCAGTGTGTACGTTCAGCTAATAAGTTACTACGAATCTGTGACCTTTTAACAAGTCCTTAGTAGGAGTTGTTATAGTTATTTTCCTAAAGCTGCCTGTAAAGTCAAACAAGCTTTCAGTGCTTTAAAGCTTTCCTCATCACACAAGAGCAAAACGCATTCATCGTCAATGCACAGCACAAACTATTGTATGGACTATGAGTGCTGGCTGTGGGCAAGGTTTAGCAGCCAGTGAGCGCGGTACCGAAGTGGTTAAAATCAAACCACCATAGAATTGTCTGAGCAATGATTTTCCAAATGTGGTACCCAGACCAGCTACATCGGCATCACCTGGGAATTTGTAAGAAATGCATATCCTCTGTCCTCACCCCAGATCTACTCAATCAGAAATTTGAGATTGGGGTCCAGAGACCTGTGTTTTATCCAACCCTCCAAGTGATTTCAATGTGCACAAGTTTGACAACCACGGACCTAGACTAGTGTTCTAAGTTGAGATGCCTAGAAGCAGAGCCTGAGATGGGGATTCTTATGAAAGTGATTTATTAAGGACATGCTCTTAGGAGAAACCTGTTAAGAGAGGCAACGGAACAAAGAGAGGGTAAGAGCCAACCAAGCATGTGGACTTGGGTGAAGTCTAGCATTGGCCCCATTCACAGGGAGAGGGTTCTGGAGCACAGAACACATACCACACAGCAGAGTTATCTCCCCTTGAGGCCAGGGGCCAACCTTTGCTATAAGCCCTCCTTAGTCACTGCCTGGGGGAAGGAGAGAAGCCTCCCATCAGTTGAGGGCAGTTCTCTGAAGAAAGCAAAGTGGTTGTCATTAGCAGCCAGCAGTCACAGTGGCTGTGGGGTGGGGGCTGGGAGAGTACTGCTACTACTATGGGTGTTTCAAGTCAGCTTCAGAAATACACACGCTCCACCACTTTTACAGTGGATCAACTGGAGAGGACTCTCCTCCCACGCTCAATACCCAAGATAGTACTGGGCATGCAAATACAAAGCAGGAAAGAGCTTAAACTCTAGTCTAGCCCTGAACAGCCACCAGCAATCTAAGCCACTTTGCTCATCTTTGAGTAGTATCGACATTGGAATGAAGTTGGTTAGAGCACAAAGTCACCAGCCTCATGGTGAGGTGAGAGAACTTCCTTTGAATCGCTGGTTCCTTACAACGTGAGTTTTGGATGCCTCATATCTAGTCTTCCCTTGCTAAATAAGAGCACCCTTATTTCCCGTGGGATACTGACGCTTTCCCCACTGTGTGCTGATCTTAGTGAAGCTGCAAATCACTGTGCCTGTCTTCTGCTAGACAAGGTGTGGGCATGTTTCTCCGTCTGGGTTGACTGATTGCTTTCCTGAAAATTAAAATCTTTATCAGAGTGACTCCACTGACTGTGGTCAGAGCACATTCACAGCAGTGATTGAGTCTGGAAGAAACTTCTCTTCAGTTCCTGCTACCAAGGTTCCCGGAGGGCCTTCTTAAGTAGAATTATTCTTAATTCCTTTAGATCCTTCCAGCACCATACCCTGCCAATAAATTCTATTTTGCTTAAATGAATTGGTTTTTGTGCTTGCACTGACTCACACTGGTTCCCAAATTCATTGAGTTTGATGGTCTGCTTTTTTTTTATGTTGTGATTTTTATTCAGGTATAAAATCTTGTTGACATAATTATTATTGCATAACAAACTATCCCCAAACTTAGTGGTGTAAAATAGTAATTTAAAATGCTCATAGATTCTGTGGGTCAGAGCACAGCCAGGATGGTTTGTCTCTGCTCCCAAATGTCTGGAACCTCAGCTCAGAGGACTCAAATGCCAGGAGGCAGGAGGAGGGATCACTCGATAGCTGGCGGCTGGATTCACCGTGGCTGGAATCTTCTCTTACGAGTCTGGTGCTTGACTTGGATGACTCAAAGACTTAGTTCAGCGGGGCTGTCCACCTGTGGCCTTTCCTTGTGACCTCAGCCTTCTCACTGCACGGCAGCCTCCTGATAGCTGAACTTCTTAAGTGATGGCTCAGGATTCCAAAGCAAGTCTCTCAGCTAATGGACCAGAAGCTGGCTGCCTTTTATGTTCGTGTCTGAAACCACGTAGCTCGCTTTCAATGGATTCTATTGATTATAAATGAACCATAAGTCCACCCAGATTCAAGGGTGAGGGATAAAGATCTTACCTCTTAATGGGGCAGAGTCAAAGAATTTGTGGGTATGTTTTAAAACATCCATGATACAAAAAATACAGCATATAAAGTTTATTAATTATAAGTATACAGCTGGACAAAGTTTTACATATGTGTCCACTGGCATAGTTCTACCAGAATGTTTCTCTTCACCCTAGAAGTTTTCCTCATGTTCCTGCCTACTCAAAACCTACAGTCCCCTCAAGGTCCAACCATTGTTCTGACCCCAATGGCTATCAGTTAGCTTTGCCTGTTCTTAATTCCATTTGTACTGAATCAAACAGTATATTGTGTCTGGCATTTTTTTTGACTCAGCATCATGTCTATGAGATTCACCCATGTGGTTGTTTGTATCAGTGGTCTGTTCATCCTTATTGCTGTGCATGTCCCTTTATATGACTATCCCACAATGTTTTTATCTATTCTGTCGATGGATATTTGAATTGTTTCCAATTTGGGGAAGTTATGAATAAAGCTGCTATCCTTGTATGTCTGAAGATCTATTTTTAATATTAAAAAAAATTAATGAATCCTTCCATGTTCTAGTAGCTATTGAATTTAAAAGTACATGATGCTAAAAGGCAACTTTATGACCCCAGTCACACTTTTAAAGGAATTTCTTCTAATTTCTTTTACTAGTATATACACACATCTAACATAGGACATATGTATGTCACATTACTCTTCCTACTGATAACATTTAGGGATTAGATGTATTAATGGACCCCTTTGCAAACAACCTGTGCTCCCCACGCTCACCCCTAGGGAGTCACAGCTCTGTGAGTAGAGATCACAGCTAGGGGAGATTCAACTCTGGGATCTTTTAAATAAGAAGTGTGCTTAAAATCTAGATGTCCCTCTTACATTGCTCCAGAGTCACAAGCTACAATAATCACACCAGAAAGCAGAGTTGGTGATCACCATTCTCCTGCTATGCTTTCTTGCTTCCCTCTGAAGCAAATGTTTTCATTCTTTGGAGGTATGCAAGCCTAGGGTTTGTCTCTGCCATATGGAATTGTACGTGGCAAGAATGGCTATTTCTGCTATTTCAGTGACGAGGTTGACTTTCATCTTATATGAAACTTGAATTTAATGCATTTACCTGGAGTAAACCAAGTCAGTGCTAAGTAATAATGCACGTTGGAATGACCTTCCAGTTTCAGAAACATTCTTGGAGTCACCCTCATCGTGTTTCTGTCTGCTCATTCTTTTTTTGAGGTCACTTCCAACTGAACCACTGGAGTTGAAGTTGAGTTTGAGTTTTCTGGGCTGCTTACTCCATCTCTTTGACACTTTCCCACCTTTCTATTTCTCACTGCCTTTCTGACTTTTAGTCTTGCATTTGGTTATTTTGGAGACACTCACCTTCCTCCAGAGACAAAGGAAGCTGCAGGAACCATCTTGGTCACATCTCCTCTGCTTTTGCTCTATCACTGTTAGAGCCACTCTAGTCTAGAAGGGAGGTGTAAGAAAAACTGTGAGCGTGTTTTATGGGACGGCACACAAAGAATGCTAAATAAAATGGATGATGTTGTATTGTATACTTTGATATTAACCTAAGATTGCCAGGGAGAACTTAATTGATTGATGATATGCCAAAGATCCATTTGAATTGTGCTAAGCTCATTCATTTTAGTTTTGCTGACAATTTGAACAGCATATTTGTTAGCATAAAGTCAGTCTCCGGGTAAATGTGCTGTCAGCAGTGATATTGTATAGTCTTTTTGAGGTGAGATGTAAAAACTTCTATCAACAATTTTTAAAGTAAATAAATCTAAATTTTGAAAAATTTAAAGCCTTCTCCCCAATCCCAATCCCTATTGGCATGTGTAGGTGACTAATCTAGCTTTCTCTTTCTCTTTAATCATTTTGTGGCTGGTCAATGTTATCACAGTCTTTCAAAGTTATCATACTCTGTGGGGGAACTATTACTCTGAAAAATATATTTATATACAGACAAAGAGACAAAGAGAAAGTCTGGTGGTATTGGGGTAGAGGGCTCTAATTAGGACACAAATCTTTTGCTGACAATAAAATGCAGATAACTACTTCACTTTGATTTTTGTATGTAGGTCACAAATTATGATACAGCCTTGGAATAATTCATCAAAATACACACTACCAACTTGCAACTGGTGCAAAGATATCATTAACCTTTATTTACAAACAATGACTGTGTTTTCTTCTCCCTGAATCACCTCAAGTCATTCTATTTTATTTTCATGAATTGGCCCTTAACCTTCCACTGAAACATTTATGTTATACAAGGTCTGACAAGAGGAAATTGCTGAAAATCTCCTTATTTTTCTTTTAAAGAGCTACCTGAATGATTACTGTATTTGCTCATCAGAGAATGAAGTATGAGAACCTTCTAGTATTTTTCAGTATAAGGGACTCATAAAAAGAGATTGGACTACTCCCTAACTCCCCACCATCACCACCACCGCCCCAACCCCAATCACCAACACACACACACACACACACACACGCCACTGGCTTCAGTTTTAACTTAGAAATATCATTTCTGGAAGGAAGAGAATTAAGCCTAATAACACCAGTTATGGGGCTCTCCCCCTGAGAGGGGTAGCCAGGGAGCAAGTTCGTTCTGTTTCCTGATATAACACCAATTCACCCATTTTTATGTTGTAAACCAAAGCTTGGACAATTCCTCATAGTGTGGAAAATGTGACTTGATATCCCTAAATATCAGCTAGCAGCTCTGGGCTTAATTGCTGCTGCCTTGATGCTTGTACCAAATATATAGTTATGTTGATTTTGAAGTGTTTTCATGATGCTCAGCAATTACACAAAGACACTTGATTATAAGAATCAGGGAAGCTATGCCAAAACTATAAATAATAGTAAAATGTAACATTTCTGCCTTATACAAGCAAGGTAGAGAGTTACTGATGCATGTTTGCACATTTCAAAAAAGATTTCTAGATCCTGATACTTTAAAGGTTTCAACAGGGCTTTATAAAATACTTAATATAATACAACTTTACAAGGCTTAGAGGAGATCTATAAAAAACATATATTAAGCAGAAAATAAGAATACTTCTATCTCGTTCCTGTGTTAGTTCTGCCCTCTAACTAGAGAGCTCCTTGGCCTCTTGAAGTTTGGATCTTAATGTACATTTTTATGCCACACAAACTATTAATATTTATCCCAATATTATATTTAAATTAGTTTCTCCAAATTCTTGATAGAGTAAATGCTGGTTCTGACACTTCTGAAACCAGATAGTATTTAGATCTTTTCCTGCTTCTTTGCCTTCCTTCTCAACCTTATTCATCTAGTTATTTTCAAATCCTTCTTTGAAATTTGGCACATATATCCATAGGTAGAATGGGTCACTAGCAACATTTCAACACATGCATATCAGATGATTTTAAGAACTTGAGAAACGCTCATTAAATAATGTTAATCAATGATGTCACCATGTAAAACTCTTCCCTGGACAAGTCTGTTCATTTGCAAACCCATTGTTACCGACCCACTCAAACCCCAGAGAAAGAGCTCAGGGCTCTGCTTGCCAAGGGATCATCAACGATTGGACCAAGGTCGGAACCTGACCAGAGAAGTGTCAACTATATGTTCTCTCTTACTGAAATTTTTTTCTACTTCCTTTTTAAACTTTTTAAAAAATTTACATACAATGAAATCATTTTTAAATGTAGAATGTTATGAATTTTGACAAGTGCATAGAGCCATGTCACTACCACCATAATGAAGGGGCAGGACATTGTCCTCATCCCCATCCCCCTAAAGAAAATTCCCTTGTGCTTCTCTTTTTTAGACAATGTCCTCACTTCTAACTCCTGGCAACCACTGATCTCTTCTCCATTCCTATTGCTTTGCCTTTCTGAGAGCATCATATATTAATATTCATATGTTAATAGTGTGTCACCTTTTGAATGTGGCTGATTTTACCTAGCATGATGCATTTGAGACTCGCTCATCCTCTTGCGCGTGCCAATACTTCACTCCTTTTTATTACTAAGTAGTACTCCATTGTTTTACATGTACTTATTTATCCATTCCTAGCTGAGAAGCCTTTGGGTTTTTTTCCAATTTGGGAAAATTATGAATAAAGCTACTATAAACATCCATGTAGAAGTTTTTTGTCATTTCACCTGTAAATACATAGAACTTGAATTTCTGCATCATATGGGAAATGTATATTTAACTGTTAGTAAATCAACAAACTGTTTTCCAAAGTCCATTTTGCATTCCCAGCAGCAATGTATGAGATTTTGAGTTGCTCTACATTTTTGCTAGTTTTTTAAAAAAAAACATTCCTTCTTTTTTTTTTTTTTTGAGACAGTGTTTCTTTATGTTGCCCAACTCCTGGCCTCAAGTGATCCTCCTGCCTCAGCCTCCCAAAGTGCTGAGATTACAGGTATGAGGCACCACACCCAGCCAAAAAGCATTCTAACAGATGTGTAATAGTATCTTATTGTGGTTTTAATTTACATTTCCCTAATAACTAATGATGCTGAGCATCCTTTCATGTCTTTATTTGCCATCCATATATATTGTTTGGTAAAGTGTCCTCAAAACTTTTGCCCATATTTAATTAGGTTGTTTGTTTTATTAGTGAGTTTGGAGAATTTTTTATGTATTCTGGACACAAGTGTTTATATGTGTTTTATAGATATTTTCTCCTGGTGTATGGCTTGTCTTTTCATTCTCTTAATAGTGTCTTTGGCAAAGCAAAAAAATTTAATATGAACAAAGCCCAATTTATCAAATTTTTTCTTTTATGAATTGCGTTTTGGTGTCATATCTAAGAATTCTCTGCCTAACCCAAGGTCACAAAGATTTTCTCTATAGTTTCTTCTAAAAGTTTAATATTTTACCTTTAGATCTATAGTCAATTTCTAGTTAATTTGTGTAAAAGGTGTCTCATTGGAATTTGAACCAAGAAGTCCTAAAGGAAGTTGTCAGTTGACGGAAGACTTCTAAAGGAATTCAGGATGGCTGCCGAGCTGTGCCCACCAAGCAAAGAGAAGCAGACATGAGAGCAGTCACGTGACCTCTGAGGTGGCGAGTATAAACTTGGGTCTTGAACTTCCCATCCTACTTCCCCTGAGACCTGTCTCTTCTCTTCTTCTCATCTGTGGATATCCATAGGATGGCTTTTTGGGATTCTTAAATTATCCCTTCCTCTGTTGCCTGATGAGCCTTAGGGGATTTCTGATCTTTGTCAACAAAAGAACTTTAAGAGAAACAACTCTATCCCAATGTGATGGCCTTAAATGAGTGAGTGTGTGTGTGTGTGTGTGTGTGTGTGTGATTCCTTTCACCTACGGACGGCCCTCTCTAGCACCCAGATAGATATTCATTGTTTGGAAAAACATTAACTAAGTGTCCTGACAGATTTAACATTTAGTCTGATCCTATAAATTAGACTGCGTCTTTAAGTACTATTGGGTAGATGCTAATCTCTCCAGGTAAGAGGGGAGGAGTGAGGCTTAGTGACTTCAGGGCAGAAGAGCTCAGTCAGATTCTTCTACTTCTCTGGCCTCCAGAACAACCACCTCCCTCAGCACCTGGATGCTGCCAGCCCCAAAGCCCCTCACAGTCATATTCTGCGGCTGGTGGAGCTGGCCACCTGGCTCCTCGGCTTGGACAAGCCTGAAGTTTTGCATCCCTCTCAGTTCTTACAGTCCCCACTGTGCCCTCCCTTGAGCTGACACCTCTCATCCTTTGTGACAGAAGAATCCTGCCTCCACTCTGCTAACCCCGTTTGACAGTCTCCACAATCACACTAAGCTACTTCTGCACCCTGCTTGGTCCTACAGAGACCAGGGACGGCTCCAGAGAGAGAAACTGTAGGCCCTCTCTCCGCCTCAGCAGGCTGCACCACCGAGTTCCTTTGCCGGTGGCTTGCTTTTCCACTGCTGTGAGACAGCTTGGCCACCTGCCCCTTCCCAAGACAGGCATCCGGACGGGGAGGTAAGTAAGACCCCTGCTTTCTGCCTCCCTTCCTAACTCACCTCAGGGAACATTTCTGATGTCTTCTCTCTCCTAATTCTCTTTCCTCGTTCTTCCCCAAGAAGAGACTTGTAACCTTCCTGTCTGACCCTCCAACAAGAAATTCCCTACGGTCTAACACATTAAGTATGGATTTGGATATGCCAAAAAGGAAGGAGACAAAGGAGTTTAGAAAAAAAATTTTCTAATATCCTGGTTTTCAAGACTATTGGGTTGCTGCAAGATCATATTTTTGAATGCCAAAAATTGCATGTTATTTGTGTTTCCTGTCTACATTCCCAACAGGTAGATAGGTGGGCACCTCAGGCAGAGTAAAGCCAAGATCGAGTGCTTAGGAAAACAAAAGATGCCACAACAAACAATTTTAAATTATTACCCTCACCACACCCCCTCCCAGGCACACTTGCATACACACACACACGTGCACACACACACACACATGCACACGCACACACACGCACCGCACACACACGCATACACACGCGCGCGCACACACGCGGGCACAGTCTGAACACACGAGCCCTTCTTCTCCCCAGCGTTGGCATGATGACAGCTACTTCTCCATGTCGCCCTTCCTCAAATTCCAGCCAACGCCATGTTGTCTCAGGGCTCTCTTCTCACTTTCACCCCTCTGCGTACCTGCAGCCCCCCACAGTCCAGACTGCAACCTGCTTAGTGTCACCTCGTGCTTTTTCTCCTGGGAAACCGCGCTGCCGCTCCAGCTCTTTGCACTCTCTTCTCCTCCGCCAGCCAAGCAGCACGCTGAAGGGCGGGAGCCAGGAGCCGGACGTGGAGTGCTGTCTGGACACCTGAGGGTGGAGAGAACGAGTAAGTCGTTGGCATGTTAAGGTCTCTGCCCCGTTATGCACATGCGCACACACACAAGTAAATACACATACCGAAAATTCCAGAGAAAATACATCAAAATGTCCATTGTGGCCATCTCTGGGTCATAGTATTATAGCTGATCATTAATATTTTTTTATTCATTATGGACTTTTCAGAAAATTCAATGATGTACATTTATTCTTTTCCTAATTAGAAAAGCATTCAAATTAAGATTTCCAAAACTGGGCTGAGGTCTTACTTCCTTCAAAAAGCCAGCTCTATTAACTTCCCCTATCCCAACCCCCAGTAATTAATTTATTTAATAAACATCCACCTAATATTTTTTGAGCACTGGCTATATGGCAATCTCTGTGCTGGGTGCTGTGGATCCAATGCCCCACAAGTCCAGTGCGCAGAGAGGATATTCAAAATATTTAGCAATCTTTACGGCCCAGGTGCCAACTAAACAGAATGGACACCGGCCAGAATGCTGGAGCTGTGTCTGGAGGGCCCTGCTCTGCCCGTGGTTGCAGACTCTATTGGAAACAGCTAGGCCCTCTGGGGCAGAGGGGACACTCTGAGGTCATTCACTGCCAGGACAGTCATGCCAGTGTGTGCCGGCCCCGCTCCCATGTTTGCTCTTCCAGTAATTTAATCACCACACAGGCAAACACTGTGACGTGAGGGCCAGTAAGAGAACTAAAAAAGCTCAGAGCAGCTGACTTAGACACGTCTTCTCCTTGTTCCCACTGCTCCATATTAGTGGGTCTCTCATAGTTTTTATTATAGCTATTGTTTTACTTATAACTAAAGTAGCCATTGAGGCAGGCAGGGTGGCTCACACCTGTAATCCCAGCACTTTGGGAGGATGAGGCAGGAGGATCACTTGAGCCCAGGAGTTTGAGACCAACCTGGGCAACACAGTGAAACCCCATCTCTACAAAAGAAAAATGTTTTTTAATTAGCTGGCTTGGTGGTGTGCCCCTATAACCTTAGCTACTCAGGAGGCTGAGGCAAGAGGATTGCTGGAGCCTAGGAGTTGGAGGCTGCAGTGAGCTATGACTGGGCCTCTGCATTCCAGCTTGGGAGACAGTGAGACCTTTTCTAAATAAATAAAGAAATAAGAAAAGTAACCAATGCTTATTTCCTCCCACTGGATTCCAGACTTCTTAAGAACACTGAACATGTATTATTCATTTAAGTGCCTATCTGGTACAGTACCTGGCATGGGATAAGCATTTATTAAATAACATTTGTTATATGTTGTTGAATAAATGAATGAACTTTTAAGGTTATGATTCCCCAAATCTGAAAGAAGAAACAGTTCTGCCAAATGGAGTCCTCTGATAAATAACTGAAAGGCTTTCTTTCGGATAAGCACTATTTGCTGAGTCACAATATTCTGTGTGGCAGTTGCTTGGGAAGAAGAAATGGTGCCCAGAGATGGCGCCTCAGAAGATGGCAAGGACAGCAGGGACAGAATCAGGGAAGAAGGCAGGGGAGAAAGGACGGGAAACGAAGCAAGAGAATCCTTGTGCCTGGAACCACCTGGATGGAATCCTTGTTCCATCCTTGTGCCTGGAACCACCAATCCCCTTCGCAGCTGCAGCAGGGTCCGGGGCAGACCCCGCTGTGCACACACCAGCATACCTGGCCCAAAGGACAGATTAAGGTGAGTTTTAAACTCTAAGCATAACACTGAAGTCTAGGGGTACTTCAGTGAAGGCAGTAAAAGCAGCTCTGAATACACACAAGAAGCCCGGTAGCTTGACTGTCCAAGTGACCTTGCCCTTCGCTCAGGCCAGGGCGAGAGACAGGCTGCGCAGGAGCTGTGTGTGCCCCACATCCCCAGGGCTGGAGCCAGAGCTCCGTGTGCTCTTCCATTGCTTTGTGTCTTGAGTGTCCTGCATAGCTCCAAATCACCTTAGCTCCTAGGCCTCCGAAGTGCATGTGTATGTGTCCTGCCTCCGGGGACCTGGAAGGAGAGAGTCATTAAAATGTGTGAACACCGCCACATTCCATGATTGAAGTCCTTCCTGCTCAGGCAGTGCATCAAAGAACTGTTCTTTAGGAAGCCCACCTATTCTGATTTCTGATTTGGTGTGTGCATTCCATTCGGAAGGCTCACAGCGTGGCCATGCTTGGACAGGAACTTCCCGGAAACTAGTTGAAACCAGAGTCAATGAGCCACTCTTGAGCTAGGAGCCACTTGGCATCGCTTCACTCCCGTGGATTTCATTCGAAACACTTTAAAGTTCCAAATGAAGTGTGACTTTTTTGTTTCTTATGAAATACTAGTCTTAAAGGGGAGAAAAACAGCAAAACCCCAGTTACATTATCAAATCTAATATTATTTTACTATCAAAAATTGCCAAGTCCAATTCACAGGGCTCTGATTCATTGTTTTAATCAATATAATACCTAATTCTCAAAAGGATTTGAGGTGAAAAAAATAACACTATGTATAAAAAGTAAATAAACAGTAAAACACAGGAGGAAAGTGCCTCCTTGAAATACTGTCCTTGGTAGCTTCCCTAAAGATTCCCTCTCCTGATTCCCTTCCTCTCTCTTTCTGGATTCTTTCTCTGTCCTCTATTCTCCTTTATTCTAACCATAAACATCCCTAAGACTTCACAATCTGGTGTTCATTATGTGCAACACGGGCTCTGTCCCTCCTTTTTCTCTGAGTTGCAATGAGAATTAGACACCAGTGCAGTACGGGACACAAAACAGGAGTCAATCCATGCTTTCTCCCTTTCCTCTTCCTTCCTCTCCCCACATAGCGATGGAGTATTTGCTCTTACACAGAATGGACACTTACATTTCTGATTGAGCTTTTCATGAGGGCCAAATCTAATTTTAGCTGTCTTCAGATAAAACTGAACATAACCCTTCAAACCCACACTTAAACAAGAACATGAAAATCTCCCCCACGCGAACCATCTTGTTTTACAGTCTCCTTTGCCCTAGGCCTCAAAATATGAAGTTTTGTTTCACTTCTCTTTCTCCTTTGTGCCTCCCCAAGCCCTGCTAGTTATAATCTTTGCAGACCCATGGACTCACATTTGTATTTCGCTAGTGTAAGTTAGGTCTCCTCTTCTCTTTATAACCACGACATGCTATTAAGGACTACCTGTTTTGATAGTACCTGTTTCCCATGCCTGACTAACCAAGCACATCTCCCTCACACCCTTGGTCAGACTGCAACCAGCTCAAGAGCCAGAAATGTCTCTCTCCTGCAAATAACATCAAACCCAATCCAGCTTCTACAGCCTGTCTCTCCTAATCAACTCTGTGCAATCTGCCACGCCCTAACTTTGACCTGCACTCTCTGGGCCCAGTCCTTAATGCGATAAGAAAGCTTTGGCATACATGCCCTTTCTCTGGGAGTTTCCTCGTTCCACTTGCCTGCAATCCAGAACATAGATATTGTTCAAACACCAAATAAATTCTTATGAAACTTTTCCAAGGCAACCACACCTCAGAATGACATTTCCTTTTCTCTGAATACCTTGGTGCCTAACCAAATATATCACACATCACACATCACACTCCTTCATACGTCAATTTAGTGCTAGTTTCAGATCTCAAATACACATGCACACATATACACACATACATATTACGTATGTCTTCTAACCCCAATTCAAGTGATTCTGTTTTATTTGTCATAATGCCTTGTACAAATGATATATGTGATAGGCATTAAATAAACCCATATTGTCCTTTTTTTTTACTTTTTAAATTTTTTTCCAGCATATTGTGGGGGTACAAATGTTAAGGTTACGTATATTGCCCTTGGTCCCCCACCCCCCTCAAGTCAGAGCTTCAAGCCTGCCCATCCCCCAGTTGGTGTGCATCACATTCCTAATGTATGTATATACCCATTCCCTCCCCCCACCTGCCCAACACCCGATAAATGTTATTCCTATATGTTCACTTAGGTGTTGATCAGTTAATACCAATTAGCTAGTGAGTACATGTGCTACTTATTTTTCCATTCTTGGGATACTTCACTTAATAGAATGGGTTCCAGCTCTACCCAGGAAAATACAAGAGGTGCTATATCACTGTTGTTTCTTATACCTGAATAGTACTCCATGGTATACATATACCACATTTTATTAATCCACTCATGTATTGTTGGGCACTTGGGTTGTTTTCACATCTTTGCAAATGTGAATTGCGCTGCTATAAACATTCGTGTGCAGGTGTCTTTTTCATAGAGTGACTTTTGTTCTTTTGGGTAGATGCCCAGTAATGGGATTGCTGGATCAAATGGTAGATCCACTTCTGTCGCTTAAAGGTATCTCCATATTGCTTTCCACCGAGGCTGAACTAGTTTGCAGTCCCACCAGCAATGTAGGAGTGTTCCTATCTCTCCGCATCCACGCCAACATTTATTGTTTTGGGACTTGTTAATAAGGGCCATTCTCACTGGAGATAAGTGATATCTCATTGTGCTTTTGATTTGCATTTCCCTGATGATTAAAGATGTTGAACATTTTTTCATATGTTTCTTGGCCATTATTCTGTCTTCTTTTGGAAAGTTTCTGTTCATGTCTTTTGCCTCCTTTTTGATAGGGTTATTTGTTTTTTCCTTGCTGATTTTCATGAGTTCAAAATAGATTCTAGTTATCAGCCCTTCATCGGATGTGTAGCTTGCGAAAATTTTCTCCCATTCTGTGGGTTGTCTGTTTGCTTTCTTGACAGTTTCTTTGGCTGTGCAGATGCTTTTTAATTTGATCAGGTCCCATTTATTTATTTATTTATTTTTGTTGCTGCTGTGATTGCCTTTGGGGTCTTCTTCATATATTCTTTGCCTAGGCCAATGTCTAGAAGAGTATTTCCAACATTTTCCTCTAGAATTCTAATAGTTTCACACCTAAGGTTCAAGTCTGTTACTAAGCAGGATTTGATTTTTGTGAGAGGTGAAAGATGTGGATCCTGTTTCAGTCTTCTACATGTGGCTATCCAGTGTTCCCAGCACCATTTATTGAATAAGGATTCTTTTCCCCAGTGTATGTTTTTTTCTGCTTTGTCAAAGATTAAATGGCTATACGAGGATGGTTTCAAATCTGGGTTGTCTGTTCTGTTCCACTGGTCAATGTCCCTGTTCTCTTTAATTCTAAGGAATTCTAAGGAATTCTATTTCTTCCTGGTTGAGCCTAGAGAGGCTGTGTGTTTCTAAGAATTTGTCCATTTCCTTCACATTTTCCAGTTTGTGTGCATAGAGGATTTTGTAATATTCATAAATTATATCTTGTATCTCCATGGCATCCGTTGTAATTTCTCCTTTATTGTTCCTCATTGAGTTTATTAGAGATATTTCTTTTCTGCTCTTCCTTAGTCTAGCCAAAGGTGTGTCAATCTTGTGTATTTTTTCAAAGAACCAACTTTTTGTTTTACTAATCTTCCGTATAGTTTCCCTGTTGTCAATTTCATTTAGTTCCGATTTGATCTTAATGATTTCACTTCTTCTGCTGGGTTTGGGATCGGTCTGTTCTTTTTCCAGCTCTTTGAGATGATTCATTAGGTTGTCTATTTGTGATCTTTTCGACTTTTGGATATAGGCATTTATGGAAAAAAACTTTCCTCTCAGGACTGTTTTAGCTGTGTCCCACAGGATTTGAATAACTTGTGTCTCCTTTGTCGTTTAGTTCTAAGAATCTTTTGATTTCCATCTTGATTTCCTCATTTATGAAGTGATCATTCAGCAGAAGGTTGTTTAGTTTCCACGACTTTGTGTAGAAATGAGAGCTCCTGTTAGGGTTGATTTCTACATTTATTCCCTTGTGACCTGAAAAGATACACGGTATAATTTCTATTTTTAAAAATTGTTTGAGACATGCTTTGTGTCCAAGGATATGGTCAATCTTAGAGATGTCCCATGAGCTGATGAGAAGAATCTATATTCACTGGTTTTTGAGTAGAATGTCCTATAAATGTCAGTCAGCTTCATTTGTTCTAGAGTTCTGCTTAAGTCGATTATTTCTTTGTTAATTTTCTGTTTGGAGGATCTGTCCTGTGTTTTCAGTGGGGTTTAAATTCTCCTGCTATTATGGTGTTGTTGTTCATCCATTTGTTTAGATCAAGTAGAGTTTGCTTTATGAATCTGGGTGCACCTAACTTGGGTGCATACATATTTAGAAATGTTATGTCTTCTTGTTGAACTGTACCCTTCACCATTATAGAGTGACCTTCTTTGTCTTTTAGTACTTTTGTTGATTTAAAAACTAAGTTATCTGAAATCAACACCACCACGCCAGCTTTCTTTTTACTTCCATTTGCTTGAAATATTGTTCTCCACCTCTTTACCTTTAGTCTAACTGCGTCCTTGCAAGTTAGATGTGTTTCCTGAAAGCAGCAGATACTTGGCTTGTATTTCTTTATCCATTCGGCCAGCCTATGTCTCTTGAGTGGGGAGTTCAAGCCATTCACATTTATTGAGATAACTGATAGGTGGGGCAGATTTCTGTTCATTATGTTGGGTTGAACTTTGTTGCATTGTTTTCTCTATTGAGCCATTGTGGTTTCTGGCCTTTGATCTTTAGCTTTTGAGTGGATTTACATTCATGAGTGTTTATTGTGCTGATCCGTGGGTAACACTGTTTTGAGTACTTCTGGGAGGACTAGTCTTTTCTTGGTGAATTCGCTCAGTCTTTGCTTATCTGAGAATGTCTTGAATTTGCCATCATATACAAAACTTAGTTTTACAGGGACAAGATTCTAGGCTGGGCATTATTCTGTTTCAGAAGAGTGAGAATGAGGCACCAGTTTATCCTTGCTTGTAAGGTTTCAGTAGAGAAGTCTGGCATTATTCGGATTGGCTTTCCTTTGTATGTTACTTGCTACTTTCACCTTACAGCTCATAGAAGGGCCTCTTTAGTTGATATTTTGGTCAGTCTGATGACTGCATGTCATGATGTCTTCCTGTTTGCATTAAATCTCCCAGGGGTCCTTTGAGCTTCTTCAACTTGTATATCGAGATTTTTAGCAAGGCCTGGGAAATTTTCCTCTATTATATCTTCAAATAGTTTATCCAACCCTTGAGTGTTTTCTCTTCCCATTCTGGTAACCCTATAACCCTCACATTAGGTTTCTTCACATAATCTCACATTTCTTGTAGGCTTTGCTCTTTTCTCTTGTTTCTCTGCTCTATCTCTGTGACGGATTCATTTAATTGGAAGGTGTTATCTTCAATCTCTGAGATTCTTTCTTCTGTTTGATCTACCCTGTTCTTGAGGCTTTCCACTGTGTTTTGTAGTTCCCTGAATAGATTCTTCATTTCCAGGAGTTTGGTTTGATTTTTCTTTATTATTTAAATTTCTTTAGTGGATTTTTCTTCCATGTCCTGGAATCATTTTGTGATTTCTTTGTGTAGGTTATCCACTTTTTCTTGCAGGTCATTGAATTTTCTTACAATCCATGTTCAAAATTCTTCTTCTGTCATTTTAGTGGTCTGATTTTGGTTGCTGTCCATTTCTAAGAGGCTAGGGTTCCACTTTGGGGGTGTGCTTTCTGTTTGAGTCCTCATATTTCCAGAGTTCTTTCGCTGATTTCTTCCCATATGGATCAGTTGTTGCCTCCTACCTTTAGATTTTCGTTTGGATATTGACACTCCCTGGTTAGTCTCTGAGGCAGTAGGTGGTGTTTGTGGGTGAAATTTGACCACACCCTGTATGATGAGTTAGTAGATGCCATAAAAGGGTGTGAAGAATGACCTTCCTGTCAGAAGGTGGCGCTTGCTGGGAGGAGCAGGCTACACTGTTGTTTTTGGGTCCTATAACCAGCTTTTGTTCCTCTGGAGAGGCACTCTTGTGTCTCAAGTGGTTGGTGGTGCCCTGGGACTTTCAGGTGTGTCCTTGTTCTCCACCTCAGTGAGGGCAGGTCTGGGGGTGAGTTTGGGTGAAGCTGGGTTGGGTAAGCCTGTCCTCAAGCACCACTAATGTTGTTAGCAGGGGTCATAAGTCTGTTCTCTGCTTCTGGGCAAAGCTGTCAGGGAGGGGCTGGAATGGCCCCACTCAGTCAGAAAGTCTGCATGTGGGGGTGGGTTGTCTGAGACCTGCAGTCTATAGCAGACCTCGCTCCTTTCCACCCTCCCCAACTCCACAACTTCTCCTGAGCCTCTGCCAACAGGCCAGATGTCACGCCACTGGGTCTCCCCTGGTTGTGATGCAGGCCGGGAGGTTCCTTGCGCAGGATCACAGCCTGGACTGGGCACACGCACCCCCCCCCCCGGGAGGAGGGATGCCCTCAAGCACGCTGATCCACCTCTGAGGGCACACACCCCTTAGTAGACTTGTTCACGAATGTCTCTTCTGTGCCCTGAGGCAATGTGAGACCTGGGTGCACGGGATCTGGTCTGCAGGTCTGACCTCTGGGCCCTAGAATTCAATCCCTGACCCCACCAGGGAGAGGAGTGCTAGTCCTACTTCACCCACAGGGTGCCCAAGTTGGGTCAATATCTCTTAGCCTCATGATCTGCCCTGTTCTCCTAGAGTCAGTAGGCCAATAGCACCTGGAAGGGCTGGCGGGTAGGGAGTTCACCATCTGAGTACCCCTCAGTCAGCTATAGGGCCCCAAAAGTAAATTTCCCGTTCCCTGGAGATGCCTCTGGGTGGTGGCTATATTGTCTCTCTTGGCAACCGGGGATAGGGAAGGGGGAGGGGAGAATGTAGCAATATGGCGCCTGCCAGGCGGCTTGAGTCTGTGCACAGGGAGCTGCCCCAAGGGAGTCAGGAGCCTGGTGCCAGGTCGGCACCAGGCTTCCCGCTCATTGGTGGGGGCCATCTCTGGGCTGGTGCCCGCAGGTCTCTCCCACTGCTGCAGAGCCCACCAGCAGTCCGAGATGCAAGGGAGGGGAAAGTTAACCGCTCTACCTACCCTTGCCGCTGGTCTCCGGGATTCTCGGGACGTCTCTTCTTCCAGTCCTCCTCCGCAACTTCCTCCCGTGTTGTCTCCCGTAGTCTCCAGTACCCCTCCTTCCGACCTTCGTCCAACGTATGCTCATCTGCTTGCTTATTTCTTCTAAAATCTGTCTTTTTTGCAGAGACACTCTGGCTGGCGGTTTTTCTTGTCCGCCATCTTTCTCCGCCCCCATATTGACCTTTTGAATCTACTGCCAGCTTCTATTGGTCCAGACAACAGTTGAAAACATTTCTCAATATGTGAGACTCATGCTTTTGAAGGTGTGTGAAATGAATCAGTTCACAAACACAGCATTAAATAACATTAACTCACACAGTGAGAAAGTTATTCTATTTTCAGTTTTCTCTCAATCCTTCTAAATAAATCAAGGACGAAGTGTTCACGTGGCACCAGCACTGCCTCGCTACCTGCCTAACCCTACCACCTCCTTTTTCAGAAAAAGAAAACTGGCCTCAAGCTCAGATCCTTTTCAGCCTTTAGAGCCTAAAACCCATTGTTTTGTTTTTACAGCTTTTGTGTTGTCTCCTATTTCTAGCATGTGACGTCTTATTTCCTTCAATAATTTGTTTAAATTAAAAAGTAAATCCCTTTTTTTTTAAGATTTAGTAAATTTCAGAAAGATGGGTCTACAATTTCCTAAGCAATATAGGAAATACTGCTTAAAAGTTACTCCTGCTAAATTTTTTAGCTCTAAACCCTGGTGATCACCTTAGCCTGGAGCTATGAAGGCCATCAGTGGATCAACAGTGGACAAGTTAGCACTAGTTCTAGAAAAGAGGTGGGGAGATGGTCTGGGCAGTGAGGCTGGAAAAAAGACACGAGTTTCATAAACACGCAAGTCCTCCATAAATCACCTCCAATCCAAGGCACGCCTCACACACCCTTGCCTCACAGACTGCCCTCCTTGGCCTGTCTCGGATCATTACTTTACCCCGATTTCCCCCGAGTGAACATGCTCAGTTGCAGAGGGGGCAGGCCGCATGGCTCATCTTGGACCCAACAGCACCTGAAAACTTGGACCTCACTTTTCCTAAACCTGAGTCAACATATCCACGCTCATGATTTCAATTTGTCTTTGAGCTATGTATGAAATGGAGATCATAGCCCCACTGTGGTGATCTCAAATGTTAGCAGAACGTAACCTAATTTCTTAGCTTTAGGAATTCCTGGGGAAATCAACCCAGGGAAATTACATGACACATTGCCAAGAATGTATGTAGCAAGAAATTATCCTGAAATTCCTTTGTTATCTATGAATATCAGCTGCCTGGCACTGTATCAACATGGGGATAAACAAGCGACCCTGATCATTCAATTGTTCAGTTCTTACATTCTGAAAGAGATAAGACAAAACAATGGATTCCTATTTGGGAAGAAGTAGGTTCTTATTTTATTGGTAAACAAAATAGTGCATTGGGTAAATCCTGTTATTATTTGATAAGGATGCAGGAGAGATTGATGGTTGAAGTTAGAATTCCAAGATATTTATCCTAAACAGAATTGGTAGGAGAGAAAAACAGCAGATGTAGAGTAAAAGGTCGTTCCAAATGCTAGGAATAAGATTCACTGGGTTAGGTCCAAAAAGAAGGAAATGAAGATCATGGCAAGAAGACTAGAAATGAAGCCATGCAGGCTGTTTGTCTTCAGGTCAAGATTACAGGAGCTTAGACACTGCCATAAATCATTTAAACAATTGCATAAGAAGTTAATTATTAAATATATTGTATTTTATTAATAAATATGTACAGATGTATCAAATTGGTACAGACTTAATTTTTCAAACCAATCACTTTAGACTTTGCATTAGTGGAAGACACTAGCTAATCTCTAAGAATAAAGCCAATAGAATCCACTGTTATAATACTGTCTGGTCCGCCAAAGACCTGGGTAACCCTACGTCCACTGACAGAATAGCCAGAGCAGAAGTGCACTATCACCAGCTACTTTAACATTTTGAATTTCGTATTTTCAATAAAAACTGTGCATTCATGGCTTTTGGAAAATAGATTCACACAACACATGTGAATAAGTTACGCATAAATCAAAGGTCTTAAAGTAAGTCAGTGAAATCTTTGTTACCAATAAAGCTGCATTAGAATAACTTCTAAATTCAGAGTCAAATATCATCCATATTATAAAATAAAGTACATATTAATAGTAATATAAACAATAAAGAGAGTGAAATTGGCCATTGCATATCTGACATAACAAGCATACCCTAAAGTTCAAACTTACACACCATATTTTGAATTTCTTCCTCTATAAAAAGTCATAATCACACTTGCCAAAGGTTTAAGCTCCCAAAATTTGACTAAGCAAATACTACATTGTGAGACCATTCTATATTTTTATAAAATTTATGATAAAACAATTTTACATCAAATTTATGGCAAACTATGGAACCAGGCAACAGACATAGGCATCCATGCCCTCTCATGATTATAACCAAGTAAGGGTCTTTGTCTTTTTTATTTATTCATAGACATGTTTAAAGTGATGTTGATGTGTTCAGATTTCACAACTGTTGAATTTCACAAACAGAAGTTACCCTTAAAGATCCTATTGTCTAAGACAGAGATCCTATAAAGTATAACAGTCAGACTCCAGTTCAAACTTTCTAGCTGGATGTTATGTACTGAATAGATGACTTGGAGTGAAATTCTTAAGTTTCTAAGATTCCTTAGGAAACAGCAAAGCTATTAATAATTGTACTCACCTCCTGGGCTTTTCTGAGGATAAGATGGGCTTTTGCATGCCAAGCTTACAACAGTGCCTGGCACAGAAGATGGGCTCAGTAAATGCAAGCTGTTGTCATCAATATCAACAACAGCTTCATTATCCTAGAAGGGTTCAGTGAGGACTTGACTAAGATCAAACAGCTAATAAGCGACAGAGTTAGGGCCTGAATAAAGGTTTCCTGAACTTTCATCCAGTGCTATTTCCACTAAACCACAACTGCTACTGATGTTCCATCCAGTTTTTAAGATCCCATTTTTAAGAGATTGATTAATGTGGTATACCCCACAGCTTCTGTTCAGCTTCATTTCAACTTTGCAGTGAAGCCACAGGAACTGTGTGTGATGTGAGATAAAATTGCATTTGCACAGGATCTTTAAGCCAGTTAGAGAAATTCCTCTTGTGTTCCATTAGTTTAATTATGACATAGTTAAACAGACTCTGAGAAATTTCAAACCTGGGAACATTTGCCCACAGAGGCACGCAGGCCCTGGCAGTAGCTCTTAATCACATTCCTCAGTCAGGTGTCAAGCAGAACACAGGCACAAGCACACAAGCAAGTTTTGTTTAGAATACCTCAAAAAGCCAGCCAAGTGGCAAATGTGGACATCTGTGCTAGACTGTGGCTGTCCTGTTTTTTCAGGCTAATCTGTCAAGATAACCATTTCCCCATTCTCTTAAACAAACACAGACTTCCTTGTTTAAACACTATAACAGTTCTAACAGAACACACAGCTTTTAATCATTCCGTGTTAAGTACACTGGCAAGAGTCTGAGAAAAGAATCAAAACATCTTAAATGTAAACTGGCTGATTTTGCTACTTTGCAAATCCCAGGAAACAGACAAGAGAAACCTGAAATTCCAGATAAAAGGAATATAGCACTGTAGGAAGAACTATACTGAGTTTTAAAATTTTAATTGAATTGGAAATGCAATTGTGAACACAGTTCAGCTTCTAATGAAAAAACAAGAAAGAAATCTTATGTTTTATTTTTTCTTCTGCAAAAAGCTTTGAGTTTTGCAAATTTAAGTTCACGTGCTCCAATTGTTTTGTGTATATTTATAAAGGCAACACATGCTGTCCTCAGGAAAGCTATTTAAACACAGGAAGGTTGCTTATCCGCTGAGTTAATTCTCTCTCGAAAGCCTTTTAGCATAAAGCTCTGTCACAGCATGGTGCATATTCTTTTTCATTGATGAGGTATTTGGGGTCATTTTCTAATATTTGAGAATAAAAATGTGAAGGATAAGGGGAAAACCTTTCACGATGGAATAAGCAGAACTATTGACAATACTGAAGTTCAGGTTGTGCGCCTTCAGCCTTGCTACTCTTGATTTGACTTGTGAAATATCCAAACTCAACCTGAAATATGAAAAAGTTAAAACTTACATAAAACCTGATATGTTTTCTACTTAGAAAAAAATGATGGTTAAATAACCCAAACTCTACATTGTCCATACTTGACCGTGTTCAAGTCGTAGTTTTGTAATCTAACCAACTTGGGGGCATATCCTGGTTCTATGTCCTAATCATGACTTTAGACATGTTAATTAATCTCTCCGAGCCTTTGTTTTCTTATCAATGAAATGGGGATAAAAATCTTTTGCTTGTGGAGTTCTTGTGAAGATTAAAGGAGACATGTTGGCAATGGTAGGTGCTTGATAAAAGCTAGCACTTACTAAGTAGAGTATCTGTTAACATCTGACAGCCATCTCCTTGGCGCAGTAGGCAGTGCATCAGTCTCATCATCTATTAACACCTGTCATAATTGGATAATGTAAAGTTCTGACATATAATGTGGGTTAATAGAGTTTATATATAATGGAGATTACCAACTTTATAAAAACACAAATTAATTTAACATGGAAATACTAAACCTGCTTAAGAGATATAATGCTCTCAGTGTAGGTCACATGTACAAGTCCATATGGAAAAAGCAGCCAGAATTTGCACAGTTTTCACAATCATCCCAACACAACCAGCTAGGCCCCAGTTGGGCACAAGTGGGACCCCAATCTGCAAGCTCTGGCATCTGGCTCTCTTGCAAATGGTGGTCCAAACTGCAGATGACTTGAGGGTACCAGTAGATTGGTACTAGCTGGCCAGTAAAATCTTCCACTTGAGTAACAAGGTCAATCTTGACAAGAGCAGTGGCTGCAAAAACCAACAGAAGCTGAGTTTCCACATGGCAAAGTCCTAGAATTGGAAGCAACAGAGGCCGGTACTGAGGAGCCTGGGACAAACTAGGCAAACAGCTGCAAATTCTGGTTCTCCAGGAGCCAGGGCGGTGTGGTAAATGAGATTATTTTAAGTCATTCTTTATTTCCTTATGAATCTCTACAATAAATACCCTAATTGAAGTAGTTTGGGTATGTATTAGTTGTTTTGCAACCTGAAAGAGTCTAATAGATCATTGTATCTCGGATGATCAGAAGGCACTTAAAGATCTCAAAACACTTGAGGGTCAGAATTACTCACATCAGTTACCATATGAGCATAAATGTCTGGTTATTTCCTCTTGAGATTTTATGTCTATGTTCTGATAGCTGCTACCAAATGGTGGATGATGCCACTAATTAGGGTCTCTCAGGCCCAACTCATATACTTTAATTAAACAAATATTTATTAAGAAATTGCTAAATGTAAGACACCTTGCTAAAAATTGTGAACAATTAATAAATGACTAAGACGTTTCCCTGCCATCAAAAATATTACAACTTAATGGCATGTGACAAGTTCACAAGTGCTGTGAGATTGACTATGATAAATGCTTTAAGAAAGAAGCAAAACTTTTACAGTGATCCGGAGGAGGAAGAAATCATAGGCACCTGAGGGGAGAAGCGTGGCAGGAATCAGGGGAGGCTGTCAGAGGGCCGAACTCTAAACACCTTGAAATCCAAGTGGAATGTCCCCGGGAAAGGTAAAGCCATGATGGGGCAGGAAAGAGCGTGAGCAAGAGCAGCGAGTGCTACTTGAGGACCAGCAAATGTCACTGATTGGCTGGCGTGTAGAAAACTTACAGTAAGAAATAAAGATGGAAGGGAGTTTGAGGCCAGGAAATCAAGGGCTTGAAATGTCAGAATAAAGAATTCAGAATTTATTTAGCAAGTAATGGAGTTTAGTGAGGTTTCTGAACAGGGAATGATATAATCAGCTGAGTTGGAGTCTGACACATGCTTCAAGTCTGACACACTTGAATAGCTTGTCTATAAAAATATGACTTTATCAAAATATCTTTATGAACAAAATAACACATACCTATAAAATACGAATAGGCAGTAGAAACACAATAGAGACTAAGAATGTAAATAGTATAACATCTAGGTGCAATATACTATCCAATTTGTCTTATCAGGGAGCGATGTCAATTTTCTCTCCTAATAATCACTTGAAGCTGATTCCTGCAACCAATATTCTCTTCCTCACAGAGCATGGAACAGACTGGTATTATTAATCTGGTTCTTTCCTTAGGCTGCAGCATAGAGTAGCTATAAAGAATATGAGCTAGATTGCACTGAAACTGGAATTTTCACCCATAATTGGCATAGCAGTTTTGGAGAGCAATTTCGCATATGTGTAATAGTAAGAGGTATGGAATCTTCACACCCACTGACCCTGTATACCCACTTCTCAGTCTCTAGCCTCAGGACAATTTAAAGATAAGGAGAAAAGTGTGTGAATTAATATGATTCGAACATTATATAGTATGGTAACATGATTCACATATAAAATAGTAATATAATCATACAGTGTTACTTATAATGTGGAAGAAAATAAATAGAAACCTTAATTTCAAAAACTATAGAAGGAATTCTTGAATGAATGATGGACCATCTATTTCATAAACTATTATACAGCTATTTTAGATAATAATTATGAAAAATGTATAGGAACCGCAGCAATATGTCTATGTTAAGTGTAAAAAAATATCATGATTACAAACTATGTAAAAACAAATTTATGTAAAAGAGACTGGAGGACAATAGATAGAAAACAATAATACCAAATATGTTGAAATAATTTTATTAAAGGGGAAAGGGCTTTCCTCTATTTTGTCTTCCAAAATGCTATTATGTCATCAGAATTACCAAAAAGTAAAGGAAAAAAAGGATTAAAAACAGATCTCTAAAAAGAAGCTAGTTAGTCCCTTTAAGACAACATGTGAAGAAAAGATCAAGTGGGCCTGAGTGGTTTCTTCCCTCACAAATCCCAGGGAGCTCAGAGTGCTGTGGAGTTTCCAAGAAAACCTTAAGCTGCGAAAGCCACATAACATAGAATGAAAAATGAGCTCCACGAAGATTTTGCCCTCTTTGGTGCCTGCATAATGTTGCAATCAGAAAGGGCAGCAGAAGGGAAGGAGGAGGTATGTGCGGCATCTCGTTGAGTTGTAGTCCTACGACACGGATCATCAGACTCCACCCTCCATAGTCTGTTCTCAAATGCGTATGCAGGGTCTGGTTTCCTCCTTTTTTCCTTCTCTTGGGAATGAGAAATAGGAAATCAGTAAGAGAATACTAGAAATAAGATCAATTTACCACCGATATTCACAACGTATATTTAGAAACTGAGCTATCTCGTTCTCTTTTTAAAGTAAACCAATAAAAATAAAATGTTTTCTGATCAATCAGGTCATCAACTGAGAAAAAGACCTTCTTAAAAGTGGGTAGCAGGATGGAATGCATATTTAATTGCTGGCTACAAATAGTCAAAGTATTATCTCTACATTTCTCAGAATAATCTTATCTATGGAATTATTCATAATTCTACAATATATAGTAGAATTCTACACTACATATTTAGTTGCTGCATGCAACTAAAAGAATAAGAAAACAAAGCATCGCCATACAATATATAGTAAATTAAATTATGACTTCATAAGGATTTCAATATTATTCGATAATTTTGAATAGTGCTGCTTGTACTAAAACAGTTTTAAAGCAAAGGTCTGATTCAAAGCCAATTAGTACTATATAATGAAAGTTTTTTGCTTTTGGGGCTTTTATTATTTACAACACATTTTTATTATTAATTTAAATTAGACAACATTTAAGTAGGTTAAAGCATGCACATCGCATGAGACAGAAACAAATGTTCTTCTTTGAACCCATTTTTATGTGCAGCCACTTCCCATTGATACTGGCTGTTCAGACCTGTGTGCTGGAGTTATTTTCTGGGTGTGCAAACATCTTTAACCTTGTTCCTCCTGACCATTGTGAAGAAGATATACAGAAAGAATGCAGCTCCTCAGCAGTATTTCACACTTCATTCCAAGGCGGAGGCAAAGGTTAAGAATGAGGAAAATTAGGCAGACAACCATGTGTGGCCGAAAGAAAGGCTTACTATTCTGCAGAGGCAGATTCCCCTGACATAAATAGAAGAAAGGCCCATGAATGAGATCATGTCAACTTCCTCTGCTTACATAGTAATGCCGGCCTTCTTTCCTTTCGGAAAAACAAGTCATCCATGCACCAGAGTTCAGGGCTGCATTGTAACATGTTTCGGAACTCTCAGTGACAGCACACTGACACAGGTCCAGGGGACAGGCCCAGGCAGGCTTTTCCAGGCCTGGCCTAAGAGCCCTGTGAGAATTCACAGAGCCCACTTTCTGCATGTCATTGAAATCTAAACCTCTGATTATCCGACAGGCAATGAACTTCTGGAAACAAGTGCGAATAAGCAGGCTCGATTTTTTGAAGGAGAACCCTTTTACAAGAATCTCAAGACCGTGTTGGGCTGGTTTGGGGCTCAGTGATAAATTTTTACATGTTGAAAGGAGGTGAATCTGGTTTTTGGCCATGCCCCTACTCATGGAGGATGAGACTCAGTAAAATCATTTCACAGATGAACTCTAAGTCAGAAAGAGTTTTTAAAATTATATTTTAATCCATGGATTAGTGCACTCGATTTCTTTTATGATTCTTTTTCTCAATAAATTATTTTTGCTCTCCAGGAGTGATTCTAGTTAGGGAATATGACATCAATTCCCAGAGTAGGCATTAACTCATGGTAGATGGAAAGGCTCAAGATCATAATATTTTATACAAGAATGAGGTTCCTATAATCTAAAACTGAACAACATTACGCAATTGCTTTATGAACAAATTGGCCTCTAAGTTACTGAATATTAAACAATAAGTAATATGTTGCTATGGAAATTCTATATTAAAATCAGATGTATATAAATGTCTTCATTTTGATTTGGGGGGGTTATTGTTACATATATGAATTTTTTTTGTTAAGTCTCTGTTTAAAAAAAAAATTGAAAAGACCCTGTAGCATTTTCTTTGCAGGATGTCAGACTAGCAGCCGTCTCTGCCAAGGCAGAAGTTCCTGGGGTGTGACAGGGCATCATTCCAACAGCACTCCCCGCACCCGCCTCAAAGGGAGGTTCCCATGCGGTCAGGTATCTCTACAGACTGTGAGTGGTATTCTTTAGCATTTCAGGAACAAAGATATCTCACTTCAGGTAATCTGACAATACAGTAGGTGCTCTGTTAACTAACCCCCAAATAGCCAAATCCCCAGACTAGCTGAGGTTTTCCCAGTCCTGATTCTTGGCCACTGCACACAGACGGCTCAGTTCATTGCCAGCAGTCTCTTCTCCAGACAGAATCTTTGAGCACCTCTTCTCTCGTCGGGTTGTACACTGAGCAAGACTAGGTTGCATTTGCTCCCAAACCTGTTTATACAAGTTGTCTTTGTTATTATGACTATGTGGTTTATTTAACATTTAAAATAAACTGATAAAATAAAAGTGGCAGGAGAAAGAGATTTGTATTTTCTCTGAGTTATTTTTTTCTTATGTTGTCAAATTAGGTGTGGGTGATAGAATTGTAAATAATTGGTGGGATAACATAAAAATAGAGGACGATTTTGTTCTCAGATGGCTTCAAAGTTCCATTAAATTCCTGCTCCATTTAAAAGAAACCCAAACCAAAGAAACGATGCAGTTGAGATGCTAATACAAAAAAAGATGGTACAGCACATGAATCAAAGGGTGAGAAGTGTTAGATTAATGCTTTTAGTTAAAAGCAGTTGTAGTTAAACATTTATATGCTTTAAGTTAAAAAAAATTTAAGGTATGTGTATATCATCATTCCTGATTCGGTTTTAATTGATTTTCTTTCTATTAACTCACAAGCTATCAATCCTGAAGATGTTCGAATAGGGGCGTTTCTACTGTATGTAGAGTGCCCTGGAGTTTAAGCGCTAGAAAGCAGACACATAATTCAGGAAGCTGTTTCAGTCAAAGCAAGAAGAAAGGACACCCTGAACTCTGGTGTTGATAAGAAAGTAGGAGGTGCATATAAGAGAAATTGCAGAGTAGAAGTAACCAATTCCTGAAGGTTTACAAGGAGTTAACAAGGCTCCGAGGTTTGGGTGTGGGTGGGAGGTAGCACCTTGGAAAGACACATGGACTGCGGAGAAGTAGCTGATTTAGTGGAGGAAAGGGGGACTTGGGTGTTTGGTCTATCAGATTTGAGATTGACAAAGACTCCAGGCAGAGATACCTGGATATTGCTAGGAGGTAGTTAGAAACGCAGGTCTGAAACTTAGGAGAAAGGTCAATAATAGAAATACAGCTTTGAAAGTGGCAACATAGACAACAGCAGTTGAAGTCCTGAGGATGAAAGAAACCTGAAGGAAAACCAAAAGAGAGAAGTGGTCTAAGGAAACAAACAAACAAAAAATCTATGTTTAAGGGCAAAAGATTTAAGAAAAGCCACAAAAGAAATAAAAGAATTCGAAAAACAAAGAAGAGAATTATAACTGGACCAGGTCTCAGAAGCTAAGAGCTGGGAGAGCTGGGGTTGTGGCAGATGGGCAGGGACATATGCTGGGGGTGCCACTGCGGATGTCGGACGCCAGGCTCCAGTCAAGAAGCACTCTCAGCAGAAAACAGGGAATGTGCCAGATTTCGGAACGTGAAGGATTGAGTATCTTGTGAGGAAGAACAGGCAAGGGCAACAGAAAGCTTGAGAAGTTTGATGGTGAAGAGGCGGGAGATAGCATTATGCCTTTGGGGCTAAAATGGTTAAACAATTAAAATTTTTTAGCATAATGAAGGCTTGAGCTGAACATATTCATACGAGAAGGAAAGAAAGCATTAAAGACAGAGTTAGCAAGATGGAGCAAAAGAGGATAGAGGACCCCAAGGAGATAGAAAGATGAGAAGCAAGAGAGCAACTAGGGGCCAGTTTGGCAAAAAGGAAAGAATCTTCTTTCTTAAATATAGCAGTGAGGAAAGAGAGACAAGAAGAGGAAAATTGAAGTGTTTATATCCATTAGCCTCCATTTTCTTACTAAAATCTCACATCGTGGCCAAATCAATGTTTAGTGAATAAAAGTGTCAAAAGTCATCCGCTAAGTGTGATTATTAAGGACAGGGCTGGGGATTGGAATTGATGCATGACATGTAAGAGGCGCACTTCTCAAATGGACAACCGATGAGCATGTTCAGTGAAATAGGCACTCACTGCCACTTAAAGAAAACACAACAAAAATATTTGTTATTGATTTTTTTTTCCAACCTGGGTAAACATGACACAAACAATCACCATTACTGGTAGGACCAGGAAAGGATAGAATTAAAAATTTCTGGTTTTCTCTGTAGGCTCTCTAGTCTGGTTGGACAGATCAGACGCCTAGAGGCCCACTTTGCTTGGAGGCAAACCCGTGGGTGTATTGGCACAGGCAACAGCACAGTGGCTCTGGGAATCCATTTGAATGAATAATCTGTCCTTCTAATTCTTAGAGCATGAGTTCTGCTGCACACAGATTTCCTGTCGTTGTGGTTGGTGTTTCTAAATGAGGCCCCATCAAGCTACTTGGGTATTTGCTTCTTGAAAAGCAAAGCCTTGTCTTGATAAGGATGACAATTTCCAGCTCCCCTGCCAGAGAGGGCCATCCGGCAGGCCCTTCCTTTCCCTTCTCAGCCACTTAAAAAGGTGTCAGATTGAAACATGAAGCAGTTGGACTCACTTTTTCTTTTTAGAAACCCTGAACAGCTGAGGCATTTCAAAGTTAAAGTGATGGGACTCAGCCTTTACTAGGTTATTTTAATTTATGCTAAAACATTTCAATTGCATTGAGTAATCATGTAAGTTGTAAGAGACATTCTCTGTTCCTGGTATACATGGACACTTGCCCACACTGATCTTAAACAGGCAGAAGGAAAATACGTTATAAGAATTGGGGGCAGGAGGACTTCCAATGCCTTGCTCTTTCAAGATATGCCCCATGAGGTTGCCCAAGTCCCACATAGCCTTATTTCATTCCTGCTGATGAGGTCACTGTAGTTTTATGAGTCACCTTTAAGATGTGAATAATTCTAAGAGAGTTGCTAACACCTAATAAATTGCTATATCAAATTAATCAGCCTGTTGGCTGAGGAAATTAGGCCCAGAACAATTAAGGACAGAAAGGCAAGGGAAGCAACGGTATAGACTCCAGACATACCAAGGAGGAGAGCAGGCCTGGGCGCACGCTACCCAAGCTGGAAGACCCTGAGCTCCAGCCCGGTCCCTGGAGCAGATCTAGAAGTAACTACTCCGGCTAAATGGGGGGATGCTTCCTGAACTTACCAAGGGACCCCAAAAGCTTATAGATCAAGCCCATTCCAGAAGAAACATATTTAATAAAATCATCTGGTTTGTAGTCCAACAGTCTGCTCTGTGGTTGAAATTCCAGTCCAGTGAGACCCACAGTGATCAGTTCTCTCCTTTGGCTCAGGTAGGACCGAGTTGTAAGAATGGAAAAGAGAAAATAATGATTATTGACCAACTATTATGCACTTTAAATTCATTATCTTATTTAATTCTCTGTAATGCCCATTTTGTTTAGTTATTCCCATTTTATAAATGAGAGAAATGATCTCATGGAGATTAAATAACTTGCCCAGAAACATATATTAAGAGGGCACATTTTGAGGGTCTACCAGATTTTTTGGATACTAAATATTATGTCCTCTCTCATACTTTGAGTTATAATATAGACACTTGTCAATAGGTTCATCGAATCACTCCACCTTCAATGGTGAAAGTCTATGAGGTCGAAATGTAGTAAGTAGTAACAGAAGGACATTTCTGACAGCCTTTACTAAGTACCTTTTATCAAATAAGGAAGTTTTTGTGCTTGTTTTGCTCATAGAAAGAATTTCAACTGACTGAAATGTGGTAAATCATTAAAAGAATTTTAAGTGCTAGATATTGAAACACAGTCCTGTTTGTATAATAATATATGTTAAAACAAAGATTCAAAAGCAAAAATGCAAGGGGGTCCTTTAGAAAAGAATGTGATACTCTAAAATATTTCCAGTGTGAGCCAGGTGTGTTGGCTCATGCCTGTAATCCCAACTCCTTAGGACCAAGAGTTTGAGACCAGCCGGGCAACATTAGCAAGACTCCATCACTACAAAAAATAGGAAAAAAAATTAACTGAGCATGGTGGTGCCGGCTGATGTCCCAGCTACTTGGGAGGCTGAATCAGGAGGACCTCTTGAGTCCAGGAGATCAAGGCTGCAGCGATCTGTGATAGCACCACTACGATAGCACTTCAGCCTGGGCAACAGAGCGAGACTCTGTCTCTTAGAAAAAGAAATATATAATATAAAATAAAATATTTCCAGTGTGACTAATACTGCATATCCAAATAGGATGTTTAAAAAATAATGACTCTGGAATAGTTAAAAATTCCCGATCATGTGACTGTTGCAGATCTTTATTTATTCTGGTGTTTAGTGTAAATGTTTACTAAAGTAATAAATAGATTCCATTGAAATATGGTGACAGAATTGCTAGCAATTGTATAATCGCTTTCTAAAAATCATATTCTCTGATAATGCAGAGCAAACTATCACAGTAGACCATGCCTTTCCTTAAATTAGAATGAAAGAAAAAAAATTAAATTATATTCCCCTACACACAATTTGAAATCATTTCTAAGAAATCTGTAAGAAAAAAATCGATGTTCATGAAACTAGTTGACTATTTTCTCCATGAGGTTTGAGTCCTACAAGCATGGCTCTCCAAGTGTATAGTTTTTCCTGCAATAAGCAAGTGGAGATTGATTATTAATTATTTGAGGTTTTAACTGCTCTTCTATGAGAACTGCTAGAATAACAAGGCTTTGATCTTGCTTTAGTTCTTGGATTATATCCTGCTCTAGAACCTCACAGAAGACCCTAAGCCCCTTGGACTGCAGTTATCACATTCAAACTAGACCACCTAATGTGGTCCAGTTCTATCCAGCCTTCTATTAATAAATTCAATATGCTGAATTATTATATTAAGAAAGTGATAAAGCACACAATTCACCTACTTTCCATGGATTTTGTAAGCACTTAAAACAAAGGAGAAGAGGAGCTTAGGTTCTAAGATCCTTCTTGTAAATACTTAAACCAAAGGAGAAGAGGAGCTTAGGTTCCAAGATCCTTCTTAGGCATCAATCAATTTTTTTCTGCAAAGATAGGTTCTAGATGAATCCCATCGTTGGGAATATCATGCCAAATACTTCAAAATTCTTAACATACTTCAAAGTAACTGCTGCTATCCTATAACAATTTTTGACTTAGTATCTTGGGAAATTCTTTCCCATGGATATATATTTGATTTTATACTAGATATCAATAGGGAAATGGAATTTGCTTTGCAGAAATTCACTTTATAGCCAAATTTGCTAGTGTGCACCTATTCCATAAAGTGAGAGATGAATTTATTTATGTTCATATCTATCATCTCTATATCTGTCTCCCTCTCTGGGGCTTCCTTCACGCAGAATTTAACAAGAGAAAATTGACTCAGAGGAGAATGTGGTTAATTCAATGAATATGCTAGATCTTGTTTAGGGGAGCTCAATATAACATAGCCTTCTTGCAGAACCCTTCCAAACAGAGAGCATCATTTAATTGCCTTCCACTCCCAGCCCTCTCCACCTGAAAAATAAAACCAGCTAATGAATAAAGTATTATTCTCATTGTGTTATTCATACTCGTATTTTATAGACTAAGAAATAAAGATTCAGCAACAATATTTGGATTTTCCCAAGATCACAAAGTTAGTAAGTGTGGCAATAATCTTAAAGCAAAGATTCTTTTTTGCCTTATTTAACCCCAAATTTTATATTTTTTTCACTCACTAAACCACATTGTCTTGCTTATTCCATCTAACTATGTAGTGACCATATTTCTTCTCTTTCTTATATATAGTTCTATTTTTCTTTCTTTCTATAGAATTTCTTTTCTCACTTCCTCACATAACTGAGTAATAATAGTTTCATGAACTCCAAATCCTCAAAATCGAGCTACGTTTTCTTTAATTGTCTCTCAATTCTCTAATTAGAAATAAGATGCTGGTCAAGCTTTATTTCAGGTTGGAGTAGTGTTTAAGACAAATTGCAAAACTAAAACTGTGTGTGTGGTGGGAAGCGGCAAGGAAAATAAGAATGGAACAGTCCAGATGCCCAGGTGGGATCTCTAAGTAGGACTCCGAACAGCACCTCTTAAGAGGCAGGAAGGAGACCCGAAGCAGCAGAGTCATTCATTTGAGCTTCAGATTATTCACTTTCCTAGCTAATCAATAATTGTTATAATTAAAATTGATAGCTGAAAATAACATGACATAGGGCTGCTGCCAGAATACTGATTGTGTCTTTGGCTTGGAAAGATAGGCAGCAGCGTGGAACACTTATTTTCCAATTTGCTTTTAGCTGTGTGCAAATTGCTTTAGCTGTATCCAGCTGATTTAGACCTTGCCTGGAGGGGCACTAGATTAATTGGGAGCCACACATTCACTGCTTACAGAATGGACTCTGTAATTGGTGAAATTTGTTAGTGCCAGTTATAAAATAACTATATAGTTCTGCTTTTTAGCTGTCCTTTCATTACTCTTTCTGTAAGAGGGGAGGGGAGACAATTAGAACTCATGGAATGATTAAGACGGGTGCTTTTACATACAGACTCAGAGGCACGTGTCTACAGTCAATATTTTATACAAGCAAACATTAGTGTGAATATGGTATTGATTTTTTGCAAAAACTGAAAAAGTGCTTAAGCACATAAAAGAATTTTTTCATCTTTGCTGTGACTGAACCTTAGATAAGGGAACCCATTTTGTTAGAACTATGAGTAGATTTTTCAAAATGATTCTTTGTTCTCTCTTCTAACTTTATTGGGTTAAATAGAACAAGCACTCTTTCTTACTTATGGCGAATGAAAGAAATTAAAAAAAAAAAAATCCTAAGGCCGCAGTTGGGTGCCTTCCAGTTTGTCTTGTTTCTTCTACTTACTTCTCTGGGTCACAGGGTACCAGGAGGCATCCATGCTGCCTACTTAAAACAACAGATGGAGCTCAATGAATACGAAAGTCATTTTTGGCAGGAAGGCATTTTTTTCAGGAGCAAAACCAGGTAGGCTAAGAACAAAACATAATTTATAATTACAGTATAGAAAAACAAAGAAGTATTTGTTTCCTTAGCTCTTAAAAAGTACTTTATGTCAACAAATAGACTTAAATATGTAAAATGGTAAATTACATCCCTCAAATAACTCTTGGTATATTGCGACGCATACCAAATTATACAGGGGCTATTGCTATACGTATTCAAAAACTATGTATGCACCGTTGAGTAGAGATGTCAGCCTGGATGCTTTGTCACTCTGGTGACAAGATCAGATTCATTTAAGAAAACAAACAAATGAAAGAGTGGAGAAGAAGGGTGTTTACTCGTTCAGATAACTGAGAAAGCACAGAAGGAGGCTGCATTCTACACCTCTGGGTTCAAGGGCTCAAAAAGGGATTATGACTGTCTTCTTCCATTTCTTAGCTTAACCTTATT
Organism: Cheirogaleus medius; assembly: GCA_008086735.1. Lineage (NCBI taxonomy): Eukaryota > Metazoa > Chordata > Mammalia > Primates > Cheirogaleidae > Cheirogaleus > Cheirogaleus medius. The sequence continues at coordinate 60,494,318 of VBSM01002608.1, forward strand.
TCCTGTTAGCTTCACTTTCAGAAAAGTTCTCACCCCATGGAGGTCCCAGTCAGACTCAGATTTATATCTGTTCAACAACTCTGCTGAAAAAAATGCTTCTTTCCTAAGAGTTTCAGCAAATTCTCAGACCTAATATCACAGGCCATGGTGAGTCACTAGCCCGCTCCTGCACCAATCGCTGAGGGTAGACGATGCTCATCCGTTACACCTGGCCGTGTGCTTGCCTGGACTGAATGTGAGGGAGGGACGGCCCCCAAGTGACACTGAGGTATCTTTACCGAAGAAGGGGGAAATGGATGCTAGGCAGGGACAACAAATAACCACGATACTGACAAACAATAAAGTTGTAGTGAGCTATCAGTATCCTTGGAATCTAATTAAAACTAAAGATCTTTCCACCAGAAAAATGCCTATGTGGCCCTGTCGTGTAAGATGTTGCTTGCTGTCTCACAAGAGTTCATGAATCCCTGGAGTCCAGCCAAGAACATGGAAACTAGAAAATCTTTCTGAAGTAAAATGTATTCTTAAAAGTATCCCATCTTGTATCTAAGAACAACTTTAGGTTTTCTTTTTCTTCCATCCCTGTTTTTTTCCCCCAAGCAAGTCTGTTTTTGAAGAATTCTTCTAATGTAGCTATTTGTTATCCTTGTTGTAGATGAATAAACTCTGAAAATCCAAACTGTGCCCAATGGCTGTTCTGTACAAATGATAGATTATCAGGAGCTGCCTTCAATCGGGTGGCTAATACAGCGGCCACAAGAGTTACGTCTGTGATCTTGAACTTCAGATGTCGAGAAAAGAATAGAAAAATGAAAGATATATTAGAAAAATTCTATATTTTTAAAAACAAAAATAAAAAAAGAGTGATGTCTGTCCTTCCTTATTTGGCACAAGAAAATGAGTGTTCTGAGGTAAAACACTGTAGGGGGTCTAATTTAGGGACTCAGCATGAAGATATAGTCTACCAAAAGTAAATTTTCTTTAAAAAAAATTCAAAAATTAAAAAATAAATTTTTTAAATCTTATTTTTTATAGAACTCTATGTGTATGCTATGGAGGAAGAAGATGCATAATAAGACAACCTCTTTTATGGTTATGATCAGAAGACAAAATTGTTCAAACATTAAAGTGATTGCTCAAAACAAAATATTTCATTACATTTACCTCAGAAATATGTATTTGAATATTTAAATTAAAATTGTTCTCATAATTTATAAAAGAGTTAATTTCACAAAAGGGGAAAAATAGGCCAGGCCCAGTGGCTCACACCTGTAATCCTAACACTTTGGGATGCCAAGGCAGGAGAATCATTTGAGACCAGAAGTTGAAGACCAGCCTAGGCAACATAGTGAGACCTCATCTCTACAAAAATTTTGTTTAAATTAGCCAGGCATGGCAGTGTGCCTGTAGTCCTAGCTACTGGGGAAGTGGGGCCTGAGGCACTTTGATCCCAGGAGCCTAGGAGTATGAGGCTGCAGTTAGCTATGATTGTGCCCCTGCACTCCAGCCTAGGTGATAGAGCAATACTTATCTCCTAAAAAAAATAATGAGTATTGCTCCAGAGCAATCTCCACAAAAAGAGATCTTGTCTCATGTTTAAGATCTTGTATCAAGTTAAGAAAGGATCATAAAATCTGCTGGGAATAAAGAAGAAGTAGCAAGAGATGAAGAAAGAGGAGAAGGGGAGAAGGAGGAGGAGGGAGCCTGACTTCAGTTCTTGTTTTCAGGTTTTGGAAAATAGAAGGGTTTAAATAAAACCTCACAGGAAAGAAATGGAAAAAGCACCACTAACATAATGTTCAACCTTTTTTTTGGTTTTTTGTTTTTTTTT
>VBSM01002608.1:60496248-60561693 GCA_008086735.1 Cheirogaleus medius
TGTCACCCAGGCTAGAGTGCAGCGGCATCATCATAACCAGTGCAACCTCTAACTCCTGGGCTCAAGGGATCCTCCTGCTTCAGCTTCCAAAGCAGCTGGGACTACGGGCATGCGCCACCACCCCTGCCTTTTTTTCTTTTTTAGAGACAAAGGTATCGCTGTGTTGCCCAGCCTGGTCTCAAACTCCTCAAGAAATCCTCCTGCCCCGGCCTCCCAAAGTGCTGGGATTATAGGTATGAGCCACCACGCCTGGCCCAAGACCAGTAATTTTTACAAAAATTTATCAACCAGTTCTGCAGCTACAGAATAAGAACAAAGTTAATGATAGAATGAGATAGGGGTTTAAGAGCAGAAAAAAACCTAAGTATGAACAAAAGACAAGAATTAAAAAATGTATAATATTAATTTATATATATATATACACATAGGGAAATATCTAGAAAGTCATACAGCAACCAATGAAAATGATTATTTTCTAAGAATTTGGGAACAGAAGTAAGGGAGATTTTTATTTCCTTTAGTTATTTATTTCCTCATTTACTTATATATGACATGTACAATGAAACAAACTGCATAATAGAAATAAAAATGTTTAAAGTATGAGAATAAAGATTTCTAGTACAAACAAAATGACAATTTGGTCCAGAATTTCTTTCTCCTGGAAACTGTACTGAGCAACGAGGACAATGAGAAAGAAACATTTTCAGGAAACTTATATACCAAGAACATTATACCAACATTATATCAAGAACATTATACCAACATTATATCAAGAACATTATACCAACTTAATTTTAATGCTGCCCCAAATAGTAGTGATCACTTAGAGCCCCAAAAGAAGATACCTACCGTAAAGCAGCAGGGAGCAGCCCAGGAAGGGTCGAAGGGACCCAAGCTGACAGCATATCCCCAAAGCATAAGCACAAACACACTTAGAATGAAAGGGATCCACTGAGAAGTGAACAACTGAAGAGGGGGTTGCTGTGAGTTGGGCTGAGATGAAACAGAGCTGTGATCGTTCTATTAGGTCCAGAGAGGAAAGGAGAATGAGACTGCTAGCACAGAGATGCCATATTGAAGCAGTGTGTCTCCAAGGCAGCACAGGAAAGAACCTTGAATTACAAAGCCTGGAATTTTATCTCGCCCTATTGCCCACTCCTAACAAAAACTTCCTATCAATGAGTGGTCTAGGAAAATCTAACCCAATCAATCATGCATAACATAATTAGCACAACATTTAAAAAAAAGTTTTGAAATCATCAAAACTTCACAACAGGTTTAAAAAAAACTCTTCAGAAAAATATTGCCATAAAGAAGATAAAATTTATAATCACGAAATTTACCGAGACTTTTTAAAAAGGTAATAAGACAAATTACCTCCATAAAGTAAGACTACAAAATAAAAATATAAGAACACAAAGAAGACTAAGCATCTGAGGGAGTATAAGATAGTGCTGTCAACTTACAAATAAATGTAAGAAAAACATTATAACCATGAAGTTTTTTAAATGGAAGGAGCAAAGGAGAAAACAGAAACTTCAGAAAACTCCAAAAAGGAATATCGAAGATAGAAATGAAATAGGCTAACAAAATGACAGAGAAATTTTTAAAAATTTTTAAAAGAATTATACAGAAAATAATAGTTATAAAAGACAAAATTTGTCTAATAGACAAAGAAATCAAAGGATATTCAACATACTCACAAATTGGAATCCTCAAAGAAGGGAAAATAAAACAGAACAAGTATTTTGAAATGATCAATAATTAACTTTCTTGAAATAAATGAAGGCTTGTATCTACATATTCAAAAGGCACATCATGCGTCAGAGAAAATTAAAACAGAAAGACCAACACTGAGACATAATCTAATAAAGTCAAGGGAATTTTAAGATAAATAATACTTTGGACATCCAGGCAAAAAGATCAAGTCATTGTCAATGATTGTTTTGTTTTGTTTTAGGCATGGAAAATGTTTTAATAACATCGCATAAAATAAAAATTAAGAGGAAAAGGCAGAAGGTAGGAAATAAGTGAGGGCAAAGGAATGTCATTTAATGTTGACAAGGCGGTGGAAGTGTTAGCACCACAAAGGGGACAACAAAAGAGTTAACACTGAATTTGGAGGAAGGAGAGTCACAGAGAAAGGGGAGCACATAAGCCAATTCTCTCATTGATAATAGTAAGGAACAAAGAGGATGGGGTTATTATATAAAAGTAGCCTTTATGTGAAATAGCCTTGGTATGGGGTAATTATATAATACAAAGGAGTTGTACAAATATCTGTACAAAAATATAAACCTTCTGAAATATCACAAGAATTACAATGTTAAAATAATCAAAAAGAAAACATAATACAAAAATAGTATGAAAGAACAGAAACAAGCATATCTTTCAGAGCCATAAATAAATATGGGCTAAAGTTGACTAATAAAAGAAATAGATTTTCTGATTGAATTTGTAAGAAACTAATCTCTATTCTTTATAAAAGAGACACACCCAAAACACATGATTCAGAAAGCTTGAAGTGAAAAGGATGGGCAAAGATACTCCAGGCAAATGCAAAATATTAAAACTGCAGGCTAGCCTCTATGGCACAGCATATGAGATGGAAACACAACGCACCTGTTCTGCTGCAGGGGCTGTCCTAGGCATGCTTAGGACATAGTTACCGCCAGCAGGCACAGCAAAAGGAAAGAAAAGGAAAGGAAACAACAAAACAAAGGAAGCCTTTCTGTTCCTCTGGGTATTAACTAACCTTAACTCCTCCTCACTAAACTCATTTCTTGCTAAACATCTAAGCCACTGTGTGACGTCTTCCGTCGCCAGGGACTCTAAACTACGCTTTCAACGGCAGCCCATGAGGCGGATGAGTCCACTTCTCACTCTTAACTGCCCATCCCAACTGGGTTTCTTAAAATGATGAAGCTCCTTCTCCATAACTTCAAAAGGAAATATGACATCTATTAAAAGAATGTTATATAGACTTCTTCACAATGGATATGTTCTATTTTTAACTCTGAGATATTAAGTACCATAAGAGGGTACTTAACCTATTATTAATAAAGACATTTATTTGTTTGCTACTCCATTTGAGCACTTTCCTCATTAAGCTTATAAGAATAAGCATGTAATGTTATGCAAAAATAAAATGTTATCCACTAATAGCCAAGGATAAACTTTGTATAATATGTTTCCAGGCAATTAACATCACTGTGAAAGATTCTATAATTAATAAACATTCTCTCTTCATTTAATATATATATTAAAGTAATTAAATAGAAATGAATTAAGTAAAGATAGTGATAGCAAGAGAGATAGAGATAATATGTAGGCACATAATGTCACATATTCTTGGTGAGAGAAATGTCAGTTTATTTTTAAAGTGATTCATGTCCTTCATTTAAAAAAACCAAATAGTTCATAATTATATTAATTAACAATAAAATTCCCTTCCTTCTCTAGGCCACTTCTCCCCACTCCCATTCATCATAGTAAACCACTGTCAACAGCTGGAGAGGCTTTGCTTTCCAGGGTTTCTATTCAAATACAAATAGAACAAACAAACATACATGTCTACAACACACACACACATATGTAAATATGTATTCATTTATTTATAGAAATGAGATTGTACTCTTATACCCTGTACACAGGATCCAGCAAATTCTTTTGTTGACAGCACGTTGTGGCCACCATATCATGTGAATGCACAAAGGCTTATTTCACCTTTTCAAGGCAGCACACTTGGCTGTACCATCACTAGACCACACTGACTGACGTTTAAGTAGTTTTCGGTTGTTGAAAATGATGCAACGAACATTTCTGTACAGTGTCTCTGTGCAATTGAGAATGGCTATAGGCTATTCCCCAAAAGGAAATTACTATGTGCATTTATATTTTTGACAAACAGTGCCAAATTTGTCTCTAACATATTTCTCACCAACAGTGTAGGAATTTTGACTCTCACCCTCACCAACATCTAAACTTTATCTTAATGGGTAGAAAATAATCTATTATCCTTTTAATTCACTAGATGACCATCTTTTCATATTTCTCTCAGTCATTGCAGTTCCTTTTCTGTTAACTAGTTGTTTATAGCCTTTGCCCATCTTTTCTTGGGGTTGCTGGCTCAATGCTTTTTAAAAATAATTTGAGTATAAATATTCATCTTTGCCTGAGGTATATTTTGCAAATATTTTCCTATTTCTTGTTTGCTATTTAACTTTATTTATTATGTTATTCCCTACATGCAACTTAAATTTTTTTTTATGTCATCAAATTATCCATCTTTTTCTTTATAGCTTCTGAATTTCATGCTACACACAGAAGCAGCACTCCAATTCCAAGAACAGAAACAAATTCATCCATGTTGTCCTCTAGTGCTGTGATACTTTCACTAAAGGTTTGATCCATCTGGAATTTATTTTGTTGTAAGGAATTATATAGGATTCCACGCTAATTTTTTTCCATATGGCTAATCAATGTGTCAAAGTATATTTAAGGTAATAACATACCACATTTGCTGGTTGAGAATGTTTTATTACAAATAAAGATAAAATTACTTCTGTGTTTTCATGTATTAATTTTACTTTGCAGAAATAGTAATAGTACACTCCAGTTATTTCATAAGTTTTGTGATATGTTTCTTCAAGAAATGTATTTTACAATTTAAAAATAAACAAAACGCAATTGTAAGTTCTATGTTACAGGAACATGAGAAGCAAATAATTCCCTGAATTCTTTTCAACAAGATAGACTCCAAAAAATAGTGAAAACAATTATACTCCACAAAAACATTTTTAAATGATTCTTTACAATAGAGTTCAACTTGGCTTTCCGGTTCTATATGAGTTAAAATCGATATGCTCTTTGGCTTCATGAACAAACCCTGCAACATCTTTACCAAAGTAGGAAATATGTTAGTATTCCATCCCAGCTAACTCAAATCATGAAAATGGGGCAACTAAAGTATATAATACCATGTCATTCAAAATCTATTCAAATAAGCAGTAGGAAATATATAAGGAATAGCTGGAATAAGACATTCGGGGGGTAAGTCAAGATTATTGCAAAGATTGAATGATTAGTTAAAAGCAATAGTGCCCCCTTAATCTTAGAGGTATTAATTTATTTCCTTCTATCTGCAAACTTCTCCCATTTAAACTTCCTTCTAGAGCTGGCTACGTCTGTTAATTGGCTGGCGTTTGCCCTCTCTGTGCCTAGTCCTTCCCTTCATCCTGGTGTGGCTGCCTTATCCCACATTCTCTTGTCCCCTTGCCCTCATGACAAAATTGAAATGCCTGGTAGGCAAACAAGTTAAACCAGTATCCATCATCCTCCCCCCAACCACCACCCATGACTCTCATCCTCAGCACCTTTATATGGCACGACGCCACAGAGCAGCAGCTGGTACCGGCTTCTATAGGTTCTCCTGCCTCCTGTCTTTCCTAAAATCTTCCAAGCATGTGATGAAGGCTCACCTAAAGGCAGTTCCTTCATTCCCTTTAGAGTAAAAATAAAGTCTTTACAGAAGCTTACAAGATCCTAATTAAAACATCACTTTCCCCACCCCAACACACACACAACTCTTGGACCTCGTGCAATGAGCATTTGCCGAATTGAGGATATTCAATTCTGCTATAGAAGACAACCAAGCAAACGAGATCGATGCAAGTCATTAGATGTGTTAAGCATAGAAAATTAAATTATTTACCTGGGAGATACGTTAAACAGCTAAAGTAAGTAGAGCATGTATGCGTGAACCTACATAGCATGGAATGGAAGAAACAAGTCAATGCTAAATATTCAGGATGCACTAAATATACACGAGACACACGAAACACTGGATATTCATTCTATCCTAAATATACACTAGGACATGAAGCACTCAGTATCCATGAGGTCCTGCTTCAGCCACTCGGTCCCCCCCATGCGCATCCCCATCTGTCCTCTGCCCTGCAGATGCAAACAAGGCCCGCAACCGTTCACGAGGCTTACGCGACAGCTCTCGCCAGCTCTCCAGTAGAAGGAGCATGTGCTGACTCCAGGCAGCTTCCACCTCCCTCACCCACGGCGCTGGCCCTGCTAGCCACACATCAGCAGGGCAGGCTGATGCAGCGCAGAGAGACAGGTACACAGACACTAGGTGACCCTGGATTCAGGCGGCGTGGCCCTTCCATTTTCTTGGGCACCATCCTAAATGTGTTAATCTGCTCCATTTCTTTCCACTTGCTTCTCATTTATGCTTTAGTTCCAATTGCTTCGGTAAACTGTATGACCCACACATCTCAAATCTGTGAGCTTCCTTCTCATGCCTGGCTGTGCAGTTGAAGGCTACCATTGCGTCCAGGCTGCGTCCACACAACACCTCATCCACCATCCGGCCCCTCACTCAAAGGACAACCACCCTCTTCTTGCTTTCCCCTGAACACTCCAAACACACTGTGACCTAAGGACCTTTGCACTTTCTTGTCCCTCTTCCGGAAACACTTCCTCAGACATCTACAGGACTTGCTCCTTCATGTCTCTTCCCTGAAGCTCCTACATGAAGCTACATCGTTTTCTAACAGCAATTCTCCAATTCTCCAACACCAACTGAGTGTCCTAAATCCAGTTCAATTCCGACAGTAACAACCCAGAGCTAGTTCAGACCCTACAGGTTACAGGCTCAGTCCTGGAAGACTTCCCCCACTTCAGATGCCAGCCACAAATGCGGTCCCCAACTACCTACACTTCTTCCCAGCCAACTACAAATTCGGAGCTTCCCATGATTCCCTTTTCAGTTCAATAATTTGCTAGAATGACTCACAGATTCAGGAAGGAGTTATATTTACAATTATAGTTTTATTATAAAGGATACAATCCAGGAATTACTAGATGGAAGGGAGGTATAGGACAGGAATGGAGGTGGGGGTGGCACAGAGATTTCACGTCCTCTCCAGGTGTGCCACCTCCCACACACTGTCGTGTTCACCAACCCAGAATCTCCCTGCACCTCACTGTGGCAGAGTTTTGATCGAAGTTGCTTTACACGGCATGATTAGTCACATCCCTGGCCATTGGCTGGTTGACTCAATCTTCAGTCCTTCTCAGTTCCAAAAGTTCCAACACTCTAAACACGTGGCTGGTTCCTCTGGTGACCTGTCCATCCTGAAACTATCCAGGAGGCTGCCAAGAGTGACCTCATTAGCGTAAACTCCAGTATGGTCCAAAGGGGCTCATTTTGAGTAACAAAACCATCCCGAGGTTGTGGGTGAGGCAAATTATCAAAGAAAGGAGGTGAGTCAATGCCATCTCTACGGTATCCTGACGTTCACTCGCTTGTTTGACAATGTTTGCTGGATACCTGCTATAGGCTAAATGCTGTTCTGGGTGCTGGAGAGAGAAGAGTGAAAAAAGAGATTAAGACTGCCTTAGGGAGTTTACTTTCTGGTGGGAAGAGAAGACCATAAATAAATACACAAACAAGTATATAACATGTCAGGTGGTAGTAAATGACATAGAAAAAAAGTAAAGTAGAGCCAAGAGGATAGGAAGTACCTAGGGAGAAGGGGGAAATTTCTATTCTTGTGGTTATAATAAAAAATATATATTTTGTCTTTGTCTCCCCTCCCCCCAATTCCTGGCATGAGCGCGAGCCCCCTCACTCCCAGAGGCAGTCCTAGGATGTCCCTGCACCCGGGGTCCGGGAGCAGCATTGCCACGCGAGGACAACGCCCAAGCTGGAAACGTGTCTAGGCGGGCTCCTCTCCTGGCGGGCGCAGGGAAGGCTCGGCTGCCGGCGCTCTGTCGCCTCCGGCTCTGCGGCTCACTGCGACGCCGATGACGCCGGTGCCTGGCGGCCGCTGGGGCAGGAGGAGGAACGAGTCTCCACATCTTTCCACCCCTGGCCCAGCTCTCAGCGCGCGGCGCTGTCTGCTGGAGGCCTCTCCACCGCTCAGCCCTCAGCTGTCGGACCGGGGCACGGCCTGGTCACCAAACCGTTGTCCTAAAACCTCCCCTTCATTGTCCGTCTCGGTGTGGCTCATCACCGAGGGGAGGGTGGCGCTTGGGGGCAGCGGACACAGGCCCCTGGGGCTCTGAGGCTGGGCAGGGGGCGCCAGCGTGTGGGGTTTCGCAGCAGAGCCCTGGGTGGGTGCTGGTCTTCACAGCACATCTTCCCGAAAGCTCTGCTCGTCTCTGCAGGTATCCACGCGGCTTCCCCAGAGGCCAGGGCTACCTCGCTCTGTCCATGGGACTGAGAGGGCAGGGGCTGGGCACCCTGTGCCCCGGCCTTTAGTAGGTTTCCTGAGTGCATCTGCCTCACATCCCGGTCACCCACTTTCAAAATTCCTTCTTCAGGAGGAATCCATTCCACCCCAAAGGTTTCCAGTCCCTGGCTCTGCTAGGTGGGACACAGGCCCACCCCTCGCCAGAGCAGGGACCCATCTAGCCTTCCTTCTTCCACTCGCGAGCACGTTGTCCCGTGCACACAGGGACCCGGGCAAGTTGGAGGGCAGGAAGACGGGGCTGCTCCTTTTTCTTCCTCCTGCCAGCCGAGCTGGGCTCTGCTCCCTGAGGGTGGGTGCAGAAGGCAAAGGCAACAAGGATTACGCCCCACCCAACTGCAACGACGGGGCGTTGCCCACCATTCTTTTCTTCCAGTGATAGCAAGACCATTCTCTGAGACCCAGTCAAGGCTCTTTCTCAAATAAAGCCTCTAGTAACTCTAAGTCAGTGACCCCGGGCTAAGGCCTGGTCTCTCTTTCTTCTCGGTGAGATTCTCCCCCTGCCAGTGGGCTAACTTGTCCTTTTCTCTCCGCTTTTGGGATGCCAGGGCCCCTCCCTTCTCTGCCCTACCCCTCTTAATTGTATCTATATTCTAGTAAAGATGGGCCTGTTAGGCTTGTTCCGGGTGGGAACCCGAAAAGTATGTACAGGACAAAATGCGGTTAATGGAAAATTTAGGCTTATAAAACAACAGCCACAGGAGTCTGGAGAGTCCCCAGAGGTGGTAAAATCTAACAGACAGCGGCAGAGCCAGCATTCCTATCCCCCTTGATAAGGATGGAACTACCCCCCTCCCTTATCTCTGCAGGATGAGACAGACGCAGGGGGCCCAGAAATTGGTTGTTTAAACAATTTTATTGCAGCGGCTGTTCTGGCCCAGGTGCTCGCTCCCTCCAAAGAAACCCTCTATAAACCCAAGGCTTTCCCCTCCCTCAGGATGGACGCTCTTTGGCCTCCACCCATCTGCACCCAGATGCTCAAAATAAACAGCATTTTGGTACACATGAGGCTTCGTGTGTCTCTCTCGGCTCCGGACCTAACTCTTCAGAGTATAAGGCTACTTGCTTTGGGGAGAAGGAAGGTTCCTCTTCTTTTTTACAGCCTGTAAGTTCTGGGGAACCTCTGCAGGGGAAGGAGTATGTATCAGTGTGTGTGTTAGGGGATGGGCAGCCATAGAGAGAGGCACTTTTCTTCCTGCCAGTAGAGTCCTGCTCACTGTGTCGTGGACGCAAGGAAGGAAATCCAACAGGTTTCTGACCCTTTCATATTCCTCTGTATGTTCAGTGTGGCCCAGCGCCGTGAGTGCCTCCCTATCCCAATTCTGCCCAATCACCAGATTCTCTAAGGAAAAATCAGTTAGGACTGAGGGCCTCTCCACGTTCTGCTTGAGTGCAAACAACTGCCTGCCTCCACCCACACCCACCCTGAACATACACTCAAACCTCTGGGAAACCCAGGAGAGTTGCCAAGTCCCACTGGCCTCCAGGAAAGATGTATGTGTCAGCAAAATATTCATCACCTTTTTCTTCCTCCCAGCAGAACCCTGGGTGTAAACCATGACCCACCCCTCCTATGCATAACCCAGGGGCAGTTCCCATCCAGCTTAGCCTGAGGAAGTCACAGCAATCTCATTATCTTGCTGGTGGTGGCTCAGGAGTGAGCATGTGGCCTGGCTCTGGCCTAGGAGACAGCAGACGATGCCTGCCAGAGACACCTGGGAAAGGTGTCTTCCCTCCTAAGAGAGACACAGGAAGACATACTTCTCTCCCCTGGACATTGATGTCTCAGGACGAAGATCTGGAAGTCCCGTGGCCATAACACAGAGGACAAAACCTAGGAGGACCAAGCAGAGAGTATTTCAGAGAAGCAGAGCCAGCAGCATGAAGGATGATGTCTGGAGCTCACCCTGCTCTTGGCTGCATGTTATGAGAGAGAACACGTTTCCTTGTGGCCAAAGGCAGTTTGGGTCATAGTTTGTGTTCCATGAAGCTGAAAACATCCAGCTGTATAGCAGCCTTGCTGGGGACGCTCTCCCCTGCCGTGATTATCACACTGAATCCTCTGCTGGATCCTAGGCTGGGGATTCCACCCCTCTTCCCCCATCTGCCAATCACCACCCTATCAATGGACCTTGGGAAAATCTGATCTGATCTAGGAGGATGGGGAAGGTGGTTGGCCCACCTCTGCACAGTGTGGGGAGATGACTTCCTTCTCTGTCTGACCTACAGGTCAGTGTCCTCCAGTGATTAAATGGGGCCAGGAAGCCTTGATCCGCTGGCCCCCGTCACCCTTATTAGGAAGAATTTTTGAATCAATTAGCATATTTTGTCCCCAGCACAAACCATTTGGAAGATGGTCAAGAAAAATCTAGGCCATTCATTTTTTGAAGCTCCTGCCATATCATAATACAGCAGCAATTTCAATACAAGATTACAGAAATTAGAGCATAGTTTAAACGTTTATATTTGCAAATATGTTTCATATATTCCCCTCTTCCTTCAGTGGACACAAAATGCACTAGAAAAGGACCTGGTTATGGAAAATGACTTTAAAGTTGTGGTTTGAACGTCTTCCTTTTCTAATCTTCTCAGAAATCCTCTGGGACATAAGTGCGACATCATTTGGAGATAATTAAAGTACAAATTTAAGCCCATTGTCAGACATCGGAATGACCTTCTTTAGAACCCCATGACAATCTGCCAGAATCACAAAAGCACCAACTCTCTCCATCAGCCTCTGACGCTTAAGCACCAGGTTGCCACAAAGCCCAACTCTTATATTGCGAGCTTCTATTAATAGTTACCATGTGCATGTGGTAGAGTATTAAAGAAGGCCAGGGTCACCACGACAATGAGAAGAAAAAGGTAACCCTTCCAGCAACCTCTACCAGCAAGGCACCGAGGAGCCTCCTGGCTCCCAGGATCCTGGGCCTGGGACGTGGAGTATAACAGTGGGGTGGGGCTTTGTCCCACAGAAAACTGGAGACATAGTCACTTACATAGCTGTGTGACCTTGAGCAAATTACTTTACCTCTGTGCCCCAGTATGCCCAGCTCTGAAATGGGAATAATAATTGGGTCGTTATGAGAATTATGAGTTGTGAAGTGCTTAGAACAGCATCTAGTGCATAACAAATACTACAGATATGCTGATCATCAGACCTACCAGTTAGAATCATAGTGTTTTGTGTCATACAACAGTGTTACCCTATTATCATCATGTTAACATTGCACAGGCAGAAAGGAACTGTGCTGAGTGATGTGATAGGCAGAGTAATGATCCCCTAAAGATACCCATGTCCTGATCCCCAGAATGTGTAAATGTGTTCTTTCACATGGCAAAGGGGAATTAAGATTGCAACGGAACTATGATGGCTAATCAGGTGCCCTTGAGGTGGGGAGATTGTGCTGGATGATCTGGATGGACCCAATCTAATCAAGGGTCCTTATAAGTGGGAGGCAGAAGAGTCAAAGGAGACGTGATGACAGTGTAAAGAGAAAACACCTCCATAAATCAGTAGAAAGATGGGTCAATAAGTAATGACTCTAGCTCCCCAACTTTTCTGACTAAAGAAATAATGGTTGCTTTAAAACACTGGAATAGATTACTTCCAAAATTTCCAATAGTTGGAAGGAAGCATGGTGCCATGTTCAATCTCCTGCCTTAAAAATGAGGTGGGGAGGGAGGTTGATGCCCTTGAAAGTTATAGGGCCATGATTTTGTTTCTCAAGAACTCAGTTTCTTGCAGAGGCGACAAACAGCCTTCACCTTGCATGTCAACTTGGATCTGTTTTCAGGAGTTACCAGGAGAGTTGTGCAGAGAAGGTTGTGAGGTCTCACCTGCACTCAGTTGGGGAGAGAGCTGCGATCACCAGCCACGGCTGTTGTGGACTCAAGGAAGGAGTTCTGTCCCACCGTGCTACTTGCTATTCCATGTAGAGAGGAGCATGACAACATGCAGGCAAGGGTCAGGGCACAGTCTGACCAGACCATAGCATGGACCCTGAACCCGTAGACGCCTATGGGCATTATCATGCCTCGTGCTCACAATGGCGCTGGAGACCTTTTCTCTAAATCTCAGATTTTGGCAAGTTTCCTTTCACTTTATTTTCAATGTTTAAATGAACAAAACAAAACAAAACACCACATTTCACTGAAATGTACAGTGTATCTCAGAATCTCTCAAAGTTTATTCCTGTATATGAATCAAATGACTGTCCCTGTGGGAAGAAAATCCAAGTTCAATCCCAGCAGCTTGCTTAAGAATTACCCATTTTCTCAGGTTTTTCCAATTTGACAGCCTTCCATCCAGGGGAAAATAATATGCCTTTTGGAGGGCTAATGGTACTAACTGATGTGCTGTGAACTGAATTCAGCCCTCAGATTAGGTTTTTTAATTGAATTCATCTTCAACTCATAAAGACTACTAATTATCATGTTAAAATATGGATCATCCAATTCTCTTTAAAAAGCCAGAGATCCAGTCCAATTTTATCCACGTTGTCAAATGGGTATGTCCATTATATTTTCAGGGGGTTACAGGGAGCTACAAGGATGGCTTTCATGTCTCCTAAGGCAACAAAGAAGAGAACTAAGTGGTCTCCATGCGGGTTTAGGGGCTAGGCAGGAGTTCTCAATTTCATATGACCAGCCCATAGCTGGTTGTCACAACTTGTTGGGAAGGTTGCTACTGGCATCTCCAGGGTAGAAGCCAGGGTACTGCTAGACCTCCTGCAATGCATGGGACAGTCCCCCCACCACAAAGAATTATCCAGTCCAAGATGTCAATAGTGCCGCGGTTAAGAACCAACTCCAAGAGAGATTTTGTTAAGAGAAATACAAAAGAATCGGTGGCAGAGGCCCTGCTAATAGTCAGACTGGGGATTTGCTTTGTTTTCTCTCCTAAAGTTAACTGAAAGTAAACATTTATGACTCAGACTACCGCAGGAAGCAGGGAATGGATGACTGTGGTTAGTGACAAAAACAATAATAAATGGCTTTGCCTGTCTTGTCTCTTTTTCAGAGTCAGGGAAGGAATGAAATGACCAGTAATTATCATTTAAACTGCTGTTTTCTTCTGTATCAATCAGAGCTATTCATTCTGGTTACTCACAGACCCTTGGGCTGAAACCACACTAAATCAGGGTCACAGCCAGTGTGAATGTGTAAGGCCAGCCTTGCTACTCTGCAAGTGTTAATGACCTGGGCTGAACATCAATGGCAAGTTTCCATGAAAAAGCCATCTGAGATCCTAATCTGGGAATAAATGGTTCTATTTGGAGCCTATTACCTTGTTTTTAATATTCTGTATTCAATGAGACCACAGCTGTAGACAACTCCTCACTCCCATTTCTCCCCGAAGTTAATTTGCACTGTGTCAGCACTGCAGGCTTTTTGCATATGTTCAGGACAAGCTGATATGAGCAGGCCTGGAATGAATAATGTTTAGTAAAATCAATAAACCCTATTATTAGTCACTAAGGGGACTGATTTTATGTCTATAAAAGTAAAACAATTAGAACGTATTAATGGCAGATTCATCATAGTAATATAATGGAGCCAAGCATGCTTGTCTTTTGGGAATCTTTAATTTACCATTCGTTACTGACTATATACTCAGCCAGAGAAATGGCACATATGATATAAACAAGCTCTGGCCTTTGGCAATTCATGTTGTCATCAGCACAGACAGCACTGTAACAGTACGAGGAAGAAACAAAACTTCATTTAGTGATTAATGTAAACCAGTCATGAATAATGTTCCAGTAAAAGCCTAGGGGGAAAACCTATTCAAATCACAATGTGCTTTTGGTCCTATATCTCTTAGTATTTATCAGCATTCCTGTTTATTACGGTAGCAGGGACAAGCACTGTCTAATGCACCTATTTATAACCCTATTTATTTAACCACCTAACCAGAAGTGATTTAAAGTTAGTATGTATAATAAGCATACATCCAAAGGTAAGATTTGCAGCTCAAAGGTAAGACTGGCTTCCATATGTATGATTTAAAAAATATGTATCACTAAAAGCAGGGAAATCATCAGGAACTCCAGTGTCACCCAGTTACCAACAGGAAAATGACAATTCAGATGGTGAAGAGGTAAGATGACCTTAGTTTGGCTGCTGTGTTTTGAGAGTTAAGGGGTTAGTTAAGAACTGGGCTCGGCAAATAGGCAACCAAGAGACACGCTGCAAACCACACTCTGAACAGAGAGACCTACTTGTTTAACTGAGACAAATTACAACAAGTCTTCAAGGATAATCAAGATGTGGTGTAAGAACGGAAAACATTTGACAGCTTAAACAGATGAAAAATATAAGGAATACTCTCTTAGGTGCAGGAATAAACACCATAAACAATGTTTTTATAAATGACAAGCTAGATGAAATTCAAAAGAAAAATAAACTGAAAATTAGGAGAAAAGTATCTTCCTCCTGAAATCTATTAAGAACCTGGACTAGACTTGTAAGGCAGGTAGCAAATGTAACGATTTAAGGTGGTCTTTCAAAAGCAAAGGAAACATTTCTTTCTGATTGCAAAAATCATCTATTCATTTGTGAAGCAAAGGCCTCTAGGTAGAACTAACCAGATTATACCAGGACAAATTCTGTCAATTTAAAGAACTTTTTAGTAAACCAAGTGGTAGAACTGTCGTTAGCAATTATAGTAATGACACTTACAGCTGGAACGAATCATTGAAATCAACCATTCCAGACACACAAAGCACACTCCCACCTTAGGGCGTCTGCACTTGCTCTTCCCTCTAACTACAACGCTTTTCCCCCAGATGTATTAATGGACCCCCTTCCTCATATCTCTAACAGCCACTCTGTTTACAGCTACAAACTCCGCTACACATCCACTATGTTTATCAACCAACTACCATACTCTGTATTTACTCACAGATTTTATTATATGTTTATTTCATCCACTAAAGAATGCAAGTTCTATGAATACAGTTTTTGTCTGCTTTGTTCACTGCTATGTCCAGCACCCTGTACAGTGCCTGGGATAAAACAGGCACTCACTAAGGACTGTTCGAAAGAAGGAAGGGAGAGAGGGAAGAAGGGAGAAAGTAGCAAAACTTTAGCATAAATATTCTAGTATATCAATTTAATGACAGCTAGCTCACTGACTTTTTATACATTTTATCCACTGTCCACCTGTCATACGATTTACATCTTTTGAGTATCATTTCATACCACAAAAACCTGTATCTACCAATTTGTAGCGATACTAAGCTCCATGTCTGGAGTAAATACCCTTTGAATACGTACACATTCACTGAATTAAATACACTATTTGGTTGTTACAACTGTGTATAATAAAAGTTAGTATCTGTGCACTGTATCCTATGCATTGGGAATTCTTGATTAAGAAACCCTTCTTTGAAAATTAGAATCACTATCAGCCAGCTAGAAAAAACATGAGACAGACAAGAAGCCATTATAAAAAAAAAAAACCTTTTTAATTCTGATTGCCAAATTATTTAAGGCAGGTATAAAAAAGGAAAGCATTCAATATACATTTTACATAAAATAAACTAGATTACAGCATAAAACAAGTAACCAGGCAATGGCGTTAAAGTCTCTCTCTTCTAAAACTGGATAATTGTAAACATTAAAAAAAAAAAAAAAGACTGCAGGACTATTCAAGTAATAGAACAATCACAGATGTCTCTGGTATGCAGGCTATTGGGTTATTTGCCATTCAAGATTATCAAAAAATGACACCTCATTATTCACAGATGCTCATTATTTCCCCATTTTAATCTTTACATTATATACAACACAGTTTCTGTGGTACTGGCAACCCCATGCCTTCCAAAAGCATTTTTTCCACAATACACAAGTACAAACAGTGACTACAGGAACATTTTACACTGATGCGTCTTTAACAGGAGCCACCAAATAGACATCTAAATTGTACCAAAGTGTCATCATCACAGTTAGCCTTTCTGAGGGGCTTACGGGAACTATGTGAAGGATATGCAAGGTTCAGGCACACTGATACATAACATTATTTATTTACAATTTAAAAGGAAAGGAAAAGAAAGTAAGCAGCCTTTTGTGGCTAACACTTTTCAATATGACAAATACATTTTTTATTTCCTTTACTGAGTGGTTGCGACGTGGCAGCAGACCCTGTGTGTGCGAGCCTGGTTACTGATACAAAAAGTAAAGAATATATATATATATGTATATATACAGATATGTATACGTATATATATATAAAACAGAAGTTTAATTACAGCAACATTTGTTACTCTGTGATAAAATCTGTAATTTACAAAAATGAAATGACTGGTTTTTGCCTGCCATTAAGGCATTTCAAATTAACACCATGGAACTGATGTCTGTATAAAGCGCTTCCCCATGTGATCCAGTCACATGACAACGTACGTTTCCAATCTTGTTATTCTCTGCAAAAGAAAAGCAAATCTTAGCACAGGGTTCTATCAACATTTGATACTGCAAACCTGAAAACCAGAATGATAGGCTTATTTTAATTCCATTTAATCAATTCATTTAATTCAATTCCAGAGAAGTGAAAACACAAGGTAATGATATACATTGTGAAAAAATTAATTTTATAATCTTAATAATTTAATTCTTTTAAATTATTTTCCTTCTTAAAACAACTTGAGGAATAATTAAAAATATCAAAGAACAAACATTACCTTTAGCATTATGAAAATAAATTTCTGCATTTGCAACTTTATCTTTAAACATAATTAAACAAAGGGAGTCATGTCATGGTGAATTATTTTAACAAAGTTGTGAGGATAACCTAAGAAAATGTCAATTGTCTAAAAACTGAATCAGTTAATTACTAATCTACAACACATACACAGAACAGGGTTCATAGAATGTAAGTCACACGGGAAGCACACCAGCATAATAACATTCATTACAATGATACAAAATCCAAGGAGCTAAGTTTTTGGTCTAAAAACCCTACACTTGCTTCCTTCTGACTATCAACACGTCTCTGTTTAGAAAAGCAATTGAAAATGTAGAGGATATTTACCTTCTTTGTGCAGGAAACATCCCAGATGCAGATGCCTGGGCAGCCACCTGCTGAGAGGCAACCAGGGCAGCAGAGGTCAAGCCTAATGGGGGGAAAATGTAAAGGTTCTGTGACATTTAGAAAGGTAAGAGTAGACACAGGCCCAGTGGCAAAGGCTGCAGGCACAGTAGCAGCAATGTATCCTTTCCTAAACATGCAGCAAGGACAGAGAACAAACAACTTGGTCTATCCAATATCTAACCCTTTATCAAATACTCTGTGGTTTTCTTAATAGCTATTCAAAGAGGATATAGTATCCCATCTCTTTGGCTCTGTGTGGTGCTAAATGGTTCGCATGCATTCCTGAATAGGAAGCTCAGGAGAAATAATAGGTACCAGGTAACAACAGGAATCAAAAGTCACAGTGAATTATAGAAGCGGCATGCTATTTGCTTACAATACAATACTTTCATAATAACTTTTATTACTTTAACATTTTCCCCAGTGACTGAACATGATGCATTCCATAAGGTACATGGAATCGGTGAATCAAACCTAGAAATATTCTTAACTTTTACCCTGCAAAACAAAGGTAGCAGTCAGAGATTGTAATAGCTCCAAATGGCATGAATTTACCTAATAGAGAATTCTTTGAAATTTTATAGGAAACAGTCCTGGGGAAAAATAGAGTAAACAAATACAAAACTAGGGAAGATTACCCTCTCCTTCTATGTCCTTTATTTGGATGTGTTTTCTTTTTCCAGAGGTATTAATAACTTAACACATTACAATAACAATAATATCTTAAAAGTGATAAGATTTCCTGTTCATATATATACTTTATTTTTATATAGATGTAATGCATTAGAAATAAAACTCGTTTCTTGCCAAGTTCTTCTCACACTCAATATAAATTGTTTAGGAAACAGAGATGCTCTCTATTAACACCATTAGTTGACACCAAGTAACAAGAGTTAAATAAATAAAAATGACCCCTTCTCATTTGTTTATCACTTCTCATTTGTGGAAATACCTCCAAACATATCATTTTACTATATATTCATATAGAAAGGTAAGAGGCAGCTTGGCAAGTGCCATGGACTAAATTGTGTCTCCCCAAAATAAAAAACAAAAAGCCCTAACCCACAGTGTGACTGTACTTGGACACAGGGCCCATAAGTAGGTGATTAAGGTTACATGAGGTTGTAAGGGAGGTCCTGATATGGCAGGATTAGTATCCTCATAAGAAGGGACACCGAGCTCTCCTTCTCTTGCACCCCACCACTCCCGCACATGCACAAGGAAGAGGTCACGTGAGCACAGAACAAGCTGGTGGCCCCCTGCAAGCTGGAAAGTGAAGCCTCTGCAGAGACCTCCCCTGCCAGCACCCTGATCTGGAACTCTCAGCCTCTAGATTGGTGAGAAAATAAATTTCTGTTGCTTAATGTGATATAAGCTGTGGCATTTTGCCATGACAATCTGAGCCAACTAAGAAAGCAAGATCCTAGCAAATGGATCTTTTGGTAAAGACAGAGATGGGACAAATACTACATGTTCAACTACCACACCACAACTGAAGACCCCCCTCACATCAATTCTACGGCTTTTAAAATATGTTTCTCTTTCTCAAAGCTCATCTTTAGTGAAAGAGTCACAGCAGTGAAGAGCTGTGAAGAGTCCTTGAATTAGGTTATAAAAAGTGTTAAGCCTGATCATGTTAATTCCATTACTTCCATGGGAACAGAGCAACTTACAAGGCCCGCAGAAATCAGGACAAGTAATTTCAAAGCCTCCCACTGTCCCTCCCTTTTTTCCTACAATTTCCCTGAAGTAGATATCTGATCTTCTGATTGTTATATTCAGTGCCCCAGACACAGGCCGCCACCCTCAGTCTGTGAGATAACAGTAAGCCTCCTCCGATAACATCAACCAGTGACAATTATTAAGTGGTAGCCATTCCGTGTCTCAACAGAATACAAAGATGTGGGAATAGCTTTAACTGTGTCACTAAAAAATACTAGGAAATAAGTGTTAAAAACCGTCCCTAGAGCTAATGTTGACTCAAAGCTCAGTATTTTTATTGTAAGATTTGAAAGGCAGTTTTAGCAACTGTTTTCCAAAGCCGAATAGACAAAGACACAATAACGATGGAGCCGCTGACCTTGAAAAGGGTCGTACTGCCCTGGGATGAGTGGGTAACCCATGCCCACGTGGGTGTGGTGATGCGTGTGCAGGTGCCGCTGGCCGAAGGGGGAGTGGCGGTCCCTTTCCCGTTCCGCTTCCCGTTCCCGCTCGGCTGTGGCCTTTTCCACAGGCTGCGACAGAAAAGAGACATTTTCCTCTCTTAAATCTCCGAAAAACAACTTGAAGGTACTAAACCCCCTTTGTTACTGATTAAAAAGTAGACAGATACTTAGAATTCTTTATTAATTGAAGATAATTTCAAAAGACAGGCATTAGTTTCAGCTGGGATTAAGCCAACCCTAAACAATTACTCTACCAAAAGTAAGTCAAGCAGTACCAGTGTTTTCCTCAAATGATTGAAATAAAAGTACTTCTCTCTATTTCACTCATAACTGCAGGTTGAGAATCCACCCGATATCCTCCCAGAAACAACTTGTACATATGGATCAAGGAAAAGAAATAGTTTGGGAGATTTCTTTAAGATCAAGTTTTCTAATTACACTTTCATTTCATTTATATTTTGTGGGGAAAACTTATTTCTGAATTTTGAACATGTCTGTATCCATTTTTTTCTACTGAAAATATACATACTAATATTATATGCCAATTGAAAGTATATGCCCACATTCTGAATCTCTGCATTTTTAAACACTCACAGAGAAGCTCCCATTCTCCCAAATCATAATTTGGTTAAGGAAAGTGTGTTTCCTATGCATTTCTACCTTTTAGAGTGTAACCACTCTTTCACTAAAGTTCTCTTTTTTGTTTACGAAACAATCTTTGTACTAGGAGGACTCACAGAAAAAGACTCATAGATCACCTTTTCTAGTTTCTTTATAGAGTCTCCGGCAGACTGATTCACATCGCAGTTACTGTATCTTAATTTACTTTAAACTTCTCTTTTCTAGCCAAGAACCAGCATAGTCTTTCTTTAGTCTCTCTTCGTAACAGTCTCTAGAACTAGCAGTTGACTTTTTGGGGGAGAGCTGTCTTTCACAAAGACACACATTTGTATTACTTCAGCGGAGTTGTTACGGGGACACGGCAATGAGTCAAGGCCAAAAAATAGCAGATGCAGTCCTCACTCCTTAGCAAAGTGACTCACACTTGCATATGAGCTGCACACTGTGCAGACTCCAATTAGTGCCTGAATGAACTTAACAGCTATTACATGTCATGGGACCTCAGCTTTGCTCATGATGGAACCCCCATCATGAACGCTGACCACGTGAATACTAATGGTCAATAGCAGAAGTAGAAAACTCAAATGTCTACAGAAGTCAAGCTAACAACACAGACGAGTGATGCAGGCTGGGAGGGTCTATTTACATAAGTGCTCACATTGGTGGGAGTGGGACATACTGCCTACATGGCAGTTCTCATCAATTAATTACTGCCATGTCATTTTGGACCAGATTTTCTATTATCTTAAGATAAATAGGCCGTGTGCGGTGGCTCACACCTGTAATCCTAGCACTCTTGGGAGGCCGAGGCGGGTGGATCGTTTGAGCTCAGGAGTTCGAGACCAGCCTGAGCAAGAGCAAGACCCCGTCTCTACTAAAAATAGAAAGAAATTAATTGGACAACTAAAAATACATAGAAAAAGTTAGCCAGGCATGGCAGTGCATGCCTGTAGTCCCAGCTACTCAGGAGGCTGAGGCAGGAGGATCACTTGAGCCCAGAAGTTTGAGGTTGCTGTGAGCTAGGCTGATGCCACGGCACTCTAGGCTGGGTAACAGAGTGATACTCTGTCTAAAAAAACAAAAAAGAGAGAGAGAAAGAGAGCATCTGAATTTGTATGTGAAATCTCTGATTTATAAAAGCTGTCCCCAAAGAAAACATTTTTTAAAAACTTGATTTCCCCAATAGGTCGACAGTTTGTAGCCTCTGAACTACTTACTTACAAGGATGCTACAAAACGGAGTTCTCTGTTACATAATTTCTCAAAGTTTTATCAGAAATATTTCACACCAAACGTTGGTTCCTATGAATTTAAATTTCCACCTAACAAGCATCCTCCCAGGTAAGCAAGGTATACTAGATTTTGCAGCAGAAAAGCTTGCTATTGCCATACATGCTTTAGCAATAATTTTCCCCCGTGTGAAAGTATCTTACTTTTGACACTCCATTCTTTATGTATTAGGATAAAACAGCATCCTGAAATCACAGCTGGGTTCCAAAACCATTTATATTTCAAGACTGTTGTCTAGCTTGATCCCTTTTCTCCCCCAAAACACGGTACTTTTAAGCAACAACAAAAGGAGGCTTACAGCAGGAGACTTGCTGCGGTACTGGTTGGCATGCTGCTGGAGCAAGTCCAGGGCTTTAGATTCAGTGGTTGTTTTCGTGTTGATGCTAGGGCTGGTGCTGACTTTCTCTGTCTCTTCTCTCCCTGACATCTTCCCATAAACAGGATAATGAAATCCTGGAGAGAGATAGGCCCCTGCAGATAAACAACAAATGCCATATCAACTTATGGGCTACATCTTTAAAAAAAAATCATTTGGGTCACATGAATTTGGGGTAAGAGTCGGAGATCTTAAAATAGGGGGCTACGTTAAGAATGAGCTACATCATCGTTAAACTGTATCTAGGTTCTCCGATTTTCTTCTCCCAGTTAATTCATCCTGATGAACGGAGGTTATAAACAGAATTGAGTTTACAGCCATTTCATACATTTATGTGTCCGCTTAAGTGAAAGGAATAGTAAGTATAATGATTATGACAGTAAGTGCTTAGAATATTTTCAAAGGCAATAAAGTATCTGTCAGTCTAACAGCTATAGCAGACCATCAGAGACTATGGAAACTATAGCAGAGGATTCTTGACATTTCATTTAAAAAAATCTTATATTAAATCTGTTTCATCTTTGGGACTTTAAACAGCATAAAAACAAGTGAAACAAATGTCATTCTTGAAGCTTCTAATTTATCTTGAGTTTTTATAATCACAGCTTATATTTGAACATAGCCTCTTCCCTCCAATACAGTTAGAACGCACAACACGTACCAGGGTAACTGTGCATTAGGACGGGAGAGACGGCGCGGTACGCAGGATGGCTGGGGTCATACATCTGCGGGTAAGGGTACGCATGCAAGTACTGTATGTACGACTGATGCTGACTCATGGGCGAGGACACAGCCACTCTCGTTCCCCGAGAGTCCTTCCAATTCACAGGGGTCTTTCTATCGTCATTTTTCAGCTTGTTCTCCTCCATTGACTGAGAATCAGGACGCTTGGCCTCTTTGGGCTCCTCTTTGATGCTTGTTAATGATACAGGAAGGCTGGGCACACCACTCTCTTTATTAGGAGTTTTCCTTGGACTATCCTCTTTTAATTTCTTCTCTCGATCAAGTTCTTCTGACTTTTGCTGATCCAGATACTTGGGCTGGTATACGTAATGATGCCATGTCCTTGAATCTGGATCCTGATTTTTAAAAAGAAAACAAAACAGATTTGTTTTAAAATTTCCATTTTTAAGAAAACTTATTTATCATTGTGACAGCACTATTCTAATGTTAAGTTAACATTTATTTGTGTGCTAGGCATTGTGCTAATAGCTTTATTTCCTTCTCTCACAAAGTAATATGTCTGAGGTAGGCATCATCACTGATCCCTTGTACAGAAGACAAAACCAAAGTTCTTAAAGTTCAAGCAATATCAAGGTCACACTGCTGCCCAGTTGTGGAGCTGGGCTTCAAACTAAGGTCAGTTAGAACGCAGAGCTGGGCCCTAAATATCATTTCTCAACATTAAATAATATCCTCAGACATATTTGATCCAATCCTCATTTTCCTTTTAATACCTTGCATAAATAAAAAGAATATTAAAAACTCCAACTCAAGCTAATAATAGTAAATTTAAGTAATTGCTATAGCTATTAACATCACTTAGGAGGAAAAACTCTTGGTTTCCTAATACATTTTCTTCATCTACTTCAGCTGAGGCTTAATATATTGGCTCACTTCTCATTATGTGCTAACATCTTAATCAAAACAAAATTTCAAATTAATAGCACACATTATGGCTTCTCTATTGGAAAAACACAGCCATCTATAAACCCCCAAAATCATATTGTTCTAATGCAGCCCTGTGAAGCGACGGCCTGATTTAGGCGTGGAGTGGGGCACGTGAGAACTCTAAATGGCCTCTGTGACCCACGAGCCATTCATGACACAAACCCACTGGGCACCCAGGCCCTATGGGAACACTCACAGTTGGGCCTAAGCCCCAACTCTGGGCAGAAATGTGGGGGCAGGAAGGATTCTTGCACCGATGCGCCTGGGACTTTGGAGCACGGGGCAGGGGTGGGGGTGTGCGGTGCTGGGAAATACCAGTATTGACGCTCACAGCGCTGCAGTGAGTCAGGATGTCTGGGCTGTGACAGAAAGTGCTAGCACATGGTGGTTTCAAGGTGACCAATTTTCAGGTGTTCTCGGGCTGGCTGAGCACAGGGCTCTAGGATGGCTGCTGAGGCCCATCCCCCCGCCACACACACGTGCTCAGCACTGAGCTCTGCTCCCGGGCACTTCACAGAGTGTAAAACAGAAATCTAGGCATGTCAGACCCTACGTCAAAGACAGCTGGGCCCCAAATTTTATTAAAATGATGAATAGGAACTATGAATTTAGGGACCCAGTTTTAGTAGTCTGAGAAGATGCTAGAAATTCGGAAATGTAAAAGAAAAAACATTTCAGAGCTCAGATTCAGAATCTGAGGGTCAGAAGGGAATTCAGCAGCCCGTAGTGGAATGCTAAGCGAGAAATTAAGGGACCCTGTCAGAGTCATAGAGTGAGCGAGTGGCATGGAACACAGTCTGCAAAGCGCATGCCCACAGTGCCTTTTGCTACACAACATGACAAGAAAGTAGTGAATAATGTACACTTTACAGCTACATGAACTAAGGATCTTAAGATGTTTTTCAAGGGAAGAGGAAAAAACCCTAAGGTCGGTTTCTTTCCTGTGTCAGAAGTCTAACCAGATCAAGCCCAGACATGTACAAGTGTCAGACTGCTCTCTCTCTGTTGGGGCCACGCTCCACAATCTTACTTGTTTAAATCTCGAGGTTGGGTCTACACCTGTCTGCTTCATAGAGTCCATGACAGATTTCATTTCTACAGCCTCCTTAATAAGCTGGTGGTTTTCCATCTGCTTAGCTTTGAAGCTGTCGGCCTGAAGCTGCTGCTGGTGATTGGAGAGAAGCTGCGATTTACCTGTCTCCTCAGTTTTATTAGGCACTGACGGCCCTAGTTTAGAATGGTTTTTGTTAGGCTCCGGAGTAGAGGGAGCTTTTGAGATTGTGGCCGATGGCATGTTTTTCTGTTTACTGTCCTCCTTGCCCAGCTCTTTCAAGGGGAGCTCACTTTTCCTTTCACACTCGCCTCTCCCAGTCTGGGCCAGTTTCTGCTCTGCCAGCCTCTGGTCCTCATAGTACTTCTCATATTGCTGTCTATAGGCAGGGCTGGTGGCCATCAGAGACTTCTGGTCCATGTAGAGCCCGTAGGCATACTGGCCGTAATAAAGCGACTGGGCCAGGGCGGGATGCCTCTGTGTGATCACCGACTGGTGCTGGGGCTGCAAGGATGCAGAGCTGTGGTCCACTTTCTTAGCATCTAACTGCTCGGCCTTGTCTTTCTTTTCGGCATCTTCCTCAGACTCCTTCTTGATCTTCATGCCCTGTGTGCTCCCGCTGTTCCCAGCTGCAGGAGCGCCGACCTGTCCAGGGTGCATGTGACTTGGAGAATAATAAGGGTCGTAGCCATGGTAATAGGGAGAACGGGACTCTTTCAGTTGAGATGATTGTGCTGCAGTTGCAGAATGCCCTTTGACGATACCATCTTTGCTAGAAATGATATCTGATGGGGAACTGGTTTTTGACCTCATGCCCTCCGACCTGCTGTCAGAACCACCGTCGTCAGCAGCGTCGGATATGTCCGAATAGGCCGGGCTGCTCGTCTTGGCCGCTGAACTCTCTGCGCCATTCTGGGTCAACACGTGCAGGGGTGCCATCGGCACCTGCCCGTTCACCAAAGTGCTGCACTCCATCCTCGAGGCGCTCCCTATGGAAGGGCTGGGCGCGTTGTCTGTGAAAGTGTAAACCTTATCGGCCTCGGCTTTGATACTGGCCATGCGGCTCTCCTGGGACTCCGACAGCCCGTTGGCCAGCCCTTCATTCTTGTTGAGATGCTCCTTTAAAAAATGCCCAGATAAGTCTTTGCCGGCACCCTTGGAGTCCTCTAGTTTCCCCAGCTTGGCATCCATTTTCGGGCTTCCCGTCTCTTTCCCTTCTTTGTCCTTTAGCTTCCGCTTCTCCTTTTTCTTTTTGTCTTTGAGTGACACCAGAGCTGGGTTCACGGTGACGGGCTCTCCCATAATTGTGGGCTTTGGTTGAATGGGTTTTAATGGAGGACTCTTTGGTGTAGCCTGAACAACAGTTGTTGTGAGGGAGGGCAGCCCGGGAATCGCCCCCGTGGTGGTGGTCGTGAAGGTGGCGGTAGGTATAGCAATTAGTTGGGGGGGAGTGGGGGCTGGGGCAGGGGCGATGGGCCGGGCACTTTTTAGTTTAGAAAGGTTTTTGTCCATTTTGCAATTGTTAGCTTTTTTGCCCTTTTCTTTATCTCCCAAATTTTTCTTGTCAATTAATCCTTCCGCTTCCAGTTTAGGCATTTCGGCAGCCAAACTGCCATCTGCCGCTGAGCAACTGTCTAATGTGGCCGTCATGTTGGCGATTACCGGAAGGTTGTTCAGTTCACTGTTAAGGCCCTTCTTTTTGCCAGAATTCTTCCCAGCTTTAGAACCAATAATAGAACCCGGGCCATTGCTCATCAGTTCCCTCTTTCCCTTGGGGGTTCCAGGGGGGTTCCCAGCGCCAGGGGATGCTGGTGCCTTCACCTGGTCATAAGCTGATACACTTGTGCTTGGCTCACTGCACTCAAGTGCCACGTTGCTCAGTGCCTCCTCACAGTCCGAGATCTTGTCCTCGCTGTCAGGCTCGAACTCCAGCTTGTTTTCTGGGTCTAAGTGTGCGTGAGCCTGGTGGTACCTCAGGCCATTAATGTGCTTGTACTTCTTGTTGCAGTTTGGGTGGGGACAATCGATTAACACTGGAGAAGAGCAGCCCTGGTCCAAAAAAGTAGTCTCTGGTTTCCCTTGAGGGGTGGTGGGAGTGCTTCTCGAATTTGTGCGGACACGCTTCCCAGGCTTATTGTCCTCAGAGCTGGAGTTCAGGTCCAGTTCCATTGGAGGCTTGGTTTTCCTTTTATTGGTGGAGGAAGGGCTGGCTTTGATGTCCTCGGCGGCACAGTTTGGTGGTGTCCTTCGCCCGCTGGCATTGAGGCTGCCCCGCCTCCCTTTCCCATTGGCCCCCCCTCTGTTCTTGTTCTGCAGCCCTCTGGACTCCGTGAAGCTGGCCTCGGAGCCCGGGGCAGCCGCGGCAGACCTCGCTCTCTTCCCTCTGCCCCGGCCCCCTCTCATCTCCAGGTCACTTGTCGGTGACTCACAAAACCTAGGGAAGCAAGTAACAGATGTCAAAATGAGCATCCTGGAAAGAGCCAGGTGAAATCACAAGGTATGCAATGCAGCAAAGAGGAGTCAACACCCCAGTAGCTTAAGGGCTGGGCCCAGCCAAGGAAAGGAGACCCTATCCTTCCACTGACAATTTCCAACACCTACAAAAGAACAGGCTACCAAGGGCTTACATTCTTTCTCAGAAAATGAAAGGAAAACAGCTCAGGTAGTTAGCTTCCAATCCAGTTCAAATTCCCATTTTGAGAAAAGAAGAAAACAAAGAAGAGAGAGAAGGGGTGGGGAGTGAGATATTCTGATAGAAAAGAAATCCAGCATCTGCATTTTACTGTGTTCAGTCCTGAATGGTTCATTTCTCTTTTGCCTGGTTTCAATTGCAGGCAGACTTTTATGTATTATTAATCTCTCTATATAGTTTCCTTGCAAAGAGAGGATGGGGGAAGGAGAGGAAGGAGGAGAGAGATAAAAGACCCTGTTTGTACCTGGGAGGGGCCCAGTCGTGCTTGGTGCAATCCAGTAGGGTCCCCACGTAAGTTTTGTTCCTCCACGTGACATTGACCACTAGGACACCTGTGGGAGGTGGGGGAAGAAAGAGGATCATGGTTAGCACGGATTACTCTATTTCCAGTTCATTTATTATTACTATTTTTTACCAGCAAAGTTCTATTCTAATTTGCTTTCAAAAGCTGTGGTTTGCATCCTTCCTCTTTCTGGTTTCGGTGACCTCAAGTTAAAACCCACAGGAAATAATGTGAGTGTGCATTCGTGCGCGTGCGCATGTGGTACAAAAGGGTGAGACTGTAATCAAGATACTGCTGACAGAAGGAAATGGTTTTTGCCATGTCCTGCTGTAAAACAGCAACACTCACCTCTTAATTTTTCTATTATTACACATAATTGCTTTCGTTTGGCAAGCAGCCAACATAAACTAAGCGCCAGTTACCAGCGCTTAAATCAGAAGGTGACTGAAAGCAATCGGTTTTGTTTCCAATTCAACAACATAAAATAATGGGGATTTTTATTAAATATTAGGAAAAAATTATGCAGGTGTATAAAAATAGGCATAGAGGGGAAAGTAGGGTCTTAGAGTCCAGATAGCAGACAATCAGCTATGATTTCTCTCTCCTAATCTTTCCCCTCTTTGACTTTGTGAGACAATAATCAGCCTTGCTGTGGTATCTGTTTCACTGTTTGGTCTTGTTTCATATTAAGGAGTCCTAAAATAGCCCTCTTAAGAAAATAAATGTGCACAATAGATTTGCTCTTGGGGTTATCTTTAGAATCAACTTTGGTAAGCATTTGCCACAGAGGATTAGAAGAGAAATCTCAAAACCAACACACTTGTTTCCTGCAAGCCATTCTGCTTTTCCCAACTGCTTTGCAGACAGACAATTTAATTTAGCACTGCATCTGTGAATTACTAAACTTAAGTGCACTTAGTATACCAAATGTCACAGAGAAACAAAATATAACATCCTCTTTATTTCTCTAGAGGACTAGCGCCATATTTTTAAAAAGTCACTCCTTTAAAGCATATTTTAATAAGACCTAGATTTTGAGACATACATAAAATATTAGGGTAAGGAAATGAAATATTTAAGGGAGCCTTTGTTTTCTTTTCTGCACCTACTCCCATTCTTTCTTGGAAACACCAGAGGACATTACTCAAAGTCTATTTGAAGCTGGTTTGCTCTCTTGCGTTACCACTGCCATTTTGAATTTTACAAAAAACCTGTACTGAGCTCCTTGATGCTAAGGGAAACCTCACAAGGTAAGACTCATTTCCTTGGGAACCTTTTAACAGCAGGGAAAATGTTTGAATGGTTGGGACTCCAGTAGTGGGGAGGAAGAATTTCTTTCAAAAGTCTCAAAAGGAGATTTAAAAATTGTTTCCCATATGGTCGATGTTGCTATTACTTAGGCAACAGCTGACTATACTCAGTGTAAATTTTGCCCGTTGTAGCAATAGGCTAGCAGGGGAAAGGCTAGGATGAAGCGAAGCAAGCATTTCTTCAAATCACATCTGATTCCACTGAAATTCTCTCAGGACATTTTTTTAAAAACCATTGAGTATAAAAATTCATATTGCGACGAAAATCAATGGTAATTAGGCATTTGGTCAAAATGTGCACAAGGCAGAACAATTGGAGGAAAGGATTCTTTATGAGCACACCCCTTCAGGAAAGGGGAGGGGTGGGGAGGAGAAGAGGAAGACTGAGCTGGTTTTCTCATCATCTGCTCTCTGGGGCACTGTGTGTGGTGTCAAAGACCTTTGCAGCTGCTTAAAATTCTTTAGCGTGTCAGCTACATTTACAGTGCGGGAATATATCTGTATCGCCAGAAGGTTACTGCATTTTAGCTTCAGATGCAATAGGCTGGATCACTGCGTTCTGGAGTCCCTGATGTAGCACAAATGTATAATTAAAATTGCTTGAAAGGAAACATGAAAGAAACAACAAACCCTCCATTCTTGCAGTAATAAAATTAAAAACAGGAAAAGTCTGCACAGACACTTAACATTTGTCTGCAGTGAAAGGCTTTTGTTATTGCTTTTCCCCTAAGGGGTTCGCGTTTCCAGCGAACGCGGGCCGCGGATTGGCCGGCGCCCGCTGCGAACGCTCGCGTCTGATTGGCAGGGCCGGCCGGGGAGCCGCGCCCCGCCCCCGCGCCCGGGCTCCCGCCCCACCGCGGCCGGCCGCGCGAGGACCGCGACGTGCGCCCGGCCCGGCCGTTTCCCGCCTCGCCCCGCGTCGGCCGTGCCCTCAGCAGCGAGCCCGCGCTCTCCGCGCACAAGCAGGAGCGGGGAAACCGCGGCCCGAGAGAAGGCGGCGACCCAAAGCCCGCAGCCAGCCGCGGCGTATGGGCTGCCGGGTGACGCTGTCTCAAAGGCCGAACGCAGTTGCAACTTCCACCCTGTGAAACTACTCGCCTCGCCCGCTGCTCGGTCCAGAAGCCACAGAGGCAGACCTCTTGTCTAGGGACAAGTGATGCTGTTGTGATTTGCACCGGGAGGAAATGAAATCCTGGAGAGAAAAGTCCATTTTCAACTTCAAAAGGCCTAAATAAGTCACCCTTATTTTTCCAGAAGCACTCCGTATGTAAAAGGTTCTACTCCCAGGGAGATACTCTGAATAGCCTCCATCCAGCAATGCTAATTAAATACGTGTGCTTGTGTCTGTCTGTCTTTATATGTACAAGCCGCTTCACAATGCCACAGAGTATTTAAATCTGCCTAGAATTCACATGCGGATATACACACGCACGTGTTTACACAGCCAAATCTGCCGCTTTATATAGGAATGAAGGCTTAAGGAATGTTTCTCATATAAACTACACAGTGTCTTGTCTCTTTGTAAGAGAGTCTATGTTTAGACAACACCCTATTGTGAAGGGCCAAGGGGAAAGGTGGCGTGTTAGCTCTAAAACATGTAACAGTTTGATCATTTTGCCGAAATCTTAAATCTTGAACATTATGTAACCCGGGGTCATAGAAAGCAGACTTATATTTACTATATAAATGTCCAAGATGAAAATTAGTCCTTTAAGAGTACAAATTTGAATTTATAAATCTGGGCATAAAGTTATATTTCTCACTATCTTATATAAATTGGAAATAAGTATATGTTTATTCCAAAAAATGTTATGTTATTTTAATGCACATGTATTCTTTCAAACACCTAGCCTGTGAGGCAAGTGCTAAGGACACTCTATACGAGTCCTTTTCATCTTTATATTTGCAAGTATTCCAACAGGTTTATTATCCTCCCCTTTCTACCCATGGACTGGACATGGTCTTTCTAAGGAACTAATGCCTACACTGTAACATTTTATATTGAAAAATATCTGAGGCTTATTGCTAATAAAGAATTACAGCTGAACAGTACAATGGATGGTTTGAGACTGTGCTGACCACACATGGTTTTCTTCTTTGTAATGTTAACACTTTGTCTCAGATGTGGATACAGAATCTGATGCTGCCCCCAAAGGCATATTACCTACAGAACATTTAATAAGAACAAGGTCTTTATTATATAACCCCAGCCTCTTACCTATAGAAGCCAAATAAGCCCTGAGATCTCATAAAGATTCCAGTCACAATGTTCTGTTATTTCCTCAGTACAGAGTTTCCAGGGAGATGGTCAAGCCCATCCAACATTTACTGTGTCTACGAGGTACACATTAGGTATCTATGTGGGACTATGGAATCAACCACATTTTAGTTGAAATTTCACCCAATCTGCATACTTCAAGAGTCTGCAATCTTAAAACAAAACAGACACAGGCATTCACTATAATCCAGAATCGGAAGTATAGTTTTGCACATTACCTGCATTTACAGAGCAGGCCCCTTAGGCCATCACATTAGACTAGAGCAGATCTTGGATGTGCCTGCTGTGCATAGTGCCTGCCCTGCCCACAGTCCCTGCTCAGAGGGCAGCCTGGGTGATCAGACTCCTAGATCAGTGATCCTAACCCTAACCTCATCTGACTGGACCAGAGATGAGCACCTGAAGCAGAGGCAACCAAACAGGGACTTACATTGGGAATCCGAGTTAGTAATGTACAAGTTGCAGAAAGTTAGTAGTTAGAGTAGAAGCCTTGTGGTTGCAAGGTCCTATGAGACTAAGAGGACCATGATGGGCCAAAGCCCCAATGATACAATAGCTATGAGATAAGAAAGCCCACTGCTGGTGCAAAGCCCTCAGTAAGTGTGTGTGTGTCTGCGTGTGACCCTTTTTCCTCCAGCTTCATCACAGAGAGAGGATTTCACCAGCATCCATGCAGCACTGCCTAGTTATTTTCCAGCCATCTTGTCAGAAACTTGTTCCTTGTGTTAAACTAAATTTGTCTTTGAATATCTTGGTGCTGGCTGTCTTCTGATAGCACAGGCAGTCCACCCACGTCCCCTTGACTGCCTTTCTTCCACCCAGGCAAGGACAGTGGCCATGTTGGCATTCTCCTCACCTCCGGTTTACTCTCTTCTTTCCCCCCTCCAGCCTAGACAAATTTCTTCAGCTGTTCTGCATGTCACACTTTTATTTCCCCTGAAAGAAACCTTAAAGATGCCTTTGTCCAAATCCTCAAGGAAAGTTAAAGTTCCTAATAAATTAGGAGCAAATGGAGACAAATTCAAAGGATGTCACTTCTATGACTCCTCCCCTCACTCATGCATAGACCGCGCACACCACCAGAAGACGGCCACTCTCTCCTGGGTGGCCACGGCACCGCACACACAGGTCTCTCACTGGCGCATGCTCACAAGGAGCCGCGTGTGCCTCCCTGTTCTGGGTTCAGAGCTACCCTCTCTCCCAGCTGCCCTGTCGATTCAATGCGACCGTGTGACCGAGTCCCACAAAGGAAAGTGAGTGAACTGCCACAGGCCACCTCCTGGCCCATAAGAACCTCCCATGCATGTTCTTCCAATCTCCTTCTCCTTGCTGCTATGATGGAAATGACTACCATGACTGTGAAAGGCTCAAGTTGAAAGTGGCTACGTCTCCCTCATCTGGGACCCTGAATGACAATAAGAATCTCCTCCCACCAGGAACACCTAACTCAATCTGTCGGGTGACCACCAAATACTCTTACCATGTCTGGATATGGTTGAGACTATCTGTCCTACCCTAATGTCCCCTTCACATTTTATTCCACTCATATACACAGTAAGCCTGTCTCTTCCAACCAGATGACACTCCTTAAAAACAGGAGTGGTGTCCGCACCCACAGACCCTGGGAGCACAGGCCCAGCTCACAGTGAGAGTTCACCAAACGCCCAGGAACTAACTACATGGGAACTGAGGAGAGACAGTCTAGACTGAATCCTACTCAGTGGCTTCTTTTCTCTATTATCATACTTTTTCAATAGGCATAATCCCCTACTAGCTTATAGATGATAGACATTCTCTGTGGAGAGATTTTGCTCCCAAGATGTTATAAATGTGGTTTATGAATTATTATTTCTGGTATTTGTGAAGCTGTTTCCTCAAGAACTGGGTAAATGCCTGATTTCCCAGTGGATAGGCATAACTCTGTTTGCATTACAGTTTAAAGACTGTTTCAGAGTCTTTAAAGTGCTTCATCCCTGGGACAGAAGTCTTTGCCAAGCATTGCAAATGGTGAATTTGGAATCAGATAGAAGTTTTTTTGAACTCTTATTCAGACTACCACATCTGGATGGACTTGGTGTGCACTCAGGCAGAAAACAGAAACCTCATTCTAATAACACCAAATTGTAACCCATTTATGCCATAATCCCTTTTTTTTTAAATTTGCACATTTCTTTCCTTTTATGTATTTTTTCTAGTGAAACATTAGTGACAATAAAAATGCTACAATACTCTGGTTTCATGAACACAGGATAAAGTTCATATATTTTAGATATCATATTACCCTACATTTTTACACAATGTAACTATTGTACAGGGTGTGATTTATCACCATTCCTTTGTTTAGAACTCCCTCACCCCCATATTTTGTCACTGTCACTCTGTTATATTCCATACTGGTACTTTTTAAAAAGCTGAATCTTGTACACTTACCTGTTGTTCCAGCTTCAGATAGAGCCTTCTTCAAAGGACAAAGTTGAGTTTATAATTATTTGGGAAAATTTAAAATTTACAACTAAAGTTGCCCATAAAATACTTGCCAGCCAAAAAGCAGAGGGGCTTTCCCATTACCTATGCCAAGAATATATGGAGCACCAGGACAAGAAAAGTAAGTGTTGTCACATGACCATAAAATGCAGTATTTTTTTTTTTTTTAAAGAGCCCTACTGCTGGGCTGAATGTTTGAAGAGTCACTTTAACCACATCCTGTAATCAAACCATCTGGAACACAGTGCAGCGATTAGTCACCCTGAGCACTGGACTCTATCTGAATAAATAGTGCACAGCAATGGAGCTTGGGAGACAGGGCAGCACTAACAAAAGGAAGTGTAATGAAACACTTTGTGCCCTACCGCGCCGCCACCCCAGTCATGAAGCCCGGACACACTGCCCTGGTGTTAATGTACTGCTTCGTGAAGGCACAGTGAGCTTGAAGATGAAAGGACTGAAGGGCTAAAAATTGCTGGTTTGGATAGATCTTCTCTGTCGGCAGCTGGAATATGTTGGCATCACTCTATCTATGTTAATTATAACCTCTCAGATGACAGTTCAGCATTCCTGTGAGAGTCTGGTGTTATTTTCAGGACATTAGGAACAGGGTTCGTTTATGGGAGGATAGTTATGATTCTTTATTTGCCAGAGGTTAATCTGAGAACCGAGACATTCTTTTTGGTTCATCTAAACCCAACCCATAAACAACAAATAAAAAAATGAAATCTTAGCCAATACCAAAAAGCAAAAAGCCATGGCAAAATGCTGTTCTAACCTACCTTTTAAAAGATGGTAGGCTTTCTTACTTTACTGTGTTTATCTCTTTCAAAAGTACATTTGCTCATCAGTATACAATCTATGGAGATATTTTTTAAAAATCTGAAAGGATTTTCCCCCCTAAATACACTGAATAAGCCCTTAAAAAAAACACGCAGCTAAAGAAACCTTGTTTCCCCATGGGTCTTATGGTTTAATACACAAAAGAACACACAGCCACTTCCATCACTGTCACCTCCCCCGCAGCCTTTGTTCTGAGGCCTGATGAGCTGTATTGATTTGGGAAAATCATTGAGCTTCTTGGAAAACTAGACTCTCACTTATTCACTGCCATCTATTTCTTTCCCACGAAGACAGGTGGTCAATATCCAGTTGACTGGTCAGCTAAAAGAAGCTCTTGCTGCTTTTCTTTTTCTTGCTTCCCTAGTAACATTATCCTTTCCCACTTCTAGAAAATACAATGGCCTGTTAAGGAGTCCTGTGGGTAAGAAGAGGGAGCAGAAATAAGGCTTTTGTAAGGCACCACTGGGAACACTAAAATGCTGTCCCATACATTTGCATGGGAGCCTGTGCCACATATGTGATGGTGACGATATTTTCATTGACCAAGCATCACACAAGTTTAAGTAAGCATCAATGAAAACTTCGAGAGCCCAAGATATAACCTAAAAAAAAAATCAAAACAGATCATTAAAGATCAATTAATGTTTACCGAAGAAAGAGATGCTTTACTTCTTTTAAATCATCAGAACATATGTTCTAGCAAGTCTCCTAGTTATAAAATGTCATAGGTGTAATTATATACATTTTAGGTAGCAAAGAGCATCATATAAAAAAAATCACATGGAGATCTTTAGATATATTGCATTATTCACAAAGCACTATGTGCTCCTTATTGCTTAGGCAGTTCCTCTAATAGTTTCTGTTAAGGTGCCCAGAGTCCCTGACTTGGGGACCGTCAGGAGAACAGGTTTGAGGTGACCACATTGCAGGAGGCAGGAGGAGGGCTGAGGAGGGGCAGAAGGATAAGCCCCCTGAGCTTGCTTCAGCAAGGACAGCCAGTCAGAGACACTTAACTGGCCTGCATCAAAGCCACCCCCTGTACCCCCGAGAGGATGGTTCTCAGGCTGTGGTCCATCAAGGCTCAGGCAATACACAACAGGATGCAAGGCACAAAGAGGGACAGGGCAATGGAATCAAACAAAACAAATAAAGTTTCCTGAGACGGACATTTGAAGCGATTCAAATGCATAAACTGAATATGTACATCTACAGAGTATGTGTCTATATACATTTGTGCCAAGAGGTTTCATTTCTTGTCTTTGATTAAACTTTCCAGTAAGTAGCTTCTTCCTTTGAGGCTTGGCGACATGGAAATAAGCAACACCACTCTGATTTCTGATGCCAAGTTCTAAACTTGGGTTTTCTCCTGTTCCCTGTCAGGCACCTACTGTTTTATGTGAAATCTGATGAGTTCAGATGATGATGTCTAGTGCCCACAGGATCCTCACACCCTCTCCCTTCTTTAAGCACAGTTTCCTCATTAGAATAGCAGAACGATTTCTCATTTCCTCCCTCCTCCCTTTCTTCCTGGGAAGACAAAGGTTCCATGCTGACTGTAACAGAATCAGCTCCCCGCCCCCAATCCAGTCTCACAAGCTTTTATCATCAGCTCCTTAGGAGATGTTTTTTCTCCCTTTAAACAAAAGTGTTCAAAAATTTGGGAAAGGTACTTTATAAATGTTTATTGAACTAGGCCTACCATGAGCCCTAATGACACAGTTATTACGATATCACCTTCTAACAGTCATTCCTTTCTTAAGAGTGTTATTTTAGGAGACAGCTGCGTCCAGTGGCCCTGGGCACATAGCACATGGCCAGGGTCTCCCAGAGTGAGAGGGAAACCTCCTGCACTCACTGCCACTGTCAGGCTCACATAGCATGGAAGATAAGCAGCTCAAAGAATGCAGCCTTTCAAATCATCAGTCCCAGTCATTTCCTGCACTTCATATTAATTACAGGATCTTTTTAGCTAACAACTCCTATACCCAAGCTCCACGGTGCCATTACTTCAACTGAAAAAACAGGTGAAGTGAAGAGCAAAACCTGACAAAAACAGTATCTTTAAGGCAAAAAACTCTCTCACCACACACCACTCCCCCACAAAAGAAAGTACTCTGTAGAAGGGTATAAAACGCTCTGAATTTGAGAAGTCATTAACAGCGATCAGTCACTTCCCTATTTTCCGTAGCAGGCAGCCTGCTTCTTGTTCAGTCCTTCCCCAGTGGCAGGAGAAGGGCAGGCAGGAGAGGTGGGAAGGCAAAGTCATTACTGAGATGAATGAGACTGAAAGATGCAAAGGAAATAAAATGTAAGAATGAAAAATCTCATATTCCTTGGGAAGAGGGTAGGCAAGGAAAAGGGAATGCAGAGATACCGGCCTTCCCCACACCTCTAGTCACCTTGTCTTTCTCACGAACCCACCACCACCTCTTGTAGATCAGCACCGGCCTACGTTGTGCGCGATTAGCAGAGTTTCAGGTTTAAATTCTGTTGAATTGCTTGTCGGAATATATGTCATACAACTATAGATTACAGGACTGTGTTTTAAAGTAATTTCTTACCATTCCCAGTCCTTGAGATACAAGGAGACAGTGGGAACCAATTGACAATTATGCTCCACATCAAAAAGCTGCTACTGATCCATGTATCTCACTGGGATTGAAGAGCCAGGCTTCCTATAAATTATGATGCTTTATTTAAAGTCAGAGCGCTTATTTGCTTTTGTGCCAGCTCTGGGCTCTTTTCATCTCTAGCTCTACCGGGCCCAGGAGAGCACACATTCCTGCGGCTCTGCTGGCCACCAGCTGTGTCCTCTGTAAATCATAAAACCTCTGAACAAGCCATGCTTTACAAAGGCCAACAGCATTTACTGGAGATGATCACTCTGCTATTATTCCACTCACTGAAATTTAAAATAGCAATTTATAACAGCAGCTGAAAACAGGGGGACTGCCTCCCAACTCCCCGTGTGTGTTTTGTGTATGTGTGTGTAGATGGGCAGGATCTGCATGTATTTGGCATGCAAAGGGGTACATTTTGTCTGTCACCCAAAAGGCACCATCTTTGCAAATTTAGAAAGGAAACAAGGAATGTGGATGGCAGAGAAACTAGACTCAGAAACTAGACTCACAATTGAAGGCAAGAGGGTGAATGGGGCTCCCGGCCCAGGTAAGCCTCCCTGTGCTCACCTGGAGGTGGCTGTGCCCGCAGGCAGCGTGGGAGGGAATTCACACACATACTGTGACTCAGGTTCAGGATGTAGTAGGGAAAGCTGAAGGAATTAACTCTAATGAGTTGAGTCTGCAGTGGGTGTTGAGGGCTAGGGAGGAAGAAAGAATAAGAGAGCAGTGATTGAATGGAGCACCCTAGGCGCCTGGAAATATGGCTTTGGAGACAGATCCACCTGGTTCACAGCCCACTTTGTAGCTGCTGCTTCTTGAGCTGACCTAAACCTTTCTGAGCCTCAGTTTCTTTATCTATAAAACAGTATGGATAATATGAACATTAAATGAGATGTGATATATGTAAAGCATTTAACATGGGCACTGGCACGCTCAGCACATGTATCATGGCTTACTCATCTTTTACACTCTATGTAACTCCAGGTCACAAACTGAAAAATGGGGGAGAAGCCAAAATACTGTGAATTCCCCACTCAGCAGTGTGGCCAGCAGCAAGTCCCCTGCACTCTGTCCAGCTGGAGCCCCCTCAGTTATGGGCATCGGCACTGACTTCCCCACATTCCTGGTGACCAGGCTCACTGTGGATGTGGCACATCTATCTTGTAGAATCTTAAGGACTACATATTCCAACCTTAAGGTCTTCTTTTATTATTACCATTTTACCATCAATTTCAGCCAATATAAAGTTATCTTTCCTAATGCATCCATTGTGTAAAGCAAACATTTCCTCATCTGACACTCAGTAGTAAAGTCGATTGAGAAATGCGGTTCTAAATCACTGAAGCCTCCTCTGGATGATTTAAGAGTAAGGAAACCTCATTTCAAGTTTTCGGAACAGCTAACTGAACGTCCGACATCTGTCTAAATTACAAACGGCAAAATTAAAGCTCCCCAGTGCCGTGACAACAGAAATGAGAGACACTGTAGCAAGGCTCTGAGGACGGAGACAGAGCAGGTTAAAGGCGAACCCATCTTTCCAATTCCCATCTGGACCGACCAGTTTTCCTGACAATGGTGAGAGGCCGCCTTCCCACCCTCCCCCATTCCACATTCCACAGTTCTTATCTTTCAGCAAAGAAAAAAAGCCCAACAGAGTTACAAGTATTTCAATAACGTGCTTAGAGACCAGCTCTTTTCTGTAAACAAGCCTAATGAAGTGTGACTAATAGTCCTCTCCTGGAGCACAGGGAAGGTAAAAGGGCCTTTGTTAGCACTTACTGGAGCAAAGTCGTCATTTTATTGGAGCAGAACAAAACTTAGCTGGTTATTGATTGACCAGCCCGGCTCAGTGTCACTGCTTACTGTCTATTTCTATATTCTATATGTGTAATGCACATGTTCACACGGACACAGAGATGTTCTATACTCGCACACAGTCACACACAGCCGTGTAAGCTAATTTTTGGGTACGTTTCTCTGCAAACCAGATGAAATGTTCAAGGTATCTAACTGCAATCTAATTCCTATCTGATATTTGTATCTCTTCGAATCCTTGATGTTACCTAACATTTCTCTCCACGTTTTCAGTACCATGAACCTCAATTCCAGAGCCTGTAAACCGACGATCACCATGGACACTTAATAGTTTCTGAAGTCACTCTAGTTTAACCTGACCTGGTTATTACATTCTAGAGTTAATTTTGTTTTTTAATAAATTCAAAATTACTGGTTTCCTTTTCCCATTTCACCTATTGATTCTGAAACTCCTGAAACATGGCTCCAAATGTTAACTGCTAAATAAATAATTCATGATGATTTTAATTCTCTTCTTCAATTAAAGTTCATCTTAAGTATTATTAATACACACAATGGTGATGATAGCAGGAAGATCTGAAGTTGGCTCAGACTTCTTTCTTGGACAGACTGAGGAATTCAAGTCAAAATCTGCTTTCCTTGCGAATCTAAGCAAAAATTTCAGTATAAATTATTGACTGCACTTTGGCCTCGTCTGAAACATTAGCCCCACAGGCTGATAAGTTCTGACCCCAGGTGGCACATCAGCCCTCTCAGAAGAGGCAGGAACATTAGTGCTCTGCACTGGGGGCTGAGGAGTGCCAGCCGATCAATCAAGCTCTCTGACAGCTTTTACTGCCTCCATGCATTAGGCCCAAGTCAACCTTTAAGACTCCTATTGTCCGCATTATTCTCTTCTTCTCTGGTCTGATTAAGTTAGGGTTAAGTCCAAGGCTTCAGCAAGAGAAAGGCTATTGTTAGTAACTCAGTCTTTATTGACTCTGACCTGCAGGGCAGACTCCAAGTCTTTTCTAGAAAGTTATGCACTGTTAATTGCAGCTCATCATCAGGGTGTGTGTTATACACCAAACATTTCAACATCTTTCCAGGTTGCCTTGTAATTCTCTTAAGAGTTAAACACACACACACACACACACACACACACAGAGAAACATATTCTGGACAAAAATTTGATTAGTAACCACCGCAGTCCCTGAATCGATGAATCTAATACCAATGCAAACATGGAGTGTTTGGCTGGACAATGCCAAGACTTGGAATTGGCACAGGAGCAATAAATAAATTTTTTCACAGCAAATATCTATGAGGATCAGTACACGGGGCAGGAAAATACCTGATGGAGGAATAAAGTGAAAAACTATTATTTCCTTCTGATGTTTTTGCTTAAAATAACTAAAGATCCTTTTCAGCTGAAATTGGTAGCTGTATTTGTGAACCAGCAACAGACTGGACAGCCTCAGGGTGAAGAGTCTCAGATTCCACTCAGGCTTCATGGGAAGAATTCAGCACTCTAAAGGGGTTGCAGAATTATTGGTCCAAAGGCTTTCTGGTTTTCTTTGAAAAACAGGCAAACTATTTTCTCCTCTTACCCAAAAGAGGTCTCAGGGAAGAGACGGAAAAGGCGAGGGGGCCCAGGAGAAGGATCGCGCCACCAGAGTCCAGGTCTGTTTCTCACTGCACTGGGGCCAGACCAGGCCTGCCACACAGCAAGCACCAAAAACCCCCAAAAGCCGAGTTGAAAGTAGAAAACAATAGGCTAGAATCTGAATGCTTCCAGGGAGATAGCATATGTTGATATTTTGGAAATCAAATTTCTTGGGTACATACCGGGGAAAAGCACTCAGAACTAAATGGCTCAGCTTTTTACTTAACGTTTGACTGAGAAATTTTTGGCCACAAATGCCTTGAGATATTTAGCCAAGGTTTGTGTTACCTTATGTTAGTACATCCCAGTATATGAATTACTATGTATGAATTAGTGCACAATTTCCCAAACCAGTGAGTAGAAAGCCATTTTAAATTCTGTTCCATTTGTGTGCTTGACAATATATTGACTACAAGATATGTGAAAGTAATACTAAATTTGATAAGCTTCCCGAAAAGGTGCTGGTTAAAGAGAATAATGCTTTCTGTCTCGCTAAAGGCTCCTGCTGCAGCGGATTATGTTTTCTGGTGCCATTCACTCCAACTTAACTTTAACATTAGAGAGAATTAGATCAAGAAAAACTAAAATTTGCAATTAACCTTTTCCTTTAAATTGTAGCCTTGTATCTGTAGCTTAAAATTTTTTTTAAGTCCTTAATTTCTAACAACCCAGAATACACCATCATAGTACATTAAACTCATAAATACAATGGGCTACTGGGGCCAAAAATATTTTGTGAAATATTCAAAATGAAACTCAATAGGATGTTCCTATATAAAAGAACTTCCTTGAGAAATAAGTTAGGCAACAATTCAGAAAAAAATCAATTGAAATATTCAAGTAGCTTCTGTATAAAGAGAGAGTCTAAATTTTAAGTCCTGCATTAATAATATAGAAGCAGCAAGGGGTCAGAATCATAATCGCTAATATTGTTAAGCCTACAAACAAACTGAACTCAAGATTTGCTCACTGAGTCTTGGTAAAGCTGAATTTGGGGCTTCCTCAGAAACTTCAAAGAAGGCAATTCAAAACTAATAAAATAAGCATTATTTTACACACCAGGTAGTTAACATTTGTGTTACTGTCCCCAGGGAGTAAAGATAGAAAATAAATATAAGGAACATTGATTGAGAGCTTTGCTATGTGTAGGTCACAAGAGTAAGTGTTTATACACAGATTATCTCATTTATTCCTCAGAGCTTATGTGTCAGGTTCTTTTATTACTGCTATTTTACTGATGAGCAAATTAACTCTTGGAAAGCTTAACTGGCTGGTTTGCCCCAGGTTAGAAAGTCAGAGATTTGGAACACAGGCAGTCTGACTTCCCGTACCAGGCTCCTAAATGTGTTATGTAAGTTTACATAAACAGAAGTCCAAGGGTGAGTCAGGCCTTCTGAGTGACGACCAGCGGTGTGCTGGGAACATGTGCTACTGACGAAACAGGCTTCTTCCCAACACCATATTCAGGAACATCCCACTGAAAGCTTGAATTTGACCATGGTGGCGATATATACACATGGAAAACAGCCATCTCAACAAATCAGGGTTCTCGCCCTGCGACTCCCACCCCAGAGCTAGTTGTTAAATGCTTACTGGCACGCCAATGGTTAGAAACTTAATTTGCTGAATCGCCATTCTTCAATCACATGAAATGTTAAAATAAATAAAAGTACAGAAGAACTCCTGTATTATAATTATGTACACAAATCAAAATAGAAAAGTGAAAACTGCAAAGCCGAAAACTGTTCAACAGCTGATTCTGGTATCTCCTAAGTGAAGGAGCTCATTTCAGTTGATTATTTCCATTTTTAAAATAATTTGAAAATGATACAGATGTAAATAATTTGGTTTTATGTATCTTCTGTTTTTTTTTTTTTATTAGAAGTTTTTGTGGAATAAGTAATCGTACAAGTTAAAGAAGCCAGGAAAACTTCCTCTGGGATTTCAATAGCCATCCACGTTCATTGAACTATTACAAAAGCAATTGATGAGGTACATTTGCCGCTCACCTGATGTAGAAGCTCTCAACACAGACCATAACCTGCCCAGCCACAGCAGATCCAGACTGTTGGCCTCTCCCACTACTCCTT
This sequence comes from Cheirogaleus medius, assembly GCA_008086735.1. Lineage (NCBI taxonomy): Eukaryota > Metazoa > Chordata > Mammalia > Primates > Cheirogaleidae > Cheirogaleus > Cheirogaleus medius. The sequence goes on from VBSM01002608.1 coordinate 60,538,844, forward strand.
GCAATTTAATGAACAGTCATATCCAACAAATCTCCTCCCAATAGCCTGCCAGTGGTTATTCTCCCAGACTCTGGGCCCCAAAGAGAGATTTGTCATTGCTTAAATAAATTTTACAGATGTAATAGATAAAGGCAATAAAGAAAACAGAGGTTTTATAAAACAAAGTTGACAGAGCAGAAAGCTATCTTTCCATAATGGGCATGTACGTCTGTGCGTACTAGGCTGCTTGCGTGTACCAAAGGGAATAGACAGTGAAGGTTAGGAAGCATGAAATGACAGCCTTCTTTGCCTTTCAGGGAACGTAAATTTTATTCGCTGAATGTATATCTTAAAGCCACAGTTTTCAATCTGCATGTGTGATCACCAGAAATTGATTTCAAGATATAAAATTATTTAACTTATTGCTTGGCAATGCAAATCCCAGGCTACACATTCATGACTATCGATACTGGAAAACTCAGGTGATGCTTTCCTGCTGTGATCCTTCTTGACACGGACTAGACGTGGGCACCTGCAGCAACTGTCCTCAACAAGTGGCCCATAGTTTCTAACAGGCAGTTTCTTGGTACCAAACAACTGGAATGCAGAAAGATAATTTTCTTTCCCAATATGCTTTTAGATATCTCATGCTTTCCAAATGATACAAATAGAGTAGTTTCCTTTAAAATGTTGGGTCTTTAGGCTACTAGGATTCATGTATCTGGCTCCTAATAAAAGGAAAGGATATGGGAAGGAAACAACTTCAATTATTTTTGCCTTCATAATATAGTAAAGATACATTTTTTTCCAGAAGATTGGTAACTTAATTTGACTAGTCTTGTTGCAACTCAAATGATCAAAATACAAATTGGGTTTGCTCTATGTGTGTGTACATGCAAGCGTGTTTAATCTGTTTAACAATTTGTGGCCTTTAATGCTTAATCCTAGTTAATTAAATTAGCCTAATTTTATGTTAAGTCATATTTTAAAATAGAAACTTGGTAAATATGTAGAAATCCCAGCATGTGGGCGTATATTCCACAAAGTAGAACAGAAAATCCTAAAAAGAAATTTTAATAAAAATTGTCATTTAAAAAAATGATCATAATAGCAATAATGTAAATGCCAGTAATCAACAGATTCGTAAATACGGTCAATACAGATGCATAAGGTGTCCTCTGGAGCAGGAGATTAGAGAGATGTAAACTTCCAATTACTTAATATGAGTTAGCAATTCAATTCAAAGTAAAAAATGAACTGCCTAATCCCAGAGCACGAGAGGTATTTAGGATCAACCCTTCAAGATAACTTCTGCTTAGACTATATTTACAACCCCAGTCATTTCATAAAAGAAACAGAAGAAAGAAATTTATTGATATGGATTTGGACGTTGGGGAGGCAGGAGGGACAGGGGAGCAATAAAAATTTTTTACAAAGCATTTACACATAAAGTACTGTTCCCAACTACACCTTCTCACATAGTTTACATTCCCTCTGATCCCAGAGGAAAGCTGTTTCTGACAATCAGTGAAACTGGGCTCCTGGGGACAGAGTGATCATTCTCTGCAGGTCCTGCACTGCATTCTTTCCCCTGCCCCTCATGGTCACCTTTGTTGGAAGAACACACATGGCAACATTAACATCATTGTTAATAACTGTAAGAAGATCTACAAGAATCAGGGTCTTATATGTAAAAATCTTAAATTATAGAGAACATGATGGCAGGCTAATGAAAAACACCCCTGTCTCTGCCCATATTACAACACTATGAATTGTACTTTTGTTTGTTTAATTTAACAAGTACATATACAGTGTTGACTATGTATCAGGCACTATTGGAAATGTCTTACAAAATATTAACTCTCTTAATCCTCCTAACCACCCAGTGAGGGGCGCTATATTACAGTATCTCCTTTTTACAAGTGAGGCACAAACAAGGCAGTAAGTAACTGCCCAAGGGCGCATAGGCCGGCAGCTATAGAGCTGGGAGATGGAGCTCAGGGGTCTACTGCAGTCTGTGACAATTACCCAGTACTCCCACACAGAAGACACCAGTGCAAAGAGAGTCAGCAGAACACGCTTCTGGCCCTCAATAGAAGGGGCTTGCTCCGTGCCCTAGTTGGTTAGGATGCTAAACATGCGAGACCAGGTACATGGTTCACATGATAAGCTTCATCATCTCATGTCTCAAATTCCCATAAAATAAACAAGCCAAAAAGAATCATGTAATTTTCAAGCACAAAAGTATCTTGGAGATCATTTATTCCAAACTTGCTCTCTTTATGGAGAAGGAAACTGAGGCCCAGAGAGTCCCAGGCCCCAAGACTAACTAGAGCAGAGCCAAAAGCACACTTGGCTCTCCACATTTCTTCCCTTCCTTTGCCTCCACACACAGCATGTGGGGTGGGGCGATGAGGGTGCCAGGTGCCTGGATCTCAGGGCTTCTCCGATGAGCATGAGGTTCTTTCAGAGCCCACCACACAGCTGGGAGGCCTGACTCGCAGCCAGGAGCCATTCGGGAATTTTGCCCCAGCGAGACTAACATGCACCTAAGTGATTGGAAATAGCTTTGGAGAAGAGGAGGATCAAGACGAGGCTTCCTTGAGGTCTGAGTAAAGAAGGAATCAGTGTGCTGAGCAATAATCAAAGTCCTATGGTAGGTGACACAGGGATCAATTCATTTAATCAATCCTAAACTTTATGGTCCAATTAGCAAGGTAGCTAAACCTAAATGTCTCAAATTCATGGCATATAAAGTAACTGAAGAGAATGAACCACAAGACTACCTGTTGCAAAGGTCATTATTGCTAAAACATAACCCATTTAGTGCCACATTTAGCGTATTGAGAAGAAAAAAACATCGGATGCAGCAATACGGAGGGACAGGATTGCCTCTGATGAATGTGACCATAGGCTTCCTGGGACAGCACCTTGACAAGCAAAGAGGGGCAAGAGGTAGGCAAGAACCAGCTTCGTGACTCACCACCCCTCCCTCAGAAATACATCACAAAACGGAGTTTATTTAAACTTACATTGCAGGCCTCTTGCTCTACTTGCTTTATCTTATCACAGGGCTCAAAAAGGAGCTACTGATGGCTGAGAGGTAAGAGCTGCATCCTCAGGCACCCGGTATCTGCACTTCCCCAAATGGAAGAGGAGGTGTTCTCAGGATGGCAGTCAGCCACCGCACCCTTTCCTCCCGTGGAGACGGCACAGCGCCAAGAGACCTGACAGGAGGGCAGGCCGCACACACCGTGCCCAAATTAAATGGAGTGCCACTGCAAGTGAACTCCCCAGGCTGCGAGCCTCCAGCTTGCTCTAAATGTTAAGAATCAGGGTTCCATTTGTGAAGGACGTATAGGGTAGGTATCTGAACCTGAGTCCCTGGTTCAAAAAATCTGTGAATCCCTTCACACACAGACATACTCACCCCTGTAAGATGGCATATAGGGGTTTCGAACCCAGCCTTATCAGACTCCTGTGTTTTCCCAAATTCACCAGATGATAAAAAGTCCCTTGAGTGCTTATTAAAGATACTAATCCCTAGATCTACCCCAATGATCTAAGGTGATTCTTAGCAGAGCCACCAGGCTAGCAGACTTTAAAGAAAAATGGACATCACATAAAATAAGAGATACATAAACCGTGTTGAGCTTTTCCAGGAAAGAAATGGGGAGTAACAATTTTGATTGATTATTGCCAACATTGTGCGGGACGCGGCTGCAGCGGGGAGGAGGATGCATTTGGCTATCCCTTCAGAAAAGTCACTAAGGAGCCTGGAACAAGGCTCAGAGCTTTTTATCTGCCTGAGCCCTGTGACAGGAGTATTAATACAACAGCTTTACTTGGTTTAAAGAAAGAATTATTTTACCATCCACACTAATCTCTTCTGGCAAAAGGCAGAATTCTGCTGTGGCTACTCACAAAAGATGATGGAACCCAGCAATCCTTTCTTCACAGAGGGGACTTTGGGGCTTTTCAAAATATTAATATAATTTCACTTATTAAGATAAAACGACGTGCTAAATAAAGCACTAGAAATTTTCACACTAGTGCAGCTATCTAGTCTTTTACTTTTTTTTTTTTTAAATGGAAAGGCTCTATAAATAAGAGTGTCCATTTTCAAACCATAGCCTAAAATATTAATGCCTTGATATACTACATAATTGTGTGCTCTTTTAACAGAAGTCAAATAACTGGACAGGTCACTATGCAAGATAAAATAAATTGTAGCTGGCTGGGTGTAGTGGCCAATGCCTGTGATTCCAGCATTTTGGGAGGCCAAGGCAGGAACACTGCTTGAGGCCAGGAGTTTGAGATCAGCTGGGGAAACATAGTGAGACCCCATCTCTACAAAAAATTTAACAATTAGCCAGGCATGGTGGCATGCACCTGTCTGTAGTCCCAGCTACTCATGAGGCTGAGATGGGAGGATCCCTAGAGCCCAAGACGTTGATGTTACAGTGAGCTACGATCGTGCCATTGCACTCCAGTCTGGGAGACAGAGCAAGGCCCTGTCTCATAAATAAATAAAGATAAACAAACAAACAAACGACTGTAGCTTAGAGACAAAACTAACAGCAAGGCTAACTTCTACATCTTCACAGGTATGACTCCTCTGTCTGCCAGGGGTGCTATGTATGGAGGGGAGTGTGCCTGCCGGTAGCTTCTAAGGCCATGTATTCACCCTACCTTAGAATCAGAGTTAACCAGCACACTTTTCATTAAGTTTATCGAAGGCCCTTTCTTTTCTTTTCCTATGATAGAAGACAGAAAAAGAGAGAGAGAGAGATGCAAACAAGCTTGCCTTTTCTATACTGTTCCACCACAAAAACCTCTTGTGAGGTCTTCAAAAATAACAATTCAGCAAGAAGTGACAGCAAAGCAACCACTGAGTCAGCCCTTATAAGTCCTTTTCAAAAAGCTGCTTTCAGTGAATCAATTTTCAATGTTGTTTCAGTTATTCTTAGATAGAAAATTTTCTACCCCCTCCCTTTCTCCTTTGGAAATTTGGTAACCATAGTTTCTGTATCCTGCTGAGACTTGATATGTAGAGCTGTATTCTACCTGCTATTAAGCTGCTGATAGCAGTGTTTCTGTTGCAATTTATGAGCAATGTCAGTTGAAGGCAGAGAGTATTGTACACACTATATTTTCCCAGCTGGAGATCTCCGTGAATGGAAAGCAAAAACATGAATACACATGCACTGTGGGCTTGAGGGAATAAAAAGGCAGAAGAAAAGTCAGCAGGCTAAAATCAGGTGGGTGGTCTTGATTATAAACCAAGTAGATAATAAAATATTCAAAGGAAGCTCTAACTAAATGGTCAGGAAATAGAGACACACAATATAGAAGCCCAGAAAGCTCTTTTTCTGCCTGTATGTCTCCTGCCCAATTCCTACATGGGTAATGTGCCAAGACTCACCTTGCCACCTGGGGTTTTAAATAACTTGCCATATCCAAAAGGTCATTTGAAACCACAAAAACAAATCCCATTCCACATGTAGTTTCTAATAACTGCTATAGTACATAGTGAGAACACCAGAGTCAACTTCCAACCTTCTCTTCTAAATGCCTCCACCCACGCAATACCTCAAGAGTCAAATTTATTTCTCTTCCCATACCAAAAGCATTTTATATGGAGAAAGAAATCCGGTTTATTTTTGTGGCTAAGAAAGAGGCACATGATACTGTCCTCGGGCTTCTTTATCATGAAGTGCACAGAAAAAGTAGCAGTCCTCAGAGAAGCCCAATTCCGCAGAGGAAAAAAGGATCAAATAATAAATCAAGAAATTATCCAGCAAAATCATTAAAAAGCCAAAAGACTGATTCTTTCTCTAAAAACTCTACTGAGAAATACAACATAATATATGAATAGGTATCCAGTTAAATAAACCTGATTTAACTCTTTCTTGGCTAAATGCAATGCAGCTTTGGCTTGTCTGTCATTGGTTCCCAATACTGCTGTACATTATAGTTATGGGAGGGGGAAATTTTTTTAATAACCATGCCATGGCCTGACCCCTAATTATCGTGATGCAGTTTATCCCGGTCCCAAAGGCCACTTTTTTAAAAAAAGGGATTCTAATGTATAGCCCGAGTTGAAAACCACTAGTCTATGTTCCTCTTCCATGGAAATAGTAAATCTCAAAAGAACTAACAAACTAATCTAACTATACCCTCAATGGCATCAGTAGGCTATGTTGACTAAGAAAATAGGAAAACCGTCTCCAGATACTAAATGAGATATGCATGCAAAATGAAAAATTACAAAAAGCAAAAGGATCATTCACATATTTTCACTGGAACATAGTTTAAGATGTTTCCCAAGTAACACTGGAATAGATCTTCAATCTAGGTGTTCAACTGTCTTCCTAATCAGAATTTAGTGTTTTTGATTCAGACATTCATCTCATAGTACCAACAATATAAAATAAAAATACTGTGCCTATTAAACTTACCCAGCCCAGAGCTAAACCAGGGGGAAAGTAATTACCAATTAAAAAGCAGCATGAAGTTCTTTGAAGGTACAGCCTTTTGATGTCAGAGTCTCAAATGCTAAAAGGCAAAAATCTCAGATCTTAACATTGTTCAGAGAAAGTATAAGAAAACAAATATGTCTCCTGAAATTCTTTCATCAGAAAAAAGGTATGCACCCAAGTCATTTATCATGGCTTGTAGTGAGTATGTGGTGACAACAGTAAGGTCCTAGTAAGTTAAGGTGACTTTCTAAGAAAGAAACTCGGAAGAAAGGGGGAGAGCAAAGGACTGGCTATTTTCAAACTGCAGAGAAAACATAACCTGAGAGACTGGGCACATGCAATTAACAAATTTCTGGAGTCTTCAGTATCGAATAGAGGGGACATGATTGTATCCGCCACCATCAATATGGGTGTAGTTTATACATCCTTTCAAATGGGTTCAGCACAAAGCTGGGAATGCCTGTTATTATTAAACTCAGTCTCTTAACTCACACCAGGGGCACTTTCCCCTACAAATGATTAGAAATCTCTTACAAATGATTAGAAACACCAAACAATATGATGTTTAAAGACAGAGATATAGATACATAGATATATCTTTCACTTTCAATTATTGTGCAGTGATTAACCAGTTGGTGGATTAAACAGGTTGTATATTATCAATACACTGTAAAACATTTATATTTCTCCTCCAACCACAAGGTCTTTTAATTTCTTTCCTAGTGGCTTGCATAAGGCTAAGCACAAAACAGAATTCAATACATTCTATTGAATGCTCTTGGCTTTTTACCTTTGTTTTTTGTTGTTGTTGTTGTTTGTTTGTTTCTTTCTTTCCTTTTTAATATAATACTCTATCGGACTATCTATACAAAATAAAAATCATGAAAATGAAACTGGGTGAAACACTAACCAGATAACAGCTCCAAATTCAAAAGATACTCAACAGAAAATAGGAGGGTAGGGGGGGCCCTCAAATATAATGAGACTTTTCATCAGTTTGGGCTTTTAATTACCTGTGATAGATATCCTTACTCTCTGTAATACAGTTAAGAATTTGCCATATTCCTATGATCAAATTTTTGTCTCTGAACAGGCTTATTTATTTCAAGGATTTATATAGCATGTAGTCTATAATCACTTAACTACAGAAAGCAAGCAATTATAATAGTTTCCTGAAATGACATAATTGACACCATTTGCTACTTATATACATTTTTCCCAAATATGAAAGTCGTCTGTTTTAATTCAAAAGATAGCATGTGCTTGCAAAGCCTGTCTCTCTGCTCAGAAGCAAGCCAGGTAAATTATAAGAAAATTTGCTCATAACCATAATATTGTAAGAAGTAGAATATTTATTGGTCCATGTTCCCCAAGCTTGCAGTATCATAAAAAATCACCTGTGGAACTCAGAGTTCCCTAACATTCCTCTGTAGATTGTGGGGTGGTGTTCAGGAATCTGCATTTTAGCAAGCACTGCAAGGAAACTGTATCATCAGGCAGTCAGGCAAGGGTGTCAGACCTATCAGTGTCTGGCATTGCGTTCAGGGAACCTACAGTTGAGTGCAGCAGATCCAAAACCACTGCACATTAGAATCAAATGGGTGGTCTTTTAAAGTTTTGATGCCCATCCCAACTGAAATCAGAACCTGTGGGAGTGGGACCCAGGCATCAGTAGATTTTAACTTCTCTAGGTAATTCCAGTGGACAATCAATCATGTTTCTGAACTAATGTCCTATTCTAGTTTAGTGGTTCTCAGCCATGACTGCTCGCAATCAGAATGACCCGTAGAAGCTGTACACTAACTAATCAAACAAACAATGCTTAGACTCCATCTTAAACCAGCTGAATCAGAGTATTTGGCTATGAGGCCTGAACCGTGACATTTTTTTCTAAGTTCCTCAAATGATTTTAATGTGCAGTCTGGATTGAGAATGAGTCTAGTAGATTCTACAGTTAAGAAAAAGTATTTAAACAATTTAATAAGTCTTTATCCAAACACCCTTTCTCTGCAAAGGACAAGACTATGTTTGCTAAAAATAAATAACAAGTTAAAAACAAAACAATTTCTCCTTTGAAGACTGCAACTCAGCTGCTCAGATAAATAATACACATAGATGAAAAAACAAGGGAATATTACAAAGTATCGGCAAGAGTAAAATCTACCAAACCCTAAACATCTAAATGTTGAGAAGAAAACTAAAAATGTTCCTTACTAGTAAGTTTCCTGTTCATATTAGCTAGGTGCATAAATCATTCAAAAGTGTGCAGATTCTTAATAAAAATTACTGTAGCCGACTTTGGAGTTAATGGTATGAGATTAAAAAGGTCTTCTGGAGCCTTCCAACTTGACTGGTGCTTTTATCTTTAAAGACTGTTTTCTTCCTGCAGGAAAATTATAAAACACTTTCAATCCAAGTTCCCTTCAACAACCTTTAAGGCTAATAGAGCCAGTGGCCGTTTACATATCTGTAACACATAATAACAAACTTTTCCATCTTTTTTCAAGGCAATTTTTTATCTATTAATATTTTATGTTTACCACAACCTTAACCCCATTTATACAGATGAGAAAAATAAGGCCTAATGAGTTTAATAACTTGCTTAAAAGTTTCTTGGCCCTGTCAAGGTTCATATTCCATGAGACCACAACCATCATTTGTTTAGAAATATCCTTAACCTATCTGTTATTTGAGGAACATTCATTTCCTCAAGCCATTTCTACACTCTCTCCCCCTAAGGGGTTAGGGCCCACGGGGTGCCTGGAAGACAGCAGCAAGCAGGACAGACTCGGTGCCCAAAGAGACGAGGCCAGGAAAGCAGCTATCATTTCAGGTACTACGTCCTTGAAGACAACAAGCAGAACAATGGTCTGGGGAGTGACAGGAGAGAGGGTAGCTTGGGGGTCAAGGCATGCCTTTCTGGGGAGGTATGATCTAAGCCCAGAGCTGAAAGACACGAGGCAGCTGGCCATGTGAAGGCCTGCTGGCGGCAAGGAGACAGGGCTGCAGAAAAAGAGACGGAGCGTTCTGCGTTTTCAACGCAGCTTGTCTTAGAAGACACACTTGAAGAGTGGTCCATATTTACTGAGAACCCAGTATGTTCTCAACTTCATATGAAGTTGAAGAGATGTCCTCAAAGGCTCTTGATGAATGCCCTGGAGAGAAGTAACCAGAATCCTAGTGCCATCTGAGACTCACATGCGAACAATAAATGCTCTCTGAACCCAAGAAGGAGAGGTGACTGCAACACATGGAAACGAGGTAAACATTTCTTGGAGGTTTTCTTTTCCTTCTGTTTAGCTTTCTGATCTTAAAATTCCATTTAACTCCTCAAGATGTAGTTTTAACAAATATTAATGAAGTGCATTCTGCTGTAGCAATGACTTATCTGGACCACTGTTAAGAGCAGAAAAACAAAGCTCCTGACTGTTCCTTTATACTGTTGTGTAAATATGGGCCTTTCTTTGAAGTGTGTAATAAATGGTCATTTTATGATCTATAATACCTGGAATATTTTGTGACATACCCTCTTAGCAAAACAAATCTTAAAAAAAAAATACCAGCATACTCTTTAAAGTAGATTGGTTTGTTTAAAAACTGGCTTAGATACCAGGAGACATGTTTGAAATAGCAAAGAATTGGCCACAATCCAAAAATCCACGGGCACAAGAGTGGATACATAATAATGGTGTATTCAAGCAACCTGATACAACACATTGACAACGAACTCACCCCAATGTCCAGTGAAAAAAGCAAGTTGAGAAAATATACTGTATATGATTCTACTTACGTAAGGTTCAAAAACAAGCAAAACTAGGCAATGTATTATTTAGGAATTCAGAAGTATGTGATAAAACACAGGAATAAAAACACAAAATTCAGAATATTGGTTATGAAGGGAGAGTAAGAAACAATAGGATTGAGGAAGAGTCACCGAGGGGTTAAAAAGGTACTGAAAACTGAAATTTTCTATTTCTTAATCTAGGAGGTAGGAAATACATGCTTGTTTTCATGGTGTTCTTTATATCTTACACCTGTTTTAAAATATTATTTTGCATATATATTCAATACTTAAGTTTTCGGCTGATTTAGGAAGAACTCAGATTTTCTTCACCCAAATGCTACTCCTGCTCATTTCACACTCGTACATAAATTCCTTTTTTAAAGCTTAATATCCTTTCTTGCATTGACACAATATTTTGGTGAACAATGCCTGAAGAAAAGGAAAAGTAATCCCACCCATTGAAAGGGAAAACACCTTACGACACAAAGTAAGTTGTGAATGAAAACAGTTTTCCCCCGGGAGCCATGGGATGGAGCGGGTACACACCCTCTTCTCTTTGACAGAGCACAGAGTCTACGACGTCCTGATCTAATCGACACAGGACACACTACAGGGCCTACAAGGAGCACTGCAGCAATATTCGCTTACAAGGGTGTACTTTACAGGAAACCAAGGATTAATTTTCCCAAGGCTCATAATCAAGTATTTCCAAAAAAGGGAAAAATACAACTATTACATATCTGTGCAAATCAAAATTCATAGAACAGTGGCAGGCAGCCAACCCAACTATTTCAGGTCTGCTATCCCATCTGCTTGGCCTGTTAACTGCCGGAAAATACAAGCAAATTGCTTCTTCTGCAACTAATTCTCAATAGGGCTCCTAAAAACCAGACTCCATGATGCAACTTTAATAAGACAGAACAGCTTATTATGATCAATAGAGCAAAGCCTTCCAGCGCTTGCAGAGCCAAAAGCTGGCTCAAATGGCTCTTCGGTGGACATGGAGTGCGAACGCTGTCCTTGCCCACACTGCATAAGGCCCCGGGCCAGGAAACACTCAGATACCAGGAAGGAAGCAGTCTCTGTCCTGATTCCTCTCTGCAGATGAACCCAAAGGCATTCTCAATCCTGCTAGATTTTATTAGCCCCAATATATGGTAATTAATTTACTGCAGGCTCTTAATTCATAAATGGATCAAATAAAGCCTTACATGGCTTTTGGCAGCCAACCCTTACTAAATTATGGTGACTAGAAGTTTGTTCAAATGCTGCCCATAAGTCAGCCCCTTCAGCTTGTAAAGTTCAATTAGAGAGTTCTTTGCTTATTGTGTGCCTTAAAGCTTCAAAGAAGGCATTATTCATGCCTTTTCCATTGCCAAAAAAGGAAAGCTGGCAATGAAGCAATTCCTAGAATGTTGATCCAGGCATTACCAAGAAATCTTAAAACTTCAACTCTCAGTACCCAAAGGCCTCCACTTTGGGGCAAAAATCCCAGTGAACTGTAAGAGACTAAAATTAATCTAATTAATTATGGAAATCTACATAATAATGAAACTTCTAACCAAGACTGCATAAACATAACCACCTCCTAGAGTTTCTTTTTCTACATTCCCCTTATAATTGCCACTGATAGGTTCCTGTAAACGTAGTCTAAACATACTGGGGACTTAACCAAGAAGGACAGCTTGGAACTGCCACCTCCACCACAATGGGCTGCCATCTCAGTCCTCATGCTCGCATCTAGACTGGAAGGCCAAGCCAGGGGTATGACTTGCCAAGGGTTTGAGTTTGACTAGCATTTTCTGAGGGTGCACATTAGTTGCTGTGTGTATCTTTGTATGCTGTCTACTTCTGCCAGGGCTGATGACACTCTGCCCAGGGCCATGGGGCCGAGAGCTTTCCCTCCGATTCTTCCCTTCCCTGCAGGTAAGTGGCTGGACTCCAGCGCTCCTTCCCGAGGGCAGTTCGTGGTTGCCCTCAGATATGCAAAAGAATTGGTGTCTTCTCCCAAGAGTATACCATTAAGTCAGAAAAGTGTCAGTCAACAAATCTCCAAGTCTTTCTGCAAAAGAAGAATTTGGTCCTGCCAGTTCTGTAAACACCCGGCCTTCCCTGTGCAGCGGACTTAAATGAAGGAGCAAGAAAACAATTCCACTGTGGCTACTGCCAGGGAGGCCGAGGCTCTAAATCTCCTCGAAGCTGAAAACAAATTAGCAGCTTTGCCTACATCAAGCTGGCCAAATGAAAGGAGGCTTCTTTTCACTCCAGCATCACAAACTGTGCTCCTTGAAGATAACACTTTTAAGGATATAAAAACGTTTCCTTCTGCTTACTGCCTGTCACCATACTGACAGGCCTGACGGCACAGCCCGAAGCCCACACAGGCTTGCTCTGAGCGCCAACATGGGGCATGAGCAACGTGGGGAAAGGGAGGCAGGATTGTTTTTAATCACCACTTTTTAAGCTGAAGGACAAAGTCATGGGTTAATGTGACCTCCTTCCTCTTCTCCCACTCATTCAGATAACACACACTTATTGGTAGCTGCCCAAGCACTTGGCACTGGAGATACATCTGTGAACAAAAGAGACAATCTCTGTCTCAGAGTAAGATAACAGTGTGATGCTTAAAATCATCTTTTACAGTCTTTATACTCAAGGAATGCAAGCAAGTACCTCTTATTATTCTGAAGTAGGTGGACTAGAAGAAAAAACACCTTTCTAAGCTCAGAAGAAAAACTTGAAAATACAAGTAATTGTACATGCTTTGGTGAGGCGAGCAGAGTGCTTTGGGGCGCTGGTGAACACGCCCTGCCTCGGGGTTTGGTTTCCCACAGAACACAGAGGTGGACCTTGGTCTTAAAAGGTGTCTTCAGTGCATCTGTCCCTTGTGATGGAAAGTGCTTATGAGACCTAACTTGACGACTTTAGCTTCTTAGAGGTGCAGGTACTAACGGGCTGGTCAACAAAGAAGATGAGAGTTTTGCTACAAACATTGAAAGGAGTTTGTGAAAAATCAGCATGGTGAGCAACTCAAGTTGCTAAGTAAAGATAAAAACAACAGAGCTCAAGCCCAAAATAATGACCTGGCAGGGGCCCATAAGAGAGGGAGGGAGGACTGGGGTTAGGAGAGAGTGTCCATTCCAAAAGCTGCTAAATTTGTTTTGTTTAGATAAGCAATAGCCAAACAAAAAAGGCAGTTTGGGGTCATTAGAAGTTTCATTAATATGTCACTGTTTTAAGTTCCCAAACTTCTACTCTTCTGAAAACCAAGCATCACTGAAGCCACATTTGGGAAAAAAAAAAAAATAGGCCAAGTAAACCATAACAATAATAAATTGAATGATTTGATCTCTCTGTAGAAGTAAAGTGATAATTACAATGGAATATTCCATATTTACCGAAATTATCTCAATTTCAGATCACGAAATAAATGGTAGCTACCAAGAAATCTCAATAAAGGAACTTAAGGCTCTCTAAGAGTTTCCTCACCTGTAAAATGGACATAATATTATAGCCACTATAAAAGGGAAAGATTAAGTCAATATTTATATAATGGAAGGAAATCTTCACTTTTTCCCACAAAATTGGCACCAAGAAAGTAGGCAGCCAGGAAATCAGAGAAGCCTTTTCTGAGGAAACTGATCAAAGCAAGAAAAAAGATATATGGAAATCTATAGCTGGGGGACCCTCTAGAGAAATGATCCATCCAGCTCTCTCTATACCATCAACAAGTTCCACTGAAGCACGTAGAACTTCAAAACCAGCTTTTCTCAGCATGCCACGTGTAGAAGCAGACAGCCAAGGGTCATCAGGCATTTGAGGAAAGGATCAGACATGAAATACAGAGGCCAATCAAACACATAAACAAAAAAGAAACTTAGAGGAATGACAAACAATGCTTTGGGGCGCGGGGTAGGGGAAAGAAAGGGAAAAAAGGGTAATTAATATCCTCAGAGAAATGAGAAGATACTGCATTCATGAAAGTAGAAAAAGAGGTTTTTTAAGGAAACAATTCCAACAACAACAAAAAACTTTTAGAAATGAAAAACAAATGAGAGCAGATTTTTTTAGTGAAAAAAAAAACAAAGATAAAGAAAAAGGCATCCTTTGGCGTGATTCTTTTTGTTTTTAATCTGTTATGCTGAGCTTGGTCCTCTCATAGGAAACTCAGACCCTATAGTTTTGGAAGTTATGTAGATATATTTCTTTGGAAAGGATATAATTTCCATTTCCATTCTCTTGCTGGAATTTCTTTCATTTAAAAATCGAACCTCCTGCACCAATCTTCTTTTCTGATTTTTCCCTCCTTTTTTGAAACTCTGGTTTATAGGTATTCATATATTTTCTGATTTGGGGGATTTTTTCCCACTTTATCTTTGTTCAGATATATCAGAATGCTGGAGACAGAAAAGATGAAAGCTCACAGGATGGAGCAATGAGTACGAAAAGCACAAGATCAGAAATTAGAAGGGCACTGGACTTCTCAAAGACAACACTAGGCAGCCCAAAGTGATGGAGCACCAGCTTCCAAAGTCTAAGGAAAAATGATTTCCAACCAATTCTTCATCTAACCACACTACCAACCAAGCACGAGGGTAGAAGGAAGACATTTTTAGGCATCCAAGATTTTAACATTTTTACTTCCCATGAACTTTTATTGGAAGATGTGCTCCACCAAAATAAAGGGTCAGACCTAGTGATAAGAGCACACAGATTCAGGAAATAGGGTATCCAACATAAGAGGCAATGGTATCTTCATAATTTTTATAGCTATGAATAATGCCTAAGCAATCAGTCCAGAATGGAGAAGTTGGGAGACTCTGGGAGAAACCACTCCAGAAGATAAAACGTACAGAATACATACTTGATGTATTTCAACATACTGAGAAGCAAATTATAAATCTTGCATGACAGTTAATGGTGAATTACTGATGGGTACATACAACACCAAGCAAACAAAAAATAAGCCAATTATCAACTTCAGGGAAAAAGTTGGATGAGAAAAAAGGTAATCATAGTATGGGGTTGTGCTGCGAATAACATATACGTAATCATAATAATATTGACCTAACCAAAAATTACTTGTGGTAGGCAGCCTCTAAGTTGGTTCCCAATGATCCTTGCCTGTTGGCATTCACACCCTTGTGTGATGCCCTCCCCTTGAGTGTGGGCTGCATTTGCTCCCTTATAATGAGGAGGAACGGGCTAGCATTCCTAACATCAAGTTAGGCAAAGACTGTGGATTCCACTGTGGGCTCTCTCTGCTGGATCTGCTGGGGAAGCAAGCTGCCACGCCATAAGCAGTCCCACAGAGAGGCCTGTGTTGCATAGCAAGGAGCCGGGGCCCTCTGTTCAACAGCCCACGAGGACTTAGAGCCTGCCCACAACTATGTGGGGGAGCTCAACAGTGGATCTGTCCACTCCAGTCAAGTCTTCAGCTGACAGCAGTACCTGCCACAGCTTGACTGAAACCTCCTGAGACAGCCTGAGCCAGAAGCACCCAGCTAAGTTGCTCCCAGATTCCTGACCCATAGAAACTGTGAGATAACAAATGTTGTTTTAAGGTACTACACTTTAGAATAATGTGTTACACAGCAATACAGAGCTCATAACTCCTAACTATATTGGAAGTATGGGTGGTGGTAAAATATCTTTGTGTTGGGGGAGGGGTGAGTGAGAGAGCCAAAGCATTATCTTCCACCTTAAGAAGTTACAATAAAATACCTAACACTGAAAAAATAAATCAAGAAGTATCCATATAAACATGTGTTTTCAAAGTTTAGAGGAAAATAATGGCTAAAAGCTTAAAGTTGTTAGTTGCCTCTGGAAAGTAGAAATTGGGTAAGAAGAAAGGTGGAATAGGAAACTATTGTTTTTGCTATGGGCCGTGTAGAACTATGTGGCTCTTTAAACTATATACACATATAACCTGAATGGAAGTTAAAAAGAAAATTAAACTACATTTATGTGTTAACTCTAGTTCATCCAATAAATTCTCTATTTCACAGTGGTTTTTTTGGGCATTTTAAGAAGTCTTAACACAAGGTATATATAAGAAGCACTAGAAGTCATTAGAGCTTGTGCAGGCATATCAGACCAGGGGCTCCAAGACTTGCTAATGAAGCTGTTATGACTATACCTCTTAGGAATCTTATCAGAGAATATCTTTAATGGGCTCATTCTTCTTTGGAGAGTTATCTCAAAGTAAAATAAATACCAGCCTACTGAGACCAGACCCCTCTTTACCTGCAGAAGTGCTAACAGTTCAGTAAGTGATTTGAGTAAATAAAATGTCCTGGAAATAAAGCCATTTTTAGAGACTCTAGTCATGCCTACTCACTCAACAGGATTTGGCACTATTTAAGGGTAATGCCATTGCAGCTAATGAAGAATACCCTAAGATCTTTATACTCCTTTGTTATCTAAACTTTAGGTATCTTCAAGCGATGATGTGTATCAACCTCTGCCCCCTTCATTTTACACATAAGTGAGGCCCAGAACCAAGGAGACACAGCTAGACGGTGAGAAAAGTGAGACTACAGCCCAGTTCTCTTGCTGTTTTCCAGGGTTCTTCTTTTCCCTGGGATTTTATCAAACTCCCCCACAAGGGTAAGGCATTCCTGAACTACATCATACTATTCAGGTTATGTAAAATGCAGTAACTTTCACAGTAAACAGAGAGAGATGTCAGCAAAAGGTGAGGAAGCAAGGAGAATACTCTGAAAGAACTTCATGACCTCCTCATATTTACATACATTTTTGTAACAAATGGGGATGGTGAGAAGTGAGAGTTCCCAGCAGAGGTTTATCAGTCACACAGTTTTCCTTTCCTTTTCACTAATCTTCCTCTTCTTTTAAAACCAATACACTATATAGTAACCTCAAAGTTATAGCAGTCTTGCCATTTTGTTTTAATTTGGTTTTTCTCATGGTTTAGCTACAGGTTTTTTCCTCAAAAACAGTTAGTCTAGTAGTGAGCACTACTGCAATACAAAGAACTCTTGAGGATTTGGCAACAATACACTTTTTTAAATTTGTTAAGTGGACAGATGGCATATTGCAGCCAAAAGGATAAAGAAGAATTTTTAAGGAACATATTACAGGTACTTCTTAATGTATGCAATTGTGGTTTTCAGAGGGTCCTCGTAAACACAGTAATTTGTACGAAATATAAATTGCCCTTTTTGCTTAGTTATATAATGGGAGATGTTAAAGATGAATAACCTCTCACGTGCTTTTACACTCACCTGCTGTCACTGCAGGCGCTCTTCCCTATTCACGTATCCAAAAGGGAAACAGAAGTTCACGCGCAGTAGAAGAAAGGCTTTGGCTGCCTTCAAGTGATTTTAGTGTTTTCATTTTGGGTTCTAATCAATCTTATTATGCTTACCAACTGGCCTGGCACTCCTACTATGCTTTTGTCACTTTTCATTAAGGATCAGAATGAAATAAGTGGGGGAATGACATCAAACACTGAGCTGTAACAAGTTGCACTGCCAGAATTCACAGAGGGAAAGAACACCACAAAATTAGACTCCCTGACAATCCCCTAATATTTCTTTGTGAACACCAGACTACTCTTTCTACTTTCTAAACCACATAAACAATTTACCCTGAGCAGTGCACAAAAATTAAGGCTGTATATTCCTTGATAGAGTACCTGCATCACCCTCGGGCAAAGTATGGTGTAAGTGTTCAGGCTGAGAGTCAAATCTCAAGGAAAAAAAAAAACAAAAAAAAACTTACCAACAAACTGGAACCTGGACCCCAGGGGTCTGGCTGTCCAGAGGGGAGCTCAGTACACTCCAGCCCACCTTATCCTGAAACGTGCGGTGGGCAAAACAGCCAGATCCCTCTCAAGACATGCCTAAAGCTCAGGAACACTGTGGCTTTTAATTCTCCTTTGGACCCTGCCTTGGTTTCTACACAAGTCATAAATTCCCCATACCTCATCTTCCTCACTGTGAGAAAATAAGGACGCTAATGCTAAATGGCAGCCTCAAATACTTAACAGTTGCACTCAACTTACGATGTGCTCTGCTGAAATTCCATACTTGGAAATGTGCTGCTTGCAAGAAACTGCAAGCTCAGGAGGACTGGTATGGCTGATGATATTTATTTTAAGAAGACATTTAATTCAAAAGCCGATATAAAGTGAGATATCCTAAAGGGTGGATACTTCAGGGATTCTTTAGTAACCAACTGGGGATTTTGAGGTAATGCTCTCCTCAATCACTGAAGACTAATGTGTAGTCAATATAATTTTAAGTAGCTCACTGTATTCTGCTTCTTTGAAAACTAACCCACTGTTCTCTTAATTCCATTAGGTTATTTGTTCCACCATCAACTCAAAATTTACCATTTTTTTTTTACCTCCATGTGAATGTGATAATGCTTTTCAGTCACCTACCAGGCAAGGGTCTACAGAAGAGGCAAATTCAACAAGGTGCTAGCACTTTGCAATGAGCATTGTCCTAGTTCCAGGTCTATGGCCCCCTATCTTGTCTGCTCTCAAGTCTTCAAAGACTTATTGAACTCAAAGTGCCTCTCACACACTTGCTTACTGCAGCCAGTTTGGCTCCAGGGTCAGAGAGTGTCAAGCAAATGCCACAATCTTAATTATGGATCTTCTGAGCTTCTAGTATCCACCCCCTATGTTTGTTTGGACAATAATAATTTTATATGTGTACGTGCGAAGTCCTGGCAAGAAGCAGCTAACTGTGCACACCGTCCAGAACTGGCTGGCTTTTCCCATTCGGAAAGGAGACTAGGTCTTCCCGCCAAGCTCAGGAAAGCAGGGGAAGGCAGCCTTTGTGGGTTCTCTTTAAACAAAACGGCCTCCGCTGCTGCTCAAGTGGAATAAGACACATTAAATGCTCTTAGTCGGCTCTTTCAACCTGAGTTTCTTCAAAAGTGGTCTGTCAATGTGGGTATCAAGAAGACATCTACACGACAACATACAAACTGGGCCAACGTACAGGTGAGTCCCTGAGCAAGCAGGATCCGAGCTGCCCACTGGCCCAGGGAAACACATGGCGCTGCCTCTTTGAGGCCCTGGGAGCTGTGGGCCATTTTTTTTCTTGTTATGAAATACAGAGCTGAAAACTACATTTTGGGTATTTCTGGAAAAATATTTGGTGAATATTTAATTTAAAAAACATTTCACTCTGTAAGCCAAATTAAGATCCCACATTTCAGTCAAACCTCAAATTGACAGGCTAATGTTTATTTGCCTTTTAGCATAGTTTTTAAATAACAGGTTACAGTCATGCACTCATACGCGTACAAACACAGACTCAAAACTAGGAAAGGCAAATCATTTTAGATAGGAACTAGAAATCCAGACAGAATACACTCCCCGCAGTCATTTTATTTAGATTGCCGGACCTGTTTTTCCAAAAGAATAATAGGCCTAATTACAGCAGTCTTCTACATAAACGAGAAAATGCTAACTAGATGGTACTGACAGGGAAACATAAGGTTCCCCTGGCTAAAGTGACTGATTGTTCAGACATACCAAATGTGTCATGTGTCATGTAAAGGAAACAGTCACATGTCTAATGTCCAAGGACTGAAATACTATGAAAGTGGCTCAAATATATATTGAGTCAGAAGGCTTAATAATGGGATGAACATATACAGGAGTGATGTGTATATAACCACTCAATTTACGATTCAGTTATAAGAAATTATCAAATGAGCAATAAGAGTCCGGCCTACCTCACAGATCTTTTTATACAGCCCCCTCTCGGGTCTCCTGGCAGTTATGTCAGACTTCACCAGATACTCTGCAATTGTGCCCCTGAGCCTCATTCCCCCAACTTTCTTTGCTGAGAACAGCTTTTTGAAACCTATTATAGACCTTCTCCCATATTATAGCTTATTTTCCTTTTGCCAGGAAAATATCAGCCAGACTATTTGAGAACAGAAAGGCCCCAGAAGGGCATACGGGAATGCTTTGGTAGATACCGCTTTCAAATCCTACCTGGATAGTTCTTCCTCCTGCTGCAGCAGTGCATAAAGAAGCCGAGGGGACAGAGACTATGAGAGGAAATAAAAGCAGGAGGGCTGGGCAGGGCTTGGGGGTGCCAGGGAAAAATCGTTATGCTGCCTGAATACATCAAGTGACAAATCATATCTTATAAACAAATCATGAGACGCAGAAGGTTCTCTATAAAAATCCTGTCCTGCAGCCTTCCTTATTCTGAAGGCGCAGACCCTAAAAGAAAGATGTTTACAAAGACAGAAACACAAGTGGATCAGATTCCTTCCATTTCAGAATGGATGCCTGACAGACTCATTTTCTCCCCAGGGTGTTTGAATTCTTCATATTTAAAAGTCTCTTAACTTCCTTCACTTGCGGGAGAAAAAGCTATAAAAGTCCCTCTAGACACAAACAGAAGCAAAATCCAAACCTTTCTGTCATCTAGAGCAAAGCCCTCCACTGAGGCAGAGCCCCAGCCACGTGCCCTCTCGGGAGCATGCCTTGCACATTTGCTTCCTCTTGCTGAACAACTTTGGTTTTTACTGTAAGGGGCAAGTCTCATTCCCTTCCTACCTAAGGTAGGACCCCTGGCTATAGACACTGAAAGCTATACATGACTTACAATCTCATCCCCTTTGTCACCAAAATGTCAGAAGGTCCAAAGGTGGCGAGGGTAAGTGAGACAGGCACTCTCATCCAGAAACTGTAAACTGGTACAACTCTCTGGGAAAGCAGCTAAGCAGTATGTCTTCCAGCACATTAAAAATGTTTCTATAACATTGACCCAGCAATTCAGCTTGAAAATTGATCTAGCATAAAAATTGCAAATTCATAAAACAAAACAAAAAAACTTCATGCATATACTAGGCAATGCTATTTATATTTATCTAAGAAGTTGAAAGTAATGTAAATATTCATCATTAAAGAAATTTAAATTAAACTTTGATGTGTCTATTCCATTGACTATTTCATATCAAAGAAAAATGTGGCTGGATGCAGTGGCTCATGCCTATAATCCTAGCAGTGTGGGAGGCCAAGGCGGAAGGATTGCTTGAGGTCAGGAGTTCAAGACCAGCCTGAGCAAGTGCAAGACCCCCATCTCTACAGAAAACAGAAAAATTAGCCAGCCATGGTGGTATGTGCCTGTAGTCCCAGCTACTCGGGAGCCTGAGGCAGGAGGACCACTTGAGCCCAGAAGTTTGAGGCTCCAGTGAGCTATGATGACACAACTACACTCCAGCCAGAGCAAGACTGTCTCAAAAGAAAAGAAAAACGCTTCTTAAAAAGTGTTTTAATAATATTAGAAATGTTTCTTTCTTAATGTTAAGATTAAAATAAGACAACATTAAAACGTGTCTAACGTAGACCAAATAAGTGATTATAGCAAGGCTGCAGGATACCAGGTTAATATACAAAAGCCAATCTGTATATATATACCAGTAATGAATAAGTAGAATTTGAAATTAAAAACACAATATATTTATATAAGCTCCCTAAATGAATACTTAGGCATAAATGTAGCAAAATATGTATAAGATCTTCATGAGGAAAGCTATAAAATGCTCACGAAAGAAATCAAAGAAGAACTAAGTGGAGAGATATTCCATGTTTATGGATACGGATATTCAATGATGTCAGTTTTTCCCAACTTGATCTATAGATCCAATGCAATCCTAATTAAAATCCCAGCAAGTTATTTCATAGATATCAGCAAACTCATTCTGAAGTTTATACGGAGAAGGAAAAGACCCAGAACAGCCAACACAATATTGAAGGAAAAGAACAAAGTTTAAGGACTAACACTATCCAACTTCAAGACTTAGTATAAAGCTATAGTAATCAAGACAATGCAGTACTGGCAAAAGAATAAATAAACAGATCAATGAAACATAGCAGAGTTCAGAAATAGACTCACATAAATATAGTCCACTGATCTTTAACAAAGGAGCAAAGGCAACACAATGGAGCAAAGGTAGTCTTTTCAACAAATGATGCTGAAACTATTAGACATTCACATACCAAAAAAAAAAAAAAAAAAAAAAAAAAAAAAAAAAAAAAAAAAAAGATCTAGACACAAAACTTACATCCCTTACAAAGATAATCTCAAAATGGTCACAGATCTAAATGCAAAACTATGAAACTCCTAGAAGATAACAATAGATAAGAAAATCTAGATGACCTTGGGTTAGGCAATGACTTTTTAGATATGACACCAAAGGTTCAATCCATGAAAGAAAGATTTCATATAATGGACTTCATTAAAACTAAAAACTTTTACTCTACAAAAGACACTGTCAAGAGAATGAAAAGAAAAGCACAGACTGGGAGAAAATATATGAAAGACCTGGTAAAGAACTGGTAAAGAACTGTTATCTGAAATATACAAGGACCTTTTAAAAGTCAACAATAAGAAAACAAACAACCCTATTTTTAAAATGGGCAAAGACCTTAACAGAGACTTCACCAAAGAAGATATAGAGATGGCAAACAAACATATGAAAAGAGGCTCCACATCACAAGTCATCAGGGAAATTCACATTAAAACAACACTAGGATACCATCATATACCTACCGTGTTTCCCCGAAAATAAGACCTAACCATAAAATAAGCCCTAGCAGG
>VBSM01002608.1:60561793-60592463 GCA_008086735.1 Cheirogaleus medius
AGGAAAAATAAATATAAGACCCTGTCTTATTTTCGGGGAAACACGGTATTAGAATGGTCAAAACCTAGAACAGTGACAACAAATGCTGACAAGGATGTGGTGTAACAGGAACTCTTATTCATTACCGGTAGAAATTCAAAGTGGTACAGCACTTTGGAAGACAGTTTGACAGTTTCTTAAAAAACTAAACATACTCTTACCATACGATCTAACAATTTGCACTCCCTAGTATTTACCCAAAGGAGTTGAAAACTTTATGTCCACACAAAAACCTACACACAGATGTTTACAGCAGTGCTATTAATAACTGCCAGACTTGGAAGCTATCGAAATGCCCTTCAGTAGTGAATGGATAAATAAGCTGTGATACACCCAGACAATGGAATATTATTCAGCACTCAAAAGAAATAGCTATCAAGCCATGAAAAGACATGAAAGAAACGTAAATGCATATTGCTAAGTTAAAGAAGCCAATCTGAAAAGTCTACCTACTGTATGATTCCAACTATATGATATTCTAAGAAATAGCAAAACAATGGAGACAATAAAAAGAACAGTGGCTGCCAGAGCTTAGAGAGGAGGGAAAGATGAATAAGTGGAGCACCAGAGTACTTTTAGGGCAGTGAAAATACCCTATATGATACTATATGGTGAACACATGTTATTATACATTTGTCTAAACCCATAGATTGCACAATACCAAGAGTGAACCCTAATATAAACTGTGGCCTTTAGTGATAATGATGTGTCAGTGTGGGTTCATCAACTGTAACACATGTTCCACTATGGCAGGGGATGCTGATAGTGGAAGAAGCTATGCATGTGTAGGGGCAGGGAGTATATGGGAACTCTTTGTACCTTCCTCTCAATTTTGCTGTGAACCTAAAACTGCTCTTAAAAAATAGTCTTTAGGCCAGGCGTGGTGGCTCACACCTATAATCCTACCACTTTGGGAGGCCAAGGCAGGAGGACGATTTGAGGCCTGAAGTTTAAGACCAGCCTGGGTAACATAGTGAAACTCTGTCTCTACAAAAAATAAATAAATTAGCTGGACATGGTGGCTCACACCTGTAGTCCTAGCTATTCAGGAGGCTGAGCCAAGAGAATCTAAGCCAGGTAATAAACCTAGTCTCCAAAAAAAAAAAAAAAGTCTTTAACAAAATAGTGTATCCACTGAATGATCTCAGCTATGTTTTTAAAAATACATATTAGAAAGCTAAGACACAGGCAACAAAAGCAAAAATAGACAAATACAAGTGGGACTGCATAAAACTAAAAAGGGTCTGCACAGTAAAGGAAACAATTAGCAGAGTTGAAAAGGCAACCTAAGGAATGGGAGGAAATATATGCAAACCCTGTATCTGATAAGCGGTTAATATCCAAAATATATAAGGAACTCCTTCAAAGCAATAGCGAAAAACCAAATAACTCAATTTAAAAATGGGCAAAAGACTTGAACAGACCTTTCTCCAAAGAAGACACACAAATGGCCAACAGGTATGTAAAAAGATGCTCAGCATCATTAACCATCAGGGAAATGCAATTAAAACCATTATGAGATATCACCTTATACCTGTTAGGATGGTTATCATTAAAGAACTGAAAGACAGCAATTCTCCTGAGTATTTTCTAAAAGAATTGAATTCTGGATCTCAAACAGATACGTGCACTCCCATGTTCACCGCAGCACTATCCACACTGGCCAAGACTTGGAAACAACCGAAGTTTCCATCGATGGATGAAAGAAAAGAAAGGCAAAGAAAATGAGGAATATACACACAGTGGAATATTATTAAGCTTTTAAAAAGGACATTTTGCCATATGTGACAACATGGATGAACCATTTTGCTAAGTGACATGAGACAGTCGCATGGATTCCACTTATATAAGGCATCTAAAGCAGTCAACCACATAGAAGCAGAGTAGAATGGTGGTTACCAGCGACTGCATAGAGAGGAAAATGGGAAATTGCTACTCAACAATTTCCTATTTACATAACTTTTAGCTAGAGATCTGGTATATAACACTGTACCTATAGTTAACAATTTTTTTAAAAGCTAAGAAAGTGAACTAGGTGGTCACCTGAATTATAGATTTTTTTCCCTTCTACATTTTTTACTTTTCTTCCCAAATGTCCTAAAAAATTGCCATGTATTCCTTTTATAATCAGAAAATAAAAACCATATTGAGGATATGAATGATTTAAGGGAAAAAGCATGCCAAATATTTTGTTTCTCCTTTTTTGTGTTGATTAACCAAACAATAGCAAGATTGGAAGTGAAAACATAACATGTAATCAGATTTTATGATGGATTTTTAAAAATCTGTGACAAAGTAGATTTCTGAAACTATATTTTCAATTGTCTAACTTTAAATTTGAAAGTAACATATCCCTTACTAAAAAGCTACACTACTAAAACTTAAACAGGTATCAAGACCATATCACTTTGTTCTACAAATTTATTCAACATTCAGCAAATATGTATGGCGTGCTTACTCTGTGCCAGGCGCTGAGGATCCAACAGCGAACAAAACAGATGGAATCTGTGCACTTATGAAGCTCACAGCATAGTGGGGCTGAAAGGGATGGTTTGTATACATCAACCCAGCTGAAGCTGATTCAAGTACTGCTGCCAAAATCAGATGCTAGAACTATAAAGAAATTCCTATCATTCCATGCTTAAAAATAAACTCCAGTTATTACATCACATTTGACTCCTTCTTTCCAAAGAGCACTCTGTAAAACATACAGGAGCTTTTGAGCAGCGATAGAAATCCCAATTCAGAACTCCCAGGAATGGTGTGAAGAGGGGGCTCTGAAAGTTCAACTGCAGTGGGTTCAAATGCAGACTCCCCCACTCACCAAGTGTGCTGCCTGGGACCGGTGAATCTCCTTTATTAAAATATAGGTAACAAAAGGGAGCTTATTTTAGACTTTGTTCTGGGGATTAAAGGAAACCATTACCGGCAAGCATGCCCAGCACAATGCCTGGCAATTAGTAAGTACTCAACAAATCAGTCCCTTCTCTTATCCATACATATGTTTACACATAAAAATAACAAAGAATCAAAGACAATGATGTAAAAAGTCAATGAAATGGAGGTACTGGGCTAAGTGGTAGTGACTGCTGATGGATATGGGGTTTCTTCTGCGGTGATTAAAGTGTTGTGAAATTAATTTTGGTGATGGCTATACAACTCTGAATAAACTAAAAACCACTGAATTGTATTCTTTAAATGGGTGGATTATACATTGTGTGAATTATATCTCAATAAAGATGTTATAAAAAATTGTAAAAAAAAAGGTCAATGAAATACTTTAATCAATATGCCTAAGGGACAACAGCTATTCTTTGCAATCAATCTCTATTTTGTAATTAGAAAATGTATCTTCAGTTCAAAGTCACTATAATATTAAGATACTTTCAAGATTTTCTTACCAACTCCTTCTTTACAGGGTAAAGATAAACAAGCAGATGGGACAATACCACACACACACACACACATACACACAAGTCTTACAGAACAACTTAAGCCATTTACCATACCTAAATCCTAAGAGAACATTAGTTTTACAATCTGTATTTACATGTAAGAATAAGTCTGGCTACATCAACCAACAAAAAGGTAACAATGCCTTTACACAGTAAGTTCAAACCTTATCGCTTCATTAACACCTAATGGCACCATCAGAATATTACACAGATGACACCAAAAAAAATTTAGTCTAGAAACATTAAGCTGAATCCAACCTAACAGCAGCATATTTTTTAGATTGACAAAAGGTATAAAATGACTACGGTGTTGCTTTCCAGCAAAACACACAATCACTTATCATATCCAAATTTTGGCCGCATTACTGCATCAGTAAAGCAGAAAACAAGTAGGTGCAAGAGTAAAGCAATACCCAGGAAAACAGCACAAAACCTAGGAAAATCGCTTCCTTCCTTTCTCTCTTCCTTCATTCAACAAATATTTATTAAATGTCTACCCTATGCCTATTTGAAGATCTGTCCTCCATTTTTACTCTTTATATTTTTCTGTGAGGCTGTTAACATTAGTTTCATTAATCTTTTTCTTTTTTTCTTTTCTTTTTTTAGAGACAGGGTCTTGCTCTGTTGCCCAGGCTGGAGTGCAGCGGTGCGATCACAGCTCGCTGCCGCCTTGAACTTCTGGGCTCGAGAGCCTCCCTCCTTAGCCTCCCCAGTAGCTAGAACCACAGGTGCGAGCGGCTGCACCCACCAGATAGTTTTTTGTATTTCTTATAGAAATGGGGGTCTCACTATGTTGTCCAAGCTGGTCTTGAACTGCTGGCTCAAGAGACCCTTCCACCTTGGCCTCCCAAAGTGTTGGCATTACAGGTGTGAGCCACCACACCTGGCCTAGTTTCATTAATCTTGAAAATACTTTGATGAGTTTTGTTGTTTATTATATATCCTTAATCCAATTTTATTTATTTAAAAAAAATGTTCACCACTGTACTCAGAATAACCAGAGGTAACTATAAGATGGTATATGGTCCAGCAAAGATATAGATCTGATTTTCTATTTGGGGTGCTTTTTCCGTGTGAAAGTGGCCAGCACTCGTGCATGTAAGCACACTGCCACCTTTGAGCTGCTCCGCCACCAATGGCGATGGACCTCCAGGAACCGTCCACACTTTCACTGGCAGCCCCCACTGCAAGATGGCCCAGGAAGGTGAAGGAAAAGTTCATGCTGAGGATCAAGGCTGGACCCTTTTTCTTATTAGCACAGTGATTAAACAATCATGCTCACCCGCCAAACTCACATACTGGGCACTGTTTTAATCATCACTGATTTGGGGGGTAATAAAATACGGAAGCTGAAAGTGATCATCCCCTTGTGAATCAAAGTTGAATTTATAAAATCACTGGGATAAACCTCAATAAATAATATTTCATTCAGTAAAGTACTGCACCAATTCCATGCTCAGTTACTGAAAATACAAAGTAAGCTTGCTTAATCTCATCTCAAATTAATTAAAATTTAAAAATAAATGTTCTATTTTAAGTAATAAGATTGGTAAGTAAATACTGCAGAATAGGAATAACAATACTATACATTAGAGTCACCCTCTGTTATGCAGAATCATTTGCCTTTTGATGAATTACCTAGAAACCCCCTACAATGCACATTTAAATGCTATACTCTTTATGACTAGAGATACAGGAGAAGCAGAAGAATTCAAAAACATCTTTGGTAGCTTAAAAGAGAATCACTTATTTCTCCAATTAATTACTCTGAAAACATTAAATCCCAAAATCACTTTTCTTTCCTTGGAAAACAAAGAACATCAGGTGAAGGACCAAATATAAACAAGCATTCTTCCTTCCTCTCACACCTGGTGTTGAGTTTGCTCATTGAAATCATCTTATCATAAGTTGCCATTTTTATTTCCATTGTCCCCTCTGAAAACTGTCTGATTCTGAGTATAATCCTTTGCTATATTAACAACTTTCCTTAATACTATGGGTTTATGAACCATTTCAAAAGTAATTCAGCAGAGACCACGCAGAAATAGAAGTATTGTGTCTTGTTCACTTGAGACATCAACAGTAAGGTCCACCACCACCACATTAATGAATTAGTAAGAGTAGTACCAATGGTTGTCCCTGAAGCCCCTCAAATTCTCTGCAGAGTCCATGCTGAGGCCCTCTTTCTCACTGGCCCACTATCTAAACCAACGTGCTCATCTGCCGCACTGCAGCATCTTGGTAGACACTATCTACTCCGGAAGAGAAACAGGGCAGGTGTTCCTGTTCATCTTATACCTGGGCAAGTGAGGCAGTAACAAATGTGGCTTCTTTAAAAGGAAAAGGTCAAGGAACTTGGAACTTGCACAAGGCTAGGCCATCCACTCTTTCCCTAGACAGTGGTTCTCAACCTTGTTTGTACATTAGAATCACCTGGGGAGCTTTGACAAAACACCAATCAGAGGTCACCAAACCAGACCAAAATACCAATCTAGACCAATTAAATGCCTGGGGCAGTGCCTGGGCATCAGCACGTTTTTAAAGCTCCCCAGGTGACTCAAAGGCACAGCACTGAGAAAAGCTGTCCTATAGCCTATATATGTTTAAAAGGCCATCACTGGCAGATAATCAGTTTTATTTCTCTTACTTTCTTTTCTTCTGTGGTTTTGCTTAACCAGTAGGAAAGTAAAGGGGTCAGTAATGCCCACGTGGCACAGCAGTAGTGAACGACAGTCATACAATGCCAGATGCAGGTGAACCTAGTATGTTCTCAGGTATGGCAAAAACAAACAAACAAAAAACAAAACAAAGCAATAAGAAACATGATTCAATAAAAATCAAAAGAAAAACACATTCAGGAGAGCTAAAAAGCCAAGTTCAACACATATGTATTTATACACATTGCCGTATACATCATGTTTTTTCTGGTTTGTTTTCTGTTTTTTTTTTTTCTCCCAAAAAAGGAGCAAATTTTCAAACAACTATACATAGGCATGTGTGTCCCAAATGTCAGAAATGAAATGCTAAGGAAATTCTTTCCAACATCTGTGAGTAATTTTGTACAATACATCATTGCTTCTATGCATTCACCTTAAAGGAAAAAGATCAGAATAGAATAACCAAACATCCAAATGCAGTAATAGTTTTTCTCTCCTATTAAGCATGATCTGAAACCCACTAATTTTTTCCAGAAGGAACTTGACTAGTAACACTTTATTCCTGAGCACAACTGGGTTCTTAGACAACCAGGACTTCACGTGCTGGCAGTAACTCTGCGGGGAAACACTGTGACTAAAAGAACCCTCCTCTAAGGAGGAATTCCAAGCACAAGAAACAGTGAAGTATTAAGTAGAGATTTCATATTCCGGTCTTGCTGTTCCCCACCACCATCCAAAGAAATCACAAAAATATTCAATATTTCCCAAAGACTGTAGATACGAACTCTTAAAATTCTAGGATCTTAAAACACAGGCACTTCTACAACCTCCGCACACACGTGAGTGCATACAACAAATTAGGTTTGTGGAAAACACTACCGGTTATACAATATACTCAAAATGAAAATACCTGGGAAAGGATTTTATCCAACTCAATCTACAGGACATTAGTCAAAGGCACCTGACAGTTTTATAAGTGCTTACCTTGAAGCTCTTAGTGAGTGAAACCTCATACAGCTACCTTGGCCTACTCCCCACCCCCACCCTGCCCCAAATCCATCTCTTTCAGCTCTGCCAAGTAACTGGCTCCCAACGTGTTTGCTCTGCGCTTCTCTTTGTTTTTCCCGAATGGGAAAAATTAATGGTCAAACGGGTTTAATTTTAAATTGGTACAAGAGCTTTAAACACATGTAGTGAGAAAAAATGCAAATGGAACGCTCCTGAAAATGACTGCACACTGAACACACATCTTATGACCTCGGCCTTTAACTAAGACGAGTTCTTACATTCTACGGAGGTCAGAAGTTTAGTTTATTCAGCAAGAATAACTCTATTAACAGCTCCAGCTCCTCCTTGTCACCACAGTAAACATCCACACATTCCAAATCCTGGAAAATGTGAGGCAGTAAAGAGGAGGTTAGAGCTGCTGGAGGCCTGAACACCTTCTAACGCCGTCGGCATGCATGCACGACGGCAGCCACAGAGACGGCTGGATCACAGCACACAAACGCCCCTACGCCGGACTCAGGAGGCCAATTTTTCAGAGGATAGGGTGGAACTGGTGAGGCTCTACGTATATGACTATCAAAAAATAATAGTAATGATAATACCTTACAGCTCTTTATGTCCAGAGTATCAGAATTCCACATCAATTCATGTACTGCCTGTAGTTTTTCAACACAGGTTATTTTCTGAATAATCCTATCTTTTATTAGAGCCTAAGGTTAATCAAGACTAAGCCGACTTCTAAGCAAAGTGAAAAATAACCCAAACCTTACAGCTGTTCCAGAGTTTGTGGCTAATTTTACATCATCTACCACCCAGTGAGGTCACACTGCAGGAACTCAGTCCTGCCCCACACTTGAATAAATAAAATCATGACAAGTAATAAACTGACTGGCACTAAGTCATAGCTAAGAAAAGGGAAGACAGCACTTCACCCTAATGAGGAAATTATCCAAGAACAAGAAAATCTGATGTTCAAGTTTATGGAAATTAACCCCTACTCTTTCCAAAGCTTTTTCTGTTTCTGAAAATTTGCACCTAAATGAATTAATTGTGACCTTATTAGTGTCTTGATTCCTGTTCTGTACTTTTCACACTGAGGTATCACACTTACCCACTATTTGTGCCTCAGGAAAAATCTAAGGGAGCGCAAACTGCACAACCCAAAGAGAGGCAGCAGAAGCTTGCCCCCACAGGAACCCCTCGGCCTGGAGGGTGTCTGAACAGACAAGCAAGACGAGAAAAATTTAATGTTGGCTCCTCCTACATCAATTCCTCCCAATGTGGTTCCACAGTATGGTTTTAAATGGCTTCCCAAAATATCTGAAAAACCCAAATTAAAAGGATACAGAGGGAGGAGACCCAAAACCCAAAAATGTCTAAAACCAAAAGTAAATTTTAATCACTTCCATTTGAGCAAACAGGAAAGCTCACCATGGCTACTACTGTCATTCCCTTTCCTTGATTGCTTCTTGTGTAGTTCTTTCTTCTTCCTTACTGATGCTATCTACAAAACTGTTTTATTTGTTTACAAAATATATGCCATAAGAGTATATTTCATGTGATACATAGAATTCAGAGTTCTCTAAGAATCTTTGTTTTTATATCTTGAAACAGCTTGAGCTGTTTTCTGCCTTCTAATAACCTTCGCCTGATTTTCATTGTTCGTTTTTATTTTCTTCTTTCATTCCCCAGTGTGTCACTATTCTTAACTATTTTTTCTCCACTACTTGCCCAGCAATTATCCTCAATCTATCCCCCATTCCCATCCCTCTTTTGCATGTATTTTACCTTCTCCCTTTGGGTTTTGGCCCTCAATTTTCCCCCCAATTCAGAGAAACCCAATGATTAATTTTGAGTCTCAGACCCTTCCTATTATCCTCATTCTTGCCCTTACTCCTCTGAAAATGACCATGAGAGTGACAATCGTCATCTCCTTTACCATTGACCAATCTGGCTCAACGGGAAAAAAGCTTCCCTTTGTTCCTCATTCTCCTGTGTTCCCCTGCTACACGCTGGGGCACAATTCCTCCACTTCTTTTCTACTTGTTCCCCAGTGGAGCCATGCAGCTCTCTCCCTGGTACTTAGTTTTCAATTATCGGTGAGGCTGTTAATGACACTGGCCATCGAAGCACTCTATACCTGATGGTCATGTCATGTGCTACGAGATGTGGCCAACCATGATTTGGATCCACTATATCAGCAGGGCATATGCTCTGATTTATATTTCTAATAGCAATGATGGATTAATCCTGATCCATTTCTCTTGTAACTAATGGATTGCACTTGCCAAACAGCTTGCTAAGCTAAGGGGCAGGAAAGGTTCTATGTCTCTGGCCATAGAAGAGAAGTGACTGCCTTAACTAGGGATTAAGCCTTTGACCTTGGCTTCATCAGCTATCAGCACCAACCAGCCACAGCCACATCATGACAATGATCCTTGCTATGTAAAAGAACCCTTGCTCAATTCAGAAGGTAAAGATAAACCTCTACGACACAAAAACAACCATGTCAAGACAGATTGGTTGGCACCGCAAGAATAAACTAAACTTAAGGTACTATCTCCTTCCCAATTTCCACAGCACCTTTCAGGGGAAAGGTAAACCCTGACCCTGCTTCTCACAGTCCTTCCACGTTAGCACTTAAAGTCACTTTTAGAGACACTGACTCATCTTCAATGTAAAAGCAGCCATGAACAAGAAGACAAACATAGCTCTTATTTCAACACAGCATAAAAACCACTTTTCTTTCCTCTCTGAATACCATGAAACAAATTCCGCTCACAAGTGGACATTAATACATCATGGGGAAGAGGGCGTGGGGAAATATATAAAAATAAATAAATTGTATTTACCTTCTTCTGTTTCATGCCACACGATCCCTTCCAAATTCACACTGGTCCCAGGTTCACAGGGCCCAAGACACTCTGGCTCTGTCACTACTCCAACTTCACATGTATTGACACCCACGGAACGAGTCCGAACCAAAAGCTGTTCAACCGGTGCTGCAATATTGGATGAAGATGGGGAAAAGTAGGAGGGTAGAATCTGAGGCGTGAGACTGCTGGAAATCGGCGGTGGCGGTGCTGGCACTGTGAACAGGGGGTCAACCTGAAAGACAGACAGGCTTACTGCAGGCGCTGCATTCTGCGAATCTCTCTCAAAGCAATCTGTTTACATCACTTCTAGGATATATCACCATTCCAAATTCCATTTGCAATTATAATATGTTTTGAGTGTCTTAATGGTGCCAAAATATAAAGTAGAATAAAAATGAGCATTTTATTTTTTCATGCCAAACAAGGTTAAACATTAGAGGACTAGATTCCGGAATCATAGGCCCTCACTGTTCTAAATTCATCAATGGACAACCGTTAGTCCCTGCAGATGTGCATGAAATACGCTTTACAAAATTAAAGCTCTTTCCCACTTGGAATGAAATCTTATTTTTAAAATTATAACATTTTCCAAAGGATAAACTCCAATAAACACTAATAAACAGTAACAAATACATCATTGGACTTTTAAGTATAGGAACTAGACTAAAATTGTTTTGAAAGTACTTTATAAACCATAATAAATTAAATCACTACTGAAATATATTAACTTATTCTGCTGGATATATAAAATATATAAACTTGATTACACACACTGAAACACATAAACTGGATATCATTAGCATGTATTAAGTGTAAACGCCTAATTAAGTATTCTATTGCAAAGTTTAGCAGAATTCATGTAAGAGGAAAAGTAAATGTGTGTGCCCAACACTAACAAAACTTGAGTTTCTCCAATGTACAAATCTTTTAGTGGTTAAACTTGTAAAGATCCCTGATGAGTCTGATCAAAGCTCAGTAGCCCTTTCTCTAAATCCAGGAAATAGAAATTATAGCCAAGTACAAGATCTTGTGTTGCAATGATATCTCCCTTGCACCCCAATCCCCAGGAAAGCAGCAAAGGGAGCTCTTCATCACAAAAAGTTTAGAAGTCTGGCCATAATGCAACCAAAGGCTATGCGTGTACTGAACAGGCACAGCAACCCATTCAATCATTTGGCCCATTTTAAGACTGCTACAGCTAGCCAAATGCAAAGCCTGTACCAGGACTCCAGATTACCTATGTCCCGGTTTTGCACACAGACACAGCCCAATATACCTTGCTTGTGTGTATTATCAGTTGGGCTAAAAAGTCATGTATGTAAAAAGGACACATAGAAGGTCATTCTTATAAAATTCTATCTTCTTCTGTTGTTAATATACTCCCAGTTATCCTTTTGTAAATTATCCCTTAGCCACTTGGCTACAGACATAATATTATATAGTCTTTGTTGTTTAAAAAAGAAAAAAACCAAAACAAAGAGTGTATTTCAAGAGAGTTATATGAGGAAGTGTGCTCCTAGTTAAACAGCTGAAGCAGTCATCTGTGTGGGCTCCTTGTTCATATGACTGTAGGAACTATTTCTACAGTTTGCATTTCACTAAAATGATAAACTGACGTTCACTTGCCTGAGTGATCCAAGATGCAATAGAACAGCCTTTCACCCATCTGCATGTTAAAAAAAACTTAATTTCCTGCTCTCAAAGCTGCCATAAAACTTCTTTTGCTCCATGCTTTTTATTGTTCTGCATTCTTGATCACAGAGCCCAAGGAAGAAAAGCATTTAACAGCCTCAAACCCCAGATATGGTGATTTATGCTTTTGTGTAAATGTAGCTTAATGTGGATCAAAGTTCACACTGATAGTTCTTATTTTAAAACTGAGCTGACAAATGAAGAAAAGGGTTCTGCGAGAGGAAATTTAAAGAGAAAAAAAATGCAATGCCACATTGTAGTCTTTATTATAACTAAAAGATTGTGTGAAATTTGACTCAATTCCAGAATCTAAAAAAAAAAAAAAAAAAAAAGACCAAGGAAAATTATAAACCAGCTTCTGCATTTTCTGCATGCTTCTCAACGTCTTAATTTATATAGTTAGTTGTAAATTGACTGCAGTTTGATGCAACGAATATAAATTGAAAAGGCAAAATGGAATAAAATTCTGAAAATATTCTTTACATCACCGGAACAACAGCCTACATTAATACCAAGACAGTAAATACAGCTTCAGTTGGATGTGCAAGAAAATGGAATCAAATTAAAGAGGTGAGTAGTCTTATAAGAGAATCAATTCTCTCGATTTGCAAATGAGGACACAACAGGGCAATGAATGCAATAAGAATTATGGGGGCAGAACATGTTGACACTAGGATTTTGGCCCCAACTCTAATACTAAATAGCTTGTGACCAAGGAGAGTCATTTAACCTGTCTGAGACTCATTTCATTTCCCTCAATTGCAAAATGTATATTATTCGGCCTTCTAATATTGGTGAGAAACCCTATCACAGCAGTTGCTACCCTAAATCCCTATTTCAACATAATCCCACCTATCGATATATTTGCATACACACACACACACACACACACACACACACTATTTGGGATATTTACATAATTTCCAAGATCAAATTTCTAAAGAATCCAGTTGGCTTGAGGGGAAAATCCATGGTACTCTGGGCCTACTTGTAAGTTAATTGTGTTTACCGTGTTTCCCTGAAAATAAGACCTAACCATAAAATAAGCCCTAGCAGGATTTCTAAGCATTTGCACAATATGAGCCCTACCCTGAAAATAAGACCTAGTGATGGGCGTGGCTACGCAGCGCATCTGCACAACCCATGCATTTCCTCAAGGAGTGGTAAAGAAGACGAGCAGCCCTTCTCATCTGCCCCATCATGACATCTACTATCCCAGAGGTGACCAGAAAGGTGCAGGCAGCCCCACCAACAAGGTCGGCTCCCCTTGTCAGGTCCCGGCCATCCTGTGCATGCTGCAAGCTGAGGCTTTGAGGGAAAAATAACACATCCCCTGAAAATAAGCCCTAGGGTGTCTTCTTGAGGAAAAATAAATATAAGACCCTGTCTTATTTTCGGGGATGATATTTATAGAAGGGACCTTGGAGCCCTGTCCAACATGTTTTAAAATAAGAAAGCTAAGGTTCAGAGAGTTTGACTATAGAACTTAATCATAAACAGTACCCCAAAGTGGTCATAGTCTAAAACCCCTAAACCCAATAGATATATTGTCTTAAAGGCTCAAATCTTTGACTTACGCAAGTGAATTTCTCTCTTAGTTTTTCTACTAGGGCTTCCTCATGGTAGCTCAAAACTGCCATGTCCATAGCTGCTATGGATGAACACTACCAGTGAGAGAAGAGGGAACCTCTTCTTCCCCTCATTCCCCGTGGGATTTCTAGATTTGGAGGAGGAAGTGGAGCCCAAAGATCACCATGTGGTCTACTGCAAGCCCCTTTTCCCTAGAAGTCACAAAGTGGAACGGGGTTTAGGGAGTGGGGAGTTACAGCCATTCCCAGAAGTGTTTTATTTGGCAGGCATATTACTTTTTAAAACATTCCAATTTTTTACCAACATTTAAAAAATTAGAGAAAAGTCTAAACTTCCACTATCTCTTAAAATAATAATTAGGGCCAGGTGCAGTCGCTCACACCTATAATCCTAGCACTTTGGGAGGCTGAGGCTGGAGGATCACTTAAAGCCAAGAGTTTGAGATCAGCCTGGGCAACATAGTGAGACCTTGTCTCTACAAAAAATAAAAAGTTAGCTGGGCATGGTGGCATACGCCTGTAGTCCCAGCTGCTCAGGAGTCTGAGGCAGAAGGATCCCTTGAGCCCAGGAGTTTGAGGTTTCAATGAGCTGTAATAGTGCCACTGTACTCCAGCCTGGGCAACAGAGCAAGACTCTGTCTGTAATAATTAATAATAATAATAATAATAATAATTAGATAATGTGCTTTGCTCGGCCCACATTCCTCATGGCATCAACTAACAAGGCTCGGCCTTGTTATCTGACTTGCTCAGCTGCAGGCAGCTTGAGTTTGTGCTTCCGGCCTTTCCCTGAGACAAATATAGAATGCTCCAGCTAGCAAACCACCTAGCCCGAGCTACTCATTCTAGAGGAAACTGTGGCCCATATTTGTGCAAGGGCAATAAGCTATCTCCAGTGACAGCCCAGGTAAGCATAAAAGAGTAGCATCCTACATGCAGAAAATGTACAGGAGTTCAATATACACTGGGAGACAAAAGAGGGAGAAGGGGAAATAATTCAAAAGAGTGTGGCAATTCTATCTACCAGATAATGCCCCCAGTGGGTGATGTTCCTCCCACCAAAGGTTTCAGTTCTCTTGTATCTCACAGTGTCAAACACGAAGCCACATGTATCATATGTAAAACAGGATTTTAAAGGACTTTCAGTAGTTATTTTTGCATTATACAAAAGATCAGCTCCATTGCACCCTGATTTCTCAGGTCACTGATCCATACCCTGAACCATAGTTTCTTCAACCAACGAAGCTCATCAGGCAGAGGGTAGCACAGTTTCCACAAAGACTCCTCCGGTGAGGAGGCAGAAAGCACCTGGGGTTCTGGCAGCAGACAGGCTTGGGTTCAAATTCTGGCCCTGTGGATATACTTGCTGTGTGGGGTCCTGAGCAAGTTACTGAGCTTCTCTAAGGCTCAATGTCTGGATCTCTGAAATGGGAGTAATAATAATAACTACCCCCCAACGCAGGCTGCAGTGAAGACTCAGTGAGATAATTCATGCAAAGCGAATGCTCAGCATAGCGCTCAGCCAGTAAACACCAGCTTGAAAAAAAAAAAGGACCAGGTCTGATATTACATTCCCCTAACCCTGCACACAACCTTACAAAGCTCCTTTTTACATCCTACTATATTTAACATAAATCTATAATCCTCTCCAAATGCACGGTTAAGTGCGGTTACAGTATGTTAAAAGTATAAGAAAAAGGGCTTAACCCTGAGAAGCTCAGCCTGGGAAAATACAGCTTCTTTCGTACACTGGCATCTGGCAGCAGTCGACTGGCTCACTCTACCCCATTTCATAATGTCCTGGCAAAGATGGGATCGCCGCGAAGGTCCTGATGAGTCCTACACTACTGCAAAATCTCCTCCTGCTCCACTCAACTCAGTCACACGTCCACCGGTAACGACCGCATTCCTGCTGTGTGCCAGGCCCAGTGCAACCTGCTGGAACAGCTGCCCAAACCGACCAGGTCTCTGCCCTTGCAGACTGACTACTTTGTAGGCGAGACAGTGATGCTAACCAAATAATCATCCAAATAGGACAAAATTACAACAGTAATTGTAGAACCACATCCAAGAGACCACTCATGGCAGGCTGAGTACAAAATGCAGGGTGTTAGTGGAAGACAGGGTGGTGGAAGAACCGGTCTTCAGAGTTGGAATCCCAGCTCTACTGTTAGCTACGTAACCTCAGGCAAGTAGCTGGATCTTTGGGACTCAGCGCCTTCATCTGTAAAATGGAAATAACATTGGGCTAATGTGACTACTTCATGAGATCATGCAGGTAACCTTAGCTCAGGGCCTGGTACAGAGTAGCTCTCAATAAATAGGAGCTACTGCTATTGTCAATATTATTATCATTATTTCCAATATATTTGAGACCTGAACTAATAAGAAATCAATAGATGGTTTGGCCCTATGTTGCTACATCCAAAGGCAATTCAAGAGAGGCAATTACAAACACCTTTCTGAGGGGAGAAACTCTAATATAGCTCTAATCAGATAGTCCTAATTTAAAAATCGGTGGGGGATTATTAGTCTAATAACTGGAATAAAAGATGAGAACAGAGAACCGGCCAGTTTTAGCAATGGTTCTTTTGTCAAAGCTCTTTTCTGTCATCTTGATGGGACACTGATGTAACCTATTAGAACCCAAAAGGGGAAAGCAGGAAAGCAGCCATCTCCAGTGGAAAAAAAGACCCATAAGTCTAACAGCTGGTGGTGGCAGCCTGTCAAACTGAGGAAAGTTAATGTCAAGAACAGACGCGCGGCAGTCTCTCACTGTTATTTTTGCATGATTATTCCCAGGTGTTGGTGCACGCTGAGCAGTAGCCTGGCTATTTATCACAGAGAGAGCCTAGGAGCATGGGAGGGGGCGGAGGGGAGGGGGGAGGGGGAAGGGAGGTGGGGAAGAAAAGGTTATTTACACGATAGAGGCACTTAGTGTGTGTATTCAGAGGACTGGGGGTGGGGTGGGGGTATCTGCAGAGAAATCCTGGCAATATTTCTCTGTTCACCTTATTTCAAGGACTTCCTTCATGCTGATGAGCAAGGAAGGCTCCAAGGCTGGAGTGTTGGTGGGGCAGCTTCTCATCACTCAAGTCTTTGACTGTTTGGGCCAGCGATGGTTTCAGTACCAGGAAACTGACACCCAGTGAGGAGGGGTCACGAGGGCAGGGCTCCAGCAAACACTCTGCTCCACAGGGACCCAACAAAGGGACATTCAAGGTGGCTCTGCTGCATGAGACAGCTGCCAGGCAGAGGGAGAAGGGGAGACCCAGGGCTGCAGAGACAGGCTAGGCCCCTGAATGCTCAGATTCCCTCCTTCGCCCAGGGTCCTGTCTGACAGGGTCCCCTGACAGGGGAGCTTGCCACAGGTTTCTCCCATCTGTTGCCAAAAATCTCCACACTCATCCTGCTATTAACCCCTCAATCCTGGGATTCTCAGATCACCGACAACCAGAGGAGGCATGGTGCTTTTATTTTACTCAGGAGTCAATATTTTTACATTCTATGAGCATGCTAGGCACAACTAGTTAATGCTCACATTTTCTCCATATCCCAGTATTTGGCTTTATTATGAGATTGTCCACAGTCACCTCTTAATTCAAAAAGCATTAGATAGAGACTGCACTATCTTGTAGGAAACCACAGCTCTTTGGAACCGACCACTGCCACAGTCTCTTACTGGGCATTTTAACCACCCTTTCTGCCTGACATTGCTGCTTCATTAGCAAAGCAGGGGAAGCTTACAAAAAACTGTTTCCTTAAATTAGGCACTGTTCTCTTCTCCAAAATTAATCTCCAAGGTTGAATTTCCTGATGGACAAACGTGTAAGAATGTACTTTGGTCATCCCTAATTCCGCCTTTCCTAAATGCAGCAGAAGCTTTTCCTTTCAGAACCATGATCAAAGTGCTTCATGCTTTCAGCTTGCTGCAAAAACAACACAGGCCAATTCTTACTAAAGATCTAAGGCACCACGTGTTTTTGTTTGTTTGTTTGTTTCTCCTTTAACTCTCAC
Organism: Cheirogaleus medius; assembly: GCA_008086735.1. Lineage (NCBI taxonomy): Eukaryota > Metazoa > Chordata > Mammalia > Primates > Cheirogaleidae > Cheirogaleus > Cheirogaleus medius. The sequence continues at coordinate 60,579,127 of VBSM01002608.1, forward strand.
ATTCCCATTTTACAGAGGCAGAAACTGAAGATCTCAGAGGATGGGCAACTCATTGAAGCAACTGAAATTTGAAGCCAAAGCTCTCTGATTTCAAAGTCCAGGGACTTTCTTGTAAAAAACAGTAACACTGGCAGCTACTTTTTAACACTGAAGGATTACAGCTGTTTTACCACATATAGTGTAAAAGAGATTACACCGTGCATTCCCTCATTTGCTCTTCACAAGATTGTCCAGGGAAGTATTTTGCAGGTGAAGAAAAGGAAACCTGGGAAAAGTGACGTAACTTAAAAGGTCACGCAGGGGTCGGTAGCCAGGCCAGAATTTGAACCCACACTGGTCTAACATTAAAAGTAAACTCTTCTAAATGTAAAATAGAACATGAGATGGAAAGAAACCTTCCTCCAAAGGTAATTTCCAACCCTTTTCTGCAGTTGGAAGCCACACACCTCAATCACCTTTTATTACCCACAGTTTAGAATAGTACAATCTCTTCAGAAATGTCATTTTAAAACCCTACTGAAACCAAAGCTCAGGTTTTGTTTCATTATTGTTGTTATTGTTTTAAATCATCCAATTCTAAAAGCTACAACTATGTAGGCTGACTGGGAATAATAACACTATTTCCATCTTCTCATTACCACGTGTGAAGACCAACCCTGCCTAAAGAAAAAGCCACCAAAGGCTTAGGGTTTCACTGCTGAAGTGCTGTCATGGCCTCGCGGCTGACGTGGTGGGGCTGGGGCTGGGAATGTGACCAGGGCTCTGGCCCCAAGACCAGCAGGGCCAAGAAGGATGCTTCCATTTCCAGCCAGGGCCCCAGCCATGCCGGAATTCCAGAATGCCAATGATCCAGGGTCTCTATGGCACTACTCTGGTGGGTAGGAGAGGGGGTCACTGATTGTTCGTGTCTGACTGCCAAAAGTGGCCCTGTATTCAGATCACAAAGCACAGACGGCCAGCCACATGTGTCAGATACACTTTGAACAGCAGGGACTATTTTTAATTTCATTCTCTAGCCCTGACCCTTTTCAAAGCAAAACAGAAGGTACTGAGGATATAAAGATAGCATATAATTAAACTACTCAACTCAGCATCTTACTTCTTTTCTTACGAAAGCAAACCAAATTCCTCCCTCCAAAAATAAAAAAAATAAAATAAAAAAATAAAAAAAAAAAATTCCTCCCTCCAAGGCCCGTAACCGCGTAGAGCTCCGTGGCAAAGCGACCCTGGTGGAGGCAGTGGGCCCCGCCTTGAGTGGGCCCCACCACACCACATCAGTTGCCACATACTTAGCCTCATTTGTGTTCTTTGGAAAAAACCTGTCCTAATGCTGAGCCACAGATACCTAATCTCTTCCTAAAGTGCCACTGACATCTTTCACTGCTCAGAGAGCTGGGTGTCCTTCAATCGCGGCAGTAGATGCTCAGCGCTTTCATATCTGGTTCCTAAGGATTCTCTGATTTCCTCTCATCATATTTCCAAAGACTGCTAATAAGCCAAAAACAAGGAAGACCCTTGTAAAGGTACTAAAAAAAGACTAGCCTTTTCACCAGTCCTGTTGTTTGTACAAAGCTGAATTCCTGAAAAGTTCCACATAAATTCCGTTTCCGTCAATTAGATCTTGTTCCCAATCCCTTAAGCGTGAGATTTTACATGGGTGCACCTATATTAGCCAACAAGTCAATTTCCAAACACGTGAGTGATGCACACATCTTAGCCTATGCTGGCCATTGATAAATACACTGACTGTGTGACTCCTAATTTCTCCTCAAAATTAGGTTGAAATCAGGGAAAGGGTGGAGGTCTCTCACCGTCACCCTTCTGGAAGCAGACATGATTTGAAGAAAGGAGAAAAGAGGGAGAAAAAGGAAAGAAAAGCCTGTTTGGGAAACACCACCTTATTCCTATTTCTCTTAACTAACAGCAGGTCTTTTCCTTACTTTACATTAGGTAATCCCACAACCACCTAAAAGGAGTATTTTCAACTAAAATTTTAGACATTTAAATTATAAACACAATACATGCTGGTCATAATAAATTAAATGACAAGGAAGTGCCTGAGTCACACTGTGTGGGAACTAGGGTAGTGTCTTGAAAAGGGTCCTAAACCTGGTTTTTCAAAGCATCGTGGGTTGGCCACAGAAGAGGACAATTTTGACTCTCTGCCCAGGATACTATCTTGGTACCATGCATTTTCCTCCCTGCAAAATCTGAACATTGCTCACATAAATTCAACATGTGTCTAAGAAGCTTAGCATGTATGTCTCATGCCTCTTCTCTCCAGACCTGCCAAACGTTGGTCTAAAACACTGGTCAATTTCAATAAATTAATGACAGTATTGAAATTTTAATTTCGTATAAAGCACAGTTAAAACAAACTCTATTGTTTATCACAGAGATGAAATGGTTAAAAAGAGAAGGAAAATCACAAAGCTCCTACATACATGTCTTCATACATATCTACATGCATGCATGTGTACAATATCTCCATACATGCATGTGTATAATATCTCCATCCAGACACAATACTTATCCACATACCTATTTTTGAAGACACTTTAAAGGCATATTCATTCTTACTACGGCTCTACAGAAAGGCAAGGGTGGGCTTTCACATCCAATTTTGGAAACTGAGGACACTGAAGTCCTAAGTGGCAAGTTACCTCTCAGGGTCAGGAGCAAAGCCAGAGGCCACAGGATATCCCGAAGAGGTCTGCCATGTCCTCCTCCAAGTTCTATACCATAACCCAAACCTTTAAAAGTTTCTTCTCACAGACCCATAAACAAAAAAAGCAGCTCATAGCCCAGAATTTTGTTTCCCTCCTGAGAACAGAGCAGATTTTAAAAGCCAATAGGTCACTCTCCAGAGAGAACCCCTCTGCTCACAGTTGCTTGTGTGCCCTTTCAGAAATGTTATCCATAAAAACATACAGAGAGAAGCACTTTTCATTTTATAGCCTTCCGTGTTGCTTGAATTTTAACATGAGCATGTACTACATTCATCATTTTTAAAAAATTTTTTATCCTGTTGTACATTGGTTTTGGAGGAAAAGAAAAAAAAGACAAAGTATTTAAAAAATTAAAGAAAAATAAATTTAAAAAAATAAATAAATAAATAAATTTTTTAAGAAAAAAATGCTAAGCAATTCCACTGTAGAATAAACTCAATAGAGCAATGCAGAGAGGAGAGGGCAGATGACTGAAGGCTATTACTTGAGCTCCTCATGCAGAGTCCTGAAATCCACAAGTGAGTACCAGGTGGCATAAGAACCTAGTTTGTGTGACAGGGGACTCTGTATCCACCCTACGCCCTCACCTTTATAAGGGTTGCTGTTTAAGATGCCTCACTGTTGGCAAAGTCATTCTCTCATCCAGCAAATTTTTGCCAGGTGCCACTATGTGCCACGCATGGCTCCCGGAGCCCTTCTGGAGCCCCGAGGCGGGCAGGCAGTGGCTGCAAAACAGAGCGTGGTCAGGGCTGAGGCAGTGGGGTAAGAGATGCTCCCCAGGGCATTGTGGGAGCAGCAAGGGGGTGGGGCAGGTGTGCAGAGGTGGACTTTAAGGAAGTGTGGGGCTCGGCCTGGTGACAGCATGGGAGTGCGGGCAGAGCTGAGCCACTCTGGATGCCACACTCAGTTAAGGTGCTGGCAGCTCAGGGAACCAGGGAGAGCAGGAGAATCAGGGAGTTCACAAAGAGCCCGGACCAGGCTAAGAATTTGCGAATTTATTGTGAAGTCGGAAGAGAGCACTGAGGATTTTAAGTAGAGACACAGGAGGATCAGATTATTCATTTGATTTTAAAAAATAAATAAATAAATAAATAAAAAGCACGTACTGGAAGCTATGGGAAACCACAGGAGACAGGGCGGGACTGGAGGAAGGCATCGCAGTACTCCAAGAAGAGATGGCACCCTGGCGGGGATGGGGAGGAAGGTGGGGACAGAGGACAAACTCAAAGATGTGCCCCAGATGTCCCCTTCAGTGGGTGAGAGTGTCACTCCCTGGGAGGGGAGGATGGGCAGAGAAACTCCTGTGGGGCAAGGTCTACCAGGCACATGGACAGAACTGTTTGGAACTCAGGAGAATGATCTAGACTAGAGAGGGGTCACTGGCACAGAGGAAGTAACGAAGCCAGTGGAGTGGCCGAGATGGCTCAGTGAAAATGGGAAGCGTGTGAGGAGAAGGGGCAGAGCCGTACACCCCAACGACGACGGGGCAGAGGGGAGCGGAAGGAGCCGGGTAGCTGGTGAGGTCCCCGCAAACCCAAAGAGCAGAGTGACCAAAACCAAAAGAGAGATGCTCTAAGATGAGAGAAGTCTGAGAGGTCCAGTGTCCAACACCATGAAGAAGCCACGAGGAGACTGTGTCCACCCTGTGGAGCTGGCCCAGGTTTCCTCCTTACCCTCCACCTACCAGAAGGGCAAAACCGCTGGCTTCTGAAAATCTACAGATTCCTAACATTTCCCTTAGTTTCACCCTAACCAAGGGTGAAACAGCCATTGGCAGTGTGGCCCATAGTGCAGCCCCTACACCAACTGGAATCTTCTGTTCCCATCTAGGTGAAGAAATAATGACTCCACACTATGCATGGCTGCCGTTACTTTTTTTCTATTAGGTAACTCACAATCTTTGAGAAATCAGACCTCATCCCCAAGTACCACGTCCCGCAATGTTTTGTGTCTGCCAAGAAGACAGGGAGCCCTTCACTACAGGAGGCTGAATCACAAAACCAATGAGTATCCTGAATAAGCTTTTTCAACCAGCCCTCCACCCCCATCCTGGCCCTCCCAGAGTGATGTCCTGGCTGGGTCCAAGGCATTCCCGCGTTGAGAATCACTGCCCAGCTCTGAGCAGAAATAAACTTTCTCTCCCTCCCTTCTCTCTTGCTACTCTTGTGTTCTTTAAAATTAGGTTCACTAGTTCCCTAGGTAGCAGGGTATTTCCACCCTACAAGTCCCATTCGAGCACCCTCCCTTTGCCATCTTAGAGCAATGAGCCTTTATAGAGGGGGATGTCACAGGCAGCTGACCCTGCTTTGGGTTTCTCTTAGTCCACAGGCCACTTCAAAGGCTACCAAACAACAGCCGATGGGCCGAATCTGGCCCGCTGCCAGTTTTTGTATGGCCTGGAAGCTAAGAACGTTTTTTTACAGATGAACTTTTGCAATCAATTTCATGATAGTAAATACTAACTTTTAACCTCTATTAAGTGAAATGTTATCCCTTCTCACCAAAAATAAAAAATCCATTCTTCTCATTTGGAGACCTGTATTACCAAAAATTGTACTCAATTACTAGTAATGGATTTTAAATTTTGTCAATTAAAAAGTTTTGTGGAAATTTGCTTTCTCTCATTATGTAAGTGCCTACATAAAATCCATGATTGTACCTATATAATGTCCATGATTGTACCTACATAAACATCCATGATTTTGCCTCTTGGCCTGCAAAGCCTAAAATATTTACCACCAGCCCTTTAGAGAAAAAGTTTGCTGACCCGTGGTCAAGTTAATGAGAAATGCTTCTATTTTCAACAGCTCATCTAGGTTCACCCTTGGACTTCAATGTCAGTTGGTTGGGAGGAGGAGAGGGGACAGAGTATGTTGGGAGAGGGCAGGAAGAAAGAGAAAACAGGAAGCAGGGAGGAGTGCAGGGAATTTAAAAAGCAAGCAGTAAACACCCAGACCCCTTTCTGAATGAGGGAAAAAGAAAAAACAAAATTAGTGTACCCACTATTTAGCTCTCTTAATAGAACCCAGGAGTCACAGCCCAGAAGAGACACAGGAGTCACATTCCAATTCTAACTTAAGCAGTCATAACTTAAAACATTCAACATTTACTAAATATCTTTATTATGGCAGCCAATATGCTCAGTGCTAATGACAACCAAGACAGACAAGATCCCTGCTTACAAAGAAGTGAATTTACAAAAAAAAAAAGTCAATACATTATACCTCCTCAAGAAATAGAAGAAACTTTAGCATCTTATGTAATTGCATTGTGTTTTTGATAACATTTCAATCTTAAAAACCAAGATATTTTATCTTAATTCCCCCACAAGTCAATGAACTAGATGAACCAATTATTGTTCTAATATATTTTGTTGGAGACTAGAAATGAACCCCAAGACACCTGGGGTTCTTTCATCCAGAAGTCTAGTCATGGATGGGACAACTAAGGCCATCAGTCCCAGAAGCTACTTCTCACAGAAGATAATGACAGACTGGTTGATGTGACATGCCATGTGTCCCACTAACACTTCTGAACTATAATATAATGCAATAAATAACGAGTGCAATCTCTGTGCTTGAATCTCATGTTGTTTACTTCCTAGCTGTATAATCTCGAAAATTTACTTAACCCTTTCTAAACCTCAATTTCCTTACCTATAGAGATCATAGTATTACCTAATTGTATTTAATGTAATAGACACATTAAATGAGATATTCCATATAAAGCCCTTAGTATCCCCAACACATAAGTGCTCAACAAATGTCAGTCATTACTGTCCTTCTAGCACGCAGTTGCCACCAATCTCGATAGCACTTGTTTACAGGGCTTGCTTAATTTGCCACATGGCTAAACCAACACATTAAAAACATATTGCTGCACTCTCTAAAAACCAGAGGACAGTTCTCAAATGAATCGAAAAATGAAAAACTTCAAAACACCGAGGGATGGGATGGATTTATAATTGAATATTTACAGTTATTTAAAATCAAATATATAATAACATTTTATTTTAGCACAACAATGATTTTTCTTCTTCCAAAAGCTGGTGTGTTGGGAGGAATATTAGACTAAGAAGGAGATGAGGATCTTACAGTGTCAACAACCATAAAATGGCATTAAGAAAGCTTGCCTCAGATATTTTATAGTGGATACTATAACCTCTCTAAGATTTCTTAACCAGCAAATAAGACATTTTGTATAATTTGGGGGGTCTATATCCTAATATCACACTATAAGCACCCTGTGAGCAACAGCTTCCCATATCTACATTAAAATATATATTTCTATTATATGCTCCCTTAAGTATTACTAATTTCCAGTCAGTTGATAAACACCTGCAACACAGTTTTAGCTTTAAACTAAGCTAAATTTAAATCAAGTTGATTTGAATCATGATTTTAATCACCAGTCAGGAAAAACTGGTATCTTTTAAAATTAAAGAATGCATGTTTTATTTTTGCCATAATGGTAATATATATACCTCATAAAACTCATAGATGCATGTATATATACTACTGTTTAGAATAAAAAATTATTTAAAATTAGTGTAAAAAATCTTTTAAAACATTCCCATTTTTATTTTTAATATAACCATATAGTCCTTACATATACATATATATTTTATATAATGAAAACCATACACCATACCTTTTAATGCATTTTTGTCATATTTTACAGCTACATGAGAAACTATAATTTAGTTGCTTTATGTATCAAAACTAAATGAAGCAGCCAGGCATGGTGGCTCATTCCTGTAATCCCAGCACTTTGGGAGGCTGAGGCAGGAGGGATGCTTAATACCACGAGTTTCAGACCGTCCTGGGCACCTTAGCAATACTCCATCTCTTTAAAAAAAAAAACAAAAAAACCCCTAAATGAAGCGTCTATCTAAATCATTCAACAACCATCTCGTCTACGTTAGTCATGGGTATTTTTCCACAGTGCATTAAAATCTAATAACCATAACCAAAACAATTTACATTTAAATTGTTTTGTTTAATTAAAAGGGGGGGGATTTCTCCAACCACAAATCATTTTAAGATAAGCACCTTAAGTACCTTTGTTCATCAATGTTAATATTTATCAATAAACATTTATTCCTTGACTATCGTGCTTATTTTCATTACAGCCCAAAATTTACTAGGGAAAAGAAGTATTCACGTCAAACCCACTCTTAGGCAGTTAAGGAATAAACTGGGGACCTAGAGTTAAGAACATAAAAACTCTGAGGTACTGACATCTTATATGACCTTAGATTCATTGTGTTTTGCTTTGGTGGGATGGGATGGGGTGGGTGAAATTTGTTTCAGGTAGCTTTGGTGTTAAGTGCATTCTTCTGTATTATTATATTCTAGAGCTCCAGTAACTCTTTAAATTCTAGTAATTTATTAACAAAACCCCCACTTCCAATCTTTGCCACAGAACATAATTTTATTCTGAAGAAAAGTTATAAATGTTGATAAAATATTTAAACTCCTGACATACCTTAAAACTATATAAATTTCCCTTAAATAATTTCCTATTATTCTCTTACAAGCAATGTGACCTTTTAAAAGTCCATTTTTTAAAATTCAATTTCTTAAAATCACAAATAATTCTGATTTAACCATTTCTTTGAAATCTAATATTTGAGCTCAAAAATTAAGTGAAGATAAACTAATGTTAACAAAGACCTTCTTGAGGAGCTCTCAAACAATAGTGCCCAAAGATAATGCAAAATTACAAAAGCACAGCAAAATGACTTAAGCAATTATTTAGTCCTTTTTCAAAAAATTTTCTTAGTTTTATAGATGGGGCAAGTTAGCTCAAGACCACAGGAGTTTGGGCCAAATAAACACCCCAAACTTAGCAGAAATTCTCAAAGCTCACCATGTATATGCAACATGCAACCTGGTTTCATCTCCTGCATGCAGAGTTCTAAGCAGATGGGGGACTCCGGGTGTGTCTGTAGCCAGACAATTGTCTTCATATTGGCAGAGAGTCAACAGATACAATTTCTGTAGCTGTTACCTCTTCCTCTCGTAAAACCTTCTTGCTTGCCGTTTTCCTTCTATAAAGCAGAGTCATACCCTGACGCCCAGGCTCAGCACTTGCTATGACCAAACAATGAGTGCGATCTCACAGTTCTAGATGGCCTGCCCCACCATGTCACAATCTGAGCACAGGCCCACATTCTGAGAACTTCCTCCCTGGTGGCGAGATCCTCTTCTCTCAGACTGCCACAGCCCCACTCCATTTATGCTGGAGGAAGTAGCCAAAGCAAAAGTATGACCTGCCATCCCAACCTGTACATCTTCCCATCGAAAGCAGGTAATCTTTCTCTGCTTATCATTCTCTGAATGTCTTGTTAGGGTAACAAAAAAAAAAAAAATTCTCTTTCACATGTGTTAGAAAGTCTAATATTTTGTCAAACAGAAATGAAAAATAAACCTAATCTAAGCTGTCATAGAATAATGAAATGCCTCTGGCAGCTCCATCAAAGTATGCAGACATGTACGGACTCTTTGAAGAAATGAAACTGCAGTTTATCAAGTGTGATTTATAAGCAACACTGATTTAGCTGGTTGATAACACTGCTGTCTAATCATTAGTAGTCAGACAACAGCCATGTGAACACATCAATTATGGGCCACTGCCAAAAGCCCTTGAGATCTTGGAGATTAACAGCCAATCCTCTGTTTTACAAGCTCACATCAAAAAGAATATTAATAAGAGGAGGGGCAATGTGAAAGCTTGTCAGAGTAATTCAGCCACTAAAACAAGGCATTTTTTTTTTCCTCTCCTCTCTGTTGAATTGGCCCAAGGAAGAAGCTGGCATGAGCTACAAAGTGCAATGCTGCCAATTTCTTGGAAAATGTTTTTCACTAACATATGGGAACTTGTAAGGGTCTGCAAAACTGCTATTTGGTGAATAAGACAGACATGCTTTCTCCATGTCCCTTTTTAATGCTGGAATGAAATAAATGGACTCGTTATTGAATTATTTTTAAATTAACACGCACAGTAGAAATATCCACTGCTTTTTCTCTCCCCTCAAAATCAGAAATTTTATAAAATTTCATCACATATACTCCATTTCTAATACTTCTGCCATCCACCAAAATCTAATTAAGAGAAACTACTAGTACTAGCCTGCACATTAATGAGTTCCTTCAAATTAACATGGTTCTTTCCAGTGCAGAACAAAAATCAAAATTGTGCACTCTCTAACTTTACTTAAATTTCTTCTTTCCAACTATCTCATGAAGACAGATATAAATCCCACTGATATTTCTGCAATTAGAATTAAATTAGCTCTCATAACCCATACATAGAAAACATCTGCAAAAATATATGCCATAGGCAGAGCATTCGTTTCAGTTATATCTGTATTTAACATACACACCAGTTGAGGATTGCTATATTTTTGTAAATGATCAGATTAACCTAAACAGCTGGCAACTAACGGTTTAGTGGGGTTCCAGCAGGCTCCCTAATATATGAACATAAGCCACACTGCAAAATGTGTAGCCTGGGTTTCCCTGCCACTTACAGATTTGTTTGCATTTATATTTGTAGAACACTCTATATTTACAGAGTGTTTTCCTATTATTTCATTTGTTGTTCATCATTTCAAAATCAGCATGGGGTGGTGAGGAAAACATTAGGGAAGGAAAAAGAAGCATGATTTCCTGTTGCTTCTCAGTAGTTAAGCCGTTTGGCCCCTAAGTCAGTCACTTAATTCAAGGGCTTGTTGACAAGCAATTGTTAAATCACAGATTCTTTACCTGGGGTTCAAAGACTTTTGTAGAGTCTGAGAAACCCTGTAATTACAGAAGCAAAGGTTGGTGTGTTTGTGCACTTTTTCTTTCTTTTCCTGGACAGAAGGTCCATAGATATTCAGTAAAATCTTAACTTACAAAAGAGATACGAACTCCCGACCTGGTGGTAAATTCAAGGACAAAAGAAATCTACACCTCTTTTTCACTACAGTGCATACTCAATGAACATTTGCTAGACTAAAGCCACTGGCATTTGTTCTAAATCTCAGTTTCTTCACCTGTAAACCGGAGCAATAACATATACCTATGACCTTTGAAGACCATCATAAAAACCAACAGGATATCACTTTGGAAGTACTTAAACAAATTTAAGGTGCTGCTGAATACAACAAATGTTTCTTGGGCAGCTAGATGCTAGCTGTTGTACAGAGATTAAAAACTTTTTTTTTATTTTTGAGACAGGGTCTTGCTCCTCGGCCCTGGGTAGAGTGCAGTGGAGTCATCATAGCTCACCTCAACCTCAAACTCCTGGGCTCAAATGATCCTCCTGCCTCAACCTCCCGAGTAGCAGGGACTACAGGTATGTACCAGGCCCAGCTAATTTTTATTATTTTCAGTAGAGATTGGGATCTCACTCTTGCTTAGGCTGGTCTCGACCTCCTGATTTCAAGCGATCCTCCCGCCTTGGACTCCCAGAGTGCTAGGATTACAGGTGTGAGCCACCACGCCTGACCTAAAAATTATTGCTTTATTATTAGAAAGGAAATAGCCTTCTGAGTAAACAATTTATCTGGGGAACTTACTTGAGGGGAAGGCAGATGTCCCAAAAAGGAAACTATTCCCAGACTTTGATGATGCTATATTAGAAGCTCACTCCAAAAGATATTAGGTTTCTCATGAACAGGCATCATCATCATCTTTTGTAATATATCTGATTATGAGGTCTCTTTTCTCTACCACTTTTCCAGCAAAAACTCTCTTAATGTTAAGAAATACACACAGCTTAGAGGCTCTATAAGAACCACAATCATGCCACGGCTATCTAACAGAGCAACATCAGAATTCCTTCAGGTGAAACAGACCTTCACAGTAAACATGTGTATCTTCAATCTACTGAATGGATAGTGACAAGTATATTTCTTGGAAAAACATATTTTAATAACATGTTGTGTTTAACGGGCATCTTCATGGTAAAAATATCAAACCACTGTTCTTTTTAATAACAATTATGGCTATTAATGACATATGATTGTAATCAATGATTATACACTAAAATTGTCAGAATGGGCTGTACTTCAAGTTCTTACACAAATTTCAACAGAGATAAAGGGGCCAAATTCATGCCTGAGTTCCTAATATCTTATTATATTCCAAACTGTTGGGCTGGCTTCCCTCCTCGAAAAACATTAGATTGTTAACTTGGTTTAAACAATTTTCCCAAGATCACACCTCAGCTATAATAGACACTTCCCTCTTACTTTTGAATAACAACTTTTTCTCCTCCTTCCCTCACATTTTTTTTTTGAAGAGTAGCCTTCCATTTTAGCCCTGAAAGTTTTGTGGGTAACAAAAAAATCATCAGAAAAATGTGCCAGCAAACAAGATGCCAGTGCAATCCGTTATTCTGACACAGCATGACCGTTCTAGAGAAATCCTCTTTATCTTCATTCCTTAAAATTCAACAGACATGCTCTACCAGACCTGAGAAAGCAGGTGCAACATAACTGATGACACAGACAACAGTACTTTCAGAGAATTAAAAATGTCACATAAATGCAAGCTAAAAGAAAATTCAGATAATTCTCAGCAATGGTTTCGCCTATGATCATTACATGAAAGAAAGACAAAAGATGTGGACCCAATAGAGCCAGGCTTGAGGCCCTCTTCTCCTCTGTAACCTTGCTAAAAGAAAATCCAGTTCAACAAATATTGACTTAGCATTTCCTAGAAGAGGGCACAGTGCTAGGTGCTGGGGAGATAATAATAAGATGGCAATGGCATCCGTGCCCTCAGGGGTCTCACTTTGGCAAGGGGGACATGTACTCACATATCACAGAACAAAATGGGGAAAATGTAGATAAAAAGACACATGTTTCCAGTGCGATAAGTAGGAATGGGGGAAATTACAAGTCTTTTGGAACTGGAAGGACGCTTAGAAAATGTAGTCCAAGAAGAAACTAAATCCCAGAAACAGTGGCGTTTGCCCAGAGTCAACAAAGAAGTCAAAGCCAAATCATCAACTGGGACTCAGTCTCCCAATTCCAGCTCTAGAGTTTCTCTCCCTGGATCACCACTGAGGTAGGAATCAAGTAAAAGATCTGCAACAGGGAACAATCTACCTAAAAGCCACATGTGGCAACATCAGTAGGACTTGTTGGCTATGTTCCACTAACAGGGCACGACAGCAAACTGGCAATTTTCTGAAGCTCAGCTTATCAGAGGCGATGACCTCCATAGATCAGACCTACAGCAATAAGACTTACAACTGCATGCTTTACACACTCCCAAAACATTTTCTCCTGCCTCCACAGCAATTATCTACATGCTACTAAACCAAAATGGCTACCTAAGCAAAGCCATGGTTCATCTCTAGTACTTAAGCAGTTCATTTGTGTAGGAATGTTCCTGCCCCAGGATCCTAGGAAACACCAGTAAGTGTATTTACTGGCTGTAAATATTCCTAGGGCTGGAGCTGCAAACCATTAGTCCTTCCCGCTCTACCTCCCATTTGACCAAGTGCACTAATTAACCACCTGTAAAATACCTTAATGAAGTCATATTTAAAGCAATACTGTGGTGATTTTTCTATAAAGAACCTTCAAAAAAAAAAAAAAAACACCAGGAA
>VBSM01002608.1:60592563-60609160 GCA_008086735.1 Cheirogaleus medius
AAAAAAAAAAAAAAAAATTCATTTATATAGAGATATGACCCCACAAGCCAATAAGATGAATATCATACCTTCCAGCTAAAGACCATAAAGTCAGTTCAACTACCATAAGAGCAGTAGAAACAAACAAACAAAAAAATGTCTAATAATCTAGGAGTAATAAAAATCTTCTTTAGGAATATAAAACCCAACATCCATTAAAAATATGAATTGTAAATAAACTTGACTATATATAAATTTAAGATATTTGCACAGTGGTAAAAAAAAACAAAACTACCATAAACAGAATCAAATAACAAATAAAGAGATAGAAAAAAGATTTGCAAAGCACATAAAAAATATTTGTAAAACATACAAAAAAACTCATGTATTTAATTAATATACACTGAAATACTTTAAAATCAATAAGAAATGGCCAAGAACTCACCAGAAAATTACTCGAAGGTTATAAATTACCAATATGTAGAAAAATAAAGAGATACAATGGCTTGTACACAAGAAAAATGCAAATTAAAATCGGATTACTATCAGATTAACACAGATTAATTGCAGAAAATTATAATTCATAGTGTTTATTGTAGAAATACAGGCAATTGATGCTCTACTGTTGGAGAGAATGCAAACTGATGCATTTAAGTTGGGCGGTGGAGACAACTGAATTTTGAAATACATGTGTGCAAAGATGTTCATTAGAACATTTTTTATAACTGAAAAGGCCTAACCTAAATGCTATCAGAAGACCAATTAAATTATGGATTCAAAGGTATAAAAGTAACATATGATATCCAAGACATACAGTTATGTGAAAAGAGCAAGGTGCATATCAGTTTCTTTAATATGCTGATTTGTATAAGGAGGCAAGAAACATAAATATATTTGCTTGAACATATGGAGACTATGTTAAGAAGGACATACAAAACTGTTAAAAATAACTGGCTCTAGGAAACAGGCTGGGGGGTCTAAGGGGGAAGTAAAACCTACTTTCCATTATATAACAATTTAGTACAGTTCGAACTTTTATAGATTTACGTCCTGCTTTTCTAATTTAGAAAAACAGTCAATTAAAAAGTATTTTAATAAATGCAACTAGTTTCTCAGGGCTCTAGACCAGTCTCCAAAGCAGGAGGCATGTTAAACTCCCCAGGAGTATGCAAGCAATCTATTGGGATACAAGGAAGAAAAAAGACTGGCATTTCTTTTTATATTATTATCTCATTTTCAGTTTCTGTTGTTTGTGATTTTAGTAATGGTCGGCTATATTAAGGAAATAATATGTCTTGAGAGAGAGAGAGAGAGAGAGAGTATATGTATACAACTAGACACACTTGGAAAACATTCCCTCTGGGCAAAGTAATACTCTTTTAATTAATGTCTTCTGAGAAAGGTACCGTTTTGTCCACTGAAAAAAGACTCAATATTTATGATCTTGCATGTGAAATCAGTTGATTTAATTCACACAAGGTAACATCCCATCTCCCTTAACCACCTAGAAGTGAGAATGAAATCAAAAGATCTGAGGAATGAAGCCAGAAGTTAAACTTAGGATAGGTAGGTTCCCCCACACTGAGATCTTTCTAGAACTTAAGTCACAGCCTGTCCCTCCTCTGCTCAAAACCCCCTAGTCCCTCCCACCTTTCTGAGTCTTACCTGGTTCTGGAACGTTCCCTGGAGCCTGGCCTTGAGCTCCTTCTTAGACTTCATCTCCTCGCACTCTCCTTCCCTCATCCAGCTCCAGCCAGCCTGGTGTCTCCTCAGACACACCAAACACACCAAGGGCCCTCCCCCCCAGAGCTTGTTCACAGGCTGTTCAGTCTAGAAAGCTCCCTCCACAAGGGGTCAAATGGCTCCTCACTGTACTCAGGTCCCTACTCAAACAAAAACAAACAAACTCTCCTTTCCTACCATCTCTCTCTCCCACTTCCCCTGCTTGATTCTCCCTTATAGCACGTAACACCAACCAAAATATATTTATTTGTCCAGAATAAACCAGAATATAAGCTACATGAGAGCAGAGACTTGATTTGTTCACTACTGTACCTCCAGGACCCAGACTGTGCTTGGCATATGCTAGGCATTCAAAAAATATTTGCTGAGTAAATATTCTTACTGTGTCAATAAAGTAAGGAATAAATAAAGGAACAAATAAAAGAATAAATTGAGACCTGCACTGTCACCTCCCTCATACTAATATTCCTACTGTCAGAACACCAAATGGTCAAAGTTCTCTAAATGATAGGAGGAGACAAGGAATGAATTAAGAAATGAATATTTAACTGCTATCTACAACATCTGTAATTTTTTTTTAAATCCCTTAACATAGCAACAATACCCTGCATGATAATAAAATGAAAACTTTCTACTTTTTTCATCACCACAAAACCTGTCAACTGCCCTGCATCTGGACATGTTCTCTTAGCTTCTCCTGTGACAATGGAGGACCTGTCCCAGCTCGAGGTCTCATCTGCACCCATGTACCAGATCTCCTCCATCCTGACCCTCATGCCTATTCCAGGACCTTATCCCCTCTCTCTCTAGTATGATTAGCTTTTCTCCACCAACCACCCATCATTCTCATCAGTATACAAACAAGTGATTAGAGTTCCCCACTTTAAAAAATGATAGATATTTAGACAGATAATCCCTGACACCTCATGCTGCCCCTTAAAGAAAAGTGCTGTACCCATCATGTTCTGTTTTTGCTCACCTCCCACAAGAAAATCTAAGCACTCCAGTTAAACTTCTTATTTCCCTATCCCTAGCCCTAACCCTAACCCTAGGACCATTTGTATTAAGGTCACCAAGAATCAGTTCTGAGTCTCTGACTTCTTGGCAGTATTTGACATGGCTGATCACACTCTCTTTGCTAGAATTTCTTTACTTGCTTTCCAGAAACACCAGACTGGTTGGGTTTTCTTCTTCCTCAGTGGACACAGTCCTGGTTCCTCCTAATGCTTTGTGGCTCAGTTCAGGGTCCTAGTCTTTTCCAACTATACTCACTCTCTAGGTGACCACTCCAACCCAACAAATTTAAAGTCCACCTGTAATGCCCATTTCCCCAATCTGTCTCTCCAGCCCTGGCCTTCCAAAATCAAACATCATCACTCAGCAGCCATGGGATATAGCAAAGGTGAGTCACAACTCTTGATTCCACCAACCTTCAAAATCCAGGTGTTTTCTGTAATTCTCATTCTTTCACAACACCATATCCAATTCCTATCCTCATTATCTTAGAATAACATGACCACTTCTCACCACCTTGAGACCTACCAAAGAAGTCTATCTTCTCTCACCAGGACTACTGAAAGTCTTATAACTGATTTCCCTAGTCCTTTTCTTGACTCTCTCTAGTTCACACAGCAGCCAAGAGCAAGCTTTTAAAAACAAATCAGGCCAGGTGCTGTGGCTCACGCCTATAATCCCAGCACTTTGGAAGGCCAAAGCAAGAGGGTCACTTGAGGCCAGGAGTTTGAGACCAGCCTGAGCAACATAGTGAGACCCCATCTCTACAAAAAATAAATAATAAAAATCAGCCAGGTGTGGTGGTGCATATCTACATTCCAGGCTACTTGAGAGGATAAGGCAAGGAGATTGCATGAGCCCAGAAGTCCAAGGCTGCAGTGAGCTATGATCATGCCACTGCACTCCAGACTGGGCGACAGAGCAAGACCCTGTCTGTAAAAAAAATAAAAATCATTCCCTTACTCCTTACCATGACCTACAAGGCTCTGTATGGCCTGGCCTGTGCCCAACTTCCAATTCAATCTTGTCATGGTCTATGCAGAACACGTTCCATCATACCATGCTAGTTATCTGAGTGGACTTAATAATAGCATGTGCAATCGACCAAGAAAAAGACTAGAAAGCATGTCCCAAAAAAAGTGCAAACATCCAGTCAATCAAGATTCCAGGCTTTGGTTCCCCTCTCCACTCAGCACCAGTTGCTGAGTCTGCTCTTACTCTCCCATCTCAAGCTTACACTTGACACAGCCCTCCAACCTGGGCTTCAAAACCATAGCTGCCTCAGACCCTGCACTCCAAGACCCTTTGCAACAAGTAGGTAAATCTCCTACTTTGTTTTTCTAATGAAGCTCTTCCCCACTGTGTCCTAAGATGTGCCAGCATTTCCAACAGACAATAGCGCAACCCTGTACTCTGTCAGCCCTAAAACCCTTTCCTCTCCCCAAGTCAAGGCTTCATAGAAATAAAAAGTACCACTGCTCGCACAAATTATGGAGAGTTGATCACACCCATTATCTTTCTGACTTGTGTCCCTGGGATTCCAGTAGCCTTGACCTTGTACGGCTGCCTCAAAGCATCTTTGTCAGTTATGCACACTATTTCTGGTTCTATTCCTCAAATCAATTTCATCATGTATATTAGAAATTTGAAGAGATTTCTAGAAAGCACAACTTACAGAAATGTACACATATATAAAAATATATTAACAAATATGGAGAGTAGAAATATATAACATTTATACTACTCTCATCTAACTCACACCATAACTTAAAGAAAGTATCATTTTCAGGATCTCATTTTCTCATTAGGTCTCTATTTTAATCTCACTCCAAAAGTCCGTTAAAAAAAAAAATCAGAAAAAAAGACTGGGCATGGTGGCTCACGCTTGTAATCCTAGCACTCTGAGAGGCCGAGGCAGGAGGATTGCCTGAGCTCAGGAGTTTGATAACAGCCTGAGCAAAAGCGGGATCCTACCTTTGCCAAAAACAGACAAAATTAGCCGGGCATCATGGCGTGCCTTCAGTCCCAGCTACTCGGGAGGTTGAGGCAGGAGAATCCTTTGAGCCCAGGAGTTTGAGGATGCAGTGAGCTATGATGATGCCACTGAACTTTACCTGGGGTAACAGAGCAAGACTCTGTCTCAAAAAAAAAAAAAGAAAAGACACATCAGACCCTGCTTTAACTTCATCACTTACACCTTGTTGCTAGCTCCAAGTATTCTTAAGAAAACATCTACAGAAGAAGTTCTCTCCAAACCCAGCTTTACAAATAGGCAGAATAGATGACTGCCCAAAAGGTGTGATTTAAGACACCAGGAAAGCTCCCATGCCTCTCTTCTAACCAAACAGTCTCTACCTTTGAACTCCACACCTTGGGGCTTTAAAAGTCTACTCTCGATGGGTGGTGGTACCATCTTAAAATCACATTAAGGGTCATTCAATGTACTGCTAATGGATGGCAAAAATCTTGATTAATGGAGAAAAATTAGGTTCTAAGTGGATAGGAAAATATCAGATGGTAAAAGAGATGTTTCTAAAAGGAGCTTAGCCAAGTGGATCAAACCAAAAATCACCTCTGGTTTGGAGTGGCTGATCTTTTGTGCATCTTGCCCTCCCATGCTACTGGCAATAATCGCCTCGGCCTCAGGAAGGCCCTTCTCTTGGCCTGTCTTACACAGGTTTTCCATAAACTGAAAGTCACCATCCCAGCCTGGCTGGCCTTTTGCTTATCTTCCTTACCATACAAGACAACCTCAAGCTCATTCCTTGGGCCATTTAAAAATGCTAAGGACTTAATAGTCAAATATTAAAGCAACTGATATATGGTAAATATTATATAACACACATAAATTTGGCTCATTTCTTTATGCTTTCTGAACATTATAAAATGCATTTATTTATAAATATTTGGGCATATCTCCGCTCCTATGCAAGAAATGTATCCATGTTGCTGGCCTTGTAGACTACTGTGTCATAAACCCCACCCCCTCTACTCAAAGCAGACCTTATCAACAGCCCCATAACCTCGCCTTCTGTCCCACGACTTCCTAAGCCCCATGACACATTCTTCTTCTTTTTTTCCTTATAATTCCAGGTAACACAAATAGAGTTCACTACAGAACCCTATTAGCCTACCAACTTCAAAGCTAATTTATGGGTCCAAGATTTAGGTCAGCAGTGTCCCAACTACAAAAGGGAAGGGGGCCTACATCTGTCCTTTAGACTCTGATCTGCACAGGCAGCAACGAGAAGGAAGAGAAGGCCTTGAGTAGCTGTAAAAGCATCACTTCAGATAACTGTGCTCATTCTGGCATGGCCTTCAAATACACGAAGTGTGAAAATAAATGGATGCTAAAAACAAGGCTCGGCCTCACACAGCACTAATTATCGTCGAACTGCCCCTTTCTGCTAACTCACGCTCTCTTTGAGCATCACAGCTGCAGTTTGGGAAAAGCAGGCGGGTCCAGGCCTCAGAGAGCACCCCAAAGAGAGAAGTCCTGGACAAGAGCAGAATTTGCCCCAATCAATGCTTGATGAGATAAATACCAAAACCCCTTAACCAAGAATAGCCAGTGACAGAAAAGTGGTATCTTAACACACTTGAGGGGAAAGCTAGTCTGAGCTCAGGAAAGGTTAAATACACACATAGTGGGAAACACTTAAGAACAGAACATAGTAAATCCTTAAACATTAAAAATCACTCCTCTTCTAGATTCTATTTGTTCATGCGGTTGTAATAAATTCTTTAAGCTTTTCCTTGACTGTAAATACTATACATATATATGTGTGTATGTTTAAGTATATATGTCTATGTGTGTTTATAAATATAAAATATACATACATGCCATATTTAGTGATCTATGGTTACTTTTAATTCTTTTTTGTTGTTTACTTGTTGTTTCCCGCACTCCCCCAAAGGGTACTTTGAAATCTTTCCAGTTTTTACAATTAAACCTAACCATCTGGACAGAAATCTTCACATTCACTAAATTAGTCACAGATTTTGTGGGTAAGCTGAGAAAGTAAATGCTATGCTCAGTGCTAGGATTTAAACCACATCTACCACAGCAAAACACTCTCTCTCCAATAATCTCTCCAATTATGCACGCACATTCAGGCTCAAATAACACGGAAGCAACTACACCTCATTGCACAGAATTATTTGTACAGTTAGTATTATTCTTTAGATCCCAAAGTGAGTTACAACAAATCCAAAATAAAATTCTTCCAAAACCTTTCAGAATTTATTTTACAAACAAAAGATAAAACAGTGCCTGTTTTTCCACCACCGTGCAACTTCCTACCACTGCTGGTGTGTGCTGGCAAGCTGCTCGCCAAATTCAGAAGCTGTTTGAAGAGACCTGTATGTGTTGAACTGTGATTTGACTACACTGGGCATTTTCTAAATTTTTCAAGTATAAGTCCTCAAACCTCTTCAGAGTTTACTATAAGTGTCAGAAAAGGAAAGGTGAACGTGTTTTGAGATTCAATATACTTAGAGACCTCAAATCCAACCAGGGCAAGTCTTTTTGTGTTGTCATCCAATCACCAGTACATAACTATAGATATCTCAGAATTTCTATCAATTTAAAACTGGACGGGATTATCTGCTGGGAGTAACTCTGCAGCTCTACTATCTCCAGGTAAATGAAAAACACTGGTTTTTACAAGGCGGTAATGTGTACGAATTTATAGCAGGCTTATGGAGGCATATGCTGGCCTTTCAAAGGAGACTTTAAGCCTTTAATATGAGCTAAGATAGAGAGTATTAGACTTTGGTGTAAGCAGGTTTATAAAAATAATTTTCAGAGTGTCTTGGGTTAGCGTTTTTCCTTTCACATTTTATATGGACAACGAAAGGACCCACTTAAATGGTATACAGAAGAATGGGTTAGAGAGGAGGTGCAAAAGACAAGGGAATTCTTGTTAATATTAAATTTAGAGGGGCAGAAAGCTAAGCATCTAACTCTCCATTCTTTATGCTACCTGTGAACACAGACTTAACTTACTGAAATAGATGGCATGTTTAGCAGGTGCATTTTTAAAATCCTCAGAAGCATTCATATTGTGGAGGCACTGACGATTTGGTAAAAACCTTTCTTTCCTGGAAGGATTAAAAACTGTGGAGCAATTTCAAGATTTCAAAGCCTCTAGGTTGTCATAAATATTAACATGAAGCCATTTTTTTTATCTTTGCACTTTTATTTTGGCTTACTAAGTAAACCTAGGTTGAGTGCATATTAACATTCAAACAACCAAACAAATCAAATTTAGGTGAGCATTTGTAGGGTCTTATCACTTTAGTAAAACGTGATTTTTTAAAAATGTATGTATATGAATTTAGTCTACTTAGTGACTATGACTGTTACATTTTATGAAATTTAAAAGTTTGGAGTTTTAAAAATTACGATGATCACAAAACTAAAATCCAGTCTCTTTTCTCACTAAATAGAAAATATTAATAGAAAAGTATCTGAGATTAACAATAGCACATTAAAAAGTCACTAGCAATTTGACAGGACTGAAAGCATTTACACCTAATTTTTTATACTCTCTTTGCTCCCTGATTCTTACAATCCTGTTGTTCATCACCCCCCAGAAAAAGCAGATATAAAAGAAGCTATCAGCCAATGCTGTAGATTAAAAAATTATGCCATTTCAAAAAGATCATGAAACCAAGATAATAAATAGTACCAGAACTTAAAACAAGGAAAAAAACAAAACATCATCTTAAGCCAATTAAGATATTTAAAAGTTCAATGTATCAAATATGCATCAAGTAATAAACAAATGATTTTAATGTTACAGAAGAAAAGAGCTTTTTCATGGCCAAAGGGAACACAAAGATATCATGTAGGAACAATACTTTTAAGTATGCTGAGTTATCAGAAAGGGAGACAGTTTACACACAAAAGAGCAGATTAAGATAAAGGGTTTCACTCCCAAGATTAATGTAAAAATAAAAACAGTGAGTTGGGGCGTGCTTAGAATGATACTTCTAGAAAACAACACTTTACTAGCGATTTCCATAAGCCTATTTTATTTATTCATGAGAAGATTAGAAGGACAAATTATAACTATTAATACAATGGAGACAAACACCATGATTTCTGGTCTTCTATTAAATATAATCTAGTTCTTTAAAAAAATTGCATGTGTGTGTTTTTAAAGGCATCCTGAAATTCAGGCTGCCAGGCAACAGCTCTTCCCCACAAAAGTGCTGTGCCACTTCACTGCTGTTGCTGGAGAGTCCCTTTTTATTTAGAAACGTGGCCACTCACTAATGAAATAGTGGGGAATTTCTGTAAACGGTCCCAATTATTCAAGAGAACGCCTTGCCTAGGGCCATCGCAACAAAGGCTCTACAACAACCACCCTCTTTCCCACACACCTTTCTTCTCCTTTTTTATTCTCCGCCTCCACCACCACCATCATTCCCCCTCATCCCAACACACAGGAAGATTTCAGCAAGTCTTCTAGCTCCTCTCAGCTAGAACCTTAAGTTTTTAGCTGCCTAACCAGGCAGCAAAGAAATAACAACCTGCCTCCCCCTTTCTCCCCTCGCTCTTTACAGCTTAAAAAATGCACTTAGCCTAACAGTTCTCACCATTAAACAATTCATTCTTATTTTGCCTCCTTTGTGAAAGGAAAACAAAAAGGGTAAAAACAGCTGAGCGTGATCACAAAACACAACACTGGGCATTCAATTTCTGTACCTTACAGCCTCATTCTTTCACCTCCTAGTCCATAGGATTTGGTGACCGAATAAGTCTTAATCTGTAAACAAACGGTTTGCTCTACAATTAAACCATTCATTCTTTTTTTTCTTAACTGCTTAGCGACTGCCCAACCCAAAGACTTCTAGGTTCTTCCATTATTTTGCTCTCCCAATGGTTAAAAGGCAATAAGCTCATTTGGAGTTTATAAAACTATGCACCATCAACAAAAGCATGTAATGCTTCCAAGATGCACAGTGGCTTCTACACGCACAATGAGGAGCTGTGTGTAGTCTCCCCCCAAACAAAAATGCTCGGCCCCAATTAAGCGCCCCGGGGGCCTTCAAAGCAGTTATGCTAAGTTGCAAATACAGCAAGATCCACTTGAACTCCAACTGTCTTGTGTGCTTTTCTTCCCAAGGTAGGGAAAAAGCCCAGGCAGACTGACCTCATTAAAGGGTAATTAGTGAACCCCAGGACTTGAGGGGCTACTACAATCATGCCTATTGTGAGCATTTCACTATGGGGCCACTATTTTTTCTTTTAAACCCAGGAGGTCTATGCAATCTGAAGGCTCCACGTTTTAAATTTTTAAGGATTTCAAACTGGCTATTTTTTCCTACCAGTCACTGAGTAAGAAGAAAGCAATACAAAGAGGATTCCTACTCCTGTGGAATTGAGGCACCACTAAAAATAAGTTTTTTCATAAAATCATTTAAATAATTTATACTCTCTCTATATAATAAATAAATAAAGTTTTGGCTGGGTACGGTGGCTCACATCTGTAATGACAGCACTTTGGGAGGCCGAGGTGGGAGGATCACTTTCCGGGTAACATGGTGAGGCACCATTCCTGCAAAAATTGTTTTTAAAAAATTAGCCGGAGGTGGTGGCACACACCTGTATTCCCAGCTACTTAGGAGGCTGAGGCAGGAGGATCATTTGAGCCCTGGAATTATAGGTTGTAGAGATCTGTGATCAAGCCACTGCACCCTAGCCTGGGAAACAAGAGTTTCACTCTGTCTCAAAAAAAAAAAATGTTTAAATGCTCCACTTTCTGATTACAGAGGGATTAAAAATAGCACATAAAAAGGACATTATAAATCATTCAATATATGGTTTTTATGATTATATATGACAATGATGTTAAAAAACTGATGCACCATTTACATGTGAAAGTGTTACTTAGAAACTAATACAGAGTGATGTGATCAACATAACCACTTTACCGTCAATAAAATCCTTCACACCTCTTTAAAGCCCATTATTACTGTTGATACCAATCTGCCAAGATGCCAGAGTACTGAACTCTGCTATAAAATGCACCAGTAAATTTCGCTGTTTATATTAACAGCAGCACCTTTCCACAAACACTAACCCAGAGATCCACTGCTTTGGTACTAAAAGCCTCCAGTACTTGAGAAAGTCTTTAAGGCGAGTAATAAAATGGTTGTCTTAACTTGACCTTCTCAGCAAGATTTAAACAACTCTAATATTTACATATAATCAGATGGATCAACATCTTTGTAAAAAAAATTACTGAAAAGGAGGAAATAGAGCTGGGGTTATGATCGTCATCAAAACAGAACCACCCCAAAACTCATTCTCCTAAGAGTGCCTTATGGGGGGGGAGAGGGGAGACTAAAGTCACAAGAACCCATGGACTATGCCACTCGAGCACAAGAGCTCTGACAGCTTGGGAGGGTGTACTCCTCCAAGGACCCAAACACAAACTTGCAGGGTACACGTTAATGCCCACAGCGACATCTTTAATGCTGCCCTTATATTTGTGTCAAGCCAATTAATCACCCATTCATTTATTTGGGTTTACAGCTTTTGAATATTAAAGAATTTAAAGCACAGAACAAAAGTCTTTGTGTTTTGGCCAAATATACTTTAAAATATATTTAGATGGAAATTTGTGTGTATTTACCTTCTATTAAAACGCTGCACAGGAACCCCTTCTTAGCCAAACATCCTGTTTTGTTTATTTTAGAAACACTACAAAATTTATTCTCATAACTTATAAACACATGCAATACATTTTGGGAAATGTTGAAAAGATGAAAAAGGCTTATTTAAGGGATGGGAGAGGAACCCCAACCATAGTTGTTTTGGTTTTGTTTTGTTTTAATATATCCAGTATATATGAGGCTTTCGGGAAAAAATGCAAATCCTGGAAGTCATTCCAAACAGTTGGAAACTCTTCCTCTTAAAGTAAATCCAAGGGCTCAAAAAATAAATATTCAAGAGCATTAATTTGTTTCTAGATGTGTGCGTGCAAGTAAAACAGCAGTCATAATGTGGAAATTTCAGTCACATTTTGCAACTAATTGGAAGCAGATTAGAATTCCGCCTCAGGGGAACGTTGTCAAACTAGAAGCTGAAGCAAATGAAGAAAGAGGTGAAGGCGTCGTGAAGAGCTGACAGATTTACAGCGCTCAGGGCCATAAACGGGTCCCGGGCGGGAAGGAGGGCGCGTCCCCGTTGCACGCCCCCGCCGCCCGTCGGGAGCGCGCAGCCCGGCCCGCGGCGCCAGCGGCCCCGCCCCCAGGGCCTCCGTCTGCTCCCGTCGAGAAAACAATAAACGGACCTCCTGAAGAAACCCGTGCTACTGATAAGATATCAACCCTGCAGACTGATAAACTGGAGGATGCGAGAGGCAAAGGGAGAGAAGGCTTCTTTATTTTAAAAGTGGGGGAGGGGAGGGAACAGGAAAGCAGATTGTGGAGGATAATACAGCGATGGAGTAATGGAAACAGCTGCTCGCTTTCTACTTCAGTGTCTGGCATCTGCTGCGGCATCATGGGAAAGGCTGGTGAAGGATTTGGGCAAGGAATGTAAATGGAGACAGTTGGCCAAATGGAGTTGGATGCGGAAAAGCTCAACTGCTCTGTTTTAAAGTCATGTTGCAGAAGCAAACAGTATTACTCAACTCAGATTCCGCCTTAAGAGCATTTCAAATATTTGGGGATGTGAATCGCTTTTCAATCAATTACGAGGATGTCAGACAATACAAAGGGATAAAGTCTAGTTGTTGAGGCAGCCTCCATTCGTCAAAGTGCTCATCTCATCTTCCACATGTCTTCACAGAAAAGTGAAATTGAAGGATTTTTCTCTGTATTTAACTTATTTTTCTTTAATCACCATTGCTTACTTCTGAACTGGCTCAAGGGAGAGTTTCTATTTGTTGTGTCTATTTTCCCCTTCGCTGCAAAGATTCAGTTCTAATTTCATTTCCATCACAAAGGAATTGGCAAAGAACTAAAGCACAGGAACACATAACTAAAGTGCTGCTGTGCTAGTCATAAGCCTATAATAAAGCACAGATTTGATAGCATTATCCATGTACTGTGGTGAACCACACACAAATAAACAGTTCTCCGTGAAGAATGAAAACCCAAGGCTTCAACCCTTCCAATTCAAACATTTTTGTTGTTTTTAACATGAGCCATCCATAAAAATCAGCCAAGGAGGTGACAGGAAATCCAGAAGTAATCTGGTCTGGTTATGCACACTTTGCCAAAAAAAAAAAAAAAAAAGGAGATGCTTTCCAACTTATCCTGATGATTTAGGTGAAGAATGGGTAAAACTGTAAAATCTAGGCACAGAAACAAATGGTAATTTTATGCCAACTGAATTCAAACACCTGGTGAGTGTAGTAATCCAAAAAAAGGACAGCCCTCCAGCATGGGGAAAACTTGCTAACCCAACTAGGAACAACTTAAGCACAACCTTTGAACCTTCAGTGACTAATTCGAAGGACAAAAAGGTATACTGAAAGCAGCCCGAGGGCCAGATGTGCTTTCCTAAGAAACTAAACCAGGAGTTTTCTTTAATCAAAAGGACAAACAGTGACTTCCAGGAGTTTATGAAAGTGTGACCAATTGGAACTTTGTCGTCTGTTGCTAATTGAGGCATATAAAAGAGTCCATTTCTTAAAACATCTACAAATGCTTTTTTTTTTTTTTTAATTCTCTGCCACATGACAAAAACCAGAATCAAGTTGACTGGGAGAAGATCAGTGCAACCAAAGACCAAGCTATTATTTCAAACTGTCAGGGGAAGGCAGTAAAATTGCTACCAGGTCTCCTTAAGTTACCCTTCAATAAAAAGAAGCCATCAGGGAAATAAGAGGAAAAGAAAACACATCAAAACCTTAAAAGTCCCTTTAAGTAAAATTATACGTCTGTGGCACCATGCCATCTGCTCTCTGGTTAACATAATAAGCCAATTCCACAACCTAAATATCTGCTTTCTAAAATCATTATGTACAACACAAAATATAATCAATATATTTTTACTTGCTTTTTTAAACTGTGAAAGCTGCATTCATATGGCATTATTGGAATATGCCTAAATGTCCCTGTAGGCACATTTTTCTTAAGGTGCTAGCTGACAATGAGCATTCCCAGGAGGCATAAAGCTCTGTGTTTGAGCCAGAATAGTCACAGTGAATAATAATCAAACTAAGTTGGGGGGTGGGGATGAGAAAGAAGAGAAAGTGGCTTTGAAAAACCAGCAGTAGTTGTTTGTTCACCGTTTCAAACCCATTTGTTCTAACTGAAACACCCTTCCCTTTGAGTTCTCTGTTACAACTATAATATACACTTTTAAGTTTTTATTTAGCTTCACTGGGGAAGAAAACCTTCTGAATACCAGATGAGATCCCTGTGGTTCAAGGCCTACTGACCTATCAAAATTTAAGTATTTGCTTTGTGACCATTTCAGTTCTTCAGGCAAAACCCATAATCTCTTCTACATTCCCAAAGGTATTTCTAAGCAAAATTTAGCAAATATGCAAAATTCAGCTTTAGGAGCAAAGTGCCAGTCTCACCCTCTAGAATATCCTCCCAGCTCTCAAAATAACATTACAAAACAGCCCAACTGCTGGTCAATCAACTATGAAGAGTTTAACAACCTTTCATTCAGTTGCAAAGGCTATGTTCCAGCTGCCAAAACCTTTAGCTTAAATTAAAAAGAACTTGCAACAGAGCAAGTAGTCACTAGTGAAACTTCAGCTGGGAGAGAGAAGTGGACAGGGAGGGAAGGGCCCAAATACTTAGCAGCAGAGTGGAATGGAAAATCAACAGTGACCTTTTTTTAAAGAATAAAGCCCATACTAACTATTCCTGATCCAACACCTATATTAGCAATTACAACATTTATATACACACACCTAAGAAACACTAGTTACAAGGCACCAATATGATACATATATTACTCTATAATGATGACCTAAGTCATTACTGAGGCAGGGGATTCACCTGTTCTCTTTCCCTTAAGTGACTTATAATCTTAAGTGACTACATTAAGAGGGTATAAATACCACTTATTGACAACGATCCTAGTAAAGAAGGGTTATTTCCACTAAGATATTTCTAACAAGGATAGCCCAGGATTTCCTTAGTTCTGTCTTCCACATTATACAAGGTGGCTACACAAATAGGAAGAAACTGTTTAGTATTCAAGCAAAACCCTTGATGTTCAGATTGCTGGCAAGTTCAGAGTGCTGGCAATCAAAACTATGTTGTGCTGCAATAATTACTATGAAAAACTTCCAGTGCTTAATATTAAAGAAGAGAATAACATGATCCTTCCACCTCTTCTACACCTCTAGAGTGTGTTCAACATGGCAATTATCTTCGTTCAAGAAGCAGAGTTTAAACTGCATTGAAACTCAATTATACCCATGACTTTTTAAACACACACTTCAAAAAGCAGGTTTCATCACATTCCATTCACTGAGCAAAATCTTTTTCCCAACTGATAAAAAAGATTTTTATCCCCCTCCCACGAGATGTCCTCAAGTATAAAATGGCTTTTCACCTCTATACCTACTTTTTCACTTTATTAAAGTAGAGAAACAGCTGAGCAAAGTTGAAAGACAAAGAGCAATCCCAACTGATAAATACAGTTCAACATGCAGCTCTCCCAAATGTCATTACCCGGGAAGCCTAGAACTGCCACCATGTTAAAAAAGCAGATCACACACTTGTTAACAAAAAACAGATTACTTTGCTACTTTTAAGAATGCAAAGGAACTAGGGAGTAGTAGATTTATGATTTAAGTGCTTGTGGCTAAAATAGCTTTCCAATTATCAAGGGCCTCTTAGGAAGAGCAAGAATGCATTATGTGTTAATGACCACAACCAGGGGTCCCTTTCTCGACTCTTTTGTCAGAACCCGAGCAGATCCTCCCCGCAGCTTCACCATTAACATGTCTGTTTCCTGTCAGCCCACTCAGAGATAATGTCATTTATCTCAGGGAGGCA
The DNA here is from genome assembly GCA_008086735.1 of Cheirogaleus medius. Taxonomy (NCBI): domain Eukaryota; kingdom Metazoa; phylum Chordata; class Mammalia; order Primates; family Cheirogaleidae; genus Cheirogaleus; species Cheirogaleus medius. The sequence goes on from VBSM01002608.1 coordinate 60,608,290, forward strand.
CAAGCCCAGTCATTAGCTTCAATAAAAGACCTCAAACAAAGGCCGGATAATGTTTTACCCAGGGCTCTAACTAAACCCAGAACCAAGAATCCTAGTGTCTAAAAGTCAAGGACTCAAAACTTACCCTTAAAAGGATATTTTCCTTGTTATCAACAATCCTAGATTACAGTTCTGAACAAGAGCAAGGTCTGTGTATGGTAAACACCAGTTCACGGCAATATCACTCACAATTAGATTAACCGACAAACGCTGACCAGCCTTAGCCCTGAGAGCCAGTTTCCCCCCTTGCCTCCAGGGGGAAAATTGACAGAATAATTCAGGTACAGACTAAATAGTCAGATCTTTGAAGAACTGACCCCTCATTGTGATTGCCTGCAGGAACTGAATAACCATTATAAAGTGTTCAATGGCTGGGCTTCTGGAAATCTTTTAAATAAAAGTGGAACTGGTTAAAATAAATGTAGGAACATGTGTTTTCACAGTGTTGCTCATATTACTGCAATTTCGAGTTTCTATGAAGTACCAGGTGAACTTTTTTAAATTAAAAAAAAACACACACACAGACACCGTCAAAATTGGAGCAAATCTCAGCCATTCAATCCCTGTTTTTCATGCTGAAAACGAAGAACAGATGGTACTTTCCATGTTGTTTGAATCTGGTTGTTGAACACCTCTGTGGTTAGGGAGATTTCTGCTTAGCACTTTCGGCATACATTTCATTTACTAACTATAAAATGCTGCTTAGGAAAAATAAGTCTTTATAACACTCTAATTAAAAACATCTTGCAGCCAAGTAATTTCACTTGAAGAGCATTCTTAACCTCACGACATTTGGACCATCAATCCCTCCTTCCACTCTTTTTTTTTTTTT
>VBSM01002608.1:60616344-60638697 GCA_008086735.1 Cheirogaleus medius
AGATGGAAAACGGTAATTATGACCATTACATTTAATGGGTCACTGTTCCCTTGTTTAATATTAAATTATTGGGCACGGGGATCTGACAGGAGAGAGAAATCGGCTTGGTCTGTCCTTGCCCCCATTTTCCTGGCTCAGCTTGGGAGGGGGTCTACCCAGCTACGACAGGAGAGGGAGGGGTTAAGGTGAGCCACAGAACTGACACTGCAGACCAGGATATGTAATTGTGTCACTTTTATTCTCCTTTGGGTTAGAGCCCAAAAGGTAATTTGCTCTAAGTTACCCCGAGTGCCCAGTCAAGCTTAATTTGTGTGAAGAAGTTACAAATGCTTCACCCTCCACTGAATAAAATTCACCCTTCTTGGGTTGTTGTTCTAAATGCAAAAGCCAAACCCTGTAACTAGTTCCTCATTTCTATGCATAAAACTCGCACATTCCCCTGCATGAAGTCCCCGCTAAGTGCTATATAGAGACACACCACGCAACCGTACTTACGGTCTGTATTGGATCGAGTTGACCTTTTCCTTCTAACTGCATTGAATGTGTTTGGTTGCAGCCGCTTTATTTTGGAAATTATAATCTCTTCAACAAATTTATTATTAAAGAAGATGGACCATCAAATGTCACAGACCGTCCTGTGTATTTTTTATAAAAGCAAAAATTAAAATTAAAAACAAAACAAAAATCCCCCTGGTGCACACACACAACAAGCTTGTTCTGCAACACTGAAATCAGGACTGAAACACAACACACACACAGGGGGAGTGGAGCAAAAGGAGCTCTCAGCCTCTATACCTGAAAGGGACTTTTCTTTGTTCCCAATGCCCTTTCGCATTAGGCCAATCAGAGAGCAGCTTTTATGAAACTGGGCGCTCTCATTGGCTAGCTGCTTTCTCTTGGCTACTGTAGGGGGTTGAGATATACACACGTATAAAACACACACTGAGAGCGGTGGGGGTGCGGTGGGGGTGCGGTGGGGGTGGTTGTGGAGACAAAGCGTTTTATTTTCCAACCAGATTGGGGTTGAGGAACCTCCTGCAGTAAGAAGGGAAAAAAAATGGTGCGCCCGTTTCAATTACTACATCATTCACATAAAACACTTATTTATTAAAACAAATCTCAAACTGGCTGCGAGGAGAGGATGTCTGTAAATACAAGTTTGATTGTGTTATCTTGGGAGAAATAATGTATGTGATCGCTCGGTGGCAGAGGGAAGCCAAATGAGCCACCAGCGCGTAGCAGGAGAAAAGGGAGGCTGGCTGCGTGGAAATGACTGCGAGCGTTTTGCTGGCTTCCTTTCCTTGTTCCAAGGACTCGGCAGCCCAACTCCCAAGACTGATTTTCTGTATTGCAGCTTCTGGCTTTCAACCCTCCCCCACTACTTTGCCCTTCCTGCAATTTTTTTTTTTTTTTTTTTTCCCTGTGACTCTTTTTACTCGCTGATTAAATAAGAAAAATCGATCTGGGGGTAAAGGCGGTGGTAGGGAAACAAGTAACCCTTTTGTTTCCAGTGTTCTGGTCTACAAGCACTGAAGTGTGAACGCGGGCAACCATTTAACCTACACTACGTGAATGGTACTTCCCTGAAATTAGTAAAAAATCTTTTCCACCTGGTGTTACATGGCTCAAAAAAAAAAAAAAATTAAAACAAGTCCCCAGCTAGCCACCCTAAATTTTTTAAAAGATCGACTTGTGGGAGAAAAATATACTAGAAATATTAACCCTTGAAACAGTGCCCATCCCCGTTTTTAAGCCGTCAGATCGTCAGAATGCCTCTTCCCCCAAATCTTTAACCCTATCTTGGTGGGCGAGGGAGATCCTAAATCCTCTGACTGCTACAGCTGCAATCCACAAACACTGAAATATTTTAGAATTTCTTGTAGGACAAATGCCAGCAACCAAGTTAATGGGACTCTGAGGTCATAGGATAAGGGATGTTATAAGGAAATAACAAGTTTAGTGTTTTACTATAAAAGTTAATGCATTTAAGCTAATGTATATATATTAAGCTAATGTATATATATTAAGCCTTTAGAGCACATTTTATTTTTAATTTTTCATTGTTATCTTCCACTATTTTTAGCGGTTATATGGAAATTTTAAAACCAAAGGGTGCTGTGAATTTAATAGAAAGCATCGTGATCCCAAGTTTTAAAGATCAGTACTACTGGCATTGTAATTTCCACATGACAATTGCAATTTAAGAATGTGTCTTAACTGAGTCAAAGGGACACATAGAGTGAATTAGTGCTAGCAGAAGATAGCTTATGACGTAAATATTCAGTGATAACTCTGTGGATCAATAAAAATATTTATGTCACATGTTTTAAGTAATGGCTATTGACTCATGTTTGTGCTTTCAATATATTTAGTCCATAAAAAATTTGCCAATTAGTTGTTTCACTACTGTAAATGAACTAGATTTGATGCTGCAAATAGTAATAAATAGCAGTTTCCACCGTTTATTGGGATATATAAACCATAGGAATGCAATCTATAATAGTTCTTAGATCTCCCTAAGTCAATTTGTATTCAAATCAAAGCTGTACTTTAACAAATAAAATGGGGCAAATTAAATATGTGATATCCACTGATCCTCTATTTTAGCTTTAGGTTTGTTTTATATTTTTGAATGTACAGATTTTACATTTGCGTATGGCCCACTGATAAATAACACAGCACCATATGTGATTTTTAACTTTTCTTCTTTTAGAAGAGTGGTTTCCCAAAGGACCAGATCACTCTTGGGCACTTCCTGTGTCCCTGTGGTGTCATCTACATTTCAGCCTTTGGGAGCCCATGACCACCTATATGTTATATTAGTTTGGAAAAATCAATGGTTAGCTCTTAAAACAACAAGACTTCAAAGGACTTTAAAAATGAGATCCAGTGAGGTTGAAGAAGGGTAAGAGCTCCTCCAATACATTCTCTTGCTAAAAGCAAATCACAGAGTCTGCAGTATCGATTTAGTATAACTAAAACCAAAGTTTAGGCTTCCTGATACTCTTATAATCTAACTAACCCTAGCTTCAACACCTAAACCCAAACTTTAAACCTTCTTGATAAACTTCTACTGACTGAAGATGAAGGTTTATGCTCAACTCGACCACATATTTAACCTGAACCAGTTCGGTAAATTAAAGCAGTTCCTTCCATTCCAACATCTCCACATTCAATTTACACCCCACCCCCATCTTCTTTTTCCCAGGGTCTTCCAGGAGACTTTTGAATAAATCAGTGTTGTTATGCTGGCTTTTCCTGTGTTTGTTTTGTTTTGTTTGACAAAGGGGCCAATCAAGAGGCTTCTGAGGACTACCAGCTAATGGATGACTGAAACTACGATAATTAACTACCAGCTTTGAAAATCAGAGCTACTCTTTTCACAAAATTGGAAAGTTCAACTGCATTTATAGAGATGAAAATTTTATCTTAACCTCTGATCAAGGTAACTGGAAACATATTTGTCTCCATACTAATATCCATTTGCATATACTTCATAATACCAATACGCTATTGTATAATATGTACCCTTTGTAATTTTACATCTTAGTACATAGCTACTCAGAGATGAGGTAGAGGGAAGGAGCTACCTGGAAATGAGTATTTGGAATGGAGAGGCGAATGGAGCATGAGGACAGTGTAAAAGGGGCAGCTAAAGAGTATCGTCTCGCCTCCAATAACCACCCCCTCCCTGGGACCCCAAGATCAATTCTGCCTGTGCATATACTATGTTGCTTACCAGGTAATCAGAGGGTCCCCAAGAGAGACTGTTCATCCTTTGTAAGGGCAGATCTCAATGCTGTGGAGACCAAGGGCTTCAATTACAGGAAAACATAGTGGTCTTTCTTTGGTGCCTCTTTCCTCTGATTTGGGATATATAATTAAGGATCAAAAATCATTTCTTGAGTTTTTGTTTATTTGGAAGAGAGTCTATGCCTAAGCCTAGCTTTTCTAAGTCTATGCCAACATTGGCACTTGAGATCTACTCAAGACCAAGTGAAAAAGTGGAAAACGAAGTCATAAAAAATAAAACTTACCAGGAAATGGGCTTACTTTATAGGAAAAGGAACTTAATGTAGACATAATGAGAAACTTACTGGCTATCCAAGAAGATTATAGAAAAAGATTCTTATCTCTCTGGGGTTGCTTATGAACAGGTTTGCCTCAAGGCAGTGGACAGGTGTCCTGCCCTGGTTTCCAGGGAACAGAGTTAGTGATTTAGTAAACACCCACACAAACACTACGTCTTCACTTTTTTAACCTAGTGGTTACAGCTTAACTTCCGACTTGCTAAAGTCTCCTGGAAAAAAACTCTCTTCCTGCTTTTTCACACCTGCATACTAAATCCAATTCAGGATTCTGTGGAGTACTTTTAACAATATCCATTTCTCAATAACTGTCACCAAAAAGAGATAAACAATGTTCTTAGTCAAACATTTGATGTTTTGCACTATCCTGAAATATCACTGGACCAAGACAAAGCATCAAAAACTGGTCTACAGCCGAGAGAGAGGACCCTGCACACAAACATTTCAGATCCTTTGGTGGTGGGGGCTGGGGGGAGCAGATTTAGGGAAGAAAGGCACCAATGGTGTTCCCCTTGCCATGAAAGATTCTTCAACATTTTCAATATACATTTTGCGAATATGTGTATTTATACACATTGTATACCACTGCTATGTTAACTTTTCAGGTCATTTCTGTGCCTTATTAACTCACCTTCATTTAAATTCCTTAAATTATGACAAAGAGACCCTACATGGAAGAAGAGTGAGAATGACTATCTTGACAGGTCTTTATAACACAGGTTAGCTTAAATAAGTTGAGATGATATAAAGCAAATATTACATGAATTAAAACTACAACGAATTTTAATAGTAAAGAAATAACAAGTTGAAGAACTTTATATGTTTATAAACTCCGTGTGTTTATGTAATTCCCCATTCCTTCTCCCAGTCCTCGGCCTTAAAAGAAAAAGAAAAAGCAGCAAATTGGAACCTTTTATGCCTTGCAGTTCTAGAGAACCTAGAAAAATATAGCAAACCAGCACATTCTTTTAAAGGAAAACATTTGTATACTGCTCACATTGAAAGAATTGCAATGTAGGTCAGTGTTAAGTGTCTGAAATCGTACCTCCGCTTGGCCCAGGCTCTTGTGGTGTGGTGTGCGCTGCTGTATCTGAACGGGTGCCCAAGCAAGGTCTGCGGATCAGTTAGCAAAGTAAGGCAATTTACATCGCATGTAATGAAACCATTTCTGAAAAAGGATTTTTCTTTTATGTCAGTGGAGACCGGGTGCATAAAAAAGATCAAAACACAAGCTACATTTTTTAAAAAACTACTTATTGGAGATTGCTGTTGCTGGTTTTATTACAATATGTATTTTACAGATTTAGGTAATAGCCCTGATTTTTCAAATCGACCTCTGTTTAGACACGTTTCACTTTGGGCTGTTTCTTGTCTGCAAAATTACAGTCATTTGCACGTTATTACAGTGAGTAGGAGACAGATTGTATTTAGCGTTGGGTGGGGGAAGGGTTATTATGGGAAGTGATCTGCTAAGGTCAGCACATAATTTCAGCCTGAAGAAAATTGCTTCTGAATGGCTGGTCTGTTAGCTAGCCAAGGAATGGTCACTGAGAGAGACTGCAAAATACTTCTGCTTCATCTGCATTATAGAGTTATTCTCATTTCCAGAAAGATGGCCTGTGGAAACAATGTTTGTAAACCTAAATTTAAAAACTTGTAGGTGAAATGTTGTCACTGCTCTATTTGAATTCAAAACAACTACAACAAAGTGCAATACTACCAAGAGGTAGCAGGATACAGCCATTATGTTCCACTCCATCTTTCTTACTTACCTGCCTTTCTCTGCTTCCCCTTTTGCCATTTTTAAACTTCTTATGACTTAATGACAGTAGATTTTTATACGTGGGTAAAAATTTGTGAGAGCAATATCAAACACACTGATAAATGTATCTCTAACTTTCACACTGTCACTGCAGAGTGGGGGAAATGCCTAAAATAGCTTCTTTGTGGAGAGTGGCAGAATTCTCTTAATTGTGTAAGTATTAAATTTATGTTTTGCACTAGAATTTAAGAATTTTTTTCACACTTTATGAAATATATTTATTTGTACACATTTTATAAAGTGGACAGAAGATGACTAAAACAATGATGCTTATCAGAAACAGTAACATCTCTCTAGTTTATAATTTAAATCCAATCCTCATGCATCTCCTAGGAAGTCTTAACATATTTGGTTAGATGAAATCAGACTAAAGATTATTTTAAAGAAGAATAAAAGAGTTCCATTATACTCAGTTCCTTTGGCTGTTGAATATCACTTTTGTTGTGAACAACTGTGCCTCTTTTGTTTTCCAAACAAGCTTTCCTAAAGGATGAATCACTACAATCATTTGGAGAATATGCAATAAACAACAGAAAGCCAGAAAGTTGTTTTGCTGTTTTTCTCAGCAGAGCATTTCCTCCCCGTGCTCACAGCTCAGCGGAGCCTCCAGTCCAGCAGCCAATCATCATTATGGAAATGTGGTTCTCAGCCCCCCGATTGGCTGACTCCTGGGCCAGGATGTTAAGGTTTCTACAGTTCAACACACGCACTGCATGCCAGGCTGCTCTGTGGATCCTCTTCTTCCAAAAATATTTTAATCACCTTTTCTTTTCCTTTCTCCTCTCTTTTCTCTTCTTATGTCTTCTCTCTCTCTCTCTCTCTCTCCCTCTCTGTCTCTTTTTTTAGATTCTTAAAATCACCCAGAGAAGCACCTTGTATTTTTTTTTAAATCCCATTAAAACATAATGATTATATTGGGACTCTACTAAGAAGAAAGTTTAATGTACAGCGACATTTCTTCTAACTATATTTTAATGTTTTCTATGTATTTGGGTTTTCATGGTATGTCTTTGGATTTTAGAGGAATTCCAGGAAAGTTAAATGAACAAATTGTTCTAACATGTGCTTTCATATTTATAATTCTGAACATTATCTCTTCTGACAACAGTTTTCTTCTCTGAGATTTTTTTTTAATTTAAAACATTAAATTAAGATATCTTCAATTAAATACCGAAAAGTAATCTTGTCAGACCATTTTTAAGGACAAAGGAGACAATGTATTTTCCTTCATAATTAAAATGTCACATTTTACCTATAATTTTTTTGAAAATTTTAAAAATGAATATCCTTATCATATCTTAAGGATGCACAACTCTTTCAAACTTAAAATAGATTTGTGATTCAAGTGAATAATAATAGGAAATACATGTGTGATTTTTACAGAAACTCTTCTTAATTCTTTACATGTATTAATGTATTTAATCTTTATAGCAGCTCAGTAAGATAAGTACTATTATCATCACATGGAGAAACTGAGACAGAAAGGATAAGTAATTTGCCCAAGTTTTGCAACCAAATCTTGGTATAGCCAAGATTTAATGTGGGAAGACTGTATGTTTAACTACATTAAGACTGCCATCAAAAAACAAGGCTGTAGACCACACTGCCACACTTTTTGTTGAACATAGGAACCTTTTTGTTGAGCAAGTGACTGAGACTTCTTTTCTTGAAAAAATGCATTTAACTGCTTTTCCATCAAAGAAAAACAATTGGTGATTTTTTCCAGAGATCAATACTATGCCAAGCAGAAGGCATGGCACCTTTGATCATATATACAAATTATGTGAGAAAATGTGTTCCTTCTGATCCTAAGACTCAAGATTAAAAAAGAAATCAGTTTCTTGTTATCACTTAGGTGAATGTTTAAACATTTAAAAAATATCACCATAATGGACGATGAAGTAAAGTTAAAAATGACACAAGCCTGGCCATTACCGAGACTGGTGGTATGTACACTGGGATCATAATATTATTCTTTCTGTAACACACACTCAGATGTATTTTTAAATTTCTATATTAAAAATTGGGGGTGGGGGGAAGTTACCAGGTCTTGGGGAAGGAAAAAGACATTCAGAAACACAATTTATCCCTTGGCTTTAGAACATTTTTGGCATTAACCCATTAGGGCAAAATAGTCTCAAACGACATTATTGTGTAATATATACAAACAAGCAGCAGATTACATCTGCATTCTACCCTTTTTTTACACAAGGTTTTGTTTATTTTGCATCATGTTTACTTACAAGGCCATATATGATAAAAATCTGTAATATTCTATTTATACATTTAACGTATATCCAGGAGACTCAATTGAACACTTTATAACTTCCTCTTGTAAACTGTATCTCAATCAAGAAGTAAAAAATCTCCATAAAGAAACATATATATTCAATAGAAATTAAGGACTAAAGCCTCAATATTTCACTACAAGTATATTATACTTTGGAAGAAAGAAAAAATATTTAATAGTTTAGGTTTCTTCAGTGCATGTTTTCTGTCTCATTCAAAGAAATAGTCATAGAAATGAAACAGACACAATTCAAACACAGAAATTCTTTAAATAAAATAGCAAAATACAGTAAAAGACACTATATAATATAAGCAGCATTGAACAGAATTAGACTAAATGAAGAGAAAAAATGTCTAATCTTTTCACAAAGGGAGCTATGACATTGACATTAAAAAGAGCATTGAAGAAGATAAAAATCATGGTAACAGTTACTATTCTTAACAAATAGGATATAATTTTGTGAAATAATGAGATTATAACACAAGGAGTCACTGATAAAACTGTTATAGCAGAAAATGGATAAATCATTAAATATAATGAGATTTAACTATCACTGTGAGAGAAATGATTTGTAATTAGAAAAAGGAACAGAATAATAAAAAGAAAGCAATGCTTCTACCCATGATTCCACATGAGTAAAAGTCTAGTGATAAAAAAAAAAGTATCTCTGAGTCTATTAATAAAGTATAAACCCAATTTTCACTAATTATAATAACAATAGTCCTCACAAATTCAAACTCCTGTCTTATCAACCTTTCATATTATTTAAAAAACACCTGTATAACATTTACTCTGTGCAAGGCGCTAAGCTATGCATTTTACAAATCTTAACTCATTTGCTGTTATTAAGTTTGAGATACTCATTCATTTAGTAATAGTAATACTAACCTCTATTATGTTATAGTGATACTAACCTCTATTATATAATAGTAATAGTAAACTCTATCATGTTACATAAGCTTCACAGAAGATGTGAAAAGAAATAAGACGTCATCTCTGCCCTTGAGATGCTTCAAGTTTCCTAGGGGTGATAGGACACCAAATTCTGAAAAAGATGTGAGTTATGACAGTAAGTACAAAAAGCATTACTTTGGAGAAGAGGAAAAGCTAACTTTATCTAAGGAATCAGTATAGGCTCTAGGGAAGAAGTGGGTTAAATTGTTGTGCCACATTAGAATGGAGATGGAAGAAAGACCTTGCCAAGCAAGGAGACATAGTGAACATAGATGTAGGGCAAAAAAGAATGGACCTGCAGTGTTGTCTGGCATGGCTAAATTCTAGGGGTCCTAAAGGGGAGGAATGGTGGTCAGGGTGTAGGTTCAAGTCTTACCGTAGATAGGGCCATTATGAACCGGCACAAAGGTGCTTGTTGAGGGAATAATGACAGCAGGCCGTGTTCGCTCACCCAGCTGAGTGCGCTGGTTCTGTGCTGTGTCCACCTTTCATAATGCATCCACCCAAAGTGAGCTCTCAGCCAGACTGGATTACACAGCTGCCTTTCTCCCATTCAAAGAGGAGTCCGCATTTATCACAGGACAATGGCCTACCCCTAGTAGGGACTATGGAAAACTCTTGAATCTCTTACCATTTACAGTCTTTATTGACATATATAGAAAAGAAAAAGTAGTCAAGAATGGTCAAGGAGGTACTAATGAATCACGCCTGGCCAAGTTCTTGGAAAATGTAATGCTCATTTAAATTACATTAAATTAATGAACTTATATTGAACTTCTATATGCATAAATAATAGAATGGATTCCCCAGAAATGTAGGGGGCAGTAATGATTAGTGAGCAGCTCGGGGTGTATTGAGATATATTCAAGCCTACAAGTATATTCAGTGGACAAAAGATAACAATAAACATGTAATAAACCAACTCTGAATTTAGAAACTCTTAATTTAGAAAGTGCAGGTTCTACAAGAACATTCTACAGCCAAATTAAATAAACTAACCCAAGGAGGGAGAGATCTTGGTGAATGAAAACCTGTTGATAGATAGGTCTTTATGAATTAAAACATGTTAATTGAAGCAAAAGTTAATGTCAACAAACAGAACATAGGGTCAAAAATGGGATCCCTGGGGAAAAACAACATCTACGTATGGGGCAGAAATAAAAGGGCTCAAACGAGTGAGCAAAGATATTTTTAAAAACTTGGGATGGGATGTCTCTGAGGAGAGAGTGATCAACAATTCCAAATGCATCCAGGAAATCAAGTGAATTTAAGACTGAAAAGTCTCCATTGGTTCTTGTTTTGGGGAAGTCGTTTAATGATCTCAGAAGGAGCAATGTGCGTGGAATGGCAGCAGCAACCCATTGACTGTCATACCTGTAGGGTTGAAACAGAGGGGAGTAAGTAGAGAGATGGAATGAAGTCTACTCTGTTGTCAAAAGAGAAGAAAGAAGGGCCACTTGAAGAAAAAGAGGCTGGGCGGAGGCTTTTGTTGTTGTTTATATTTTTTCTATTAATATTAATAGTATGAAACAGCCTTTAACATATTCACATTTTGAGAAAAGGAGTCAGTAGAGAGAGTAGTTGGAATTTTGGAGGTTAATTGATGAACAAAGATGCTAGCTGAGAAAGGAGAGAAAGGGAACGAGAACATTTGGTGCGTCTACAGAGAGTCTTCAAGTTTTAGCACATATTTCTAACATAAGAAACCCAAAGTGGAGGGAATAAGCAGAAACTCAGGAAGCTGCTTCCACAGGTGAGTCCCTTCATGCGGCGGCAGCAGGGCCAGTGGGACTTGGGGCAGTCTCAGCGCACAGTAGAAATGAAATAGCTACTATGAATAGAGACCAAGATACTTTGGATTTTGTATTTGGACCTTAAGCTCTTAACGATTTGGTGTATCGAGCAACTTTCTGGGAAGCTGACAGATATAGAGGAAAGAAACTTAACTGAGATATTAGAACAGATTTATCTTGTCAAAGTATTAAAAACTAAATAAGTAGATTGCACTAAATTAGTCTCTCCATTACTTAACAGGGTTTAGACTTGACAAAGATAAGAAGGAAGTTCAGGGCTTTACTTTACATTCCAACTTGACATCCCACTAGGTCATATTTGTCTAAAGTAAATGGCTTCTCTATTTACCCAGACAGCTCTCTGTAAACCAAAATTGAATATCTGTCATTGACCCACATATGTGACGCTTGCCTCAATGCAAAGTACAGGCACACATTAAAATCTCACTAGTTTATTTTACCTAGTTATTTTATTCATTCACTTGTATTCATTTATTAATCACCTACTATGTTCTAAGCATTGTGCTGGCTAGATGATACAAAGAACTTTATTGGTTAATTCTTGAAAGGTACTCATTTTTTATATTTTATGTAAAAGAATTTAAGTTAGAAAATAAGTAGGAATGAATACAATTCTACAAAGTCATTAACCTTTGCACTCCAGAAACTAATTCCCGGTAGTGGACTCCTTGCATCCCTCAGCTGAGGCATGGGTCAGCATCAGAAAACGGAGCCCAAGATGTCAGCCCTGCACCCAGCTTGCAAAAAGCTCAGGTAATCCCAAGTTCCGAGCAAACTTCCCAGATGAGACTGTTTCAAGAAGAAAATAAAACAAAAATAATCTGCAACCTCAGCAGCCATCTCAGAAGATTTATTTCAGTTCAATAGAATAAATAAGTTAAAGAAGCAAGTCTCCTAGGAACACAAATACGGTTTTGCTGCCGATACAGTCAAATTATATACTAAAGATGATTATAGAAATATTCTAAAAATCTTTCCCAAAATATTCAAAGACATTCAAGTGGAAACATTAATTAGGAGTGGTATATCATTCTCAAGAGGAATCAGTGTTCTGGAAAAGATTTATAGAAGTCGTGAAATATAGCTCTGGGAAAATATACAAATGAAACAATGTGAAGACGGGATAGGCATGTAATATCTGATAGCAGTATTAAAACTATTAAATAGATTAACAGTGGAAAAACAGGTGACCTAGCATTTTTCATACCTTTAAATATATAGTATGCCTATTTTCCCATTTGAATATCTGGCATATAGTGCCTAGTTTTTTAAAACAGCTTTTTGTTTTTTCCTTTTGTAACAGCTTTATTGAGATATTGAATTCACATACCATATAATTCACCCATTTAAAAAGTGGACAGTTGAATGCTTTTTAGTATATTCACAGAGTTGTGTAACAATCACCACAATCAATTTTAAAATATTTTCAATATCCCACAAGGAAACTCCTTGCATTTTAAAACAGCTTTATTGAGATATTTATGTACCATAAGATTTACTCATTTTAGTATACAATTAAATGAATTTTGGTATATTTACTGAGTTTTGTAACCATTGCCACAATCTAATTTGTAGAACATGCCCATCACCCTAAAAGGAAACTACTTGTCTATTTATAGTTAAAATGTTCTAACTACATGGCTTTTATGATGCTACCTTGGAAGTCACATAGGCTGCTTCTCTGGTCACCAACCATCCTAGCTGCCCAGGTCTAAGGAGACTCCTAGGGGACTTGCAGTGCTAAAACCAGGACTGTCCTAGGAAACCCAGAACGACTGGTCACTGTAGTGCCATATGTATCAGTTGGAGCAGCCACAGGCCCACCCAGATCCATGGGGAGGGAACATAGACCCCCCACTATGGGAGCCTATAGGAAAGAATAAAAAAATTTGCAACTATATATTTTTTAAAAACATTCAGCCATTCAATCACTCTGAGCTTCAATTTCCTCATTTCAAAGAAATAAGAGATTCACTGTAAGTAGCTTCTAAACTTTGATCCAACTCTAATTTGGATTCTATCTATAGGAGACAGAAAAGGCATCAATAACTATTGCTGGGCTGCAACAACCTCACTGTGTGTGCATTTAGGTTGAAAATAGGTTATTGAATTCAAAGAGAACCCCACATCACATTTTTTGATATCTTTATTAAATTCCACGTTTTGTGTGGTTGTGGATCTTTTTAAATGAATCCTGCTTAGCACCCTGGAAATCTTTTAATTAGTGGGTTCTTGTCTTTAGTTCTGGGAATTATTCTTTTATTTATTTTTTTATTATATTCTCTCTTCCATTATCTCTGTTTTACCTTCCTGGAAATCTTACTGAATAAATGTTAAAACTTCTGGGTATATCTTCTGTGTTTCTTTTTATTTTTTTTGAGACAGAGTCTCACTCTGTTGCCCAGGCTAGAGTGCCGTGGTGTCAGCCTAGCTCACAGCAACCTCCAACTCCTGGGTTTAAACAATCCTTCTGCCTCAGCCTCCAGAGTAGCTAGGACTACAGGCATGCGCCACCATGCCTAGCTAATTTTTTCTATATATTTTTAGTTATCCAATTATTTCTTTCTATTTTTAATAGAGACAGGGTCTCGCTCTTGCTCAGGCTGGTCTCAAACTCCTGACCTCGAATGATCCGCCCACCTCGGCCTCCTAGAGTGCTAGGATTACAGGCGTGAGCCACCGCGCCCGGCCTCTTCTGTGTTTCTTAACTATTTTCTCATACTTTCCATATTTTTCACTGTGTTTGTTTGCTAGGGCTGCCATAACAAAATACCACAGACAGAGTGGCTTAAACAACAGGAATTTTTTTTTTTCTGGAGGCAGTTGTGTCGGTAAGTTTGGTTTCTCCTGAGGCCTTTCTTCTTGGCTTCTGGCTTGCAGATGACTACCTTCTTCTTGTGTCCTCACATGGCCTTTCCTTTACCAACAAGCACCTCTGTGTCTCTCTGTGTGTGTCCAAATTTCTTCTTTTGTAAAGATACCAGTCAGATTGGATTAGGGTCCACCTATATGACCTCATTCAACCTTCGTTACCTATTTAATGACCCTGTCTCCATATACAGTCACATTCGGAGGTACTGGGTGGGGGTTAGGGCTTCAACAAATGAATTTAGGTGGAATACAGTTCAGCCCATCACAGAGTCCTTCTACCCCATATTCTGGTCAGGCATTGGGCTCAATTTTCCTGCTCGTTAATTAGATCATAAGCATATCCATTCTGCTACTTCTTGTATCTATTGAGGACTTTACTTCAACAATCATAATTTTTATTTCCAAAAACTTTTATTGTTTCTTTTTCATATCAGCCTATTCTTTCATGTATAGAATAGTTTCTCAAATCTTTCACAATATTACTTTTCCTTTTTTTTTTTCTTTCTTTTTTTTTTTGAGACAGAGTCTCACTCTGTCACGGGGACTAGAGTGCCGTAGTGTCAGCCTAGCTCACAGCAACCTCAAACTCCTGGGCTCAAGCAATCCTCCTGCCTCAGCCTCCCAGAATACTAGGATTACAGGTGTGAGCCACTGCACCCGGCCACAATATTAATTTTTCTTAGTTCAAGTACAGGAGTCTATAATCTGAGACTTTTTCCTCAGAGCTTAACTCTGTTTCCTGAATTTTGAACCTTTTTTTCAAGGTGGTGTTTTTTTCCACATGTTTGGTGATATCTCACCATCTCCCGTTTGAAGCTTAGGAAGAAAGGGTGTACTCCTGACTTATCTTTTGGGTATGGGAGTGCCTCTTAGCATTTGTAAATTACCTGGGTGTTGCCTCCAGTGATTGTCTGTAGAAACTCCCACTTCAGAACATGCCCCTTGAAGATTTTATCCTAGTAGCAACTGCCATGGAAAAGGAAAGGAAGGCTGTGGAATTCAGTGTGTATCTGCACCCCAGCCCCAGCCTCAGCTCCTTTGCTAGTCGTCGTTTTTCCTAGGATTCTTCTCCAGCTTGAACTCACAAACTGAGAGCCTTCACTGGCACTATTTCTTATTTTGTTTGGAAAGAAGTTAGGGCAATACTCTGAAGGTATTATTACAGAAAGTCTTTGTTTCCTGCTGTTCGGCTGATGTGGCAAAGGAGCAAGAAATTGGACCCTACTAGTGCAGCTGTTCTGAATGTGGTTCTTTCTCGGTGCTCTGGGGATTACTGTGGGAACTCTGTTGAACTTTGCACATATTAGGGTTTTTGTTTTTGTTTTTTTGTAGAGAGAATGTGGAGATGGGACCTCTAAGAAAGTAATTAAGGGTGAATGGGATCATAAAGGTAGAGCCATGATCTGTTAGGAATAGTGTTCTATAAAAAGAGATCCCAGAAAGGGCATGCAAAAACTCTCGAGCTCTCTCTCTCCCTCTCTCTCTCTTTCTCCGCTGCTGTATGAAGACATGGGGGAAGGCAGCCATCTGCAAGCCAAGAAGAGAGCCCTCACTAGAAACTAACCATGCTAGATCTTGATCTGACTTCTAGCCTCCAGAACTGTGAAAAAATAAATTTCTGTTACTTAAGCCATCCAGTCTGTCTTATTTTATCATGCTAGCCCAAGCTAACTTTTACAGCACTAGAGAAGAAAATGTATGACAACCCATGGAAAACTAGATCGTGTAGTACACAGTGCAAAGAAATAATAAAAAATAAGAGAAGTAGAAATTATCTGGACTAGTATTTCTCACCATGGTGAGACCATCGTGGGTTTAGGTTTACTTTTTAATATTGGAAGAATTGAATGATTTGGGCTATAGAAACCACTGAAAAGAATGGCGAGTTTTAGGTATAGTCCTATGACATGGTTTTAGGAAGATAGCATGGAGTTATGAAGATAAAAAAGGAAGGACTTTGGGCTCATATGTACTTGGGTTCAAATTCAAGCTTGGTATCTTTTTAGCTACAATAATAGCTAAATAAATATCACTTGAGTGCCTATTTTGTGCCAGGTTTGATGTTATATGCATCATTTCATTTAATCCTCTAAATAACCTTGCTACTTAGTGCCTGACACATAGTGGGAACTCAATAAATATTTGTAAATGATTGAATATGAGAATATGGTCCTTATTTTGTCTACTAGGAAAATGAAGCTCAGGGAATTTATATACTTGAACAAAGTCATGCAACTAACAAAGAACAAAGAACAAAACTATTGTTTGAACAAAATCTGTCTAATTTTAAAACAGGGATAATGATTTTCTGGGCTGGCATATGGGTTAAACAAAATACTCTGGCACACAGGGAGAGCTTAAATAAATATTGGAACACAACATCTCACACCAGGTAAACTGATATGAGATGAATAAGGAACAAAACAGAGAGCAGTAGCACAGCTATTTTTAGATTTCAGCAGTTTAAGGCAATGTGTTTAGAGTTGACAGAACTTCAAATGACCCATGTAAAGCAAATATTTGATGTGATGCTTGCTTTCATGCTTAGCCATGGCCACTGTTACTTGTTTTTTTTCTGCCTAATAATTTTAATCTTAAGCATAAGCGGGACAACGAAATGACTTTTCCTGGAATAGTCTCCATTTTCCATATTTAGGAGTGGTTTAATAATATTTTCTATTACGATATGTTATTTGATACTCCTGCTTCACATAACACCTTAATAACTCTTTGAGGTGTTGAATCAAATCATGTGCTTTTTGGAAATTATCTTGGAGAACTGATATAATAAATTATAATATTTCTATCCTAATGATATCATGCAGCCATAAAAAGAATGAGATCATTTATATGTACTGATCTAAGAAGATCTTTATCATATAATCTTAAGAGAAAGGGTAATTGCAGAAAAAGTCGTAATAGTGAAATTCTAGTTGTTGCAAGAAAAAACTCAACATATCATGTATATGCTTGTAAATACCTGGTAAAGAGTCTGGAAAGGTATATGGTAAATTGTAGGGGAAAAAAAGAGGATGGTTAGTTAGAAGGTGATTTGAAAGGAAACTTACTCCTTTTTGCTTTATATACATCTGAATTTTATCTTTCATATTATTAGTATTATTTTTACTTATGAGATGAGCTTGATTATTTTTACTTATTTTTTTCAATTTAAACTCAATGGAGTGGCCTCAGCATACCTATAAAACTCCACTTATACCCCAAACTCCACTGAAATGACAGAAAATAGCCTTTAATAGAGCTACAAAACAACACAGGAGGAACATATATTCTGAAAAATTCCTGGAAAAGAAAAAATAATGGAGAAAAACATGGACAGAAGCAAATTATCACAGATGTGATATTAGCAATCCCAATAAAAATCTAGTATGTGTAGGCTGGGCACAGTGGCTCATGCCTATAATCCCAGGACTTTGGGAGGCCGAGTTAGGAGGATTTCTTGAGGCCAGGAGTTTAGGGCTTCAACATATGAACTTAAGGGAAAGATAAACATTCAGTGACTTCTTAGATGTACCTTGTCTTCCAAGACTTCAAACAGACAGATGGTACTGTACTTTCTACTTCTTTTATATTTCTTACAAAGGACTTAAACTGTGACTAGGCATGTAGTAGAATGAGCAATATACAAATGAAATCTCATTTTACAAAATTTGCAAATCAAGAGAAATGGAATGACAACTACTATGATAGATGGGTTCACTAGTGTGAAAAAGGTCAGTGATGGAAGATTGAAGAAGGAGCAAAAGTTGAAAACTTCTAGGCTTTTTGACCTTGAAAGAGATTAATACCAATGCCCGTGATGTTACTGTAATAAAATTGGGAAGGTGAGTATAAGTCTGCATGAGTAAATATGTGACCTAATAGTTTATTCAGGGTTATAAATAGAAAAAACTTTACAGTTCAAATGGTGTCCGTTTTTCACTGCTTCCCATAAGGATTCTTCACTGGAATCCTAGAGTTTGCTTTTTAATTATTAGTGTCCACACAGGCTCCGTGTCAGTGAAGGAAATAGGGCACTAAAGCCAGGCATAGCCAGGACTTTTATCTCCAGCAGCACATCACATCTAAAACTGTAAACTGCAAATACTTGCCTATATCCACTTTTCATATGTATATATAAGCACATATGTATACTTTTATATTTTCATTTAACTGTTTCTTTGACTATTCTGCCCAAACAAAGCAAGGTAGTTTGTGGGTAGGCAAGATCTCTTACAGCAGTGAAAGATTCAGTGATGGGCACTTAGTGGGGTGAGTGAGCTGGCTGAGAATGAGGGCAGGCACCATGGAAGTAACCCTGGATTCAGAGTTAGAATCTAGGGTTCTCGTCCTAGTTGTCACTAATCAACTGTGATGCCTAGGGCAAGCCACTTCAGTTTTCTGCTGTGCCCTAGTTTTTCTTGTTATAAATTGGGACAATAAGGCTTGCCCTACTTACCTCATTCATTTGTTGTGAGGGTCATAGGAGTTAATGTGTGTGAATGTGCTTTTAAGACATAAAGCCATCCGCAAATGCAATGCATTTTTTATTTTGTATATTGTCTAGTGAAACTATCAAATAAACATGTAGTTGGATGACACTCCATCCTGATTGCTGTGGATTATACAAACAGGCATAATAAATTGCTAATGTTATACCCTGAAATTGTATTTCCAGTATAAATTGATAGGGGAGTCAAAATAATTGTATACATATGAGCTTAAGAGTATTTTAGAAACTGATATATTACAAACTGATAGCTGTAGGAGATGTTGAGATAAAGACATAATAGCAAATGTGCAATCAAGATCAGTTAGTCTAACATTTGATAAAATAATAGTGAGTTGAATGCTCTGCTGCTGTAGAAATTCTTTGAAAATTTATCCTGAAGAGATATGAAAGTAAAGAAAATTTTTCATCATTCAAATAACATATTTTTAGTTGGCAAAGACCTAAGAGACTATTACAACCCAATTCCCTTAATTTTGTAGATGAAAACATGTTAATTCAGCTTGCATATGTTTTGTCCAAGGCCTCACATCAAAGACAGTAGCAAAATTATTCTAATATTCTAGTCACTCAGAACTATATTTGGAACCATTTTTCAAGTCCAAAGTGAGAGACTGACTCAAGGCGGTAGCTGGGAGGCCACGGGAGTATCGCTGGAGGTCAGGAGTTCGAGACCAGCCTGAGCAAGAGCGAGATCCCGTCTCTACTAAAAATAGAAAGAAATTAATTGGCCAACTAAAAATATATAGAAAAAATAAGCCGGGCATGGTGGCACATGCCTGTAGTCCCAGCTACTCAGGAGGCTGAGGCAGGAGGCTGAGCCCAGGAGTTTGAGGTTGCTGTGAGTTAGGCTGATGCCACGGCACTCTAGCCCGGGCAACAGAGTGAGACTCTGTCTCAAAAAAAAAAAAAAAAAAAGGAATCTGGGATTCCAAAGACAGACAAAGCTGGCATGACTGGGCTGGGAGTCGAAATGGATCTCAATGACAGCCGTGAGTAAAGGCAAGTAGGTTGACTGATCCACTCCAATAAAAGAGCAGAAATGGGTCAAACTCTATAGGAAAGAATAGGCAGTCTGAAGGGAGACCTTGTGCTGGAACAATGTAGATTCAAGGAGTGAATTCTACAAGTTATTACTGGCTAGCCAATATAGGTTTGGGAACAAGAACAACAAGAGCATAATGATACTACTTCTAGTAATAGCTGATTTTTATTGAGTGCTGTGAGCTAGGCATGGTGTTAAGTGTTTTACATAATTCTATTCTTAAAATCTCAAAATAAAAAGAAGATAGGGACTATTCTCCATTTTGGAGGCACAATGGGAGAGTTGGAGCTTAACCCGCACAAGCATAAAGTCCACATTCTTAACCACTGTGGTCTGTGACCTCCAAAATAGAGAAAAAGAGTAAGAAGACATGCTGGATTTAGCAACACCAGTCCTTGATTCCTAGACTTGTTGGTAGGGGTGCAGTGTATGGCTTCCAAAAATGATCAATGAATTTTAATACAATAAACTACTCAAAACCTATATCTAGTCTTCACTTATAAGTCAGCATCTTGCCCTGATTCTGGGTCATTCATATGCATCTGGTTTTCCAGTGTAATGTAGATGTGGCAGACATGATAAAAGGGCAGGAGAGAGTTGGTTGATATCTACACCAAACAACAATCAAAATAAAGTAACTGGATCATTTGTATACTAGTCAAGTATTTATAGAATTATAGAATCACAAGTCTATCAAATGTTGATGTATGTGTTTAGAATAATGATATTCATTCATTCTTTCAGCAAATATTTACTGGACATTCATTGTTTGCCAGGCTCCATTCTAGGGCACTAGAGATACCAAAGTCCCTGCTTTCATGGAGCTTATACTCTACTGAAGTTGAGAAAATAATAAGTAAAAAGGTAATAAAATATGATAATTTTAGACAGTAACAAATGCTATGAAGACAATAAAAAAGGATGATATGAGGGAACATGATGGGGCAGGAGAAATTTTAACTTTCCACGTGCCCCCTTCATTAAAAGTCCCTGCAGGTCTTCCTTTCATAACTGTAGAATATTCCTCTAAATTGGGCTTAAAATAAACCTCAAAAATATTCTTCCATAATGGGAATATCAACTAATCATGGCCCATTTCAAATAGGGCCAGCCCCTGAAAAACCATGTCTTGTTTCTGTGTTACTCCCTTCCTTTTCCACTCCTTCCTTGGCCGTTGGCTGCGTTCTGTTTCAGGGTAATACAATGCCGGATCCCAATCAGCTGTTAAAGATTGATGAAATAACTGAGTGCTTTGGTCTGGTTAGTTCACAAATAAAGGCACAGGACATACATTTCCCTTGTTTTCTCATATCCATCCATAAAATTAGGCTAATAACTGGCATTCTGAAGTTATTATCAAGAAACTCCCAATATTGGCTGGATCATTTTAATAATATTACCGTTTCATTTTCATAAGCAAAGAGGCTCCATTTGAGAAATAATGCCAGTTATGCTTTATCATGTAAATGTAAACCATCGCTGAAGTTCAGACACATATGCTATGGAAGTGTGGAGACCTTATTTTTGTAAATTGACAGCTCCCATTGTTAATGGTTAATATCGAAGTGATGAATAAAAACTATATAAATTTATTTGAGAGAAGCTATGATAAAAATTTGGCTCAAGATATTGTTTTTGTGAAAAAAAATCTTTAAAAATCCCCAGTTTGAGAGAATAAGATTGGGAATGGGGAGAGAGGTAGCGAGGTAGGAATTGGGAAGAAATGTGAAGAGGAATGAGAAAGTCAGCAAGAAAGAGAGACATGTTAGGAGGTAAGGTTGATTACTCCAATCTTGGGTGTTGATCACGCACACGTATCTCTCTCTTGTAATGAGGACCTCTTGGTATCAGATTTACATACAAATCCAGACGGATACCACACTCTTGCAGTCTTGTATGGGAGCTGCTCCTCTTACAAAAACAGAACCAACAAGGATAGTCTACTTTGAAAGATTTCATTTGGTTTGGGCCAAAATCATGTAGGCTTCAGTTAGGAGAGCTGTCCCCAGTGCTCTTCCTTAGAACCAGACAAAGAATGTATTTTCTTTCAGTTGGTTCAAAATCCCTGTGGGATACAGGCACCATCAAATGCAGATTGACATCTATTTGTAGCGCAACTAGAAAGGCAGTTTCATTCTGAATTATTTAACATGGCAACATTTTGCACATATAAATCATGTCCAGCTTTATTAGATTAGGCCAATTGAAGAAATATATACACCTGCCTGTCATGTAAAGCCCTTCGTCTTGGGGAGTAGACTCCCCAGGGGGACATCCCAGGAAGTAAATTGAATACTGAGTGGTTTATCCAGTGATGGGGCCTGCATTGGAAATTGAAATTCCTGCATGGACATCAAATTTCACATCAAAAATGAGAACCTAGTTCATCTCTCTTGGTTACCAGGGTACTAATCACTCTAGAAATTTGGATTTACATGACTATGGCCCTCTGTGCCCTTTGTGTGGGAGCCGGGCCCTGTCAACCTGATGATGCTCATAAGGCCCTTTGAGGTCTTCAGATGAAAGACGTTCTAAAAACACAAACTATCGCTTGCATAAATCAACCAAATAGCTTGATATCATTTCTCTCCAGCCTTGGGTTTGCCAGAAAGGGACGGGAGATAGCAAATGGTATACAGTGAGATGAAAGGCTAGCGAATAATAAATAGGCGACTGCTTTGTAATCAGATAAAGCATGATGATGCACAGCCGATAGGCCTGATTTCTATTACAAGAAAAAAAAAATACACCTAGGGTTGTTCTCATTGTGCTTACAAAATCTCAGAGGAAAATCTCTTTCATAAAAACAGGCTGCATCTCAAATAACAGCACCATGTTAAAGCTCTTCCTAATTTAAGTTCAGAAAAAAAATCACTTAGTGCCACATATGGGCACAGCATTGAAAAAATGGGATTGTATTTCTTTTCCTCTCACCCGCTCTCCTTTTTTTTTTTTTTTTTTT
>VBSM01002608.1:60646310-60698679 GCA_008086735.1 Cheirogaleus medius
GATCCTCCTGCCTCGGCCTCCCAGAGTGTTAGGATTACAGGCATGAGCCACCACGCCCGGCCACCCCAAGAGTATTAACTCCTTGAGTGCAAAGACTGTTTCACCATCTTGTATCCACTCATAGAGCCTGCTACTTAGTAAGTTCTTCTTGAAGGAATGAATTACTGTATGAGTGTACAGAAAACTAGTTGGAATGTATAAACCTCTCATCTTAATTTAACATATAACACTGATTTTTCCAATAGCTTCTTGCTATTGGATGGTAGCAAATTCTTAAATTTTCAATATTAATGAAGGTGAGACCAAGCACAGATGAATACAGTTTCAGTCTTCTGCTCTATTAAAAGGTAATATTTTTGTACTTCACATTTCTTATATCTGGTTTTCAAGGAAAATTTAGTCATTGCAATGCAAAGCTCCATGAGCAGAAAATAAGCTCTTACCTGGGCCTTCTCTCAGCACTCAACACAGGAAAGACAACGACTGACTCTGATGGTTCTTGTGAAAGTTGTACTTAGACTGTAAACACTAGCTTTGTGTGTATTTTTATGATTTAATTTCGTCTTTTTATGAGAGTATAAAATGTATTTTTAAAAATAAATAAATCTTTAATGGAAGTGTATGATGGTTGACATGGGAAATGTGTAAATCTGTCACATGCAGTATAAGTACATATTTAAATATGCATATTATGAACATTTAAAGCTGCAATGGTTCAAAATAATGTTAGCCTCTTATGTGAAACATTACTCTCTAAATATGAGCCTTGAAGCACCTTAAATACAGATTGTATTATATATATGAGCAATCAATGTAAAATATTTTCAATCCAATTTTCAGTCTTAAATTTTCTCTGTCTTTTAGAAATTGTTATCTTATGTGCTGTTTGCTTTTTAAATGAAAGAAAATAAACATTCGTCAAGCTTCTAATGTTTTGTTTGTTTGTTTGTTTGTTTGTTTTGAGACAGGGTCTCGCTCTGCTGCCTGGGCTAGAGTGGCATCATCATAGTTCACTACAGCCTCAATCTCCTGGCCTCAAGCGATCTTCCTGCCTCAGCCCCCCAGAATGCTAGGATTGCAGGTGTGAGCCACCGTGCCCCACCCCGTTTTTTCTTAATGCAAATCTATCACATAAATGGGAAATTATTTCTCTCCCATAAAGTATTCCCTAGACTGTCTTTCAATCTTTTTTTACTTTACTGCCTTTGACATTCTCATCTTCTTCTATGACTTACACAACCAAGTATAAGTTGATAACCCCCAAATCCATGTGTCCCACCCTACTGTCATTCAACAGTGCCATCATATTATGCCTGACATCCTACTAGAAAATCATCACTTAAATGTTCCCATGACCTCACATTCTTTGGTCAATGGTATTCTCATTTGCATAATCAACCCATCCAAATCTCTTAGCATCATCTTAGATTCCTTTTTCTCCATCATCCACCCTCTGACTCTCTTTAGGAACTCAATGGACTAGTCCTGTCACATTTGGTTCCATGATGTCTCTCTCCACTCTATGGTCAAATTTAAGCTGTTTATTGCTTTTCTGAATGACTGTATTCTTCTCCTCTTTGGAAAGAGTGACTCTAGTTTCTTACCAACTAATCTGCCATGCAACCTGCCCTTGCTCCAAATAATCAGTTTTGAATATAACCTGATTATTCTAATTTTTCTACTTCAAATTCTTCACAGTTTTCTTATTCCTTTTAGAATAAAGTACATGTTCAGAGACTTTTGCAATCTGGCTCCAACTTATTGTACAATTTTATCTTTTGCCACTCTCTCCAGCTCTTCCTCAATATCTTGCTTTCTGCTCCAGCCCCATCAGATCACTCATTAGTCTGTGAAAACTCACTAGCCCTTTCTGTTCTCTATGCCTTGATTGCCTTTCTCACCTTTATCTCCATCTAAAGTTAACTTCGGTAAAATATTTTCTGATATCCCATCACAAGCAGTCATTCATTCTTCTGTGCTCCCACCAAACCACGTTCCCATTGCGCGTACCGGCTATCAGTCTTTCTGGGTTGGTTCTGCACTTCTTGGAGGAGGCAGGGACAGAAAGGGCTGCATCTCATGCATTTTGCATGGACAGTTCCTAGCTGGTGCCTTGTGTCTACTGTGTACTAACAAAACGTTTATGAATGAGTCTTCATTTTGAATGTTCAGAAAGACCTTAAATTTAACCTATAAACCTCCAGAAATAGGAAAAAGGAGGCCTACAAATTCATAGCAGTTGTATGACCACATGTAGTATAAGTAAGCAAGTTATATCCAAGACAAACTGCAGCAAGGTAAACCCATTTTGCTACAGTCCCTGCTCTGCCTTTTAAGAAATGTCTAATTTGAGATCCCTTTCACATGTTCCCTTTCCAAGGTTTAATGTACGTGATTAATCTTGACTTGCCTTAATACTGCTAGGAATGTGGCAATGACCTCAGCTGAACACTGGCAAAGTGATTAATGTTACATGAACTGGATGAGGTTTTTTTTCCCCCCTCTCTAGCTCCTGAATAAACACATTCATGCAAGATTCGGTTGCAGACCTTTGCTCGATGGAAAATGTACTATGATTTCAAAGAGTAATGTTTCAGATGCAATAAACAACATTAAAGGAAACACAGTTCTTGTTAAAGAAAATGCTGTTTCAGGCTAAATTCCCAGTGATCATAAAAGATATATGATGCAATAAACAAAATGAACCATAGGCGGACAGGTCCATTCGATGACTAACCACTGATTGAATTTTCCAACACTCCTGGACTTCCTGAGAGATAAACTATTCACAAAAAGGTCCATGTTAAATATAAGGCTATCATTTCTTTTTTATACTTCTAGTGAGATCCAAGAACAGTAGAGGATTTTCCTCTTTTTTTTCTATTGGTTGTTTGTGTTTTTGAATTTTTTATGATGTGGGAAGACTGGCAAACAGTTGCTCTGATTGTCAAATGCCTTAAATCAAGAAGGGATAATGCAATAAAACACAGTTTCCATGGTAACACATTGTAACCTAGTACCTCTGGATTATGAGGCAGCTCACATCTATGATCATTACGTGTTGACAGGCATGAATTGAGCCTAAAAGCATTAATTTTAGAGATAAAACTGGAATGTGGAGCTAAGTTATAATAATGTTTAAATATTTCCAAAGTAGTGGCAGCAAATCAACACTGGTTGTGTTACTATTTAAATAATGTTAATAAACTAAACACAACCCCTTTAAAAATTTTGCAAGCTTTTCTCTAAAGATGGTGTAACAAATGTGTATACAGTTGGCCATCCATATCCATGGGTTCCACATCTGTAGAGTCAATCAACCTCGGATTGAAAATATTTGGGGCAAAAAAAAGTTCCACAAAGTTCCAAAAGACAAAACTTGGACTTGCCTCGTGCCAAGAACTATGTTGAATCTAGGTGAATGAAGTGATGAGTAGGAATTGTATTAAGTATTATAAGCAATCTAGAGATGATTTAAAGTACATGGGAGAATGTGCATAAGTTACATGCAAATACTATGCCGTTTTATTAATATATAAGGGACTGAACATCTGCTTATTTTGGTATCTGCAGGGGGTTCTGGAATCAATCCCCCATGGATACGGAGGGACAACTGTACACTCTTGAGGCTGCAAGTGGTAGCTGACATGTTTTTGATAGGTTTAAAAAAATCCAGTATCAGCAATGATATGGAATGATAGCCAGACATTTTAATGAAGGAATGGTTCCAACATGGAAATAATTCCTAAAGATCTTGGTAGCAGAGAAGCTCTTGAAACTCTCTTAGGACATAAAACACAATATTTGTCAGTAAACATAATTGCCTATTTTTCTTTTTAAAGCAACTCAGATAAAATGTTGCTATTTTACACATTTACTCTCATGCTTTCATCAGAAGCACTCACTATCATCAAACATTTTATGGCTGAAAAAAGAAGATTGAATTGTGTGTATTGCTACCTCCAGGTGACTTCAGCAGTTACTCATCACCCAATATAATCAACAATTAAGACAATTTTTTTCAAGGCCATTTGTGACACTTCTAAATACATCTGCATGACAATCAGATAACATGACAGGATACGATATGATTTAATATTATATGATAATAAGGAATTAGCCCATTTTTTCAATACACAGACTTTATCTAAGAGTTCCCTTTATTTCCCTGCTAGCATTTCCACAGTGACAGCTGTGAAGCAAGGAGAGACAGCTTGCTCTTCCTCCAAGCGTGACGTTCACTGTCCTGAGCCTCAGCAGGGCAGAGAGAGTGACCAGCCTGCCTCAGTTTCTGCTTGTGTACTCTGGAGATCAAGCCTACTACACAAGCTCTCACTGAGATGGATGCATGTGACAGCTTAGAATAGTATTTGGTGCATGGTAAGCTCTCCGTGAAACTTAGCCCCTGTTGTCGTCGTTGTCATCATCATCATCAACGTGTGCTTCCAACCTAGGTGTGCCTAGTAAATGTTTCTTCAATTGAATAAGCCTATTTGTTCAACTGGGTGTTACAAGACTGTTTATTGTAACCAAGTGTGCTGGAATATGTTACATTTTCTGGAAATCTTACTACATTGCTTTTATTCTCTTGCACTGTGCCTGTCAGTGCAAAACTCATGTTAAGAGAGCTCATTGAGTTGTGCAATAATCCTATCTCTTAGTATTGCTAATTTCTAGAATCAACCCTTGGGAATAACCCTTCAGATACTGCAGGGTATCTGAACCAATCTAACACAGACTTGTATTTAACCTATTGACCCGAGAAGGGCATGTATTTAAGAATCCTCCATACTTTTAAGCAGCGATTCAGAAATTTGCTAGCTACTTCTGTTTTCTCAATTCTTTTTTTGAGTCTAGCTTTTTTGATAATATAACCATTTTTTTCTAATTGCTATAGACAATGAATTATTTCAACATAGTATTTAGTTTGTCTTTAAAAAATTAAGACATTGACCTATGCATATCCAGCTTTCAATACTCAGTAAAATTTGGCATTCTTTTATTTATCTCTAGTCATTTTCCTTTCACCTTCCCCAATGCATACTCCTAAATGTAGCCATCTTCTTAATTTCACTCTCTACTTTTTTAATCTCAGCCAGTGACCTTGTCCTATAGACACATAGAAAATAAGACTATCGTATGATAGCCTGCTCTCATTTAACAGTATCCTAATATACAGTTGACCTTTGAACAACTTGAGGATTAAAGGCACCCATCTCCCCACCCCCACCCAATCAAAAATCTGCATACAACTTTTGACTCCCCCAAAACTTTACTACTAATAGCCTACTGTTGACTAGAGAAGCCTCACTGATAAACAGTTGAATAGCACATATTTTTGTATGTTATGTATATCATATACTGTATTCTTACAATAAAGTAAGCTAGAGAATAAATGTTATTAACAAAATCATAAGGAAGAGAAAATATATGTCATATTTATTAAGTGGAAGTGGATCATCATAAAGGTCTTCATCCTCATCGTCATCTTCATGTTGAGTAGGCCAAAGGGGAGGAGGAAGAGAAGGAGTTGGTCTTGCTGTCTCAGAGGTGGCAGAGGAGGAAGGAAATCCGTATCTAGTTGGACCTGCACAGTTCAGGCCGTGTTGTTCAAGGGTCAAGAGTATAAGAAAGCGCTGAAACGAAATGCTAAGTACATGCAAAGCCACCAACAAATGTTAGTCCCTTAGTTTAAAGGAAAGAGTTTCCTAGCTTAGAGCAGGGAGTTTCCTAGTTACTACAATAAATATCCCTCTTTCCTCTCTTTAAGATTAACCCTTCCACCTATATGCACTAATTGGTTCCATACTATTTCTTCTAGGTCCTGGTTCCAACATTTGTTTCCATTTCTCTGTTTTCAGGATGTTTCTCTCTCTCTCTCTCTCTCTCTCTCTCTATATATATATATATATATATATATATATATATGTATCTCTTCCCTACCTCCCCCCCCCACCCAATTCTTACCCATCCTGGTCTTTCTTCTCCAAACCTAGTCTTTGTTCAGAGTTCCTATCTCAATAAAAGCACCATTATTCCATTGGGAAGTTTAGGGATTATCTGCCTTCTTGCCATATCTACTCCATCTTTGTCAGATTTTCCCCCTTTCGCTTCTCTTCATCTCCTCTGTGCGCCCCCACCCCAGTTCAGGCTTAATGTGTTGGGACCTTGTGGTTGAAAAATGGCCTGTTAAGGTGATGCTATGATGCTGCTTTTTGTGTTTGCCTTAATTTAGAATGTTCTCATGGTTTTGGTTAAAGAATACATTAGAATGGGGGATGGGGTAGGGGTTAGGGAGGATTTTTCATAACTACATTCTCATTGTTAGATTATTGCTGACATACTCCCACCTTTGGACAAATGACCCCGAAAGCATTTCCCCATCATAGGAGCTACATTTCCTCTGTAACAATTATTTAGTGGTCACTGATGTTCCACTAAAAAAGCTATTTTCTTTATGAGACTATGACTATTTCATAGTTCCTTTTGCTCTCTGTGTGGCGCAAGGCCCAGGAGGTCATTATGTAGCCTAGAGATTTCACTACCAAACAGCGCCTACCCACCGAGCGCTGGCCTGGGGAAGCAAGAGTGTGTCAGTAGTCAGCTCCAGTCATGGAGTTTCCAGGTGACCCAGAGCAGACTGACTTTACGTCTGGGATGTTGTTTCTCACTCTGGAGCTCCCCTTCACCCCAGAAAGTACTTGACCCGAAAGGGCAGCAAGCAGGAGATGAAAGACACTGAGCCTTTCCCACTCAGGTCAGCCGACTGAGAGCTGCAGACTTCCAAGCTGCCTTTAACAATTTTCCTAGGTGAGTCAACAGAAAATAGTTTTTCCTCATTCTTTCTTTTCATTAATTCTTTCTTTTCATTAATAAGAATGTTTGTACTTGGTCTCTCTATATTATCTATATCAATGGAATGCTGATCCTGCTGGGTTGTTTCCCACATTTTCCCTAAAAGGACACAGTTTTCCTTTTCTGGAGACTTTTTGAAGCTTGCAGTAAAGGAAAGCGAGGCCTGGCCACTGTGCAGTTTGCAGGACAGAGACTCTGGAGCTCACAACTCTCATGTTCAGCTTGCCAGCTCCAGACCTGGACTTGCTCTGAGGAATATTAAATTGTAGTCCACTGAGGGCTCTGGGCAAGTCTCTGCATTTACCTAAAGAAAGCACAGGATAAGAAGTCATCTCTATTCCTGAACTTTTAGCCTATATTTCTATGTTCTTATCACTTGTACTAAGAGTAACACCCCATTATTCTAATCATTAATTTAAACATTTCTTTGAATTGCAGTTTTCTAACTTTCTATTCAAAACCATTTTTAAAGGACAAGACGTCTGTGTTGTTTATTATTTCCATACTACCTACACAACAACTGATGCCTACTGGATGCCAATTAATTTAGACTACCCTCAATTTATTAACCAAAAAGTGCATACAAATAGGCAGAATAGAATAGTCAGTCAGCATGATGACATCATATTCCTTCTTTGAATGGCACTTAAAAAAAAAAAAACTGGAGAACTCAATTTACAGTGTCCTAACCCAGCTTTGGAAAATGGTCCCACCATCACTGTGAGAAAAAAAAAAATTGAGATGGTTGAAATTCAGATCCATCCAGATTAGGTGAGAAAAGGAAGAGCTGTTTTGCATTCTTGCCCTTGTGCTGCCTCCTTTCATCATTAGTAATTCTATCCTTCTCTTATCTGATCATGCTGGGACACATGATCTCACCAGCAAATGAACACACCTCTGAAAACTCCCCAAATGCAAACGAAATGAAACCGGCCACTTGCCTGTGGATGGAGAAGTTACAGACGTTCTGAATCAAGTCCACCTTCTACTGATTCAAACTTTGTCAAGATAAACCTTTTTTCTCATTGTTCTAACACCGTATAGAGGAGACAATTTACATGAAAGTAATTACGTTGCTTTATTCAGTAGTGTGCTCTCTGTCCATTCCTGTTAAATTGTCTTTATTTAAAGCATTGATTGGGCTTTTAAAAACTTGGAAGGTATGTGTATGATACTATTTAAAACCCAACATCTAGAAAGCAGTGCAATTTTGGTACATTTTGTGTGCCTCTAAAGTTCTTTTACTACTACTACTATTATTATTATTATTCTTTTGAGACAGGGTCTCGCTTTGTTGCCCGGGCTAGAGTGCTGTGGCGTCATCATAGCTCACAGCAACCTCAAACTCCTGGGCTCAAGAGATCCTCCTATCTCAGTCTCTTGAGTAGCTGGGACTACAGATCTGCACCACCATGCCTGGCTAATTTTTCTATTTTTTGTAGAGATGGGGTCCGCTGTTGCTCAGGTTGGTCTCAAACTCCTAGCCTCAAACGATCCTCCCGCCTCAGCTTCCCAGAGTGCTATAATTACATGAGTGAGCCACCTCGCCCTGTCCTAAAGGTTCCTTTTTTAAACGATGTGTTTAAAAAATTGTTTCCTCACCCATTGCTAGGTTTATGATTGAGGCCCGTATAACAAAAGACAGATTTACTAAAGAAAAGCATACAAATTTATTTACTATAAGTTTTATGTGATACAAGACCCTTTATAAGGAAATGAAGACCTGAAGAAACAGGTAAACATGTATATTTTTTATTGCTAGGTGGGATGAACAAGTGGATAGTTGTGAAGAAGTGTGATTGGATAAAAAAGTATGATCTGGCCTGGCACGGTGGCTCACACCTTAATCCCAGCACTTTGAGAGGCCAAGGCAGGAGGATCACTTGAGGCCAGGAATTCAAGACTAGCCTGGCCAACATAGTGAGACCCTGTCTCTACAAAAAAAATTGTTTAAATTAGCCAGGCATGGTGGCACATGCCTGTAGTCCCAGCTACTCGGGAGGCTGAAACAGAAGGATCACTTGAGCCTGGGAAATGGAGGTTGCTGTGAGCTATGATGACGCCACTGCACTCTAGCCCAGACAACAGAGTGAGACCTGGCATCAGAAACAAAACAAAAGTATGATCTAATGGTAATAAACTGGGGGGAGGGAGAACCTAGCAAGACCTGTTTGTTCAGATTCTTCTTTATGTCCCTGTGTCTTCTGAGATAAGGAGGCTCCTTTCCTTTGCAAAAGAAAGGCACCTCTCACGTGAGGGTCCTATGACCTGCTTAGAGGAAGGTCAGACAATGCTTCCTAGGTTTCATGATGTGAGTCAGGAGAGAAGGATGGCAGGGTATGTGTGTGGGAGGGGGTCGGAGAGGCCTTCCTGCTTCTGCTGTTCTCTCAAATTCCTTCATCTTACAATATTTGCTATGCCAAGGGACCATATTTTGGGGTGTCTTGAACCCTAAGGAAGCTTTCGTAAATTTTATTGGCTTTCTCTTCTTCCCACAAGCAAATGATCATTTTCATTTTCTTTATATATTGTGCCGAGCTACCAGAGCTTTTTTTTTTTTTAAATCTGACACTGATTTATTTTTCTTCATCCCTCAGGTTAAAACAATGAAAAGAAAGCAACTATTCTGTTGGACCAAACACTTTATTTGAAACTTTGACTTCATAAAGGCTCAAGTAGCATTCTTTCATGGTGTTAGTTGGTTTAACCTTTTTTGACTTGTTCAAACACAGTGAAGTCAATGCCCACGGGGTTTGCTGGCCATCTGCACTATGTCATGCAGAAAAGCCATGGGCCCTTTCTTCTTTTCCTGGTGTCTATAGCTCCCCGAAGATTTAGTCAAGATAATATTGCCTCTCATCTTCAGCTGACATGTTTGCATGTAAGAGTTACCTTTATAGGAGAAAAGAATATCTTTTCCGTACCTATCACTAGGTTCCTGACTGAGGCCCCTATAACAAAAGACAGATTAACAAGGGAAAAACATACACATTTATTTAATGTGAGTTTAAGTGACACAGGAGCCTTCATAAGGAAATGAAGAACCAAATAAATAGGTAAACTTGTGGGTTTGATTAAGAGTATGCAGTCATGGAGAAGTATGGTTAGAGGGCAAAAAGGTGTGATCTAATGGGAATAAACGAGGTGGGGGGAATTCAGTAAGGCCTGTTTGTTCAGATGCTTCTCTGTCTTCAGAGATAAGGATGTGCCTTTTCTCTGGGTTAGGGAGGGCAGCTCTCCAGTGAGGGTCTTGCGATTTGTTCCAAGGGAGAAGAGTGTGGGGAGAGAGAAAGTGGCCTTCCTGCTTCTGCTGTTTCTCAAATGCCATAATGCCATACTCGGGGGAGCATGTCCTGAACTCTGTTACTACATTTCTTCAAATTTTATTTCAAAAGTGATTCCAGATTAATATTTTGGAGAGTTATAAAGCTTCACTACATAGAAGGTCTAAACCACCCTAGGCCTCTGGAGGTCTTCTTTCCTCCATCTGAGTTAGTGATCCTCACAGTCATCCTAGAACTATCACAAAGTTCTCCACTTTTCTTCTTTTTTTCCTTTTTCATGTTTCATTTTAGTTGCTGAGCTAAGCCTGAATTGGCATTTTTATAAACTTCCTTTTCCTAGCTATAAATAACTATATTTCCTTTAGTTCAGTTCATTTACAATATTGTGGGTTTTTAAAAAATAAATTAAAATTTTGAAAGACTTCAGTTTAGGCTTTCAGTTCATTATTTTCTCTATTTTCAATTTTTGTGTAGGGAGGGAAGTGTTAGAAAAGAGGGGAAAAAAATAAAACCCGAAGTGTAAAATTGCAGGAACAGCGTGTATGAGAGCATTTCATACTATTATAGTGTAGCTAGAATACATATGCTCTGATAAGTTAGCTAAAAACATGACCACATTAGATTTCCAGTGGAGGCGGGAATCTACAAAGCAGCAGAGCTTTAGAAATAAAGCTTCTTTTTACTCCTACTCTTTTGGGCACGAGTCTGAAATGGTATTTTTATTAACAAAGTAGTTCTCTCAGGGAGGCATCCTTGGCATGCTTCTGCACAGCTGAGTCCTCTCTTATTCTCTATTTCCAGTCTTCCTTATCCTTTTCTTCTCTATTTTTATTTCTTTAATTCCTGTTTTTTCCTTTTGACCTTCCTGTTCCTTCAGTGTGCACATCAGTTCTTAGGCCCTGGTGAACCAAATTCTTAACAGTTTCATGACCCTTAAACCACATCAAGAAAAATCACAAAAGGCTCCTCGAAGGGTCAGAACGTGTGACTGTGTCTGTAAAAACTACACACACCTGAATTTCCAGGTCTCTTCCCATCTTAATGTTAGCTTCAAAACGCAGTTGAAGAGGCCCTCTGCATGTTTAGAGCATTTATTAGCATTTTCAATGCAAGTGGGAGGGGGTGATTCCATTCTGAAAGTTTCCCAGGTGATCTCTGTTCACACCAAGGCCCCCACTGAGATCTTTTCCTGCATAGCCATTGGAGAAGCAGAAATCACAATGAAATGCCATATTCCACATGAAGCTGTAGGGGAGGAAAGATATCTTTTCTTCATCCATTGCTAAGTTCATGGCTGACGCCCCATAACAAAAGACACACTAACAAGAGAAAAGCATATAAATTCATTTAAGTTTTCTGTGACATGAGAGCCTTTATAAAGAAATGAAGACCTGAAGAAACAGGTTGTGAATGAAAATAAAGTTTTAAGCCCCTTAGCTGACTGAATGCACCACCTTTTGGCCAAGGGCAATCCAGAAATACCCTAAAGCTGAGTTGCTGGCCATGAGAAGGGAGGTTGGACATGCCTCATCATGCCCTGCTTCCTTCTTGGAGATGTCCTCTGTAACTCGTTAACAGGCCTAAGGCTATATAGGACAAAGCTTAAGTCACACCTGCAGGTCATCAATTGACTTAACAGATCACTTGAGTCTGGGTATGTGTCCCATATATGTCTGGTGGCTTGTCTCTGCATAATAAAGCTGCGAAGCCTCACCCACAGCCGGCACTCACAGTCCGCAAGGTAGTTTGTGCTGTGCATTGACGACGAATCGTTTTGCTCTTGTGTGGTGAGGGAAGCTTTAAAGCACTGAAAGCTTGTTTTACTTTACAGGCAGCTTTAGGAAAATAACTATAATAGCTCCTACTAAGGACTTGTTAAAAGGTCACAGATTCATAGTAACTTATTAGCTGAACGTACACACTGCAACTGCAGAGATAAAAGCTGTAAAAGTAAAAGCTTTTGGCTATCGGCTAAAGTTGATGCTCGGCTGTGCACGTTCATATCACAGCTGTCGGCTAAAGTCAACGCTCGCGTTCACCTGTGGCTGTCGACTATAGTCGACGCTGGTACCGAAGTGGTTAAATTAAAACATTCCAAGCCTTTAGACAAAGCTTCCTTTCTTTAACCAATCACAAATCAAAGAATTTTTAAACCCACCTATAACTTGTAATGCCCCACTTCAAGGATGGCCTGCCCTTTTGGGTCAAACCAAAGTAAGCCTTTCATGGATTGATTATGATTTTACATGTAATTCCTGTCTCCCTGAAATGTATAAAACCAAACTGTAAACCAACTATGGTGACACCACTTGCTCAAGGCTTCTTGGGCATGGCTCTCTGGACCATGGTCACACATGTTTGGCTCAGAATAAACCTCTTTAAATTATTTTACAGAGTTTGGGTTCTTTTCCATTGACAAGGCAAACCTGTGTATTTTTTTTATGCCAGGTTTGATGAGTAAGTGGATGGTCATGGAGAAGCATGATTGGATAAAAAAGTGTAATCCAATGATAATGAAGTGGGGGGATTTAGCAACACGTGTTGTTCAGATTCTTCTCTGTACCCATTCCCTGTCTTCAGAGGTAAGGATGTTTCTTTCCTCCAGGTACAGAAGGGCACCTCTCACATGAGGGTGTTATGACCTGTTTCGGGGGAAAGTTAGAAAATCCTTCCTAGGTTTGTTTGATCTGCTTCAGGAAAGAAGGGTGGGAGAAGGTTAGAGAGACCTTCCTGCTCCTGCTCAAATACCTTTAGCTTAAAATACTCAGTATGCAAAGTACCACATTTTGGGATAGCTTGTTCTGAATTCTATCAAAGCTATTTCCATTGCAGAAAAATAAAACAACAACTGTACTTCAGTGGGAAACTATGCACTGTTTGTGTACAGCACACTCAGCCTGTTATCTGATTCTAGCCTTTCTTTGTCTTTGAGCTATTTTACTACTCTGTATGCCATAGATAACTGATAGGCATGCAAATGTTCCCCTGTCTGGTATAGGTTCAATTGACTTTCCTCCCCTACCCCTGAAAAACCAGCTTTGTTGCATTTGCAGACTCATTTCAATATTCCTGCTCTCTGAATGTGTCTCTTCACATTCTCTTGAACTGGTTATAACATTTACTGGGTTCCCTCTTTGATTAATGACTAGAATCAAATCTTTAACATGTTCATTTTTATATCTGTGTGAGGGTCATACTTGTACCCTTCTTTCGAAAATCATGTTTTAACACCATTCCTCCTAGCCTTTATTCATCATTCTTTTCCTACCTTTAATGGTTCTTTTTATTTTTAGATAGGGTAATTTTGTTTCCTCAATTCAGCATTTGATGAGCATAATTATTTTTATAGGCACGATGGGCCACAACATTTGGAGTTGAGATGGAAAATCTGGGACGTGTGGTGGTACAACAATAACTCTCATAGAACTGTAGAGATGGAAAAAGTCTTAAGTTTATTTAGGCTCCTCCATTTTAGGAAGGAGGCCAACCTACTCTTCATGTGGGTCTTCATTTCTGAAGGTTCCTGCATTACATAAAACTTTGCTTAAATAAATTTGTTATGTTTTTCTCTTGTTGACCTATCTTTTGTTATAGGAGTGTTGGCTGTGACCCTTATGATGGGTGAGGAGAGGAACCACACCTTTTTCTGCCCCTACAAACCCAAGTCTGGATAATTCCAGACTCCAAAGTCTTCATTACCATGGTACACTCTTCCTTAAGTGGGGAAAACCACATGAACCTGAAAATTATCGTAAGAGGTAAACGAAAGTCTGAAACTAAAGAACCTAACACCATGCCTCACTCATAGCGGACCTCTGATGGTCTCCCTCAATGAATAAAATGGGATGATAAAGCAAATGGTGCCATTTCTGTATGTAACTGGTCAGCCAGTCTCATTAATTCGTAGGCATGCTTCACATGCCATTTACGTTTTCCCACAATGCACATCATACACGTTCGATAAAATTTGGGTGAATAGAATTGATTGGAGCAGAATTAGCAGTTATGTAAAGGAACTACAGCTGATTTTAAACAAAGACTCCTTTCACTGTAGAGCTTGAAGGAGAGACCATGTTGTTTTCATTGTGAGTTCTACCCTAATCCTTACGTCAACCATACATTCTAAAAATAATCCAACCAGGTTTTTAGTGAATAATTTATAATCTAGAACAATTGTCATAGCTAAATATCCCAACTTACTTCTGCTAGAAAATCACTCTACATTCCTATTTACATAGGAATATTATCACAAACCCCTTTGAGTGAGCAACTGCTTATTTTAGGAAATCAGTAGCTACACTTACATTGGTTACTGCTTCCTTCCTTAGCAAATATTCCCAGGTCAATCTTTAGTTCAGCAGATGAGGCTGGGCAGCGTTAGCAAAGGCACCCTATAGCACAGACGCCTGAGAGCTCTTTAGACTGTGTGCTAACAGTGTTTTGATATACTCTATTTTCCCCCCTAGCTGTTTCCTTTGCTGCCTGAGCTGTTTGGTCATGTCTGAACTGCTGCTGATGAAGCCTTTTCTGGCAGGTTGCCCGGGGAGCGGCTCTCCTGTAGATTCCGCCTCTCTCCAGGAGTTGCTTGCCTTCAGTATAATGGGCAACACTGAAAGCAGCAAGGCGTACGGTCGACAAGGTCAGAGTGCCTTTCATTCCTGCAATAATCAACCAGTGTAGCTCTTCCTCAGACCTGGGGAGAGAGAAGATAGAGGTCAAAAGAGCAATTACATTTCACATTGACTCCAGAAAAGGCTTGGATCACAAGACTGCAACGAAAAACGGATTCCAGTCTCATTCTTATCCATGCCCTTTCTGGTCATCTTTGTTATTAACACTGCCCCGAAACCATAACAAGTTTTAGCTTGATGACGTGAGAAACGCATTTTCTGCCTGCAGATGAGATCTTTCTTCTGAGACGTTTAGCACTGTCAGCATATTGCAAAAGAATGCAAATGAGCTTCAGGATCTATAACCGGAGACAGTAAGCAAAGGCCATTAATTACGTTTTTAAAAAATGTTAACCCTAGCAGACTGTATAACAAGCAATTGTGCTAATTTCAATCTGTAATCAGTCCCTACATTAGCATAACTTTATTTGTTTAGCATTAAGGCAACAATTTAGAGAATATAATTTAGTTGGAAATGTCAGTAATTTTGCAGTGGCAGATTGTTGTTACAAAGCTACCTCTATTTGACCTTACAGCTGCCAGGACTAATTACTTTAATCGCATTAATTGCACTGACCATTCTCGTGTTATATGTAGTTGCTGTTACTCTTTAACCATTGAGCAGATCAGCCTGGCTGGATTCTCAGTAAAATGGGCCAATGCTTTCTTCCAAATCTCCTTTGATTCTTTTCTGCATTTTGAGAGTAAATAATTAACAGATTATCAGCATTCTCATTGAGATCATGAATTCCGAGGAAAGCCCTTGAAGGAAAAAAAAACTGTACTGTATTTCCTGGTTATTGCTGACTTGATTAAAGTGCAATTAGTTCACTAACGACAAAAAACTGTTTAAGAAATGGTTGTGGCAGTTTTGACAGTAAATTAAAACTCTCTCATTTCACATTTTGAAATAAAGTCCTATTAAAAAGTCTGTGTTCTTGTTTTCACCTTATGGACCGAACATGTAGCTTTTCCTGGGATTGGACTCAACACGAATTGAAATACACAGCTATGTCCGAATTTAAGACTGATAGTCTTGTGAATCTATATAATAGATATTTTCTCCCGACAAGGAAAGTTTCACAGAACATTTAACAAATACTTTGTCATCAGGAATACACCTATTAGTCAAAATGAAGACTTGACATATCCATTCTTATACGTGAAATTATGGATTCTGAAAGTCAGAAAGACGAGGTTCATCCAATTCACCTGCCTACTCAGAGCAGGTAGCAGCTCCTCTGTGTTTCTGCCCTACGACCATCCGATCCCTCGTTAAACACTTCAGGTAACTCGGATTACTTTGTGCGACAACTTGAATTGCTAAAACATTTCATTTACGTAACAATACATACCTATCTGCTTTATTATATTAATGACATTTATTCACTGGACAATTATAATAGCCAACATGTATTGAGTGACTGCTATGTTCTAGGCACTGTCTTAGGCACTTGCATGGATTTATTCATTTAATCCTCCCAACAATCCTATGCGATATGTGTCATTATTATTATTAATCTTATTATACATATGAGGTGGTATAATTCATGGCAGGGACAGAATTCTAACCCGGTATTTGAGTCTGGAGCCTCTGAGTTTGATCTTGACGCTAGACTGCCTCAGAATTGGGTCAAATTCTTCCTCCACCGCTACCTAGACTTGACAAACAGCTCTTCCTCGAGGTCAGTGACCCCGAGCGAGCCGTCTCCGGTTCCTCTGTGGCAGGGCTTCCATTTGGCAACTTTCCTCTTTAAAGTGAGGCACCCGGATCTGAAAACAATCTTAACACTCCAGATGTGTGCACTATTTCTTCAGGCTAAATTCAACTCATCTTTAAGTTCTTAGCCCATGTGTAACACTTCCTCGGGGAAGCCTTCCTGAGTCCCGGTCTACCTCAGGAAACCTCATCATAAGCTACGGTCGTGCCTGCCACAGAGCTTTCTTTTATTTTTTTTTTGAGACAGAGTCTTGCTCTGTTGCCTGGGCTAGAGTGCCGTGGCGTCAGCCTCGCTCACAGCAACCTCAAACTTCCGGCCTCAGGTGATCCTCCTGCCTCAGCCTCCCAAGTAGCTGGGACTACAGGCATGCGCCACCACGCCTGGCTAATTTTTTCTATTTTTGGTAGAGATGGGGTCTCGCTCTTGCTCAGGCTGGTCTCAAACTCCTGAGCTCAAACGATCCGCCTGCCTCGGCCTCCCAGAGTGCTAGGATTACGTAAGGCGTGAGCCACCGCGCCCGGCCACAAAGCTTTCTTTACTTGCATTAACACCCACCGCTCAATAATTAACAATCCAGATTCCCTCCCTGCCTTTACTAGGGAAAGTGGCGTGGCACTGTCCATTT
Source organism: Cheirogaleus medius (assembly GCA_008086735.1). NCBI lineage: Eukaryota > Metazoa > Chordata > Mammalia > Primates > Cheirogaleidae > Cheirogaleus > Cheirogaleus medius. The sequence goes on from VBSM01002608.1 coordinate 60,663,466, forward strand.
TCAACAGTTTTACTGATAACTCGTCAATCTCACACAAAACACAAAGAAATTCACAAAACTCTCTATTCCTTCAGGTCTGAGCTCTATATTCCAATTACATGGTACCCACAGAACGAGGAGGCAGGTGAATGGCTCTATTACTTTAATTTTAAAAAATTCATCTCTGGATCCTCATCAGGCAAGGAGCCCTCATTCTAGACTTTCTGACAGACAGTAAGCCCTTTGGGCGTAGATTTTATCCCACCCTCTATGGCCCCTTTATATCCAGCTGTTTCCCTGGCGTGTCCTGTGATTCCGGCAAGCCTGCGTTCCCACTGTGACTGAACCGTGGCCCCTGCCCAGGAGGCCTCCAACCAGGCTCCGTGGTTGCTCTCCCCTCCCACTCTCCAGCGCGCCTTCCTGTGTGCCTTCTGCTTCCACAAAAGATGTGCGGGATTCTTTCCTTCTCTGTGTTCACCTTACACAGCATACCCAGAGCTCTTCCAGCGCCTTCGCGGTGGGTTCTCCTGTCTCCTCCACCTTCTCTGTCCTGGTGATAGCCTCTTGCACGGACCATCACAGTGGCTGCCCAGTTTCTAGCTTCAGTCTCCTTCACCGGGCGGGCACCCCCTATGGACAATCACCCAGGCGTGCCCTTCCTCACAGAGGACACTTTTGTCTGCAGTTGTCAGACACATCTGCATTTTCAGTCTGAACTTCATTCTTCTGGTGGAGAAGACAGAAGCAAAAGAGGAGTTAAGTAATTCTATTTTCTCTTTGTCATGTTAACATTACATCATTGTCTCTTGGAAATGTGGCAAACGGTCCCTTGTTCTTACTCTGCATACGCCAGTATAATAAAAGTCATTTATTATTCTCCTTTTTTTCCCAGCAAAAATGAGTTTATTTTTTACTTTATTCTTTATTTTTATTTATTTATTTGTTAGAGGGAGGCAGGGTCTCCCACTGTCACCAGGCTGGAGTACAGTGGCACTATCATAGCTCACTGTAACCTCCCACAGTGCTGGGATTACAGGCGTCAGCCACTGTTCCCAGCCTACTTTATTTTTTATGATACCCTTATTCTAGATTTGTGCTATTGCATCGCTTTTGTTCTTTGCTACAAGTTCTTTGATCTTTGAAACGTACCTTTTAATATCTGAGCTCAAAGGAGAGTTCCCAAGCAACCATATTGATTTCCTTAGTTTTTCTTCCATATCTGGCTAATTTTTATTACATAGTTAGAATGTAATTTTCTACTCCTTCTGGCCCTTTTATAGCCCTTTAGAAAACCCTGTGGCCCTGGGACCAAACATATGTTTCCTTTGAACTTTTTAAAATTTGCTTTTCCATAGTCTAGGATGCATGTAAAATACTGCTAAGCATTACTGCCTTGTGCTCATTTGAATTTTAAGAAGTTCTCACTTTCTCCCAAGGTTGTCAGCACTTCTTTGTTCTAAACCTGCTCTTTCTTGAAGATCAGGATCAAGTTTAGAGTAACTGTGTCTTCCAAAGCCCAAGCTGACAGACTACCTCTCCTTATTTGCTCCAGACCTCTGTTCCTGGAGGCACGAGGGGTCCCACACGCCACACTGCTCAGCGATGGTGGGTGGTCACACCAGGCTTGGACTCCTGTACCCAGGCAGTAGCAAAGAATGCCAGAGGAGCAAGAGTAGTGGCAGCCTCCGGAGAGGTACCCAGCCTCCTTACACTGGAGCGAAGGCCACCAGGTCAATTCCTTACCCAAGGTGGTTGAGTGCCATCACCTTTCTGTTGCCTCTGCCCAGAGGTATCCCTCTGAAGGCATGGAGTAAGAGATGGTGCAGCAAAGGTGGCAAGGGGACCAACAGGGGAGAAAAGGAAAACAAGGAAGGGTGGCATATTAGTAGACTAATATCTACTGAGACTCTACTGTGTACCAGGCACTGTGCTAGGCATTTACACACACCTATTACCTATTCCTCCCAATACTATCCTAACACACAGGGGAACTGAGCATTAAATAATCTGGCTTCTCAAACTCACAGAGCTGGGGAATGTGGAAGCCAGGAAATAAACCCAGATTTGAGGATGAGAGTTAGGATAACAACAGCAACAACAAACCCCCACAAAAGTAAAACCAGAAATTTACCCAGTTCATTGCAATACAGGCATCTCAGTTATGTGCATTACAAAAGTAATGACCTTACAAAGGCAATATACATACAAATCAAGGCTTGTTACAACAAACTTCAAGGAAATAGCTATTTTTGTTGTACATTACTAATAATTTCGATGTATATCACTAGAATTTTAGCCTATCTACTTTCTTGAAAAAGTGTACCCTTTATTTGAGTATTTTTGCTAGGCAGAGTTTTTTGTTTATTTTTAATTTTAAATTCTACTAGTGGTATTTCTTAGCAAAATGGAGAGAAAAAGAAATAGCATTGTAGTGATAGTTACATAATTTGTGATCCTTGAAGGAACTAGTCTTCTTGCTATGTTACTGTCAGCTAAACATATAAATGTTTTTTGAAAAGTCTGTTTCTAGATGTTAATGGAAGTACCGATTTTCACCGCTGTCTTTTTTTTTTATAATGCCTATTTACATGCTACCTCCTCATCTCCATTCCGAGCTCTGCTCTCTTAAGTGTTAGTGTCAGAGGCGAGTGCCAAAACCAAGGTGACTAAGTGGGTGTCAAGCCAGTTGCAAAAACAGAGGAAGACTCAACTAATGGCATAGGTCTGCTAAGTCAATGGACCCTGTCTCTCCTAATTTCATTATCAATTCACCACAGGAACCTGACAGAGTCAGTATGTTAAATCAAATTCAAAAGCTTAAAAAAAGAAAAGAAAAGAAAAAGAAACCAATTTCAGAGTCAGGTAAAAACATCATAATTCAGAGCAAATCTTTAGTATTGATTTATAGCTGCAGACTGCTGTCCAAAGGTTTCCTCTTTAAATTAAGAATGCTAACGATTTCCCATCCTGAAATTAATAATCCAAAAGCTGCACATATTCAGAAAAGGCAGTAATTGTACCGAAATCAGGAAGTGCCAGGGAGCAGATGCCTAGCCTGTTTCCTCCAGCTGCTGCGGTTGATGACGCGCCGTGGGGTTCTTGAGCCTCACACACTTCCTTGGGAGGCGTTCTTGTGTTGCCAAGAGGCCATAAATTTGAGATGGAATATCCTGTTTGTTGAGGCTTCTATAACATGCGATTCAATGGCTCTCTGATAAACAAATTTGTTTGGGACAAAAGTTCTTGCTTAAGTAGTTTGGAGACTTAATTGTGCTTGTGGAAGAGGTCGATGAAGACCCCACGTGGAGACCAGCCAAGGCAGTCTAGGGCCCTAGCAAAGCCCTGATCAGTTCCAGAGGAAACTGGAACTTGCCAGGATAGCCACAGTGGCTTGAAACAAAGAACTGAGACCAGGGAAAAGGAAACAGTTATTTGTGGGAAACAACAAATTGATATTAAGAAGAAACCGATATAGAGAGAAAGATACAGTAATTTTGCTACTGAGTATTTTTATTTACCCTGTGCTATTGTATATACTTTTGCAAGCCACATTAAAATATTATAAAAATAATATAGGGATATGCATGAATAAGTGAAGTCTCTTTAAAACATTGTAAGTTATTTACTTAGGAAAAAAGAGATTCAGGACCTTCCCAAAGTTCTCTTAGAGAATTTATAAAGACGATTTTATATTACTAGTTGATTAACATCTGTTTTTAGCAAATTGATTGAGTCAGTAACCCCTGCAAGAGTCCCTAGAACATAGAAGGTACACAGTAGACCTATCTGTGGAGTAATATTAAATTATACAATGTAATTATTTTGCAAGATGGTTACAAGGGTTAAATGAGGCCGGGTATGGTGGCTCATGCCTGTAATCCTAGCACTTTGGGAGGCCCAGAATGGAGGACTGCTTAAGGCCAGGAGTTTGAGACCAGCCTGAGCAAGAGTGAGACCCTCGTCTCTATAAAAAGAATGATGGTGTAAGCCTGTAGTCCCAGCTACTCAGGAGGGACTACTGAGGCAGGAGGATCGCCTGAGCCCAAGAGTTTGCAATGAGCTATGATGATTCCACTGCACTCTAGCCCAGGGAAGGAGACATCCTCAAAAAAAAAAAAAAAAAAAATCTGACACATGACTAAGTCACAAAAGGAGCTCAATGCATATTAGTTCTTTGCCCCCTTCTTTGAACCAAAGAAAAGGATACTCTTTAATTTTTGAGGCAGTGTAGAATATTAAATATCAACTTTCACTTAATAAGAAATATGTATTCTGTACAACTTGATTTGGTCTTAGGAATAATCATTTTTGGTGTATTTAGAAATTTAAGGCCCAGGTAGATGGATAGGAGTAGAAAAAAATGGGAAACAGAAAATTTGGCTTCCCTTCTATCAATACTTTGTGGGGAAATAGCTTAGGAAAATGTTACTTTCCCTTCCTCTACCTTCTCTTATCAGTTCCTGGAAGTAATCCGAATCTTTTGTCCATCTTGGATGCACCCCCAGGCCATAGGCCCAAGCTAAGTCTGGGCTCCTTCAAGGAAGCAATGGGAAGCTTGGTGCCACTGGCTCAGACAATGTTTCCTCGGACTGAGTCACTTACTATTCAGCATAAATTCCATGGGTGAGACATCTTCCCAGCTCCTCCACAGGAGAATTACCTAGCGTTTGCATCTCAGGAACAAACAAGCTTTCCCCCCAAAGTTAGGGCTGTGGAGGAACATCTCTCTGCCCAGGTGCTGTGCGGACAGGAAGCCCTCATGGAAGAAAGTGAGCGTTGGGATGCGGAGGGAGGGGCAATCTGCACCTAAAAGGTTGTTAGTCATCTAAGGACAAGCTATGACTTGTGAGCTTCAAGGAGGAATGATTCCCCATATATGGTATACATAGAGATTTGTCAGACAGTTTATAGGGTGGTTAAAAAATATCCTATGTGAAGCCCAGATAAAAAAGAGTACTAGTAACTGCTATGCCGGTAAGTGGTCTGGTCTATTCTTGTGAAAATGACCATTGGGCTACATTGAATTTCCTCTGTGGTTGATTTCCAACAGATCATAACTAGCTATAAAAGTGTGAGCAAAGGATGTCCCTTTCTGAAAACAATATCTACCATTTTAATGATTTCTAAACACATCTTTCTCCATCAGCCCTCTAATCTCTTTCAATTGTTGGAGAAGGGCTTTAAAACATCCCATTAGTGATTTCTGCTTTTTAGAGCTGTAATTCAAAGAGGAGCAGCGCCTCTGATTGCTTAGAAGAGGCTCTGGGAAGTGCCCTTACAAAGACATCTTAAAATAGACAACACGGTCTTACTCTGGTCCCGCCTGTCACAGAGACATGTGAGTGGGCGCGCTGATGCTGAACACCGCGGGCCGATGCCAGTCACAAATGACTGTCGCTTCCGCCTTCAAAGGAAAGCCGAACCGCGGGCTGTGGAATTCTCCTTTTCTTTGTCTGTCAACAAAACTCTCCGGTAATCTACATTTCTTCATTTCAAGAAGTGAGACTCTGCAGTGTGTGCAGAAACCAGAAAAAAATGAGTCCAGGAACCGGAGCCAGGGTTAGCACTGAGCCATCTGTTGGCCTTCATTAAAGGGTGGCTGGTTCCCATTAAGAAGGCGACCTGCTCAGCTATGCCTCTGACACGGTTTCTGAACACTTTTTGGCTCTAGATTATTTAATCTGAAGATTGACATCTGACCACGTAGATTAAGAGTTCTCAGCCCTGGCTGCACCTCAGAAACATCAGAGGCCTAAAGAAAGAACAGAAAAAGGAAGGAAAGAGAATAACATATACATATGATTTTTAAAATATTCAAACCATACAAAAAGTATACAGTGAAGTAATGCTCTCTCCTATTGCAACCTTCAGTTTTCCAGTCTCTAACTGCATCTCAACTGGGATTAAAAACTACATAGATGCCCAAACCTCACCTTACACCTACTAAGTCAGTTTCTTCTGGCATGTGTACTTTTAATAAGCTCCCCAGGTGATCCTATTGCCTGATCAGGCTAAGAACCACTGACCTTGATGATGTGACAAAATTCCTGGGACCTCCGCTATAGGGTACACTGTAGGACACATGGACTTGGGACTCACTGAGAATCGCAGACTTTAGAATTGGAAAGCCCTTATTATACGCACCTGTTAGAGTGAGGAGGTTTGATATTACTTGTTTAAGAGGCAGTATAGTATAAAGACAAAACAACACAACAACAATCAAACAAACTATGACCTGGGACTTAAGAAAAATGTCTAGATCTAATCTTGTCAGTACTTCTTGGTATGACACTACCCTCATATTTGAGAAATGAGAGGGTTGAACTAAATGAAATTGTAAAGTTTACCTTGCTAATGTTCTGTAGTATACAAGGTGGATGATCTACCTGGATCCATTCCTACTTTCTTTTTCCTAACACACCCTGGTTTTGTTCAGGCACCCAAACCCCCTGACACAGCCCAAATACTTCAAGGGAAGCTGACCCCCACAGGGCCCATGAGTGAGCCTGATTTGTTGAAGGATGAGTCCTTGTCTCTTCAGACAGGGGCATGTGACCCAATTCTAGTTAATATAAGGTGCTGGCAGATTTGCGGGAGGTATCTGAAACTGTGAGAATCAGTCTCTCCCTCCCACGGAAACTGAACAAGAAAGCCCCCAGAGCTCTGACGGCTATTGTGGCCATCCTGTGATTAACGTGGAATGAACCTTAGCACCCAGCTGACACACTGAAGGCAGAGTGGAAAGACAAAAGGAACCTAGACCCATGTCGATATAGTGACTACAGCATCCAACAATGCTGAAGCCCTCACTATATCTCGACTTCCTGATATATGAGCCAATAAATCTATTGTTTAAGCAATTCTGAGCTGAGTTTTCTGTTACTTGAAGCTGAAATCCACCTAAGCAATCCATCTTCTTTAAGTCTAAATGCCTTACTCAAAGTCTTAATTCATTCCCTGCTTTCAGGTATTTTTCATTAACTTCTTGGCAATTAATCTTGCCTTTCTTTATTTTTTTGTTTCAGTTTTATGACCCTCCCCTTGATAACTTAGTGACTATTAATTTGCTATTTTTATCATTTCTTCTGTGTTTACTCTTGACCCATCACAAATTAGCATTTAAAAACATCGAAGTGTATATATAATATAGGTAGCCTAGCTCTTGTTTACAGTAAGGGCATACTTTACCCAGAGACAAGCAGAGAGGAAGCTTACATACAGACAAGTTACCTGTTCTAGAAATCTAGGGGCATCTGTAAGAGAGATTCCCAATGTCCCTTCCTAGCTTTAACTAAGTAAAGGAACATTTGAATCTCGATGTTAAATGAACAAGAAATAGATTGTTTCGGGTGGAATGTAAAAGTTCTTTCTTCTTTATCTTGGTAAACTGATTTTATAGGAATTCTGGGGAAGGAAGGAAGGAAGAGAGGGAGGAAGGAAGGAAAGAATCAATTTTTTTCTAGTCTTATCAGGGTGTTTTCATACATAACTTAAGTAAAGTCTTACAACAAGCCTACAAGGTAAGTTATTTTTATCTCCACTTTACATTTGGGGCAACTGAAGCTTAAAGAAGTAATTTTTTCAAGGCCACTGAAGTGCATGTCGCAGCCGGAGTCAGACCAAGGACTGTATGACTCCAAAGTCGTGCAGTCTCTGCAACTTAAAACTTGTTAACCCTTTACCCCCCTGGCAAAATTCTTGCACTTTTGCAATCCCCTCAGATAGTCTTTTTGCTGCGCTAGTGGTCAGCATCACTGGGCAGCCTTCTGGCTTTGGGCTGCTTGTGGCTTCCACCTCAGGTGGCTCCTCGGGCTGCTCCTCGGGCCCTCGGAAGTCAGGACTGGCTGCTCCTCCCCCCGGTGACTGCAGTAAACACTATATTACTGAATAAACGGTTGGTTCCTGTCACAAGTTTCCTTGACTTGATTCCTCTACCATACTTTGTGGTCTTGTGGTCACCACATGTGAAATTATAGCCCTGGGTATAGTCACCAACCTGGTCTTGTGGATCATCGCAACTGATTGAATTGTTCAAGAATACCCACTACCCTGTTTTTACGCTGCATATTTTGTGTTTCCTCTCAAGTAATGTGTCCCAGCTCTTAGTGAAACCTGCCACAGTGCCTGGGAACACACATTTATAGTACCCTCTGACATATCAAGCTTAGAATATGATGAATCACCCTGAGCAGAAGGGGATTGCTCCCTTTTCACAATTATTCCCCAACGTGACATCAGAGCACTGTGATAATATGGAGAGGGAGTGGATGGGAAGAAATATTGGTAGGAAGGAAAGAAAGAAAGGAGGGAGGGAAGGAAGAAGATCTAGACTAGGTGAACCGATAGAACAGTTGATAGGATTTTTACCAATTCTATCTACATAGAGATTGCTTTGGCTTAGTGATATCAATACTTCTGAAAATTATATTTAGAAGGCAACAACTTAACAAGATCCACAAGTCAATACTAGGATAAGTGAGAGACTCCCAAGAGTTCACAGGCTTAGAAAATAAATAAGAGAACAGAAGATTTTAAATGAATTAATGAACACCACATTCTTGGATGTTCTGAAGCATTTGAGGACATCAGTAAAGATTAGGACTTACTTTTTTGGACTGTGCTTCTTTGATTGAGATATGTCTGCAAAACTGGTCTAACTTTTGGTCATGGATTTATAAATATTAAACACAGAATATATAGAAATTAGTGAACATTTCTAGCCATTCTGCTGGGAATTTTCTATCTTTTTTCTAGCAGTATCCAAATCTTGGGGAGAAAAAACATGATTCAAATATTACAAGGAGAAGGCATCAAAAAAAGGTCAGAAATGGGGGAGGGGAGAGGGCACCCAACCAATCTAGCTAATGAAAAGCACAGATAAGAAATCACATGGAAATCTGGTTTACAATGGTGAATTACATCTAACATTCAAAAGCAGTCTTTAGACTCGCATATGGACACTGTGGTAGTGCCCCTGCTATCCTGATGCGCTGCGCATCTTCAAGGCGCTCCAGAGAGGGAAAAGGAAACACTTCCTTGTCAAATGTTTATAACCAGTCCAATCATGGTAGGGAAATCTCAGATTGTATTTATGAAGTCATAAAAACACTTTATCAGAAAAGTCCTCCAGAGGGTCTTCAAAAAATTAAAAATAGGGGCACAATGGCTCATGGCTGTAATCCTAGGACTTTGGGAGGCCAAGGTGGGAGGATTGCTTGAGCTCAGGAGTTGGAGGCTGTAGTGAGCTATGATGACACCACTGCACTCTAGCCCAGGCAACAGAGCAATACCCTGTCTCAAATAAATAAATAAATAACATAAAAATAAAAAATAAAAACCTACCACATGATTCAACAATCCCACTTCTGGTATAAATCCAGAGGATATCTGCATTCTTGTGTTCATTGCAGCACTGTTCATAAAAGCCAAGACATGGAAACAATCTAAGTGGCCATCAATGGATAAATGAATAAAGGAAATTTGAGATATATGTGTGTGTATATATATATAAAATATGAAATACTATACAGCCTTAAAAAAGAGGAAAATTCTGTCATTTGCAACAACATAGATGAATCTGGAGGACATTATGGTAAGTAAAATAAGCCAAGCACAGAAAGACAAATACGGCATGATCTCACTTATAGGTACAATGTAATAAAGTTGAACTCATAGAAGTAGACAGTAGAATAATGGTTCCCAGGGTGTAGGGTCGGGAGCTGAGGTGAGGAGAGACGGAGAGGGAAGTTGTTGATCAAAGGGTACATGTTTCAGATAGACAGGGAGAACAGGTTTTGAGATCTATTGCACAGCAGGGTGACAATAGTCAATAATAATGTGTTACATATTGCAAAATAATAAGAGACTGCATTTCAAATGTCTCACCATAAAAATGATAGATAAGCGAGATGATGGATATGTTAATGAACTTGATTAATTGTGCCACATTGTCTACATATATGAAAATATCACATTGTACCCCATGTATGTATATAATTATGATTTGTCAATCAAAAATAATAGTAGTAAGAATTTTTAAAGTCCTTCAGATACCTCAAAAAGATCTCTCTTTCATTAAGAAACATATAAAGTATTTATATATGTGTCTACTTGCGAGGCTAAGAGGGAAAGTGTGTTTTTCTTCAAGACTGTTTACCGTTAGAATAAAGAGAGAATAGAATATCCGTTAAAACTTTGTTTTCATCCAAGTAGCATCATGTATGAGAATTTATTTTGTCCCTTTCACATTTATACTCTAACCCCAATTTTACCCAGCAATTTACTGGAGAATTCCCAGTATCTTGAAACAGTGTTTTGAGAAAGGTGCTGAGTTGTTTCCCTTGTAACAGATTTAGCAAGTGAAAATGGAGGTTTTTTCCCTCATTTTCAGGCGAAATTTTAGCAGAATGTTTAAAAGAAAGATAAACAAAATGTCAGGAACACTTATGAAAGAACACTAAGGCAGAGAGGCAAGGAGTAGCAGGGAACAGAATAAATAGATATTGTCATACAGATGTTGGACACCACTAGAGTGGCCGGTGCAGCGATACTGAGTTTTCTTTTGTTGACACTGAACTCATTTCAAATAGCCCTGACAAGGCAAAAATGGAAAGGAAGCTCTTTTTTTTTTCTTCTCCGCCACATGTGGTAAGTTATAAAGTCCTTCTTGGTACCACAGAGTCATCTATTTCCAGAGAGTTTATGATTGTAAATGGGAGAATAAATGCTTAGCTTCCCAAATCACCTTGTTCCCTGGGAGACTTCATCAAAACCTAACAGAGTCTGTATGGATGCTTCAGATCTGTCTGTTCTAAGCACCCACAGATGTTTTCTCTTGGCACAGATAATAAGGATCTAGGATTAAATGTTACCATTTAATAATTAATACCATTCAAACTCTCCCTCCCTTCTGTTGAAAGTTGGCACTGTGGCACCACTGCTGATGTGCTGACATCCCGGAACACCCGATGTGCTGATTCCCATGCGATTTGTACCATTATCTTCAGGATAAAAGCACTTTAATTTCCCAAGATGTAGTAATAGTAGTTTTCATAAACTGGACCATATGTTGGGATCTGTTCATATACCTGCAGTTAGTTACATTTATAGATAAAAGTTGGCAATTGATTTCTTTGAAAGAAATTAAGAATATGGATTCTCTAAAGTTCCCTTGAATGATTTTAATTGTGAAATCCTTATGCCTTTATCAGATGTCACACTATTGCAGAATATATCAGAATATCACACTATTGCAGAATTATATAAGACAACGCCTATTTCTGAACCTGTAATCAATCATCTTCCTCTTCCTTTAAATCACACTATACATCTATAAAATATTCACATTTCAGGAACGTGAGTGAGAGGTAGCCATATAGTCCTTATATTATTTTTTCAACTTTTCTGTAATTCTGAAATTATGTCAACATAAAATATTTTTTAAAATTACACTACATATCTTAACTAGCTTGATATATTCTCTTAAAATAAGCTGAATCTTTTATCCACAGAAGCATTTACTGAAGTAAATCTATCCTTTTGCACACAGAAAGCAAGTCTACCCTGCTACCTATAGAAACACGAAGTAACAGATACGTTTGTTGTGTAACTAACAAGGTCACAGGCTGTTCGGTTGGTGGAGCAAACTCGATTAAGACCATGATAATCTTTTGAAAGATTGTAATTTATCTCCATTTGAAGGGCATTATCTTAGTTCTTCAGCTATCACAGGGAGCAAGGTTAACAAATATTCAATGATGAATTTTTGAAGGCCATAGTCATATCTTGGTTCTCTTAAACCATTTTAAGGGGCTGTCAAAGGCAATGAAATAAAAATTGTCAAATTTGTCCACAGACTTACCTAACGGCTGTTATCTGAGAAAGTGGTTTATGATTCCTACAGACACTACCTTTACTTAAGCAATTTCTTGTTTGCTTTAGATTGAAGACAGTCTGTTGCCATTGCTCACGTGGGAGAGATTACCACAAAAGGCTCTTGTTCACTTGTAATGAGAAGCTATGAGACACAAAATCCACCATGGGGGGTCTGGACTTTCAAAATAGTCTGATACTTTCACTGTCAGCATTATTGACTATCTTTTTTACCAAATTTACTTGATTTAAATGTGGATTTGGGGATCTATAAATAGTCTTGAATATTTCAAGTGGGCTTTGAAACTAATTTATAAGGAGGAGGGTTGGGAAGGAATTAAAATGATAGCACATCTTCTATGTGCTAGGGGCTTTGCTTGGTAAATAGGTCATTCTCATTGAATTCTCCCAACAATCTCCATGAGGTATGTGTGACGTGCACCTAACAGATGAGCACATCTAAGCATGGAAAGATGACACGCATAGCACCAGCCCACATAGGTGAAGTCTTTGGGAATTGAATTGGAGAAATAGTCGCCAAAATGTTATATCTTTCCACTACTATCCATGCTTGATACTGTTTGTATTTTAGTCCATTTCCTGTTGCTTATAACATAATACCTGAAACTGGGTAATTTCTAAAGAAAAGGAATTTATTTTTTTACAGTTATGGAGGCTGAGAAGTCGCAGGTGGAAAATGAGTGAGGCCACGCTTCCTGCGTGTTACTGAGGCTTTCCAGGCCTGCCGAGTGGCTGCATCATAGCAATATTCCACCTCAAAGAACTTGGTCCCAGCATAGGGGGAAAAATCACTCACTTGAGCAAATGATCAGGCAAAAGCTCTGCAAAAACATTTGACAAATTGCTAGGGTTTGAACGTTTGTCTGCTCTGAAATCCATGTTGAAACTTAGTCTTCAGTGTGGCAGTATTTGAGAGGATCGCCTGTTAAAGGCCTCACCGCTCAATACAGCCACATTCGTTTTCAAGAAGGGTAAAGTGGGGACAGGAGCAGAGGAAGGGAAGGGGGGCTGAGAGACCAGTCCTAGCATCTTGTATATTTAGAATGCACAGATCCACCAGCTTTCAAATATTATTAAACACCTTCTGTAACTTAACTTCTTGCTATGGTTAGACCTGGGGATGGTGATTAAAGAGATGGGTGTGGCAAGAGCAGTGCAGGAGAATCCAGTTCAGCTTTCTGTAAAAAGCGTTGTGTGCCTGCTCTCTATTTTTCACAGAGTTCTTTAGCTGTCTACAAAACCAACCACATAATTAGGCTAAGTCCTTTCAGCATAGGAGAGAGACCAGGACTACCTTGCTTTTTTGATAGGCCTGGTTTCATTTAAAAAATGAAGAATGCCTAAGACAGGCTTATACACATTAAAGTTTATTTAGAAACTTACATTGAACAAATTTAATGCTTTTACCTGCAAAATAGCAAATGCGGCATACTTACGCTATTCATAAGATTATTATAGGATTAAAAGTATGTTCAGTCATAATGAAGCACAGGTGGTGTGGTCCAGCAATACGATGAAAGCTTAAAGTAGTGTGATGGTCGTAGTTGCACAACTGTATGCATTTGTCAAAATTTATCAAATCATACACCTCAAAAGGGTGAATTTTTTTTATATAAATTATACCTCACTAAACCTGACTTTAAGAAAAGGTTGCAATTTTATCTATATTCCTATGACTATATAACCTTATTTGAAGATATTGCCAGAAGCTTATGTGCGGGTCCTTTCAAGAATGTTAAGTCCATTCCAGCTCTGATAGTCTCCCTGGGCTGCAAGGATGCAGCGGTCTACCTCTGGCTTATTCAGCATAGCATTCTGGTGGCTAGCAGAGTATCAGGCACAGTGCTGGGGGCTCATTTGCACTTGTTGATAGAGTACATGAAGACCCCTATTCACCCACTAGGACAGAGCTCCAAGTGGCCATTAACATGGCCCTATGTCATTCCTGAGCTAAATGCATCCTGCAAGCCTAGCTGCTTTTTAGGGCCCTAAAGATCTTTTGGAATATTGGTGGCATGTTTGGCACATATTGGTCAGTTCCAAGAGATGGTCTACACTGGATCTTCTGGACTTTTTAGATCCACTTTCATCCTGCAAGTAGTCCCAGAGATTCTCTGGAAGCCCACCTTCTTGGATGGCAGATCAGTGGAACATAACCTCCACTAAACATTAAAACATTTCTTGACCCTATCCTGGAAAATATGAGGCGCAAAGCTGATCTACCTGAAAAAGTATGTTTATTGTTCCCTTTACTTAGAGATGGATAATTGTTTCTGGGATTACTTTTTACGGTACTTGAATAGACACAATTTTAGAGTTAATTATCCTTCATAATAAAGCTCAGCCTCTCAACAACAATACAAAAATCTTACAATACCTGAAGCCATTGTTTTGACACAGTGGTACACAAAGGTATACATAAATCTCCTTTAGACTAGAGAAGTATTTACAGTGTCTCTTTCCTAATTGTTCCTATTCCTAATTATGAATTTACTTTATTATATGAAATTCATTTATGAAATCATTTTATAGAACAGAATATCACAAACACTATGGATTTCTTCAGCTATTAATATTTCAGTATGTAAATTTAATAATATTATAACTAAATCCTCGCACCATATATGTAAACAGGGTAAGCTATATCATCACATTTCTCTGGGAAATTGGCTGAAGTCTGTTTTTAGCAGTTAATTAAAATAAAGATGCACAAGCATGTGGGAATACTACTCTCTTCTATGATATTTAGCCAACCTTAGAAATATTTTCATATTAACTGTTAATTGACCACCAAATTTCTAAAATCCTTCAGAGTTTCACCTCGATGATTTTGGTACTTATCTCTGGAAGATACACCCTGCTTTTTTTCTATGTCAGAGGATATCTGGTCTGAGTTTCCTTCCTTCTTTCTCTCCTCTTCCTTCCTTCCTTCCTTCTTTCCTTCCTTCCTTCCTTCCTTCCTTCCTTCCTCCCTCCCTCCCTCCCTCCCTCCCTCTCTCCCTCCCTTTCCTTTCTTCCTTCTTTCCTTCCTCCCTCCCTCCCTCCCTTTCCTTCCTTCCTTCCTTCCTTCCTTTCTTTCCCAGGCATGATAATGGGGTTTGCATGAATCAGGTCATTCACTAGTAATTTCTCCACCCAGAGAAATCTGTAGTGCTACTACACAGACTAGGAATGGATTATTCCTAAGAAACTGACTGTACAGTTTTTAGGATTTTGGTGAGTTGGCTGTTAAACATAATCATTCTTAAAAATTAAATTATGTAAATTTACAACTAAATAAATTATATTAAAACAAAGATAATATATCAAAACTAACCACTTCCTATTTCCTATCACCTATGCTCTTGGGGTTATTTATGTCTGCTGTACATGTTGGATGTATATGGTGGAAATATTCTATAATAGTGTGCTACTTCATCTCTTCCCAACTTCATGCTTGCTGACTTTGCCTTGGTAGCTTGAAATTGGCCACCATGGGAAATTAGCAACACTGCAACACAAAACTGCCTCCCTGCCATCCTCCAGACACCTATCTGTCCTTGCCCCCAAGGGCTGTCGAGCAATTACTGGCACGTTTAGCTACAAAAGAAGAAGGAGAAGGTCTAAGCTCCATGATTTTAGCCTCTCCAACCCATACCATAGGCATTATCATTAAACCAATGATACTTACCAAAATTATTCATCCATTCCTTCCTTCATTTATTCAATGATTTACTTATTGTTGTTACGTACAAAGTACTGTGCTAAGCATTGCTGCGATGGGAGTAAATAGACACTATATGACTCAGCAAAGAAATGTTGAATAATGGAAAGAACTTGAGCTTTGGTTCAGAAGGATCTGGCATCTGAACCCAACTATGTGGGTGACCAAAAACCCTGCATCCTGGAGGCCCTGCTGATCTGGGCAAATTGGAACATTTGATCACGCTACAACTATGATATTTAGCAGTTTTTAAAACATAGGCTAGGTGGGGCACGGTGGCTCATGCCTGTAATCCTAGCACTCTGGGAGGCCGAGGTGGGTGGATTGCTCAAGGTCAGGAATTCAAGACCAGCCTGAGCAAGAGTGAGACCCCGTCTCTACTAAAAATAGAAAGAAATTAATTGGACAACTAAAAATATATATAGAAAAAATTCACCGGGCATGGTGGTACGTGCCTGTAGTCCCAGTTACTCGGGGGGCTGAGGCAGAAGGATCGTTTGAGCCCAGGAGTTTGAGGTTGCTGTGAACTAGGCTGACTCCACGGCACTTTAGCCCAGGCAACAGAGTGAGACTCTATCTCAGAAAAAAAAAAAAAAAAAAGCAAAAAATACCCCAACATAGGCTGGTTACTTTGCATCTCTGAGCTTCAGTTTTCCTATGTGTGAAACTCACTATTTCAGGGCTGTCATGAGGAATAGGGTTATATAGGTACCCTGTATAGGATAATGCCTATCAATGTAGGCAGTTAGGACAATACCTTGCATATATAATATGGTCAATGAATGAGAGCTGTTTTTATTATTCATAATAAAGTCCATTATAAAATAGGCAAAGAGTACTTTCGTAGGAGTTGAGATGTAAGTATAAATTCTAATTAAAGGTTTTAGATGGTTTGATAGAAGAGGCAGCCTTTGATTTTCTGAGATCGCCCTTACCTCATTATCAAGCTATATCTTGCCTTTTGATGCTGCTATATTGTTTTCTAGTATCTCCTGATTTTCGGAAACTTGTCAACTTTACTGTGAAAACCTGATTACCATTTTGCACCTCTACTCTGACTGGTTCAGGGCCTGCCCTTCTTTATTTCCAGTACCTAGTTAGAATGAAATGCGTATTCAAATCCTGGTGTCTAAAAACCTTCAATAAAATGATGTGTTCGGTTTGTATATTAGTGGGATAAAATTCAATGGGAAAAAGGAAATCAGGTTATAATACCCACATTGCAGGTTTGTAGTGAGACTTAAAAGGCATGAAAAATTTCCAAAGGTTAGAAGATACTCAAGAAATGCCAGGTACTATTTCTACTTCTGCTTAATTGTTTTCCAACATCCAGATAGCTGATAAAATACTATGCATCGAGTATTCAGATTATGAAAATGTTAGTCTTTCATTTCACAATATTATTAGGCAAGAAAATAAAGGGTTGTAGTGACTTAAAGATCTTGAAAAGGAAAGCAACATGTTTTGTTCAAGAGGGATGAAAACATCCACACAAAAGGTGATTAAAATACCCAAAGTGATCATCAGTCAAATCATAAAGGGAATATTAAAAAAGCACCACTGTTGTTTGAAAGCCTTTTGCATAGTAGGTAAAGATATAATTTTAAATAGATAAAAGTCAGACACATACGCAAACATTGATCTCATTGTTGAGGAAGTGGTTTTAAAAAAGGCTTACATTTTTCCCCTTCCTCTGCCTTCAGGGGAATTACTTTTATTATTCTTATTTTTTGTGTCATATTGTAATAATAGACACTGAAAGATCAATCCATTTTTTTCTTTGAAAAAATGTGGGAAAACTGAATGGATCCCTGGAGTAAACCTTTGACCTGGTGACCAGGTGGTGGATCTGGTGTCTTAGCCAGCCTCCAAAGTAGCCCCAATCATGGCCACCTTCTGGTGTTCACACCCTTGCGTCCTGTCCTCTCACATTGAATCAGAGCTGCTCAGCATGGCTAATAAAGTATGGCAGAACTGATGATGTATTGTATAATTTCTTTCTTTTTATTTAGAGATAGGGTCTCTCTCTGTTGCCCAGGCACATGATCATAGCTCACTGTAACCTTGAACTCTTGAGCTGAAGTGGATCCTTCCACTTTAATCTTCCAAGTAGCTAGGACTACAAGCATGTTCCAGCACATCTGGCTAGTTTATTTTTATTTTTTGTAGAGACGAGGTCTTGGTATGTTGCCCAAGCTGATCTTGAACTTCTGGCCTTAAGTGATCCTCCTACCTCACCCTCCCAAAGTGCTGGGATTGGAGGCATGAGCCACCATGCCTGGCCTGATTTCTGACCCTAGGTCACACAGTTTGAGTTGTCAGATAAAAGAGAGTATGCTCAGTTAATTTTGAATTTTAGGAAATTAAACAAAAAAAATTTATTATAAACATGTCCTAAGTATTTCATACGCCATACCTATACTAAAATATTATGTATTGCTTATCTGAAATTTTGATTTAACTGGGTGTCCTGTATTGTTATTTACTAAATCTGGCAACCCTAGGAAGGGCATTTTGGCCCCCACCTTCTGCTTCTGGATTGCTCACCATGCTGTGAGGACGCTCAGGCAGCCTTGTGGACAGGCCCACATGGAGAGAAACTGAGGCCTTCTTCCACCAGCCAGGACCAACTTGCTGCCGTGTGAGAGAGCCAGCTGGGAATTGTTTTTACAGTTGTTCAGGTATCTCTGTATGTAACAAAATTTGCCTCTGACTTCTCACCTGTTTGTGTCCTAGGTGGCTACCTGAGCCTGTAAGTTCCACTGGAACAGAGTGATGTGAGTCTTTGCTCCCCTTTGTGTCCAAATGCCCAGCACACCCCAGTGCCAGGTACTTGAGTGGTTTCAGCTTTGTTAAATGATGGAAAATATTCTCTGAGCCTCACTTTCTTCATCTATAAAATGAGATTAAAATGGTATCCACCCTATAGGGTTGGTGTGAAGATTAAACGAGTTAATAGACTTAGAAATATGCCTGGTACATAGACATGCTCAGTGCCCGTGGGAAGAATCTTCCTTATCTCAACGAGTAGCTTGCATTAGAATCACCTGGAAGGCTGGTTAAAATCTGATTCCTCTGATTACTGTGACCTAGACCTAGACCCCCATGTTTCTGATTAGGTAGGTCTGGGAGTGGCCAGGGGATGCTGACGCTGCTAATTTGGGGCCTGAACCTCTGCTTTAGTGTGATGCTTTCAGCGACTGTGGCCATGCTGGGAAAGTGCCTTCTCAGTTCTGTTTAGAAATGATTTGTGTTGGCTGGGTGCAGAGCTCAGCTCAGGTAGAGCTGTCAAGAGTGTGAAGTCTGATTACTCTTAACTCAAGCAGGCATAGAAGTCTCTGATTTATTTCTGGCTATAATCAATACTTCTAGGCCAAGGGATGCTCTTAGCCAGCAGGAAGTCTAAAATAGTAGGAAGACAGCAGCCTCTGTTCTAAATTCAGAGGTTCAACTACTGCTGGTTTCGCTGGTGTCTGGACCCTGATCTGAGCCTGCTTGAAGCGCTAAATGCTACATTCTGCTGAAGTCATCCCTGTACTCCGAGTGGGGGAAATTTCACAGTAAATAGTAAATAATCCTATAGTAGATCAGAAGCAAACATTTTTTGTTCTAATTGGTGTAGGTTTAAGGAATTAAATAAACAGTACTTAAAAGTATTCCCTGTCATTAAACCCCTTCTTAAGTAAAAAACTTATCCCCCAAAGCAGCATAGGAGAGGAAAACATTTCCTCTGTTCTCTTTGGCATTTGTCGAAGGCCTGTGAACTAAACTAGTAACAAACAGATTAACAGGGGAAAAGGTATGCAAACACATTTTGTGAACATTTTTACATACATGGGGGCTTCACAGAAACTAAGTGGAAACCCAAAGAGGCAATTAGACCTGGGGACTTGTAAACAATTTTAACAAGGGGGGATGAATTTCGGAGAGATGATTAGACAAAGGAAAGGGGGAAATCCTGAGGTGACTAGGAAATGTACGGTAGATAAGGGTTGTCGGTAAAGTGTGTTATGCAGACTCCAGTTGTCTCTGGTGATAAGAATGGTGTCCAGAGTTGCTCCGCTCTTCCTGGTAGGGAGAAGGGAACATATTTTCACAAAGGGAAATTTATGCCCTGCTTTTAGACAGAACTGGAGAGGGCAGACAGCTCTTCCTGTTTCTCAATGACCTTCAGCTAAAAATAATCCTTATGCTAAAGTGGCACATTCTGGGTTGGCATATTCTGATCTCTTTCAGCAGTATCTCTTAAATGTTAACATTCCTATAAATCACCTGGGGGTTTTGTTAAAATGCAGACTCTGATTCAGTGGGTGTGGGTGGGGGGTCTGACGTTCAGTATGTCCACCAAGCTCCCCAGTGGTGCCACATCCAAGAAGCTTTTGAGCTTCACCCCAGAGGAACCAAGTGCAAATCTAGGCACTGTGTATTAGACCCTGCTGCACGGTGAGGGTTAGAACCACTACTCTGTGTGCACTCTTGGTGCCGTTGTTAGTATCTGCTAGTGTGCACTTCACCATCCATGAAGCCTACCCTGCACCATCTCTTTTATTCCTACAGGACCCAGGACGAATGGGATATTTGCCTGCCTAAGCCCCACAGGTACCCATTTTAAATTCAAACAAACATCAGTCTCAAGGGAGGCAAGCACTACACACATTATATATTTAGAAAGAAAATGGATTGTCTATTGCTTATCTTCTTAAAGGAAAAATGGGACAAACCATTTGAAATCAGAAGATACTGAAAATTCTCAGATATGCAGCCGCCATACTGTGTTTCCTGCCATTTGGCCATAGGAGGTCTCTGAGTGGCCTTTACTCGGATTCATTTCTGGGTGGGGATCACCTTTAGCCATTCTAGTTGTCAGTTTGATCTCGACTCAGCTCTTCTTTTTCCTATACGTTCAAGCCCCTTCAGAGAGTGCCCACCCATACTAGATTAATTCCTCAGGCCTTTCAGGCATATAATTAGCTTTTTAAAAATAACTCTCACCATGTATGTGTAAAAAGAAAATCACAGTCTCAGACACCTATAGCTGGCCCCACAGATCATTCGTTGAGGAAATTTCTTGCTAACCTCCCATAAGCAAGGAAGGACATGCAAATTGGACCAATGTCTAGCACCTAAGACTATAGCCTGCCCAATTCTACACTAATAACGGATTACAAGTTTGTCTTACAGGTAACAGAACTGGAGACAAGACAGAATCACACATTCTTCCACCTACCCAGGGACATCTGCGTAACTGATGCTACAGGAGTGAGCCACCACATCTGGCCGTAAACCTAATTTTTAATGTGCCAAATAATGTAATTTTCACTTCATTTCCATCATTTCTTCAGAGAATGAGGGCTAAAAAATGAAAATCTTTGTTCTTAGCAATTACTTACTGCTTGAAGAAAAACAATTAGTATCTTACACATGGAAAACCAAAAACGCATCTGATGAAAATAAAGAGAAATTTAAATTATGATTTACTGCTTTTGAAAATTACTTTGTTTATGAAATGAAGTTTGGCAATCTCTCTCAATGAATACAGTAATTTAAGCAAATTTTGCATTAAGAATGAATCATCATAAGAATTTTCTATTATAACATTGTAAGATTTTAATGGCCATTTGTTTTAAAGCAAGTCTCTGAAAAGACTTGGTCAAGTGCCAGAAGCTCATTGTAATGACAAATTGCTCACAATGAATTGCTTTGAAAGAAAACACTACTTTTTGTTTTTGAAACAAATTTGTGTAAGTAGTAGAAGTAGTCCAGTCTCTGTAAATCATATTCTCCGACCATAATCTTAAAAGATCCAATTTTATCTTTTTCAGTTTGTGTCTTTCAGATCTTTCCAAACCTTCTACCTATGTTCTTTGTGGCAACAGAGGTGAGCACTGTGTTAGCATTGCTGGTGAAACATCACTCCTTCAAATGTCCTTATTATGCAAACGTGTTTTGCTTTGTTGATTAGTTTAAACTTTGTAGTTCTTCAAAGTGATCATGAAAATATGAGGTTTTATTTCCTTTTAAAGATTCTGAATTGTCCAAATGTTTCTTATAGGTCATCTTCAGAGTTTTATTACAATTCCTAAAATAAATGAAAGACCTTTTTCTCAAACAAGCTCCACATTGATTTACAAAGATAACTACTGTTAAAATTGTAATTGCCTGTATTTAAAGTAATGTTATTTATAATATGAATCACATAAAATCAATGAGAATACAAATTAATATTGTCCATTTTCACAAATGAATAAGATGGCTGCCAATTTTCAAATAGCAAGACATATATCTTCATTTGATTAAATAGTTCTAGTGTTATGTTTATGGATTCAAAGGAAAACAAAGAACTGTGAGCAGGGAGATCATTTATTTTTGAGACTCTAATTCTTCTCATTTGGTTGCCTTACTCATTTTTTTTTTTATTATTATTTTTTGTAGAAAGGGGGTCTTGCTATGTTGCCCAGGCAGGTCTCAAACTCCTAGGCTCAAGCAATCCTCCCACTTCAGCCTCCCAAAGTGCTGGGATTGCAGGAATGAGCCCCCACACCTGGCTGCCTTACTCATTTTAGATCTATAAACATGGACCATCTCTAAGGCCAGATCAGGGTTATGTGGAGTCTGATGCCTATGTGTTATAATTTTGGAGGCCCTTTTTAAGAAAAAAGTTTAAAAAATATTTTACTTTTGTAAAACCTACAAAAATAGATGACCACATGTACTCACTATTAGAGCTTCTCACTGAGTCAAAGACAGGGCCTATTCCGTGATACAAGTGATGAGCCTGAAGATGAAGTTCACAACTATACCCTAAATCCACCTTTGGATTTATATACACAGCAAAACTGGGACATTAAACTGTAGTAACCTACCTGTCAGAAGCACAATGTGATTGATTTGTATATGGATTACAGAGATCTGTTTTATTAGTCATGTTATGTAGGAAACGTGTTGGGAAAAAAATCAAAAATCCATATTGGCGAATCAGTAAAAGAATTTTCTTAACACATGGCAGGGCACTTAGTGGAATCACCACATGGCCAATGTAATTCCACCAGGAGCACCACTGATACAATCTATAGTCTACTTGGTGACTGACCATTATCATGGTTATTAAAAAAAGCAACAACAAAAACTAAAAAAGAAGTTAATTTTGGTTTTGTTATATCAACCTAGACCAGGATCTTCAACTGGTTGTGTTGCACTGCAAACTAGTTTATTTGATCACTTTTATGGATACGTAAGTAATAATACAAGTTATTAAGTAGTTTATATTCTGAGCAAATAAACAGCAGAGAAAAACCAATGCTGCTATAATCAGAGATGGAAGAAATCCTGAAATCCTATGGCACCCAGAGATTTCATGGAAGTGGTGGCATTGAGTTTTATAGGAAAGGCAGGCATATGTCTTAAGCAGCAGAAACCATTTCAGGACAGGTGTGCATGTCCATTCTGGAAATAAAGAATAGAAAAGTTTCACCAAAATAGCAGGTTCCAGTGAAAGGGATTCATGGATGTCCATTGGAAGAAGTAGATAAAGGCCATCTTATTAAAAGGAAAGGGCTTGGAAATCAAACTAAAAGTCTGGGTTAATGTCAATGCTTCTTAAAATGTGGTGTCTAACCCAGCAGCTTCAGCTTCCCCTGGGAACTTGTTATATATGTAAATTATCAGGCCTCACCCCGGTCCTTCTGGATCTAAAACTCTGGGTGAGGCCCAGCAATCTGTTTTAATGAGCCCTCCGGGTGATTTTGGTGCTCACTGGAGAACCAGTGCTCTACATGACAGTAAGCCATAGAAGATTTCCAGATTGAACGTAAAGTGATGCTCCTAGAAGATTAAGGTGGCAACTGTGGGTTAGACAGATTGGATAGAGAAGAGATTGGAAGCAGGGAAGTCTATTTTTTAACATAATGTTGTAATCAACATAATATATATAAATTATCATACCTGCTGCTGAATTCCAAAGCTGTTCTTTGTCAGGGTGTTAGTATCTTCATTTTATGCTACAACATATTAAATTGCAGCAATATACCTTAGTAAGCCTGCTTTAAATTATTTAACAATCAAGTAGATGCTTTTGTTTTATTATAGTGAAAGCTAATTTAATGACTTTCTGCTAGTAACTAGTAGGAAGAAACTGGGTCTTTTGCACAAAATACAATAAAAATTCAGCAACCTTATAAATACGCATCAGATAGATAGAAGCACTGCTCTTAGGTAATGAATTTGGGTTTTTAAGGGAGCTTTAAAAGAGACTCTTCTTCCCTGGACATAATCATTTCAAATAAACATGGGTGAACTTGCAGTACTATGGTTTTTTAAGAGAAAGGAAGTGGAGGGCTGGGAGAGACAGGACAGAGATAATGGTTATTCTGAAAAGTGAATGAGAGAGTGAGAGCAGAAGAGGAGGAGGAAAAGAGAGAAGAAAAATGCAGCAAGAGAGTATACAATCAAGTGCCTCCAAGGTCGGTGGGACGGTCAGCTAGGTCCCCGCCGACTCTGCAGGGCAGGCCAGCAACGCGCCGGCCGCCCAGGCCCGACCAGCCGCGGAGAAATGGCTGTCATGCTGCTGCATGGCTGCCCTTCAAGTGCTCTCTTAAGTTGGAAATCTTGGCACTTTTTATGTGCCCGTCCATAGAAAACCTGCTGCGTGAGAACGCGCAGTAAATGTACTTGTGGAACCCTGTGTGTGAAGCGGTACTGTTTACATAAGGCTTACACAATTTGAGAATAACGTAATTTGACAGAAGAGACAGGTTGATGAAATGTCTGTGGTATCTTTTTTTTTTTTGGCATTTAGCGGCGTGGGTGGAACATAACCATGGGAAAGCCGAGAGCTGGCGGGTTTCTGGCTGTCACTGACATCCTGTGCGACTGATTCCGCGAGAGCAGTGGCTGCGGCCCACACCCCTTCCGGGCGGGACCTGGCGGGAGAGCGGCGGCGCGCTCAGCTTCCACAGCGCTAGGGAGGCTGTTCCGCAGATAACCTCCGGGCCACACGGGCGCGGCCAGCCTCCCCTCAGGCCAGGCTGTGGAAAGGTCGTCAGTGCTGGAGCCGCCAGGGCGGCGGGTCACGGAAGCAGGCCAGAGGCCTGGGACGGCGTGCTGGGAAGGGCCAGCGCCTGGTGTGGAAACGGCAGGACTCGGGGTAAGTGCCCGAAAGCATCAGGCACACTGCACGGGCATGGGGCCCGAGAAGAGGCCCGGAATGAGCACCCGTGTGGGTGGGTTCCAGGGCAAATCCAGGGTGATCACTGACATGCACCCAGAGCTCGCCAAGCGCCGGGTACAGATCCAGCAGCCTGGCTACATTAACTCATTCAATCCTCACAAAACCCTCTTGGGGTGGTAACTATTGTAATCCTCCTTTTACAGATGAAGAAACCGAGGCACACAGAGGTCAAGGCGACGCCATTGGCCGTGGGTGGAAGGCTGAGCACGCAGGCTCGCTGCGGGCATGGAGAGGTAGGGAGGCAGAATTATGTGTGCACAGCGAACTGAAGTTCCAGCGCACAGGTTAGCCTCGTTCTCCCAGCAGCATGCATCCTGCGTGCTTCCTGCGAAGGTGCTACCAGTCGCAGCCCAGGACGGCGTCTCCGGAACCCGAACCCGGGCAGAGCTGCCTGGATCTGTCTTACCGCCGCGGGCGGATTCTGCCACCTGCTGCTCTGGCGGCCGCGAGGCGGGTCGGGCCTTCGCGCCTGCGCGGGAGAGTGGGCGGTGGTGTCACAGAACCGCAGGCTTACACCGCCCTGTGTTTACCCGACGGAAAACGAAGGGGAAAGTTTGCAATTATGTAGCTTATGTGAACCAAGTTGTCCTCCAAGCTGGGTAATTCAATTCTCGGACGTGAGCCAGTAACTACAGGGAGGGGTTGAAGATGTTCACGGTACAATTTAAAGGCAGACCTTTTCTCTCTCTCTCTCTCTCACTTACACGCACACACAACTGTGAGGAAAATGTGATTCGAAAAACCTCACTTGGATAACGAACTTGTTGAGATTCTTTTAGTTAAACTGTATTTTAATAGCAAGGCAGTGTACAGTTTTGAAAAAGAACACTTTGTAATCTGTCGCCAACTCTCACAACACTTACCGGGATACTACAGGTGAACATATTTCTCTTTTCAGAAAGACTATAATCTGCAAAGATCCTTTATGCACTCATTTTTCTATTAACTATTCTTCTGAAAAGCTCAAATTGCTTTTCAAATGACTGTCTTATTAGTTAACCTTTCCCTACAATTAGGAAAAGAACTTTCAGAATTTAAAAACTAAACTAAAAAAAAAAAGTCTTTCAAGCTTTGAATCCAGCCCTGAACTGTCATGAGCTACCACATAAACTTTGGCAAGTCAAAGTCCTGAGTTGATTAGAGCCATTAAACTGTGGAATTTTATTTATTTATTTATTTACAGACAGAGTCTCCTCCATCATCATAGCTCACTGCAACCTCAAATTTCTGGGCTCAAGAGATCCTCCTGCCTCAGCCTCCTGAGTAGCTGGGATTACAGGTGGGAGCCACAATGCCGGCTAATTTTTCTATTTTTAGTAGAGATAGGATCTCACTCTTGCTCAGGCTGGTCTCGAACTCCTGAGCTCAAGCAGTCCTCTGACCTTGGCCTCCCAGAGTGCTAGGATTATAGGCAAACTATGGAATTTTAGAACGGTAATGGAGACTTAATAATTACATAGTTAGAGGTTTTCATTGTTCAGATGAGGAAACTAGAGCACAATGATTCTTTTCCTTTTTTTCGAAACGGGTTCAGAAGGTAACAAATGACTCTTACAAGGTCACAAAACTGGAAAGTCACTATTCTTTCTGCTATCTTAGGATCCTTCTCTGCTAACTACTAGTATTGAATATTTTCCCCCAAATATTTCTGATTTTCCTTACATCAGTTATCTACTTAAAAATGCATGGGAAACAGAATTGAAAGCAGCGACTTGAAGAGATATTTGTATACCATGTTCATAGCAGCGTTATTCACAGTAGCCAAAAGGTAGAAGCAAGCCAAGTGTCCATAGATGGACAAGGGAGAAACAAAGTGTGGCTTGTACATACGATGGAATATTGTTCAGTCTTAAATAGGAAGGAAATTGTAACACATACTACAATGTAGGTGAACCTTGAGGACATTATGGTCAGTGAAATAAGCCACGTACAAAAGGATAAATGCTGTATGATTCTATAATACTTACACGAGGTACCTAGTGTGGTCAAATTCACAGAGACAGAAAGGAGAACCGTGGTTGCCAGGGGTTAGAAGGAAGGTGTAACGGGACATCATTGTTTAATGGGTACGGAGTTTCAGGTGGGGAAGATGAAAAGTTCTCAAGATGAGTGGTGATAATGGTTGCACAATAACATACATGTTCTTAATGCCACTGAACTGTACACTTAAAAATGGTTAGGATGGTAAATTTTACATTGTGTGTATTTTACTATAACTTTTTTAAAAGTACATGGCAAAAAGTTATGTTTGCTCGAGGTGAAAAGATTGACAAAGCTCATATGGTTGTGCCATTGTTTTATTCTTCAAAATAACTATGTTTGATATGCCTTTTAACATGTTTTCATGAAAGTGATGCTTTTATTAGTAGTATATCAAACTGACCTATAAATAAGATTTGAATATGTAGTTGATCCATTTAAGTAGTTTACACTGTAGATTTATTAAATCTATTTGATGAAGGGGAAGAGGTGGACAGGTGGCTTAGAAGTTTAAGAATGTAAGGGGCTGGGATCTTCTGTCCATGGCTGCATGTGTTTGCTCTAATTGCATTTGTGCATTCTGGACAAACTCGTTCAACATGTTTGTGAACAAAGATCCAAGGAAAAACACAGTATATCTTAAGTTATTCTGCTAGCAAAATGGCAGTAGGAATTCTAACAAGAAAGCTGGAGGCTAAGTTCTGATTCTTGAGAGAATAATCCATCATTACGTGCTGCTTTAACCTGGCAGAGGGTAACATGACACCCACAGACTGTGAGATGACTCATTTTTCTACCAAAAAGTGATGAAAGTACATAACTTTTACTTTCAACCATGATGTCACTTTATTTTAAAAATTGGATAATCATTGTGTAGGCTTATTTCAGGGGTCATTTAAGTATTAGCAAATTTATCTTTTTTATTTTGGATGGGAAAATGCTATATAACAATAAAGTACTTCTGTTGTTAATCTCTGAATGTCACCTGAAATAGAGATTTTCTAATGATTAATAATAATTAACAAAACTTTTATTAAGTCAACATTTAAATTCAGCTTTTACAATTTGTCAATATAGGGTTAAGCTCTATTAGTTCTTTTTCCAGATGTTTAGAACTTATGACATATCTGAAAGGCAAATTTGGCTTTAAACCAAAATTTTACTATTGTCAGCTCTGTGGAGTCAATATATCACATTCCCAGAAGAGTAGGTTGTATGCCTTTTTGCCTCAAACATCATTAACAAAACTAACAGTGAGGCGCTAATTCCGGAATTGTTCCAGTTGTTGTTGATGTATACAGCAGACGGCACCGAGCCTGACTGTCAGATGTCAAGCCAGGTTTCCATCACTGACAAATAAAATACCTGCAGTCTGACTTGTAAAGATGGGCTCAACTGATCAGAACATTGTAGATCAGAAAAAAATTCAAGAAAGATGCAATTATGGCACCTTTTCACAATTTTTTTTTAAATCATCAAAAGGAATTGGAGAAGACAGAAGTTTAAATAAAAACAACAAGGATGCTTTAGGGACAAACAAACAAAAAAAACAAAGAAAGGTTTTATATAGTAAGAATTACATTCATTTCAGTCTTTCTTCATCTTTTACTCTCAAAAAAACTCAACATTCCCACGTTGGTTACATTGCGAAAAGGGGCTTGGCTGTGTTTCGGGTTCATCTCTGCTAGGCCTGTGGGCACTTCCATACAGATATGGGTTCTAACTCTGCTCCAGTTCCAAAGTGAGACATGCATGTATCTTCATGTTATGGATTGTTTTCCAAATAGGGGTTTGATGATTTCAATTGGAGAACTTGAACACAGATTTTTTTTTTTTTCTTTTAAGAGGCTTCTAGAATTTCTCAGTTATCTTCCTTTACCCTTCCAAGTAGTAGGAGATAAAAGACAATGCTGGTTGCTCACCCACTATCAATTTTCCCCTACCTTCTTTCCTAATACAATCCCCATTTTGTTTGGGGAACAAATTTGCCCTGATAAAAAACTACTTCTTGCCACCTTTTCTTACCCACCCTCCTCCTCATCACTCTCCCAACTCCTCACTCCCCACCACCACACTTTGGAGCTAGAGGTGGCCAGGTGACAGTTTGGGTCACTGACATAAAAGTCAAAATTGCTGGTTATGGCTCTTTAGAAATTGCTAGGCAAGCTCTTTAGAAAGGACACCAACTCAACTGGTGGCTCCGTCCCCTTCTTCCTACTCCAAACGGGGCTGTGAAATGGAAGGGGAGTGGCTGTCTTGGGACCCTAGGGAGATGAGCTCACCCTAAGGATGTACTGAGTAGAGATGTAAAACAGACTCGGCCCTGCCAGCTGCTGGAGCCACAGTGTCAGCTCTGAACAGCTTACCCCCAGACTTCTGGCTACATTAAAATATCAATAATAATAATCATAACACCCCAAATTTGTTTAAGTTCCCCTTTTTCAGCCTCCTGATACTTACAGACAAGTTCACTTCCTATTCGCTGGAATATTTTAGAGCAGAAAATTCAGAAACAAAATAGACTAGAGCCTTTAATGAATGGTATTTCCCTAGGCTAACTTGCTTAATTATGAGGATGTTTAGTTAATATACAAATTATGAAGCTTGAAATAATTGGCTCTGATCAGCATCCTCATTATTATCATTAAAGAGATTTTTATTCAGAACTCATTTGCATGAGGAAGCATGCTCGGCTGTTTACCTGGTGAATGGTTTTCTACACTGAAAGCCTCTCTCAGGCTTGGAAATCACTGAGGAGAATCTTTATAAATGAGTGACTTTCTTGGAGCTATTGCAGCATGCTGAAGCTGTTTTCATGGGGGTTATTACAAACACTGTAATCTTTAAGGAAGACTAGCTATTTATGAACATTTGATGTGATTTAATATCTTTATATATTAAAGCAAATTCAAAGTTGTCACATCAGCATATCATCTATAATAATGTCATTCTCACTCCAATTCCTATGTGCTTTCTTGAACGGGATAGAAAATGATGGAGTTATAGTTAGCAAGCTGGGAATTTCTTGCTAACTCTGGGCATGCCCATGGGTGGTTCACATTGTGAATATCATCTGTTCTGTTTCTTGAAGCAGAAAAAACAAAAGTTGAGAACTGCTTTATACACAAAGAACAAAACCCTGTAATGAGTACCTTCAGCAGCACCTAGGTAGCTGCTGGGAGCTCTGTTCTAGTTATTCTCAATGAGCATGGGAGGAAGTAGAGGTGGGTACCAATCCTTCAGGGATGTATCATTTATTGCCGTGTACCAACCCTGAGCCATAGACCAGTACTAGTCCGTGA
This sequence comes from Cheirogaleus medius, assembly GCA_008086735.1. NCBI lineage: Eukaryota > Metazoa > Chordata > Mammalia > Primates > Cheirogaleidae > Cheirogaleus > Cheirogaleus medius. The sequence goes on from VBSM01002608.1 coordinate 60,693,548, forward strand.
CCTTTTAGGAACTGGGCCACACAGCAGGAGATGAGTGAGCGAGCGAAGCTTCATCTATATTTATAGCCACTCCCCATGGCTCGCATCACTGCCTGAGCTCCACCTCCTGTCAGATCAGCTGCAGCATTAGATCCTCACAGAAATGTGAACCCTACTGTAAACTGTGCATTGAAGGAATCTAGGTTGTGGCTCCTTGTGAGAATCTAATGCCTGGTGATCTGAGGTGGAGCTGAGGTGGTGATGCTAGTGCTGGGGAGCGGCTGCAAATACAGATTATCATTAGCAGAGAGGTTTGACTGCACAATAAATGTAATGTGCTTGAATCACCCTGAAACCATCCCCCCTGTCACCCTATCCCTTCCAGGTCCATGGAAAAATTGTCTTCCATAAAACTGGTTCCTGGTGCCAAAAAGGTTGGGGACCACCGATTTATTGCAAGGGCACCAGAAATGGCATGGAATAAACGTTGAAAAACACTGCTGCAGAGCCTTCATGTACTATCTCTCTTGGCTTATGTCTGTTCCAAAGAACTGGTAGTGGTGGCCTGAATCTGCACTGCGTGGAGAAGTGTTGTGAGGCTATGTTCAGGCCCAGAGGAGGCAAGCACAGTGATCATCTTCCTGGCCTTTGGACTTGGCACTCCTTGTCCCACGGCCTCCTTGCCCCCTTACTTTTGCTGCCCTGGGCACTTGTGTTGTACTCATTTCCATTAGCCTGTGTAAAGAACCTTGGCCGATTCCTCTGCACTGCCAGTATATCTCCGGCGTTACATAAATCTGTATTTATTCCTAATCTGTGTTAGTGGGGATTAGCTTCAGCTGCAAAAAACAGTGAACCCTCAAATAACAGTGGCTTCAACAATATAAAAGTTTAATTCTCTTTTAAGTAAAGTAAATCTGGAGGTAGTGAGACAAGGACTGGCATGATTTCCTCTAGTTTTCTGCTCCATCTTCCCTAGGAGGGGTCTGCATTTTCACATTCTGTACAGCAGAATAAGTAGACAGAAAAAGGGCTCACTCCTGCCTTTTAAGGAAACTTTCTATAAACACTATAGCACTTTGGTTTCCTATCATTGGCCAGCACTTCTTCATATGGTCACATCTAACTTCAAGGGAGGCTGAAAAATCAAGTCCTATGTCTGGATACATGGATGCCCTCAAGTAAATAAAGCTGGGATTCTGCTACCGGGGAAGGGGAGAGTGACTATTTGGAAGCAATTAGCTGTTGCTGCTGCCATTTGCAAACAACTGTAATTGAGGGTGTGGTTATTTGTAAGTGCCCCCATTTCAACATATGAGCTGTAACCTTTGTACCATTTAGCACCTAAAATGCTTTCTCCACTTCCACGGGATTTATGGAAGCCAGATGGTAGCTCGTTACCAGCCACGGGGGTTTGCATTTTCTCCAAGGCATTTGTTTGTCTTGATTCTATAGATGAAAGGGCTCTAATTTATCTTTTTTGCTCCCAGGCCCATTGCATTTAGTGAAATTGCTTTTCAGATAGTTACACCTCTCCTTCCCCTGCCATGGTGGTGACTTGTTTATTTCTGAAGATTATCAGGGTGATTTTCAAGGGTAGATCCATTTGTGGGACACCTTTTCGAAGGCTGATCATGCCATGTATTAAAGAGGTCTGGTTTTTATCTGGAGAAGGAACACAAAAATGCCACACCAGTGAAAGTAGTAAAAAATTTTCTCTAAAACCTCCAGCTGGCATAAAGAATGCTATGTTAGGGATTATTAGTGGCAATTACTAGGCACAGGAGATGCTTTTCTTTGAAAAGGAGTGATGACATCCTTTTGCTACTCTCTTAAGAGCCAGAATCCCGAAACATCTCCTGCCCACTGACCCCCTGTGACTAACCAATGAGAAGTCGTCATAGGTTTAACAACTGGAGTAGCCCAGATTTTCTGAATTCTGCTAAAAAATATCAGTATTTAAAATATTTATTAGCTGTAGTTCTATTCTTAGAAGGGCTAGGATTTCAGGAATAGATTAAGGTATGAGGGAATAGTAATTCCGAGTGTGAAGATAATACGTGTACTTAACAAGTAAAGAAAAAATACTTTTTCTCTGATTCATTTCACTGGAAGAGTTGTGGTGGTGTAATTTATTTATTTTTGGACATTTGGATAGAACAGGACATTGTCCACCAGGACTTTAGGAGATTTTGCTATATTGAAGGGTTGTAAGTCTTTTTATTTTATTGTTAAGTCCGTGAGACTGAACATACTACATTGCCACAAGAATAGAGATATGTTTTAACAACTGCTCAACAATTCCCATATGACTCTCTTTAATTCAACTCAGTTCAGTTCCCTGAAATAAATCAACGGAACTCAATTTAATTAAACACTGATTAATTCTATGGAGGAGGTACAAAAAGAGACCATTTTTATTTAGGGACGTGCACATGGGAAAAAAATATAAGACAGGCTATGTCTCCATGTTGAGGTGCTTGCTACAGGACATTGTTGTAGCTGCATCATGGTGTTCACTTCACTTCCAATTAGATTTGTAGAGAGGAGTCCCTGAAATACCATTAGGAGACGATGCCTGATGGCTGATAGAGACACATCATGCTCTTGCACAAGGGTGAAAATCTGAGTAGATAAATATTTATGGAGAAAGAAGTCAAAATTTTGTCCTTAAAGTTTTATTTATAAATGCAGAGTATTATATATAAATTAATGTTAATAGTGGTAGTCAGTGAATAGAAGAATTTCAGTGCTTTTATTTTATCGCTTATGCTTTTCAGTATTTTGAAATTATTTACAATGAATGTGTATTATTTATCTATTATAAAACTATTAATGCAGCAGATGACTTTTTCATCATTGTTAAAGAAATCTGGGTATTAAATTAATGATGTTTTAGAAGCTGGTCATGACTACTTTGTTCATTCTCCTTTTTCTTTATTCTACCCAGTTCTCGAAAATACTCTAGAGCAGTCCTGTTAAAATAAGCATGATGCAAGTAATAAAATTTGGGTTCCACTCTTAGATGGGGAAGAGATGCGGCATCGTGGCTTCTGGGTCGAACGTCCATCAGCCGTGCTGTGGTGCTCCGTTGCTGGGTCACGTGGGGCACGAGACTGGTTCAGTGTGTGGGGTCCTAGCATGATGCCAGACACTCAGTGAATCCCTCACAGACTTCACGAGGTTTCAGGTCTTATTCACCCTAGTGGTAACTTCGGGTGGAGAAAGTGAGTTAAGGAAACCTTTCTATGCTAACAGTAAAAAGATAAGGAGGAAAACTCATCAGAGTCCAACAGCTGAAAGGCTGATCTGGGCTTTTGTTGGTGATAATGAATGGTGAGGAAGCAAGGTGGCACGACTGTCACTGACAGTCAAAGCATGGCTTTCCCAGTTGCCAAGTGACTCTCTCAGCTTCAGTTAACTCATCTGTAAAACAGGATTGGTAATATTTATCCACCTCAAAGAAATGTGGTGAAGATTCATTGAGATAATGTATGCAGAGTATTTTGCACAATGCCTAGCACAAAGTACACAGTCAGTGGGTGTTAGATAATAACTATGATAGTGCAGTTTTTGAACAATAACACTACAGACTTTTTAAGGTCAATAATGTCTCCCCCCCTTTATTTTTAATCCCTCTTGGTGAATCTATTGTAATCTGCACATAATAGACATAAAACATGTGGTAATTTGACTGAGATGTAAGAGAGGACGCTAACTAGTTGCATCTTCTTCGTAAGAGTGGTAATATGTACCTAGTACTTAGGTGCTAGATGTCACAGAGAAGCACCACAGAGGCCATGCAACTAGCTGAATGGTTGTTACTCTACAGCTTATACCCTTCTTCTCCCACCGGTTAAGTTGTATGCTCCATGAAGCTGATTATGTTTGTTCCCGAACCTGCTTATGCAAGTTGTAATTGCCATTGTAATTTTTATATTTAATTAAAATTTATTTGAACCAATAAAATGTGAGATGGAAAAAAACTTGTTATTTCAATGAAAAATAAGTTGAAAGTACTGGAAATATTAATACTTGACACCATGAAGTTGCTACAGAGGAAATGCATTTGAATAGGTATGGTGGAGACAATGATGATGACTGAGGTGAGGAGATCCTAGAAATCTAGAAGTCTTTTGCATTCAGATTGCTTCATAAATGTGTTTAAGTTTCTCCCATAGAAAAAATTGGTGATGTATATATTAAGTGTGATTTATGTGAGAAAGCCCATGTGGAGGTCCATAATCAGTGTGGAGGTCCTATATATGTAAAAAAATGGCAAATGAGTGTTAAAATGTTTGAAATAAATGTGCACTTTTTGTGTGTAATTCCTGGTTGTAACTGATTTTTAAAATTACTATCCATTAAGGGCCTGCCCTTGATGCACCTAATTACAGGACTCTTCCTCTGGGACTTCTTGCTCTCCGGTGTCTCCTGGGCTTTACTCCTTGGCTCTCTCCACCTGGAAGAGTCTTCCCCCAGTCTCCACCTCAGTGTTGCTTGCTCCTACTTCACGACTCTGAAAGTATTTCTGGTTCCCCTAGGTCTGGTTCTTCTTCCACGTAGGGTTTACCAGGTCAATTTACCTGTCATGGTCCTTGTCACCAGTTCTGTCATCTTTGCTATCTTACCGGACATCCCTAGTAGACCAGGATGTCCCTTGAAGGCAGGGTCCCTGTGTGCCCAGCACTCTAATGCAAGGCCTGGCATTTAGTACTAATAGATACTCAATATTTGTTCAATGCACCCAGAGAATAATTGTTAAATAAAAGGATTATGATTTGTTTGTGACACACTTTTTTTAAAAACTTTTATCAAAAACAATGACATTTTAAGCTAAACAAGTACCTGACCATAGCAAAGACAAGGTGAGAGGTGTTGGGAGTGTAGACTGCTGATTCATGCTAAAACAACTTTATTTTTCTCCTAACCAACTTTCTCTAACTGAATTTTCTAAAGGCAGATGTTTTCCATTTGATCAGGAAAATGAAGAACAAACAATGATCATGAAATTTAATGAAAGTATGTTTCTTAAAACATGACTTTTTTTTTTATGCCTTTCTGAGCAGTGGAAGCTGACTTCTCTCTTCTCATTCCCTCCCCTGTGGGGCGCGGCGGCAACGCCATTCTAAGATGGCGCCCGTATCCGGTGG
>VBSM01002608.1:60698779-60723374 GCA_008086735.1 Cheirogaleus medius
TCTTTCTCCTGGTGGTATTTTCATTCTTTTGTTCAAGCTCTTGTTCGGTTTTCAGAGGTTGGGGCGCGTGGTTCCAGATGCATCATACGGCCGCATGCTGTCAGTCACTCGGCACGCCAAGCTCTCTCCTGCCTCAGGACTTCCCTCACATGCCTCTGCTGGGCTTTTCCTCATAGCATTAGCCCGGTTTGCTCCCTGTTTTCATGAGTTTGCGCATTAGTGGGGAAAGACAGACAATAAATAAATCAACCACAATATTTAGTACAGTAGGAAACAGTAAACGTTACAGAGAAGACGAAAGCAGAGTGAGGGCATGAGAGTGCTGGAGGGGTGCTCGTTGTTACGGATTGGCAGGAAAGGTGGCCCTGGCAAAGTGACGTTCTGTAGAGACAGTATTAAGAGAGAGGGTGCACTCTGCAGACATCTGTGGGAAGAGCTTCCTAGAAGGAGGGACCACAGATTGGAAGGCCCCGACGCAGGGTCAGCTCTGGTCTTTTGAAGAACAGCAAGGAGGCCAGTGTGGCTGACACACAGCGGCTGGCGATGTGCGCAGAAAGAGAGCAGGGCCAGATCTTCTAGGCCTGTGAAGGCCATGAAAGGACTGTGGCCTTTACGCTAGAGAAGGAAAGGGAAATGGCCTGCCTTGCCTTTCAGGAGGCTCCCTCTGCCAGCTGCATGGAGGAGATGAGCAAGTGGGGGTAAGGATATCAACAGCAAGTCTGCTCAGGAGGCTCTTGCATTGTCCTGACAACAGAAGGAAGGGGCCCTGGATGACCGTGCTGAAAGAAAAGGTGACAAGAGGTAGCCAGCGTGTGGTTCTCCTGCCCAGTGTGGTCTTCCCTGACCAAGCATATTCCTCCCATGCACTCACTCATAGCACCTGTTTTGTTTTTCCATAATAGCGATTCCTCTTTATAAGCATATTTTTTGTGTGGCCCTTGGTTGATGTCTTACTCTTTCCCTGCAAGTGAATATTAACAGCATAAGGGCAAGGATCATGTTCGTTTTTTTAATCATTTTATTCCAAGCACCTAGCCAGTACCCGGCATATATGAAGTATTTAATAAACATTTGTGAATGGCAGGAAACGGTCAGACTATTGTCATGTGGAGGTTGTGTCTGAGTATTAAGAGAATGAATCAGAAAACCACTGGATTGAGAGAAAGGAGAAGTTGAGACCCCTGAAGTGCTGTCTGGCCCCCACAGCGGACCCCAGCGGGTTCTGGTGAATGTCATGCTGACATTAGCCCCAAATTCAGATGACAGTTTAAAATAAATCAGAACTAATTTTGATACCTTTCTAGATATTTATAAAAAATGCTAGTACCTGATGGAAACTCTCAGTCTCTGGCATCATTTCGACATGGTGCATCCCAGTGTTCCAGCACGGTGCAACCCTTGGGCTCCCCCAATTTCCACACTGCAAGCTCTCGGGGGAGAGAGCAAAAGTGTTAATGGAAGAGTTATTTGGCATAGGAAATGGGTGGCGTAGCCCTTGAACTGTTCTTGTTGTCCAGGTCATTTTGCTATTAACACTGATCCGACAAAAGCTTTCATTTCTGGTGATTTCTTACCTGATAAGAACAAAATAAAATGCTATGCTCACAGTGCCACTTCCCCTCATTGCCTCAGAATGTCCCAAGTTTCTCTTATAAATTTATGTGGGCTAGCTATAAAACGTGAGCAATGAAACTGGGGACCCTGCAACTGCTTCTCGAGTGGTCACATGGCGGTGCACATTCTGCGTCTCGTGCGCTAGTACCAGCATCCATGTCCCATCAGCTGTGTCTTCCTGAGGGTAGTTCAAGACACAGTGTTGGTGACATCACTCCCACCACCTCTACTGAGATCGGCATGGTTGCCGTAAGTGATGTATGTGGTGACAATTTGCATCATGCTGCACTATGTGAAACTTCTCTAATATGCACTTCATTTATTTATTTGTTTATAGTGCCTGGGCTCCCTCTGTCACCCAGGTTGGAGTGCAGGAGCTGTTCACAGGCGCAATCATTGCGCCCTGCTGCCTTGAACTTGTGGGCTCAAGCAATCCTCCTGCCTCAGCTTCCCGAGAAGCTAGGACTACAGTTGCACATCTCTGTTCTAATTTCCAGAAACCCCAGCACTGATTGTTTTAGACCTGTTTCCCTGAAGTCTGAGCACACAGAAAGAAGGATGCACTCAAATATTTGTGCCCCTATAATATGCTGAAAAAAAAAAACCCGATTGATGTTGGCGCCAGCTCTTTATTTGGAAAGGGTTTGGTATATTGGCTAATAAAGAGCACAAAAACGAAAATAAAAATAAAACCTATTATGAATCACATCTGCTATGTCCATGACGGTCCTATTGCCAGACACAATGAATATTTATCAGAATTGTAAGTTAAGGGCAATGCCAATCAATTTTGAGCTCAGGCTTCTTTATGTCATTTAGTTCTTTAAAGCCTCCAGTGGCTTTTACAAAATGGTAACCTTAATGAATTTTAGGAAAATGAGTTTGTGTGGCTTTCCCTTTTGAAACATATCCCAGCTTCCCCATTCACAGAGTGAAAGGCTTAACAAAGGGCTTGTTAACAAATGTCTTAGTAATGGTAAATTTGCAACGGTATAAACTATGCGGTTTGACTAAAAATTGATGAAACTATGCTTTGTAAGTTATGTGTGAAACCAGCCACAGTACTGCATCTAGTATTGGGCCGTGCTCGGTTTGAGCACGGGAAATTTTCAGTGGTGATTATGATGGAGAAGATGATGGTGAAGACTTCAGGGATATGGGCAGGATTCAAATCATTAACTGGAATTGGATAAAATTTCAGAATTTTGAAGACAAAAAAATACTGAAGTGGAGTAAGTAGGAGGCACACTGGAGACATATTTAAGGAACAGAATTTGCTGCCTTCTGGTTAATGACTTGACTGCTGCCCAGTGTCCCTGAGGTCATCAGCATCATCCTCATCACTGTAATTATCTTTGAATTCCTCTCACGCGCACACCGAGCATGGTGGGAGGGTGGGCGCTTTGGTGCCTTTTATTGCTCTAAATCCTGGCTTATTTAGGCCTTGTTAACGGTGTCATCTGGTTTTTAATTGGTCAGCTGTCAAAAACTTGGAAAATACCAAATTATCTCCCTGAGCAAAATTGGTGCTTCTCAGCTTCGCTTGCGTTTACCGTGGGGATAAGATGGGGGCACGTCCGATCGGGAAGCAGCGGGGCTGGGACAAGTCAAAAGCCTCCCTCAATCCACTTACGGTTCTTCATCTCATCAGGGCGATTCGCCTGTCACTGTCCATATGGCGCCCGAGGCGAGGGTTAGTGCTGCTGACGGCGACATGCCCTACAGCAGTGGCTGCAGCAATTACCCGGGAGTCACCTCCCATTTGCGGTTTGTTTGGATGGGGGGATGGATGGAAGAGACTGCAGGTCAACAGCACATTTTTTGGTCAGATTTGGCAAATACAGAAATGAAAATATGGCCACAATGGTCATTTAAATATGAGCTGTTATAATCTTCTGTTTATGCACCTTTGAATGTGTCCTGTTTCAGAAGTTCTTACTCTATAGAACTACTTCATGTGATTATATTTCACATGAGCCCTATTTTCCTCTAGGTGAAGCAGGGTTTCCTCAAGCATTATCAGAGACAGGGAGAGGGAAGGGAGTAAAAGCCATTATAGGGGAGGTGATTTAAGAATGAGTTTTTTTCTTTTTAAAATGAACTCAAATATTTGAGTAAAAGCAAAAGTGGAGAGAAAAGAAAAATGGAAAGTTGTATTGAAAGTAGCAACGCACAAAGAAAAACACAGAATGACAGCAGCCAAAGCCTGCTGAAGTTTTGCAGAAAGGAAAAGGACAACCAAATATATTGCAACATACCATATGACCCAGGAATTCCTTTCCTACGTAGATACCCAAAGGAACTGAAAACATGCCCACACAAAAGCTTGTGTATAAATGTTCATAGCAGGAGTATTCAAAACAGATCAAAACTGGAAACAACCCAAATATCTATCAACTGATGGATGGATTAGCAAAGTGGCATATCCTTACAGTGGAGTATTATTCAACAACAAGATGGAATGAAGTACTCACGCAGCAACATGATGAACCCTGAAAACGTTATGCTCAGTGAAAGAAGCTAGTCACATATTGCATTTATTGTATTTTGTACATATTGTATTTATATGAAATGTCCAGTATAGAAAACTTTATAAAAACAGCAAGTATATTAGTAGGTATCAGGGCCTTGGGGCAGGAGGGAATGGAGAATATCTTTAAAAATTTTTTTTAGTGATAGGGTCGCTCTGTCACCTAGGCTGGAGTGCAATGGCACAATCATAGCTCACTGCAGCCTAGAATTCTGGTGCACAGGGGATCCTCCTGCCTCAGCCTTCTGGATAGCTGAGACTACAGGTGCATGCCACCACACTCAACTGATTTAAAAAACTTTTTTAGAGACGGGATCTCACTTTGTTGCCCAGGCTGGTCTCAGAACTCCTGGCCTCAAGTGATCCATCTGCCTCAGCTTCCCAAAGTGTTGGGATTACAGGTGTGAGCCACTGTGCTGTATGGGGATGACTTTCATTGGGTATGGGATTTCTTTTTGGGTTGATGAAAATGTTCTAAAATTAAATAGCTGTGATGACTATACAACTCTGTGAATATACTAAAAAACACTGAATTGTACACTTTAAAATACATGGTAGAGGAACTATATCTCAATAAAACTGCTATTTAAAAAAAATTCAAACCACTGTATTATTTTTATTCAATTTTTTAGAGTCTTCTCCAGGGATGGGCCCTAGCAGTATGCCTGGGAGGCATGGGCAGAGGGTGGAGGGGAGGAAAAAAGGAAGAGAGAAAGAATGGACTTTGAAGGATAATATTAATAAGAGACATTGGAAGAAGGTGGATATGGAAGAAAAAGCAACAGAAGAGAGAGTTTCAATCAGGTTTGTTAAACTGTGAGAAACACAGACCTACTCCAGTTAGCTCAACAAAAGGGTCCACTGGTAGGAAACGCATGGAGAGACCGTGAAATGGCAAGTCTTGCGAACAAAGTCAGCCCTTGCAAGCAGCTCTGCCCTCCTCATGGGCTGTGTGATCTCAGGTGATGTGCCTACTCTCTGCGCATCCGATCCGTTCTTTTCTCTTTCATATCTGACTTTCTCTTTTCCCTTGTAACTTCAGCTTGCCTGTGACTTTGGCTTACAATGTCCCCTCCAAACTTGACTATTTCATAGCATTCTTAGTGCAGTCTTTGCCCTCTGTTTTAGCGGCTCCATGATTCCTTCTCTATTCTCTGATTCTTATTTTCTGAGATAAGAGCCCAGTTAGTTCTGTCCATGTTTGCAATCCAAAACCTGGATCGCAGGCCAGTGGTCACCCAGCCAGTCTGTAGCCTGACCTTACTTGGATTATGTGCTTGTCTCTGGAAAACTTAGCATCAGCGGAGAGCAGAATGGCGGGATTATGTGGTTCATAAAGGGCATAGTGGGTTGTCGGGAGGAAAGAAGGGGGATTAGAGGGTCAGTCTACCAAATGACACTGTGGAGGGCAGTGGAAAATATGGCCTGCAGGAGGCTGGAGCGGGAACCCCTGTCAATGTTCCCTGCCAAATGATAACCACTCTGAGGAAACGTGAAGTTCTTACTCTGGCCACCACTGAAAGGAAGCTAATCATTACCCAGGTTGGTGCGTTAGTTCGGGGGACCTTGCTATGGTTTGAATATGGTTTTCCCACCAAACCCCATGTTGAGGCTTTGCCCCAATGGGATGGTGTTGGGAAGTGGTTCCTTTAAAAGGTGATTAGATCGTTAAGAGGTCTTAGTGCCTTTCTCCCAGGAATAAGGGGCTGGATTACTCATGGCGAGAGCAAGCTGTTATAAAGCCGCCTCTGCATTTGGCCTTTTTTGTAAGTGTCCAGTTCCTCTTCTATTTCCTTGCCGCATTTTGATGCCATATGAGGTGCTCACCAGAAGCCACCAGATGTGGCCACCCCCTCTTGAACTTCTCAACCTGCAGAACCGTGAGCTAAATAAACCTCTTTTCTTTATAAATTACCTAGCCTCAGGTATTCTGTTGTAGAAGCACAAAATGGACTAAGACAGACCCAAACTCTATGTTTTTGCTAGAAGAAAATTCTAAAGAGCCTAAACTGAATCTATTCAGTTTCTTTCCCCATTTTCTAAAGTTTCAAAATCTTCCCTGCAATTATTCAAATAATTGAATGGCAGCAACAAAAATGATCCTGGAATGAAATCCAAGCATGATAATATCCAATGTCTGCTAAGGAAATTTTCCATTCTATTTTCTACTTCACAAGTAGAAATACACAAGCATTGGCCTGGCTAACACAATTATTGCGCATGAAAACTATAGTATGTACTTTATAATTCTAAGTATATACTCAAAAGAATTGAACATGGGGCTTAATCATATACTTGCACACCATTGTTCATGGCAGCATTAATCATAATCACCAAAAGATAGAAACGACCCAAATGCCCATCAACAGATGAATGGATACACAAAATGTGGTAGGTACATATTAATACAATGGAATATCATTCAACCTTTAAAAAATAAATGTGATTCTAGGCCGGATATAGTGGCTTGTGCCTGTAATCCTAGCAATTTTGGAGGTTGAGGCAGGAGGACTGCCTGAGGCCAAGAGTTCGAGACCAGCCTGAGCTAGAGAGAGACCCTGTCTCTACAAAAAATTAAAAATTATTAATAGCTGGGCTTGGTGGCATGTACCTATAGTCCCACCTACTTGGGAGGCTGAAGCAGGAGGATCGCTTAAGCCCAGGAGTTTGAGGCTGCAGTGAGCCAGGATGATGCCACTGCACTCTAGCCTGGGCAACAGAGCAAGACCTTGTCTCAAAAAAAAAAAAAAATGTGATTCTGATACATGCTACAACATGGATGAATCTTGAAAACATCATGCTAAGTGAAGTAAGCCAGGGACAAAAGAAAAAAATATTGTACGATTTCACCTAGAATGACAAATTCATAGACACAGAAGTAGAATAGAGGTTGCTAGGGCCTGGGAGAGGGGTCATGGGGAGCTGTTACTTAACGGACACAGAGTCTCTGTTTGGGGTGATGAAAAAGTTCTGGAGGTGGACAGTGGTGTGGCTGTGCAGCATTGTGAATGCGCTTCCCACCACTTGAAATGGACTTAATATGCCCTTGAAAATGGTAAAAGCAGTCATTTTTATGTTATGTATATGTTAACACACATACACATACACACAAATCCAGAAGAACAACAAAAACTGTGAACTTTGTACTAGTGCTTCTTGGTGAAAACAATCTCATTTTTCATGAAATCATTGGAAAGTTGCAGTCTCCACTAGATCTTCTTACAGAAATGTTGCTGTGGAAATGAGAGAGCTGCTGTTCCGTGCCCGCCGCAATTTCCTCTGCTGCACAGTGAACATGGGGCGAGGCTGCACAGAGGCCTTTTTTAATACACATACAATAACACACTTCAGTCCAGTCAGAAGACCAGACTCAAAAAATTAACCAGCCACAGTGGCTTGTTCCTGTAGTCCCAGCTATTCAGGAGGCTAAGGTGGGGTGATCGCTTGAGGTCAGGAGTTTGAGACCAGCCTGGGTGATATAGCAAGACCCCTTCTCTAACAAAAGGTCAGGCTGTGTATGGTGTCTTGAGATTGATATTACTTTAAAAGTGTCTGAGATGGTGTATATGGTAACATGTTTCCTTTTGGAAAAAAATACGTTGCTTGCTCCGTCTTTTCTTCCTTTTTTGTTTTCACATTAATAATCACTGGTTGGTGTATGTGAAGTTGTACGAATTACTAAAACAAGGAGCCATGAGTGAGGACGCGAGCAGAAGCAGGGTTTCCCAGTCACTACCCCTGCAGCATTAGCAGAGTCTCTGCCGTTACTTTCCCTTGAAAGATGAGGTTTTCTTGTAATAAAAATGAAATGTAACTCTCTTAGACTTGCTTTTTAAGATATGAGTTCTGGCTTATAACTAAAGAGACTGTTTATGACCAAGAAATAGAAGCAGATTAGAAATTGTAAGTGGGAAGGATGGATGTTGAACCTCTTCCAGGTAAGGTTTGTTGACTAACCTACCATGAGTGTTGGCACACAGGTGCGATTATAGTCGAGTGTGCAGACGCGAACCTTCTTTGAGAATCGGCAGATCAGCAAGGCTCTGATGCTTCTGGCTGCAGCAGAGCTTAAATACTCTAAATTTACTTTTAATTTTTATAGTGTCTATCTTTATTATCTTTGCCCTTACATTTTTGTTTTGTTGTTTTATTCTTGCTTTCATGTGGAAATCTTTGAAGTGAGATGAAGTTTCAGCGATCCAACAACACCTTTTTATCTTTCTCTTTTTCTCTCTCTAGCTCACCCCTCTTGCTTTCCTTTTCTTTTTATCACACCTGAAGCCAGATAACACTTTCCTGCTGAGAAGTTTTTAAAGTCACCACACAGCCCTAGCAAATAAGGGCGGCCATAGTTTTGGATGAGAAAATCTACTGCAGCTCACACAGATCTAGAAGTTGATAGCGGGTAATTGACAGCTGGAAGGACTCGGTCTCCTGCCGGAGCTGGAGGGAGGGTGAGCCCTGAGGGTTTCATTTGGGCAGAGATAAAACAGGTTTTTATTCGGTACTCATGGGGAAAGCATAATTAACCTTTTAGAAGTTTAAGGATGATCAAATTGTTATTCATTTTGCAAATGAGAAGAGAGAGCTTCCCTTCCTGCCAGCAAAATGCCAGTTCAGATTTCAAGGTCACTAGATGATCTCTTTGAGGGAAAAGAAAGCAGTAAACACAGTAAACACACACACGCGCACACACACACACGCACACACACGCACGCATGCACGCACACACACACACACACACACACACATACCCCAAACCCACAGATTGAGAAATGTCACCACTAAAACATTCAGAAATGAAAAGGAGCAAATGTTCTTTTCTGTCATGCTTCACAATAAAAATCGAAGCTAATGTTCGCCGCACATTCACATGGGCCTACTGGATTATAATGGCACTATCCTTGTCACAGAAAACAGAACACATGACTCCAGCTGGTAACTCCTATGCTTTGGTACGTCCTGATGTTTTTTGGAGGATGGGGGAAGGGCTTTTTGAGGTCAAAGTATGTTTTAAAGATGGTGTGCATAACATTGCTACCACATGAGAAATTTGTGGCGTGAATAATAAACTCCATTGCTTCAAAAACATTTTTTAAAGGATTTAGCCAAGTCTGTGCATGAAAGGAAGTGGTTTTCACTAGGCATCATGCTTTAAAGATGACTATGCTTGTTATGTGAATGACCTTATTTTGCAGCTATTTGCTTTGCCACATCACAAACAGCACTTCATCCACGACTGCTTAGGGAAAAACTACTATGTGGCTATTACTCTTTAAAAAAAAAACCTGAAATTTTGTGATAATTTTAAACATAAAGAAAATCGCAATAATAGTACAAAGAATTACTGCATACTCTTCATCCAGATTCACCACTTTTTAACATTTTTGCCTCATTTGCTTTAATATTGTATTTTGTCTGCCCATCCATCCACCCATCCCATGAATATTTACTCTGTTGCACTATGACCAGGGGGTAAACATATCTACATCTATATAAGATGATTATGTGATTATATTTTTCTGAACCATTTGATAGTATGTTGTACATACAGTTTCTCTCTACCCCTAAATAGTTTATTGTGTATTTCCAAAGAACATGAATATTCACTCACGTAACAATGGTGTACAATGATCAAAATGAGGAAGCTGAACATTAATATAACCTATTATCTAATCTACAGACCTTTATTCAAATTTTGCCAATGGGCCCAATAATATCCTTTATAGACATTATTTCCCTGATTCAGAGTCTAATCTGGGGCTTTGTATTACATTTAATTTTTATGGCTCTTCAATCTCCTTTAATCTGGAATGTTTCCTTAACTTTTCTATGTCTTTTACAACATCGTTTTGAAGGGTGTAGGCCATTGATTTTGTAGACTGTCCCTCAGTTTGGCTTTGTCTCATGTTTCATCAGGTTTAGGATATAGTTTTTCTTTCAGGAATGCAGGTAGGTGGTATCGTGTCCTGGTCACGCTGTCACGGCAGGTGCATGGTGCAGTGCGTGCCACTGGTGGGGAAGCTAAGTCGGGTAAGGTGAGGCCCCCCAGAGTTCTGCACTCTTAAGTGCCATTTTCCTCCTTATAATTTCTAAGTAAATTGTGGGGAAAGTCTCCTTTTCTTTGTTGGCTTTGGTCTAAGGTAAGCAAAGCCAAACAGCACGCTGCTGGAAGCTGTGCTCACATAGTTTATGAAGAGGCTAGATAAGATTTAGATAGTTTAGAAAAACATGTTGACTACAGACATTTAGGTTTTATGTTTTCCTCACTCTGCGGTGTACAGCCTTGTGCAGAATCAAGCGGAGCCTTTTCCTTTACCACCTCATCCAAAAATCAAAGTTTATTATTCGTTAACAAAATAGTCAGGGAACTACCCAGACATATACCACATTTGTGAGGGAAGGTGACAGGTAAATAAAGGAAATATTAAAGGGGAACAGGCCCTGAGTCATTCCTCTCCTCACAGTTATTCCTTCCTGCTGTTGTTTTCCATCTTAGCGGGAACGATGGTGCCTTCCTGCAGGAAACAGGCTCACTAAATTGACACAAAGGTTATAATCAGTTTCCTCAAATTGTCTTAGTCATATTTATGGTCAAGAACATTCTAAAAAGTAAATATTATTGTGTAGAAGTTCGAAGGTAAAGAAATAAAGCAAAACCAGGTTTTACATACTTATAAAGGAGGACCTGCCTGGCATACGATTTGCACCGTCCGTAAGACCAAGGCCCATGTTCAGGAGAAACACCACTCTTCCTGGCACCGAGACCTGAGAGAAGTTCCTCTAGCACAAAGAAGACACTCTGTAAAGAAGTAAATACTGTCCTGACAACACCTTACAGGAAAGCAGCAAATGAGCTACAGGGCTGTTTCTTAGGTCTCTCGATGCGGCCGATGGCCTAATGCCAGAGCACGAGGAATGGCAGAATCCGCCAGCGATGACAACGCTCTTTGACAGTCTGCTTTACTCCAAGGTTACCGTGCAGACTGTCTAAAGCAGTGTTTCCAAATGTGCTTCTAATCTCCCCCAGCCATGTCCTCCGCTCTGTCAGATCGGAATGATAGAGCTTCCTCCTCAGTCACAGCGAGGGTCGAATGAGGCGGCTCGTGGGAACCACGCAGCACAGCCACAGCGCTGCAGAAGAAATGAACAAATGGAAGTTGTTATCACTACTACTTTTGTTTTTCAGGAAAAAAAAAAAAGTAGAAATGAGTGGTTAGTTAAAGCCCCAAATAAAGCATGTCCACAATAATTTAGCTGGGAAACTTTTTTTGAGAGAGAGAAAGAATCTCCCTCTGTCACCCCGGCTGGAGCGCAATGGCGTCAGCCTAGCTCACAGCTACCTCAAATTCCTGGGCTCAAGCCATCCTCCTGCCTTGGCCTCCCAAGTATCTGGGACTATAGGCGTGTGCCATCATGCCCAGCTAGTTTTTCTATTTTTAGTAGAGACAAGGGTCTCACTCTTGCTCAGGCTGATCTCGAACTCCTGAGCTCAAGCCATCCTCCCACCTTGGCCTCCCAGAGTGCTGGGATTATAGATGTGAGCCATGGACGCATCCAGCCAACTGGGAAAACTTTCGAGCCGTTTATCAGTCCATGGCCTATGCTGTTAGAAATGATCTTTATATTAATAAATCATCCCCCAAAATGTCTAGTTTTGTGTAATTTGTCTTTCTAGTAAACCAAGAGAAGCAGGATATAAAACATGCCCCTAGGTGACTTAGCGCGTTTGCTATTTAGGGTTGTTAGCTACAATCCAGTTAATTTTTGGCTTTGGTGCTAGAAAAATCACATAATTTCAGTCGTTCTCAAAGTATGGAAGAGGCAGCATCAGGACCATCTGGGGACTTGTTAGACATGCAGATTCTCAGCCCTCTTCTAGATGTACTGAATCAGAAAGTCTGAGGAGGGGTCCCAGTAATCTGTGTTTTAACAAGCCCTACAAGTGATTCTAATGCTTGCTAAATTTTGAAAACCACTGCCCTTATGTCATAATTAAATAACAGGGCTAATTATCTATTAATACCCTTGCTAGGGTATTAAAAAAATCCTACTTTCATATAGAAGGATGCTTATTTTTTCCTTCTTTATTGAGAAGGGGGAGGCAGAGTATTCAGTTTACTGGGTCAAAGTAATATCATATTATCAAGGTATAAGTCAAGATGAAAAAGGATCAGACTACATACATCCCTAATTTATCCCAATGGAAAATATTGGATTTGCCCAATACTATACCTCCGGACTCTGCCTCTCATATTGGCTTAGCTTAAAACTGGTTTCTTTTCAGAGTTAACGGCTGAGGGAGGATCAATCAAAGCTACAAATGATTCTATGAAAATAGCCTCAGTGTGTATTAAACCAGCTGTCCTCAACCAACTTTCCCTTGTCAGCTGCACAAGGCAGAGTATGCCGAGATGTCGAGAACTCACTTCTAGGAGCAGAGGTAAGTCAGGGTATGAGTTACCTGCACTTCCTGGCATTTGAGCTATAACTGGGTTCCTTTTTCTTTCAATCAGCAAAACCTATTGAAACTCTACTGTGGTCAAAAAGTGTGATGTATTATAGGAAAATTCTTGAATGCCATCTTATTTACATCTTTATTGATTTATTCCTCTGCAACCTTTGCTACATTATGAAAAGTAACAAATTTCTAGTAGCACCCACATAACCAACATCACTCTTTAGAACTGCACTGGTGCATTAAATAGTACTTAGGCAAAAATGAGGTTGAGTAGTAAATGTTCAGACTTTATTTTTTTGTTTGTAGGATGCTCAGTCTTGACACGCAGGCTGCTAAGTACCAGAGATGATGCAGAATTCAGGTTCCCAAGTAGGGGTAATGTAGGAAAATGAACACTTTCCCCTTTGTACAATAAATATTTAAAATGAAGGGAAAGCTAACAAGAGAAAAAAAGAAAACAGAGAAAAGGAAAGAGGGGAGAAAGTATTTTTGATTCTCATGATGGCCAAATCATTCAGTTACCCTGGGAAAGAATGCACTGGCTCCTCCACTACAAGAGCCAGCACCCGGGCTCAGTCAGGCAGCCCGCAGTTAAGAACCAGAACTCAATGGGAATGACTCTGGGTGCCTGGGTGGCTCATCAGGGGCATGCTTTGAAGACAGATCTTTAATTGTCATCTCATGCAATGTGGGACGAAGTAGGGAACTCTGTAAATATAATTGCTTTTCAGTTTAGGCTAAATGTTCAATATTAAATTTTAGAAAAAACAGATTACCTTTAATTCTAAATTTGGCTCATTTGGTTAAATGTCATATCCATTTCAAAAAGGAAGAATGAATGAGCTGATATCTTCAAACTTGCAGCAGGCTTTTAGGTTTTCCATTTTTAAAAACTTATTTAGTTTTTACAATATGAAAATTATAGACAGAGTGACATTTAAACCTTTGCTTTTCATAGCATTTCACACTTACACCATTTTAAAAGACAGCTATTAACATTTACAAAAATCTTTCAGAAACCAAATGTTCTAACATGCAGAATTCCAATTATACTGTGTAAGAGGGTTATCAACCATTCTTCTACAAGAATACTTTGAAGTGTCTGGTATTAAACCAAGAGCTAAAATGTCAGTTGCACATAGACAATAAATTAGGGTTTATAAAATCTTGTAAGATTTATTTAATATTACAATTTTGACCTTTAGGCTGTCTTCACCATAGCTTACTTAAGTTTCTCTCTCTCTCTCTCCCTCTCTCTCTCTCTCTCTCTCTGTGTATCTTTCTCCCTCTCTCTTTTTATCCCTCTAATCTTACTTGAATGTTAAACAAAGGCTGTGATGCAAGTTTTATGAAGTTATATGACCCATTCATGCTCCAGCTAAATGCTTCCCAAGCCTCCCAGCACCTCTCATTTAGGGCACTGGCATCCTGTGGGGCTCTGCCCACTTCCCTACCGGGCACAGCAGTGGAGTCATCGGTGAAATGCTAAACACTTGATAACTTTTTCTGAAGAAGAAAATCTGTCTACCTCTTTTTGGACTGACTCTCAAAGGCAAGCCTAAAGCTGTAAGGACCTCTCTCAGTCTTCTCACCTATTTAGCAAGGGAGATAAAAGAAGATGCTACCCCCATATTATTATGCTTGCAATCTGGGATGAGATTTGCTGGAATTAACAGAAAAAAAATACCAAAAGAAATTCTAATCATCCCCACTGAGGAAGAATCAGGGAATTTCCCTTGAAGAACAGCTCCAGACCAGGCACCATCCCTCTCAGATCTCTGCAAACAAATCGTCTTCATTATTGGGCACGTTTCCCAGAAATGTGGGAAATGTGGAGGGGAGACACTGCCCAGCTGTTGGCAGTGTTGAAGACTGCTCCCTCTCCCCCATAGGTTGGAAAGTAGTCAGAACCATTGTAGTTTGTAGGAATGCTTTATCTGGCCAATAAATATTAATAGACCTTAATATTATCAGCAAATACTTATATAGCATTTCTGTGGACCAGACTTAGAAATATTCTAAGCACTTTACATATTCACTCTTCATAAAGATTCTGGGATTTACTGGTAAGTAGCAAAGACCTGGGGAAACTGAAATCGTCTCAGGATCAAGCAGCTAGGAGACGGTGGAGCCGTGATTCGCACCTAAGCAGCGTGGCACTGGAGCCCTCGCATGAATGGCCTGGTTCCTTCTGAGAACACCCTACTCAGGTGGCTTAACCACTTCGGTACCAGCGTCGACTATAGCCGACAGCCACAGATGAACGCGAGCGTCGACTGTAGCCGACAGCCAAAAGCTTTTACTTTGACAGCGTTTCTCTCTGCAGTTGCGGTGTGCACGTTCAGCTAATAAGTGACTACGAACCTGTGACCTTTTAACGAGTCCTTAGTAGGAGCTATTCTAGTTATTTTCCTAAAGCTGCCTGTACAGTACAACAAGCTTTCAGTGCATTAAAGCTTCCCTCATCACACAAGAGCAGAACGGACGTGCGTCAATGCGCAGCACACACTGCCGTGCGCGCTGTGAGCGCCGCGGGCCAGGCTCGCGCCGGGGAGCGCCGCGCCGCAGTGGTTAAGAAAATTATCCAAGTCTATGAATGCTCTTTGCAAACTATTTTCACCAACAATCTGTGAAGTTACAAATGACCTGAGATAAGGTCATATGTTTGAGGCTTTATAGAATTCATTTTGTCACCTGCTTTTGAGGGCAGCTTTGTGTCGAAGCCAAGAACAAGCAGCATCTAATAGTGAGGAGCCGCTCAAGTCAGTGGTTCTCCTCAGCCCACCGCAAGTCAGAAGCCCGAGAATAACTTGCAGCCAATGCTTTAATGACATTCTTCGTTTGTGGCAGATATGAATTTTTTCTATGTTTTTGGTAAACATATTGTGACATATTGTGGGAGCACATTTCTGAATGCGAGCGTCCTTATAAGATATATCTGTGTAAAAAATAGGTCAGTATTCATGAACCCATAAAAGGATATCTTGCACTGCTGGCCACGTTTCATGATTGTGGTACAAATCAAATCCTATTTCAATGAACTAACTATAGGACTGAAAGATTTCTTACTCTCAGCTGATGGTCCACTTGTTTTAAGCAATGTTCCATATAACGAAATTCTAATTGAGTCACTTCCTCAGAGTCCACTGAAAGGGAGTCAGCTTGCAGCCATAAGACAGGCACTATAGACATAACCACCCATCCATTCACTCACATTGGTTGAGATCTACTTAGAACTCTGTTGGATATGCAGTGATTTTAATCCCTTATACACTTCTATGTGGATCTCTTATGCATTTAGGACACTGGGTGACAAATACTTTACATATAAATGAGCCAGCTTTGTGAAAGTCACCCAGTCTGTGGTACTCATTATGGCAGCTGAAGGGGATCAGAATATGCCACCTCAAAATATGTCACTTTGATATAAGGATTATTTTGAGCTGAAAGCAATTAAGAAACAGCAAACATAGGAGGAGCTCTCTGCCCTCCTCCTTCTGCCTAAAAGCAGGGCATAAATTTCCCTTTTGTAAAGGAAATCTACATTTGTAAAGGGAATTTCCATTTGTGAAGGTGTCCTCCTTTTCCACACAAGGAAGAGAAGAAAGACTCAATAGACAACTCTTACCACTTGAGATGACTGAGTCTACATGACAAAGCTTATTAAATAAATGCTTATTTACCAGACATTTCTGTCTTAGTCTGTAATGTGTTACCATAACAAAATACCCGAGACTGGGTAATTTATAAAGAAAGAGGTTCATTTAGCTCACGGGTCTGTAGCTGGGAAGTTCAAGATTGGGTTGCCCCCTCTGGAGGCTTCTGGTAAGGGCTCTTGCATCAGAACATGGCAGCGAAATGGGAGGGGAAGGGGGCATGTGTGAAAAAAAGGCAAAACACAAGAGGCAATTTCTTTAAAAAGACCTCCTCTCTCAGAAACGAATCCCTTCCCATGCAAATGAATGCATTCCTGGAGAACTTACCCATTCTTGCCAGAAAGACATTAATCTACCTTAACAACCTAATCACCTCTTAAAGGCACCACCTTGCAACACCGCCACACTGGGGACCAAGCCTTGACGTGAGTTCTGGTGGGGACAAATCATATTCAAACCATCGCAGTGTAACAGAGGCAAAGCTCTGGAAAAGGACAAAGAAATGTTTCATGAGTTGTCTCTTTAAAACCTCCCACCTTTTTTGGGAATTAAAATCTGCATTCCTTCCTGAGGCCAGTAAACAAAAGGGCAGAGAAATGTTCTTTGGTGTTTGTTTTCTAGTATCTTAAACCACAGGAGATGGCTCAGCAGAACTGTCCAGACAGGGTCATGAGCTCATCATCACTGGAGGTAAGGTCCACAGAAACCACCAATTATAGTTAAACAAAAATAGCCTGAAGCTACGTCGTGTGACACTGGTCATGTAGACCTGAGTCCAACTGCCAAAAAGCCGCCTTTAAAAAAGCTGTTTTTCTACTTAAACACAGGATGGTGGGCTTTGAGACGCTACCTCCTCCTCATTTGCCGGCAAATTACTAAACTTCTCTTTCCTCTTCCTTAAACCACTTGTCATCTCTTCGTTTTCACTGATTAGGCCTCGGGGACAAGTACTGAACTGTCAGTAACAGCAATTTCCTAGTTACCTTTCCACGACTTACCCTCCTTTTCCTTTGTCTAGTCTTTTTTCCGTGCTTTATTGTACTTTGTTAGAATGATATTTAAGCCCTAGGTTTAACTGCCACTTTGGAGTCTTCACTTTTATTCTGTGACCCCCTTTCCTGTGTGCATATGAAATAAACCTTTTCTCCTCTTAATTTGTTTTTAATCAGTTTAATTTGCAATCCCCTGATACTGAACCTAACAGGGTAGAGGAAAAGATTTTTCTCCCCTATAGCCTTTTTAAGGTAAATTATATTATGTACCAGAAACTTGCTTCTAGTGCTAAACACCAACCTATGATAACAGGAATAACAGTCATTTATGTGCATTTTGGAGCTTTTGTTTCAAGAAGAAAGCTTTGTTTGCAAAGAAAGAAATGAGACCTTACTTTCAAAAATAAGGTCTCATACAGATATAAATATGAACACAAGTTAAAGATTCCATTTAATTCATTAATGAGGAAACTGGTGAGATGTTTCAACCAGTTCAAGGGAAAAAATTTTAAATGTTACATTTGTAGATCACCAAAAGTGGTGAACTCCACAAGGAAACTCTAATTTCCTCAAAGAAAAGAGAGGGGATTTAGATGCTGGGCACAGGCTCACTCTGTCTCCCTGAGGGCCCTGCTACTCACACTCGTACATCCTACACACCAACAAAACCCAGCAGCAAGTCGTCTGATCAACGTCTCGTTTAGTAAACACTAAATAATACCTATATGCCAAGTACTGTGCTGGCTAATGAAAATAGAGAAATAATCGATAGTATCCATGAAGTTCAAGGAGATTATAGTCTAGGCAGAGGCCATACAAGTAAGCAGGCAATTGCAAGCCTGTGTCACGAGAGGGATAAACTGGAAATGCTTCGGGAATGCCCCTGAAGGGTGCTTACCTGGTGGTGGTGATGATGTCTTCCCTCAATTTAGACCAGGTAGGAATAGGCAGGACTGCTGGTGCCTTTCCCTGTCCTCTGGTCATCCATGACGCCATGACCCCACTCTTCTGTGCCCCATAGCATTATTCTACTACTAGCTCCTCAGCTTGTATGTCTTAGGTAAAGCTTCCTTTAGACTTTGGCAATAGCATCTCCCTGTAGGATGGAAGGACTTCAGCCCTGCCCTTTTCTTGTGACTCTGTAGAGGTCATTATTTCCCTACGCATCATCCTCTCCACCGTCTGTGCCTCTTCCGCTCTACTGCTCTGCTGCAACTCAGCTTGTTCACGGAGAAGCCGCCTGTCCTCAGCCCCTGCTCGCCAGTGCTCTGCTCAGCACCTGACTGCGGGTAGCACCAGCCTGTCCCTCACCTCTCAGGGCCCTTGTGATAGGCCTACTTTCTGCTTGCCTCTTGGCACACTTTGGTATTTTTGTCTGCCTCTAGATCAGCGCATGGCTTTCCTTAATCCCAGTTCGATTTTAAACAATTTTTCTGGACATGACTTAAAAAAGGATGTGTGACATTTCAAGTTCTTGGAGCATGGTTTTAGGACACGAAACCATATTTAGTGTCATGGGCCAGCTCAGCGGCTGAATGCTGGCCTGGAAATACTGGTATTTTTTTCACCATTCCTGAATTTTGCTGCCAGTGGGAGAGTCAAAAAATATCGAAGGTTGGTTGTTTAAGCCATGTCACTGTGAAATTTGTGTTGGACAGCACACAGCACGCGGCCTGCTTTGTGTGTTTTTCTGCCTTCTAGACCGTAGGTCCCCAGGGGACAGGGCCTCTGACTCATTTTAATAAGACTCAAAATCACCATCGAACTGCCTTGAACTCAAGAAACAGATGTTGAATACATGAATAATTGAATAAATGTTCTTCTTACTAATAAAGAAGTTGGCAGCCTCCATTTTTCACAGGATGATTTGACCTACTTAATCTTTTCAAGCAACATGTGGTGTCTCCGCAACCTGCAATTGGCCTGACTTGTGCCCAAGGGCCAGAGTGGAAGCCAGTTCCCAGGCCCTGGCCGTGGCCCAGGAGTGTGCTGGCCTGTTGGCTCTCCAAGCAGGTGAGTAGCGAAACTGTGTTCCTGATAAAGAAAGAGTTTGGAAAGAGCACATCATATTCCATCCAATCCTTCCCTTCTTTGCTCTCATGAAACTAGATTACCTCCTACGAAATTAAAAAAAAAAAAAAGGAAATGGCTTCATAGCTGCTAGTCCTTGCAACTGTGTTATTTTTGATAGATCTTTATGAAGATACTATTTCTCTATTTGCCAACCACCTAAATATTAAATATTTAGTATCTTTCACATATTCATGAGCATAGAGCAAGCAATTTAATTTTTTTTTTTCTTTTTGTAGCAAGGCCTGTCACTTCAGAAGCAAGTGTGTTGATTTAATAGAAAACTGACTTATACTTACCAACAGCCACAGTGGTGGCCGGCACGGCGTGCAACGCCACACGTGAATGTGTGTGTGACTTGGGAAAGCTGCCCAGGAGCGACAATTGTTGTCCTAGCTCGCTCCTACTAACCAATCAGAGCTCAGCTTGGACTTTGGCACCTCAGCAGAGCTTTCCCTGACACTCTTTTCTGGCCTTTGCCTACACGGAAGTTTTCTGCTTCCTCCTGAGTAGACCTGGGCATCGCATACGTACCTCTAAGACCACTGTTGGCGTGCTTGTCTGGATCGTTTGTTACTCCTCAGCGAATTCTCAGCGCCAACACTACCTAGGCCATAGGAAGCACTCAATAAAAATTTACTGAATCAATCAATTAATTAATTACCCATAATAAATTCAGAAACTCAAATGGTTCTTCAGTTCTGCTCTGTAATCTTTTTCTTGTCTGGCCCTAGACACTTCCTTCCTTCCCCTTACTTCACACTAGTTGTTCTGGAACTTCTCTTTTTTGCACCCTATCCCAGCAACTCCCCCCTCTTTCACAGAACACAAACCCATCTCTTAGGTTAGGAATTCTTTCAGCTTCTTTTTTTTTTTTTTTTAGAGATGGGGTCTCGCTCTTGGTCAGGCTGGTTTCGAACTCCTGACCTTGAGCTATCCACCCGCCTCAGCCTCCCAGAGTGCTAGGATTACAGGCGTGAGCCACCGCGCCCGGCCTGCAGACCTATTTTTGAAATACTATCTTGGCTTGGTTAAGATTCAACAATTTTTGAAAACTTTTTCTTTGATTTAGGATACAAAGTAAAGGCAAAATATTGTTTGAAATTGAAAATTGGTGATATTACCAGTATCACCATTTGAGTATTCTCTCAGATGGATAGTTGGTTAAAAATGAATGAATCTTCCAAATGCACTAAAGGGAAGTCAAAACAAAACAAACAAACGAAATGAATCAGCACTCATCTAGGCACCAGAATGCAGAAGATCATAGATTTACATTTTATCTGTTAGGGTGTGCGATACAAGGAGAGGGTGAAGAAATAGGTGGTGTGCACGCCTTGATACATTGGTTAATCCACTTCAATTTCCTTGGACTCTAAAGGTCCTCATTTAGCATCCCTTAAGAAAGAGACAAGAGTAATAGAGTGGTTAAGGGAATAGACTCTAGGCTAATAATCCCTGGGTTTAAGTCCTCACTCTGTTGCTCATTAGCTCTGTCAGCTTTGTGACCCAGTCTATCACCTTTAGTATGGGGATGAGCCATATTATCCATTTCATACAGTTGTTTGTTTGCTCTGCTTATAAAGTGCCTAGAATAGTCACTACCACTGTATTTTTGTGTGAAATGAAATATAAGAAATAAAATCTAATAAAAACTTTTAATTCAATGCAAGTCATGCCATTACCAAATGCCCAGTTTGTGTAGCTTTAGTTACCTCTTGTGTCCTTTCCCCTCAGTTTCATCCAGTTACCAGTTAAGAAACATGGTTCCACCACTCCAACCCAGAGAAGTCCCAATTAGATTGTCATTGAAAAACTGCCAAAGTAATGACAAGCTTTTATGCTGTGGAATATCCAATACGGGCAAGGAAAATTCGTAAGCAACCCACACTTAAGTGCATTTCAGTTTGGTGCCATCTATGTAGGAAAAAAAAAGAGCTCTTGGCTTTTGTTTCAATTTATAGACTCAGTGGTGGATCAGCTCATTTAATGAGCTATAGCTGAGAGCAAATACTTAGGGAACATAAAGTGCTAAAAGTTTGGAGGATTTGATTTTTTTCAGTCCAGTAACCAAAAGCATTTGATCTTTTATTGACGGAATATGGTGCTGTAAAAAGAAATGAAATGTCCTAAGTATTCAAGGTTGAGTAACTATGAATGCTTTCTATTTTCACTGTTCAAACACCCTTAACTTTATGCTGTGTATAATGATATATTAGCATGTTCAGGCTTTATAAAGAAAATATACATTTTTTTCTTACTCTATTAAAATAGACTCCTTAAAGTATATATTTTGAAGGACTGAAATCCTCTCAATGTTGTAGTTCTTTTTATTAATAAGTATTTTTCTAGATTGGTCTCATGTTCTACCTAGGTAAAACAGGTAAAATGAAAGTAGCATATAGGGATGTTTCTTAATTGAAAGAGTAGAAAATGTGGCTTTCTTCCAAATTGTGTTTTCCTTTGATAAATACACTGTAGGCAGATACTGAAGGCCATGCAAGGTGCACTCGGGAAGAGCACACAGCCCCAGCCTGGCACGTCTTCCTGGAAGGCCCTTGGACACAGTCCCACTGGGCTAGAATAACAGCTCTATTATTCAGCATGGCAAGTCTATCACCCTACTCATTAGCATAGTTTGGAGGTTAAACAATGGTGTCTCCTCCTACTTATTCATTATCAAATTACTTCATGATGTTTATTTAGACTACTATCACTGAATCAAGGGCACTAACTTATAAAAACTCAGAACTAAGACTTCATGAAAGAGAACACTCAAAGAGGAAAGTTCTTTGGATAGAAACATTCCTTTACATTTAAGAAAATTCCAATTTAACTTTCAAATATCTTAAAATTACTATATCAAAGATATAAGTTACTTTTATTAGAAAATTAATGCTTTTAGAACACTATCACTTAAATATTAATGAAATTAGTGCCACATCACAGTTAATTGAAAATATCACTGACACTTGTAAAAAGCAAATATGGTAATAAATGGAAAAATGCATTTTGATAAAAGAAAGATAACTCAGAACAATCTGAGCTGTGTGAGGTATGCAAAACTTGTCAGGCCTAGACAGACATAATTGAAACTGCCCTTTATAAAATTAATAAAGGGCCACAAGGTGGGAACTGTGGTAGGAGAAATGTATACATTCAGCCATTGTTCCCTGGCTTGCTTTCCTGTAAGTGTTTACGACCCAGGAGTCACACAGCTGATGGTCATAGATTCTTAGCTTTCTTCATTGCTCCCATAGATAACATCACCATTATTAAATCTAAGGCTGGTTTTTGAGATATCTTCCAGGCCCTGCATTCTGGAGGAATGGCTGACCACTCAGACCACTGGCCCATATCAAGGAACTGACTCAATAGGTATTGCAACCCCCACCCAAGAATGGACTCAGCAAAGAAGACAATTTCTACACACCCTTGTGATTCTACCCTGAACCTAGCCAATTAGCAGACCCAATTGCCTAGCCTTCTGCCCACCAAACTATCTTTAAAAACCCTTTCTCTCAAATTTTTGGGGAGATAGATTTGAGAATTTCCTCCCATTTCCTCTCATGGTGGCTGTGATATTAAACTCTTTCTCTGTAACTTCTGCTGTCTCTGTGTATTGGCTTCCTCTTGAGCAGTGGGAAATGAACTTGGTTTGGCTGCAACATGAGTATGGGGACTCCCGTCATGCCTCACCCCCACACCGGCACCCACACAATAATTTTAAGGCATTTTGTTCCTCACTAGCTGTATTACCCATTATTTTCATGTTTCTGGAATTTGTGATACAAATAACTATGTATAGCCAATCAGTAGCTTATACTGTTAGGTTATTAAGTATGGAATGTATGATTTCCTTAAGTACTAAGTTTGATAGTTGTTATCTCTGACATTTCACTTTGAAACTTCTTGTGCTTTTTTTTTTTTAATCGTGAAGGTATATCCTCATTCTTTTAAACATATGTTTTGGCTTGTGATTATCTTTCAAAGATTTTTTTTAAGAGCAATTTTTGTGAAACCATGGATAAGTAAAAAAAATTGTGTTATTTTCTAATATGAGTTCCGTCATGGAACCAATGCAGTGCAGACAGCTTGAAATATCAGTGACATGTTTGGGAAGGATGTTGCTAATGAATGCACAGTACACTGATGGTTTGAGAAGTTCCATTCTGGTGATTCTAATCTTGAAAATGAGCCACATGGGCAACCTGAGACCAAAGTGGATAATGATGAGCCGAAAGCTGTAGTGGAAGTGAATCCATCTCAACCTACGCATGAATTAGCAGCAAGGTTTGATGTTACTATTCAACAATATTGGACCATTTGAAACAAATCAGCAAGGTAAAGAAGCTGGATAGATGGGCACCACATGAATTACACAAGTGTCAGAAGAGAAATGATCTTGAAGCTTGCCTTTCTTTGCTGTCACCACATAAAGGCGAACCATTTCTACACCAAATTATTACATGTGATGAAAAACAGATTCTTTTTAACAATTGCAAGCATTCGGTACAATGGTTAGATAAAGATGACGTGCCAAAACACAGTCCAAAACTGATTATTCATTAACCACTTCAGTACGCGCTCACCTTGCCCACAGCGGCGCTCACAGCGCGCACGGCAGTGTGTGCTGCGCATTGACCACGCGGCCGTTTTGCTCTTGTGTGATGAGGAAAGCTTCACAGCACTGAAAGCTTGTTTTACTTTACAGGCAGCTTTACTTGTAATGTAAATCAGAATAGGTAACATATACATATATGTTTTCATTACGTTATTTTTAAATGTTCACGATTTTATTTTGATAAATGAAAAATTAGAAAAGTCATATCACGGTTGTCGGCTAAAGTCGCTGTGCGCGTTCACCTGTGGCTGTCAGCTATAGTCGACGCTGACCGAAGTGGTTAAAAAAAGCTAATGGTGTCTGTTGGTGGTCCAACACTGGTATTATCCACTTACAGCTTCATGAAACGTGGTCAATCAATTACATTGGATGTCTACTGCAACCAACTGGATGAAATGATGAGGATGCTTGTGATTAAGCAGCAGAGATTGGTCAATAGACATAGGTCAATCCTCTTGCAAGACCACGTTGCAAAAAATGATGCTCAAACTATAGCAGCAAGACTTGGAAACTCTCTGTCATCCACCATATTCACCAGACCTTGTAGCAAGTGACTACCACTTCTTCCAGGCTATGGACCACTTCTTTTTTTTCATTTTATTTTATTTTATTTTATTTTTATTTCAGCATATTATGGGGGTACAAATA
>VBSM01002608.1:60723474-60768087 GCA_008086735.1 Cheirogaleus medius
TCTCTCCGCATCCACGCCAACATTTATTGTTTGGGGACTTTTTGATAAAGGTATGGACCACTTCTTGCAAGGAAAAATATTTAATTCTCAACAAGCCGTGGAAAACGCCTTTTGCGATTTCATTACCACTTGCTCTCTAGGCTTCTATGCTGCTGGCATAAACAAGCTACCGTTAAGATGGCAAAACTGTGTCAATAGTTTGGCGTATACTTGATTAATTGTACTGCTTCTTATTTAAGATATAATAAACTACACTTTTGATTAAAAATTGGACATTTCATATTTAATGACCTAACTTTTTTTTTTAATGCAAATTCTTGGTAAATAACTTAGGAATTTCTTCCTCTTCTTCTTCTCATTCTCCTTCTTCTTTTAAATCCACTTATAGCACTCTGAGCAATATTGAGACCTTGTCTCTACAAAAAATAAACTAAAAAATTAGTTAGGCGTTGTGGCATACACCTCAAGTCCCAGCTACTCAAGAGGTGGAGGCAGGAGGATAACATGAGCCCAGGAATGTGAGGTTGCAGTGAGCTACGATGACACCACTGTACTTTAGCCGGCAGCAACAGAGCAAGACTTTGTCTCAAAAAACAAGAACAATAACAACAAACAACAAAAAACCCCAAAAAACAAACCAACAAAAATCCACTTCTTACTGCTGCTAATCAGAGTGTATTCAGGGCAACTCGAATCTATGCTCCTGGGCTGCAGTCCTCAAGCTTGGCCCAAATAAACTCTACTTATATTAAGTTTGTGGCAGTTTTTTTCTTTAGGTTGACAATTTAGTTGCCAATGCCTGAAAATAAAATGCATATTGTGCTTATGGTAGGCTACAAATATAAAAGCAGACCAAGGTATGTTTGTTGGTTATTAGTGAGTAAGGATGGGTAGGTCTCATTTAAGTTTACACTGGGAAACAATATTCATGTGATTTTTAAAAACAAATCTATGTGAATGATTCAAAAGAAGAAGGAAGTCTTTGGAGTCAGTGTTGGTGTTTAGACGAGAGAATTTGGTTTTCACCTTCAGTCACTGAGAAACTGATCACACTTTGGTTAATCTTTTACTAGGAAAATGTCCACCGATTAGGTAACTTGGAAACATGTTTATTATCTTAGCTACTAGGGTAGATCTGCCAGGTCAATCTACACGTTAAGTCTTGGAAGTGGAAACTCTTAACCCTGAATGTGGATCTCCCCAAAGTCTTTGGTGTAGAGCCCTTTTCCTTGGCCTCCAGACCTTGTTTCCACTGAGGAAACATCATTTAGGAGTGGATGTGGAGACAGTGCCCGGGCCCCCGGCTCGCACACGGTGAGATACAGCATCACTCTTTAATAGTGAAGGGAGCACCAGGCAAGCCCAGATTCTGAGCAAATTCTGTTTGAAAGGCAAGCAGCTGTGCAATCATTTATCCAGTCTTAGGAGGAAACAGCTAATTTTACATGATTTTTTCAAAAGCAAATTTAAGTCCTAGTTGTAATGGGGCACCTTCCCTATCTTAAAAGTGGAGTGGGAAGGGAAAATTTGATACAGGACTAACCTTTCTCCCCACATTTTCTGCTAACAGCATCATATGTGTGTGTGTGTATTATAAACTAGAATATATGATATATATATATAATAAAAGTTGGGAAATTTTTGGAAGAGTTGAAGTCACCTTTTGGGGGAGTATTTTCATTTTTCAGTTGGCTGTTAGTGCTAAACTGTATTATAAAATGTTCCACAACTTTATAGAAGACAAGACTTTGTGTTAAGTGCAGATTAAACCCACCAATCTTCAGAGCCGCCAATTATTTACAGTGAAATAGAACCTTGATTTTTTTTTTGGACCTTTGGTTTTTACAGCCTTCCAACCACCCACTTTCCGCCAATGATAAATTCTGAGGCAATTTCAAATTCAGATAGATGACAGTCAATTCCTGAATTTAGGAAGGGAGTCATTTCTTTACATGCTTACTGTGCATTTCGAGTCGGCCAGAAAGGAAGCCCTAGCACGTTCGAAAATATCTTGGGAGTTACACAAACGTATGCAAGGCGTCTCAGATTTATCTTTGGCATCTCTGCCATTTATTTAGAAGCTGCACACAAACAGAATCTGTCTTGTCCTATGCAGCTCTTCCATCGCACTAGGAATACATTATTGTGCTTCTGTTTAACATGCAGGCTCAGTGGAAGTACGAATTTGATACAGTTTACAGTTGAGCACTATGTCTTTTTAGTGCTGACTAGAAAATCAGATTGGATGAATCTGGGAATACAACTTCACAATGTGCATAATCCTGGCTCTGCAACTGAGGAAAATCAATGAGGGGAAGCACTGATCTCCTTGCAGAGTGCAAATGCAGTTAGCTCAGAAACACTCTGCCGGGGATTTTGTTATTCAAGTCATTCAACAGCACAACATGTTTTCAGACCAAGCTCTTATCATGCAGCAGCTTTCTAGATTCGGATTGGCTCTACTTACACATGCATAAAAACCAGGTCTTCTAGAAAGAAAAAGAACTCTGCATAGCCACAGTTCAGCCTCTGTGTTTGGTCAAGGCTAAGCAAAATAGCCTTCATTTCAGTGACATTTCACTATGTCACTGGGTGGAGAAAACTCCTGCAGGAAGGTGAGAGTATGAATCACTTCAGGAAAACATTATCTTCAGCAATGATGAATTTGATGTTCGCCTGGGCTGCTTTGCCAACTTGTTTTCCCTTTTTTGTTAAAGAAGTAGCTGTAACCAAGAAATTACCTGAAGGACCCACTATAGATATGCGTGTGTGTGCAGATACACACAAAAATGAAATATATTACATAGCTGAATACAGTATGTATAAAAATATACATTGCAATATTTCATACTTGTTAGTGAAAATATTTTTACAACATCGTGCCTCCCAAGTGCAGAAAATAAATCAAACCTTTTAAAAGAGATTGTAGACGATTCATTTAGTGCTGTCATAATATAGTGTTTTCTTTAATGAAAATTTATATAGTTTTTCCTGGACTCAGTGGAATAAATTTATACCAAAAGATGGAAGGTATTGACATATTCAGTATTAAACACTCCTGATACTTGATAATACACAGAAGCGTGGCCAAGTGAGGTATGAACTGACATCATTTGAATGTACCCTTTCTAAGATTTTCCATGTTAACCATCATAAATGTACTAGAAATGAAACTGGTGATATTTAGCAATGAAACATAGCACTTTCAGATAAATTTTATGCTAATATCACAGTAAACTACCACCAGACTGATTCAGATTTAAATAATGGGTTTGTGTTTAAAGCAACTTGAAACTGGGATCATCTGAATAAGAATGAAATAAAGGCAGCAGCTCTAGCTCCTTGGAGCACTTTTAAATGCAGACAGATGTAAGAAATATTACTAGGGAATGATGACCAGTATAAATTCATCAAGAGGCTGGGCGTGGTGGCTCATGCCTGTAATCCCAGCATTTTGGGAGGCTGAGGCAGGAGGATCACTTGAGCCCAGGAGTTCAAGACCAGCCTGGGCAACATAGTGAGACCCCCATCTCTACAAAAAATAGAAAAATTTGCTGAGCATGGTGGTGCAATCCTATAATTCTAGCTACTCAGGAGGCTGAAGCAGGAGGGTCACTTGAGTCCAGGAGTTAGAGGTTGCTGTAGCTAAGATCATGCCACTCTAGCCTGGGCAAGAGAAAGAGCCTCTGTCTCAAAATAAATAAATAAAAATAAATAAATAATAGCAAAATCATCAAGAAAGGAGAGAAAATGAGAGATTCATATATATGTATATACGTATAAATGTTTATATACAGTATATGTGTGTGTATATATGTAATTTTATAATCCTGGAATATGAAGCGAGAACTCATGATAAACAAAGGATGGGGACACAAATTAGAATTGATGAGAAAATTCTTTCTGACATAGTCAAGATAATCACAGAAGTGAATGCAGTTCAGGACACAACACTTTTTTCAACTTCTAAAGACAAAAAGAGCTACCTTAGTGAGGGGTGGGAGTGTGGGGAGGTTTGATGTGGGAGTATGTGGATAGGGGGAGAAGCGGGGTGAACCGTCAGGACTGGGGTCTGAGTGTGTTTAGAGTACCGACTTCATAAACACTGTGCACTGTGGTTCCAGGGACTGGCTACAGAGTACAGAAAATAAGCCAGTCAAAGAACCTGTGGTCCTAGGTTAATGTTCTCCAGGATTACCAGTGTGGGAGGGGAGGGGGGCATTTTATTGCCCTTGAAGTAGAAAGTGATGTTATTATTACATATGATTCTTGCTTTTATAACAATCTCACTTGGGACATCAAACAGAACATTAAGGGAGGTCATTCAGTACTGTATCAGTCAGGATCCAGTCAGGAAAGAGAAGTTACACAGCAATTTGAACAAAGAAAATTGAATATAAAGAATTATTAATTATAAAAAGGATAGGACTAACAAGGTATTGGTTAGTAGTGAGTAAAGAGAACTCTAAAGAAAGTAGGAACAGCAGATATAATAATAATATATAACAATATAATAATATAATATATGCTAGTCACTACTCCCCTATAGTTGAGACGGAGAAATCAAGGAAGAGCCCCCAGGCAGGGCTGAGACCTAGATATCATTGGAGAGGGCACGGCCATGGCTCCATAAATAGCAGAAAAGTTGCTAGTGAACTTGCTGGAAATCCACCCTCTAGGATGCCAGGCAAAGCTGTTCATGGCAAGGCGTCTCCCTGGAGGTACTCCAGTGCAAAATCGCCAGGGTGGGTGCCTGAAGATGTTGCAAGGATCAGGAACTAGAGCATCTGGGAGCACTTCGGGAGCCTAGTGCTAGAGAAGCCACCCATGCTGCAGCTGCTAGATGCTGGGGAAAATGCCCATGCGAGGAGCATGAGGAGCACGGACACCAGAACTGAGATGCAAGCCCTTTCCTTCTGCAATGTCTGTCTGGTTCCCTCTCCTAACAAAGCTTAACATCATGCATATTGGCAAAGGGAAAATATTTAAAGGACCAGATCCATTTCCAAAGAGCAAGCAAAAAGGGTGAATTTGGGGTTGAGAGGCCATAAATCAATAACTGGCACAAGCATACATTTAGAAACATAATATTTTAAGCTGATAATTTGAATAATTTGAACACGTTAAGGGTCTTTGTATAGTGAGACGATTCTTATACTGTGAGTTGTTTTTTGTTCCCTGTTGTAACTACTCAGAGCGACAGTTCACATGGTAGCTGTGTGGGCAGGACACATCACCTAACTCACAAAAGTCTAAATTAGTCCTTTTACATCAGTATATCATATTCTTGATGTTACAACACAGATAATGAAGAAAATAGAGTATTATCAGTGGTTCCTTTTTGGGTTTTTTTGGGACAGTCTCACTCTGTTGCCCTGGCTAGAGTGCAGTGGCATCCTCATAGCTCACAGCAACCTCAAACTCCTGGGCTGAAGAGATCCTCTTGCCTCAGCCTCCCGAGCAGCTGGGACTACAGACGTGCGCTACCACGCCCAGCTAATTTTTTCCAATTTTAGTAGAGGCATGGTCTCGCTCTTGCTCAGGCTGGTCTCAAACTCCTGAGCTCAAGCAATCCTCCTGCCTCAGCCTCCCAGAGTGCTAGCATTATAGGCATGAGCCACCAGGCCAGCCAATGATTCCTTTCTAGATTCTTATATATTGCACAGTTAAATACGCTTAAATGATGTAGGCTCAAGCCAGTTTATTTTTCCTTTTCATAAAATTGCTGTTAAGCCAATGCTTTTCATTTATTTTTTCTGGCTAGGACTACCATAACAAAGTACTACAGACTAGGTGTCTTAAACAACAGAAATTTATTTTCTCAAAGTTCTGGAGGTTAGATGTTTAAGATTAAGGTGTTGGCTGAGGCTTTTCCCCTTGGTTTGTACATGGCTGTCATCTCCCTGTGTCTTCATATGGCCTTCTCTCTGTGTGTATCTGTGTCCCAATTTCCTTTTCTTGTAAGGACACCAACCATATCGGATTAGGGCCCATCCTGAATACATCACTTTAGCTTAAGTACCTCTTTTAAAACCCTGTTTCCAAATCTGGTCACATTCTGAGGACTTCAACATATGAATTTTTGGTATGTCGGGGGGTAAGTGGGAGCTACAATTTAGCTCATACAGATGGTTAATTGTCGAAATGCCTAGGTTCAAATTTCAGATCAGCCAGTTTGACATAGCTGTGTACCTACCTTGAAACTCATTTTCCTCATCTACTTTATAAGGTTGTTGTGAGAATTAAATAAGCTAATAAGTTGAATAAGCTGATATAGCAGATCCAGGATAGTTTCTGGGATGTACTAAGAATAACAGAACATTAATAATGATGATATTATCATCATCATTTATGGATTTACTTACAAACACATAATTGCTACTTCCCGGATGACCTGACACCTTTCCTTATAATATGGTAGACAAGGCAGATAAACCAATAATTACCAAGTAAAACGTGTGCTCCGTCAGGACCTGCGCACTGGCCGTTCCTCGTGCCGGGCACCCCTGCAGTGCCGGCCTCTGCCAGACGGCAAACACACAGCCTTTCTCGGCAACTCCATGTAAAGTAAATCTTCACTTTTGTTCTTCCTAGTCTATTGTTTTCTCTTGTTTTTTTAATGGTCCTGAGTGCTTTCTGAAATTCTCTTTTATTTTCAAACCTGTTCTCTGCCTCCTCCACCACAATGCTGTAAACTGTCTTAGTACTGCTACATCTCAAGTTCCTAGCACCCCAAACCTGGCACACAAAAGGCGCTAGATAATAAATGTTGTTTAAATGAATAAACTACAAAACACTGTGCAACACGTATGATGAGGTAAGTGC
This sequence comes from Cheirogaleus medius, assembly GCA_008086735.1. Classification (NCBI taxonomy): domain Eukaryota; kingdom Metazoa; phylum Chordata; class Mammalia; order Primates; family Cheirogaleidae; genus Cheirogaleus; species Cheirogaleus medius. The sequence continues at coordinate 60,730,300 of VBSM01002608.1, forward strand.
AGGGCGCGCAAAAGCACACAGCCACGTGCTCAGGAATGTAACTAGATCTGAAAAAGGAGAAAGGATATATCAAATATATTTTGGACTAATTCTATTTTTGTAATTCAATGATACAACATTACTTGTTTTTATCACCCAAAAACCCTTTGTTCCCTTTCAGGGCACTAGCATCCGTGTTACTACAAGAAGTTGATGTCTTAAAATATTAACTTTTAATCCATGAAGGAGCTGGAACTTATTTAAATCATTGTAATCCATTGAAAATGATATAAAAATGTGAGCGCTTAATGAGCTCTCTTCTTTCTTGCCCAACCCACTTCAATGAATCTGATCTGATCCCAGGGTAACCACAGACTTCAAAAGAGGTTAGGGTCAGCTCTGCAGGACCCAGAGAAAGGAGAGGAAAAGTCCCAGTAAACACAAAGGCCATCAAGTCTGAATACACATTTCTTTGACTGAGTTCACAAAGCATGAGTATTGCGACAATGATTAGTTTTGGCTTGGGATTGTTTTATCAGTCCTATCCAGTTAGACGGGCCATTTAAATGGCCGTATTTTATTTAGCTAGCACCAAACAGTTACAATCATGTTAACTATATTGTATGCATACATCTTTTTTCCATGACAGTTTGGACGTAATTCTTGTTCAGAAGTCTAGCTAAATTATCAGATGATTTGGACTAGGAAACATTGTGTTTATGTAACCTTGTCTGCCTTGAGCATCTTGTCTATTATAATTTTATTATTATTATGTTAATCACACTAATGGGAATTTAAACCTGTCCAAATTTGATACTACATCTTTGCAGTACTTTTCAAATAGAAACTGAGATCATCAGAGTCTGTTATATACAGTCACTGAAGACTCTGAATTGTAAAACATAAGCTTTGCATTGAAGAAGATAAGCATTCTCTGTAGTCAGGATGCCAGCCCTGGCACAACAGCGTCAACAGTCTAGCCTGGATCCGTGTGGGGCATGGGTCCGCGTGGGGCCCACGAGGGGTCAGTGGGCAGCCAGCAAACAGAACGATTTCATTCCTTAACAATATCCAAATGAAGCTTTCACCATTTCACACGTGAAGCAATGAAATGAACACTAAACCACAGTGTGGACTAAGACAAAAGTTGACTCAACTACATTTAGGTTCATTTCATATTATGAATTTAATTCTTCTCAACTCCTTAGTTTAGCTGCTCTTTAAAAGATGTTTGTAAAGAACAACTTTACAGTTATATTAAGAGAATAGTCATTGAGTGAGTTGTAGTCATTGCTACAATCATAATTCTAGTGCCCAGAAAGATAGGTTCAATTTATGAGTCTCTGAATAATCAGCCTGGCAAAAAATACAGTCTTGCTGCTGGTAACTCAAAAAGAGTAGAGATTATTAATGTGGGTAGAGAGCAGCAAAGCTAAAACGAGACCATTCGCTTTGCCTGGTTTGTGGAATATTATCTAACAGGGGGGTGCCATAAACAAGCATTTACACTATTATACAATGCATGTGCTCCAAAAAAACTTCATGTTCTGAAAAACTATGCACTGAAAATAATAGAGCCCACTGGCAAAATAGAGTTGGGTCAGATTATTTAAATTTATGCAACTTTGTAACAAGAGTACCAAGAACACAATAATAATCCTAACAAAAATATTAATAGCTAAAAAGGCATTCTAAATTCCTGGAAAATAAATACTTTAGTAAATATATGGTTTTCTTTTTTTTTTCTGTATAAAAAGGTGAAGGATGCTTGATGGAAGCAGGTATAGAGCCTGCTAGTTATAGAGATAAGGTCAAAATGCACAAAAATTGGGGCAGAACCAGGCCATATGCACATTCACGAAATTCATGACTAAACTGAGCCAAGAAGAGCATGTAGAGAACTGGCATCATGTACAGAACTCTGTTCTTTAGTGGTTTGCTGCATTCAGTTCCTGCTACTTGATGGCAAAAACATTAATGTGCTAGGGAAATCATGTAAGAACTAACAGGACCTCCATGTTGTATTAGCGTCACGTTCTTTTTTATATTGCATATAAGCTTATTCCCATTAGAGAAACACATGTGGTACCGGAACAGATTATATTTCACTTCCATGTACTTATTTGTACAATCATTTATTTTATTTGAATTATTGTGTTTTGGATACATTTTACTAAATTTATCTAAAAAGTCCACATTCTTTTTATTTGCTATTGAGATCATTATAACTCCAGTTTCCCTTTTTTTTCCTTGACTATGGTTTTCTTCTCAACTTCTCTAGTTTATTCCAAGATGAAGTTTTCAGGTAAATTTTCTCTTCTTCTTTTCTCTTTTTATTATTCTTTTGTCTTTTTGTCTTATTCTATGTTAATCATCCTTGCTCTCTTTTTTTTCCCCTTTGAGACAGAGTCTCTCTCTGTCACCCAGGCTGGAGTGCAGTGGCCTTAATGTAACCTCAGTGTCCTGCGCCTAAGTGATCTTCCTGCCTCTGCTTCTGGAGTAGCTGGGACTATAGGTGTGTGCCACCATGTCCAGCTAATTTATTAATAACATTTTTTTTGTAGAGACAAGGTCTTGCTATGTTGACCAGGATGGTCTTGAACTCCTGGCCTTAAGCTATCCTCCCACGTCAGCCTCCCAAAGTGCTAGGATTATAGACATGAGCCACCACATCCAGCCCATCCTTGTTCTTAATATATCTGTGTTTTGACGGTAAATGTCTCGTATATATTTTAAGTAAGTGGTGTAAAAACAAGCAATAGCATATATTTTAAAAAGTTGATACTTGCAAATACTCCTCGTGCAACATAATACCAATTTACATTTTCAACTAGCTTGTTTTCTATTCTGAGCACACAAAGATAATACTCTCAGTCGTGTATATTTGTTTTCAGGGCTACCATAACAAATTACCATGAACTAGGCAACTTACAATAGAAATTTATTCTCTCTCAGTTTTGGAGGCCAGAAGTCTGAAAGCAAGTTGTTGGCAAAGTTCATTCCTTCTGGAGGTTTGAGGGAGAATCCGTCCCACGTCTCTCTCCGTGACCTGGTGTCTGCTGGCGGTCGTTGGCAACCCTCGGCAACCCTCGGCTCGTAGGCTCATCACTGCAATCTCTGCCTTAGTCTCCACTCGACTTCTCCTTTGAGTGTGTGTCTTCTCTACTTCTCTTCTTTCAGAAGGACTTCTGTCATTTGATTTAGGTCTCACCCTAATCCAGGAAGACCTCATCTCAAGATCCTTAGTTTAACTACATCTGCGAAGATCCTTTTTCCAAATAATTCCACATTCACAGGCTCCAGGAGAAATAACTTTTAGAATTTTTATATTTTTTTAAATTGTGGTCAGTGTACAATATAGCATTGTTAACTTCAGGCACAATGTGCAGCAGATCTCTAGAACTCATTCATCTTGTGCAACTGAAACTTTATGCCCATTGAAAAGCTACTCCCCATCTCCTCCTCCCCTCCAGGAATAACTTCTTGAGGGCACCATTCAACCCACTGAAGTATGATTTGAGCAATTTTTGTTGTTAGCCAAGGAATGATGATAATGGATTTTATTTAATTGTTGATACTTTTTTAAATGGGTGGCTTGGTTAGGGCTGTGGTCAGTGCCTGGGTGAATTTTGCTCTGTTTGAAATTAACTTATTCTTGTGGAATCTATGACCTTGGTTGTATTAATGAATGCCCTAGGAGAAAAGTACTCAGATTAGACAGGCAAGTTCTGTAGGAAAAAAATTACTCAAAGGACCCAAGAGTGCTAATTTCGGCTCTCCTTCACAGGCACTGTAACAAGTCAATGTCTTCACACCAGCCAGAGTGTGGCACCTTTCCTAAATCACACAAATTCTCATAGTGGGAAGGTGAAATTTACTTGTAGGGAAAAATGCAAATGTATAAATTTTTTCTACACTCTAATTTCTATTTGTAGCAAGAGAGGATGATTGCCCCTCCCTTATGCCCACCACACCAACACACACAAACACACACACACACACACACACTATACTTTGACTGAATTCCCAAAGTGATTGCAAACAGCTTACCATGTGTGAATTTAGTAAACAACAATTAAGAGGAATGAATTTACTTCCTTTATTTCTTCCTTTTAGTACATTCCAGACTGTTTTTAACCTTTCATTATTGCTCACTTAATTAAGAAAAATGACCTTACATTTCTTTTACATAATGCACATTCCTTAGTCAACGTATGGGGATCTTGGCATACAAAGCTATTGCTTTTCTTTTTTCAACCAAGCAACATGAATCCCAATTATTTTATTCACTAAAAAATAGGAAGTTTAAATCAGTGCCTTTAGGCATAGGGCTACATGAGGCTTTTAGATTGTTAGATGAAACTAATGCATGACCGAAATAACTGAGTTTATAGATATAGCCAGGATTTTACTATACTTTCTATTAGTTTCTGCTGTTTTTAAAAAATAATACTAGTTCGTCCAGGGAGATATAGATAACTCTTAGTAGACCTGAGTCAATGTCAGGTATCTAATTTTCTCTGGTGCTTCTTGTGTGTTCACCTATAAATTGCTATTCAAAGACCCACTGGGCAGGCTTCCAGGTCCAAAATGTACGCATTCTACAGTTTGACCCTTCAAGGTTCTATAAAAACATAAATACATTTCTTTAGAGAAAACTCTCTGCTACAGCATGGTCCCTTGAAACCCTCCAATTTGCTCTGTGATTCCTGCTGAGATATGCATTACATCATGGTCTATTTTCAGCTTTTTACATTAATCAAAACCTATCCCATTTATTAAACAGCTTCCTGCAGCTCAGGCATTTGAAATGCAGAGTGCAAGCAAGCAGCTGCCAAACACCATGAAGGAAAGAGGTGGGCTAGATTGGAGTAATGTACAAATTGAATTTCAAGTGACTGAGCAACCTCTTTATCTCTTGGTGACACAACCAGGGGCTGTAGCAGTATTCTTAAGGAAATGAAACCCAGAGCCATGGTTCAATCATGGAGTGGTTACCACAGCCCTGCCCAGCAGTCTTTCCGGAACTGCTGATGAGTGTGACCTTTGCAAAAATGCACAAAGCCTTGATTTCTGCACGGTTAACCTTTACAAGCCGGAACCCCTCTGTGAAATCTACCCACACCAGAGGGAAGCTTCAGAATCAAAACAGACACATACACATTTTATGAAAGAGTACTACAAATACGCACATGCACACACATATTCTCAGAGGTTGAAGACATTGAACCCATTTTCAATTATTCTCTCAACTGTGTTTTTTCAAGCATTTACATTTGTCTTCCTCTAGAGCTGGAAAGTGCCAGTATGCAGCTGTACTTAAACTCATTTGCTACACTTCAAGATGGCTCGGATCGAAATTGGTGGTGGGAATGGAAATTACATAGGGTCAGGGTTTGCTAAGAGTCGCTGAGACCATTTGCTCACTGTTAAATAATGACAAAGTGCACATGTTGAGAAGAAGGGGTGGGGTTTACATTGATAACCTTGATTTCCACCACTGGTCAAACCAAGAAAACCATTCTGATTCCACAGCACATCTCAACTGTGTTCCTTATTCCAAAAGTATTGAATATTCACGCAAGGGCAGGGAGCTCAGAGCTTTATGATGGTGACTGTAGCAATATTCTTGACCAGTTATAACAATTCATTAAAATTTTTTCCTATGACTTCTTCCTGTTTTTAATAGTATTTTGTTTTTAAGCAAATCTAATTTTTCTCATTATAAATATATTGATTTAGATAGCATTAATTGTTCAGGAAAAGTAGGTTACACCAGCTAATCTAGCCCTTTTTAAACATCTAGTTCTAGTAGTATATGAATATTTTGTATATAGTGCTTTTCTCTTGACTAAGTTCTTTACATACTTTATCTCATGCGATTTACCTAGCAAGCCTATGAAGTAATTAGAACAGATTATTATTATTGACCAGAAAACTGAAGTCTAAAGAGGTTAAAGAGCATGTCAAAGGTCAACACAGCAAATCACTAGTAACCCTGCAATGTTAACCTCTCTTTTCTGTGATTTCTATGAACAATGTGGGATATGGCAATAGGGATATGGGGAAACCAGTGACTTCAAAAGACACTTTGATTTATCTATATAGAGTCTCAGTCTGCAGCTTCCTGTTTACTGTATTCACTTTAGAATCCTTGTCAAAGTACAGGAAACCCCCGCTCTGCAAACACCCAGATTAGAAATGATCCAGCCATCCACACACCTGCCTCCTGGCGGGCTTCTTACTCTCAGCTGATCAACTGTGGGGAAATGGTGTGGAGGGGGAGGGCAAACTTGGAGAGACTGTTTAGAAGTGAGTGTGGTGGGGAGCAGGGGAAAGTGGGAGGGAAGATACACTACAGAAGAAAATACATCCATTCATTCACCACTATGGATCAGGCAGAAAAATTGCCACCAGAGAGTTACTGAAATTCACAAATCCTTTTTTAGTCCTTGTGTTTAAGGCACTGCACTAAATGCTTAGGAATGCAGATCCAAGGTCTACCTGCCAGTAGCTCTTAAGAGAAGACTGGGAGTGAAGAATGGTATGGGAAAAGCACAGGACAAGTTAGAACACTGAGTTTGGAGGGTTATTTCTGGCTGAGGCAACCAGGTAAGGCTTTGTGCCCAGTAATGGCACATGGATGGCACAATGGATGAGCTGGACTCAGTAAAAGTTCTAGTTTTCAGAAGTCAGGCTAATGTATTATTACTCTCTTGGTTCCAATCTTAGGTCCAAAAGGTTTTTGTGGGGTGTTCTAGAAATCAAATCACTTTTACATAATAAGGTAAAATACATGAAGCAATGGACATAGTGTATAACAAATTCTACTACTATGTCCTAAGCCCTTCAGTAGAGCAAGTGTATGTTATTACTAATTTTTACAACTATTTACAAAATAGATATTATAATATCATATTACATTTGAGGAAACTAAAGTTCAGAAAGACGAAATCATGCACCTTCACTAGTAAATGGGAAATTAATGCAGTTACCTTGTAGCAAGCAAAGTGACAAACAAATGAATAATGTTCAAATTATAACATGCATAGATAAGCCAACCTTGCTGGTTATTTAGGTAGGTACAGTGTGTAGAATCTTCCACCAGAAAAATATTAATATTTTGAAAAGGTGAGCTACAGTCCATGTGTTTGACCCTTTTTAAAAACTTTTGTATGTAATGCAAACCTTTCCAGAATACATTTTCTTTTCTACAAGACAATGTCACTTTTATTTTGGCTAAGTATTATTTCTCTTCTCCTCTCTATTCAATATGGGAGCAGCTGTCCCAAAGACAGGATTTACCTTAAGTTAAAAATAAAAAGAAACAAAAGCCTATATGTAAATGTGAAAGCTGATTTTGCCTGAATGAGAACTAACGGTTCTAGGGAAAAGTAAGTGATTATTACATTTTTATTTCGCCCTGTCAACTCTGGCCGGTGTCTCCAGAGGCACCTAAGTCCTCAGTGTATTAATTGCTCAGACTTCTGATTCCAAAAGGAGAGTGCTTCGTAGAGGCTGACCCATGGCTTTGGCTATGCTGCTTTAAATTTGGGTCTCTAAGAAATCAGTATGAGCAACTTTCTTTGAGCCTTCAAAGTAAAGCCAAATGCTTGGTCCTCAGCAGGAAAGTGACTTTAATTAATTCTGGAGGACCTTTCCATTGAAAAGCAAAACACTGCCGGAGGCTTTTTAGAAAGGTTAGGTTGTACCTTTTCCCTCTTATTGTTAAGAGGCAGATATTAGTGTTTCTCACACAAGTCTCTCTCCCTCCTGTGTTCTTGTGGATGGGGTGCACTTTTTCATAAAGGAAAAACAAAATAAAACAAACAAGCCAGCAGAAACCCCTGTTTGTAGCCAATTAACTTCTGGATTCTAACAAGAACTAAACTGGAGTACAAACTCTTCCATCACAGTAAAATATGACTAAAGACCTCATCAATACTCATTTCGCAAATGCTTTGTACTGGACCATCTTTTTCTAATACTTAGGAATTCTATTATTTCTTATTTCAGTGAACATGTTAGAAAAAAAAATTAAGTGAAATGGGATTAGGTTTGCCATTCGTCATTTACTCAGGGTAGAATTCCGGTCTGACATGCAGGCACTCAGACCAGGGGCTTAATGCTTTTAGTAATTATAAGGATCATGTAGAGTATGTTGATTGGTGGGGGGAAATCTTTATTAACTGCTCAGAAATAGTTAATTCTTCATTAGTCAGAGCACTGCACTAGAGGCTGCTGCCTGTGAACCATGGATTAGAGTTTATGATAGTAATAACCTCCCTGAAAAAACATTTGTTACTATACTTAATGACCAGATTTTAGTGCATTAACCTTCCTTGGGAGGTCAACTAACAAAATGGATGTTAACTGCTTGTAACAACCAATTCCTCTGAAATTAATATTTAGATGCCTTTGGTGTCAAAAAACCTTCCTTCCATATCAGGGCATTAAAAACACTTCTAAATTATTAATAGCAGGCAGAATTCAATGCCTGAAAGATTTCCATTCCATTGCTCTTTATCCTCAGCCTCTTCCCATTTTCTCCAACAGAGTTCTCTTCTGCAGGAACAAGGAAGGCATTCAGGGAAATTAGGTCTCAAAAATGCATGTGGGTCAACAATGCACTGCAGTTTTGAAAAGGTCACTCTCGAAGTTCAACAGAAATAAACATAATAGGAGTGTGAAAGGCAGCCCTGAGAGCACACTGGGAACCTGCAGGGACAAAGTCCCCGCCAGGCCCTGGGCCGCACAGCCATAGCCCCAGACATCACCACCTGTCAGGAACTCCTTAACGACATTTTTGTCTCCTTGCCGCAACTGGTCTCCTGGCTGGTCTCTCCGGCCCCTCCCTCTACCTTCAAATGGGAAACAAACCACACTTATGTCAAAACAGCTCTGAACTGTTTCCTTCCTGAGCAATCCCAGAATATAAAACATGTTCTGAAAGCCTGCTCCATTCCCTGGAGAAACTTTATGATTTGGTTACTGCAGCTCAGTGTGCTCTGTTCCTTGGCCGAGGTAGCCTTGAGTCCTTGCCAAACGATGAAGCAATGCTATTATTAGCCTTCCCATTCAATGGTGACAAAACAGTCCATGTTTCTATTTTAAGACTGTTCTCTTCGGGTGCAATAGATATGCAGACACCTAAGCCTCAAGGCTAGCACTGGACCAGTGGGTAATACAGCCATCTCTTGCCAAAACATGCAGAGTGGCACGAAGGTGGAAATTCATGGTAGTATCTTTAGGCAGATGTAAAACACAGCCCTGCCTGCCCAAACCTCTGCTGGTCTAGCATACCTGGGATGTCAAACTCAAAGCTGCAGGGTTTAATAATTTCCCCAAATCGCAACAATGTAGTAATGTCCGTGACTCAGTTATTTAAATTAGACCATGTGCAGGCACCAAATGATAGACCAATATCGCACAGAGTTGTGGCTTGGATGATAAGGGTGATGATGTAAAATGCATGTGTAAGGGCAGCTTCCTCATGGCATGATCAGTTACAAGCCCACCAGAGATATTTCTAGAGGAACTGGTCAACTTCTGGGCATTCTTGATTGTTACTTTCTGATGAATACTTTTGTAATATTGGAAATCTCAGGTAGACAGAGGTCCATTAAAACTTTTGGTCTGTTTCCGTTTGTAAGTAATATTTGCTGTCTGACCATTTAACCGGGGCAAATTTTGTATAATAATGCTTTTAATTTAATGGTCAGATTCTTCATTGCTTTGTTGTTTTTTTTTTTCCTTTTTTTTCTTTGTCTTCTCTATTCCAAGCTTTTAGATGAAAGATTCTTCATTGCTTTGGACTTGCTAATTGAAAGGTCACTATGCCATTACATATATGTTATTTCTCTTTCCTATTGTAGCTGCCTTTCTCCTTGTTTATATTGTCGTAGGCAAGAAACATTTGAAAACAAGAAACATGCAATTCCTTCTTTTAAACTGTTAACAGGTTTTGTAGATTTAATTGTCAAAATTTCAGATAATGGTATCTCTGTTAAGGTTTGGTGGTTTATTTAAATTCATAAATTAAGGGGAAAAAGTGTGATGATGCCTTGGTTTCTCAAATCCTTTTTGCTAGAAATAATTTTTAACAAAGGTATTAGGAGAAAGAGCTCATCCCAATTATAAAACTGAAATATGAACTGTTGACATTTCTCCTAACCCCTCCATTCCTATTTTCTACAGAAATATCAATTATAGGCTGCCTGGAGCCAGCTTTCAGACACAGTGTTTTCAGCGGTAGGAATGATTAAAATACAGTTATTGCCTTGGTCTGCTTTATCTCTAAAGTGATAAGATTTCTGAAAGCTATTTAACTGTCATGTGAATCATTAACTTCATTATGTTTACAGAGAATATGTTATCTCCCCTGCTTCTTGGGAACATGGATCCTTCATCAGTGACCTGGAATGGTTGCTGAGTGTGATGCAGGTTGCTGAGAGTGATACAGGTAATGTACCTGTGCAATTTATTAGTGGCGGGTGGGGTTTTAAATCAGGATGTTGATTGCAGTGTTGTTCACTTAATGATCTTCTATGCACTGCTTCCTGAAAACCTTTTTATGGTTTCTGTTGGCTCCATATGGCATTCTGATGAGCTTACACTTCTCCTTAAGTGCTTCCATATCAGAAAACAAGAGCAAAGCTGAAACAAAGTGAGTCATCTGGTTTTGTCTTTGCGTTCACTGCATGAGATAATGTGGAGGTGTTAATTACAAGACTTCACTGAGTCTTGACTAATAACAGTGTGCAAACAAATGTATGTCAGGCTCAGCCACAGAAAAGCTTCTACTAATAAGGTAAAACTAGCAATTAGAGCTGACAATGAAGTAATACTTTCCGTTGAATATTCATTAATGAAGTTCTTGTTTGGGAGAAGGGAGGCTTCTGATTGTCCAGATGGAAACCTAAAAGAGGAACCCTGGTCATTCTTTTTAAGTGAATTAAACACCATTTGGTGAGCCGGCATGCTGGATTAATTCCCTTTTGTACTAATGCACTGACCCTTTGCTTCAAAGACAGAGCCTTGATGGCCACTAAGATTCCTCAGTCTGTGACCTTGGCATAATAGGAACAAATTGAATTCCCAGAAAGAGAAAAATGATAGTGACCACAGAACATCACTAACAGTGTGCTGGAAACACTACATGTTTTATTTAAATTCTTCACTGTAGCTCCTAGGGTTTCAAGAAGAAAGAGTATTATTAGCTCACCTAACCTAAGACATGTCGCTTAGTCTTCTGTTTCCCTCCCTCTCCCCTTCCCATTCTCTTTCTATTCCCTTCCCTTCTCTCTTCTCTATTTTTTCAGAAAGCAGTTTGACATGCATGGTAGCGTATGAAATATATTTGGTCTTTGTCCCTGTTTCTGCCATAGAGCTCCTAAAACCCCTGAATTTCCTGAGTAGTACGAATATGTTTTGTTATTCATAATAAGCCCCTTTTATAACTTCTAAATTTATGCTAATGATTACTTAGGTGGGACCCCTAGATAGCCTCAGGATAGGGCCAGTCACCAGAAAGACCAGGTGATTAGCAGACTAGGGATTTGCAACTTTCAGCCCAACCCACCAACCTCTGAGAAGAGGAGGGGACCCCTAGAGTTCAAGCTTTATAAAAACTCAGCAAGATTTGGTGAGCTGCCACTGGAGTTTCACGCCCCTCCCCCATACCTTGCCCTATGCGTGTCTACATCTAGCTGTTCATTTGTGTCCTTTTTTTTTCTCCCAGAATACTACAGGGGTACAGATGTTTTGGTTACATGAACTGCTTTTGCACAGTTTGAATCAAAGTTATAAGTGTGTCCATCACACCGTTAGGTGTGAACTTACTCATCTCCTCTTTCCCTCTCCCACCTGTTTGATTACCGTTGAATTTTAATACCGTATGTGCACATGAGTGTCAGTCTATTAGTTCCAATTTAGTCATGAGTACATGTGGTTTTTGTTTTTCCATTCTAATAATACTTCACTTAAAAGGATGGTCCCCAGTTCCATCCAGGTTATTACAAAAGGTATTAGTTCACTATCTTTCTATGGCTGAATAATAGAACCCAAGGAAGGGATTGTGGCTGTAGCCAGCTGGTCGGAAGTACCAGTGGCCTGGATTTGCGACTGGTGTCTGCAGTAGGGGGAAGTCTTGAGGGACTGAGCCCTTAACCTGTGGGATCCAGGTCGTGTCAGAATTGAATTGAACTATATATAGGACGCCCAGGTGGTTTCTGCTGGAGAATTGCTCGGTGTGGAGAAAACCCTCACATCTGGTCACAGAGGTGTTCTGTGTTAAGTGTGAAAGGAGAGTAGGGAAAAAAATGGTTTGTTTTTTCCCCTTTTACAATCTGCTCCTTTGAGTACGTGAGATCCTCTGTCTTCAGACTGAAGAGAAGCCTCCCAGAAAAGGGAACATTGAGAATCTGAGGCTCTTTCGTACATGATGTTATTATTTCTGAGACACCGTTACAATTTATAGAGCAATGTATGCCTTTTTAGCATGTTTTAGTAAAGATATGCAAATGAGGGCCTCTACTGATAAAGGCATTTCATTTAGGTGACCTTTAACCGTTATGTATGTATGTAGAGAAATACAGAGAGGATGTCGTTTTCGGATTGGGAGAATACAAAATCTTCCATCAATAAATCCTCAAGATGTCAAATTTTAGAATGGATCAGGACTTGCATAAAATAAAACAATTTTCTGTTTGACTTTTTTGACAACCAAAATCCTAATTCGGTCAAAGTGGTTCTGTGCCCAGATTAAGAAGCCACCATCTCAGACTTCTTTGCAGTTGGCCACATAACACATATCTGGCCAATGGTATATAAAAGGAAGTTACTTAAGGCTACTTAAAGTAAGATAAGAGCAGCTAGAGGCACACAATTTACTCTTGTGTGCTCTCCTTTAGTAGCTGGGCTCCATTTGGTAGTGGAGCCATGAGAGAAAGGTGAAGAGAATCATAGAGACAGCAGTGTGGTCCTTGCAGCTCTCTTTGTGGGACCCTCCCCATGCTCCACCCCAAAACACACACACACACACACACACACACACAAACACACACACACACACACACACATTGTTCAAGCCACTAATTTTCAGGTCTCCATTTTATACAGCCAAATGTAATCAAATATGCTATCAGAACTGATAGGGGATATTGGGGGAGGGGTGCTTCAAGTAATAGAACATAAAATGTCTAATTTGCCTAATGGAACAGGTGGAGAGTGCAAGCAGATATGGTAGGCAAATAAAGGTAGGTGATCTATATTAAATGGGACAAACATTTTTGCAGACTCCAGGAAAGCAGTCCACTAACTTTCAGATGCAAAATGTTGGCATTTGCTGGACCTTCTTGCTGCTTTTAGTAAAGCCTCAAGAAAGAGATGAACTTATTCAAGAGACACACAGTATACAAGCAGTTATAGAAGAAAATACAGCACTGCTAAGAGTGGTGTTTTTGCCGAAGACCTGCAGTCTAAGTTGTTTGAGAATTCCAAATTTGGAGCCTTTTATTAGCTGGGATACAAGTCTGACTGGTGGAACAGAAACCCAAAGTACCATGTATAGGAAAGTAGAAGTTTAATTCTCTCTTTAGTAATAGTCTAGGTGTAAGCAAGATAAGCTTGGTATATGGCTCCATGTCGCCTTTCTATCTTACTACTCCTCAGTCACCAAAGTATTGTCCTCTTCTCAGAGATCCAGGATGGCTCAAGCACAGGGAGGGGTGAGAGGGAGGCAGAGGAGAGGGCAGGCTTTCACCTTATCTGGAAGCTGCATACATTATTTCTGCATATATCTCTTTAGATGGAATTTAGTTATATGGCCATCCCTAACTATAAGGTCTTTAATTTGGGCTGCTATATTCTCAGCTAAAAATCATGGATTCTGTTACTGTGGAAGGTGGGAAAAACTGATACTGACTATTTTGAAAAGCCCACTGCTCCTCTACCCCGCATGGAAACCATTGTAAGTTTAGGACCATACCTTGTTTTCTCTTTCTGTTCTCCTTCTAAAAATCCAGATTTAACAAGCTCTATACACTGCTCTTGTTCCCTTTGGCTTCACACTGAAAAAGAAGATTGTAATGCAACTTTAATAAGATGATAATGCATTGTATTCATATTTTGTGTTTCCATTAGGGAAAAGGGGGATGGCGTTGGAATGGTCTTTGGCAATTCCAATCAGGAAAAACAAGAAAACCTAAAATACCTTTTGAAGAAATCTAGGATAGTGGAAATGTCTCAAGGTTTAGTTCTAATTAGCATCTAACATTTCTTTTCTTGGAGATTTTATTGCACAGACTAAGCTCAGACCAGGCACCCTGAGACATTTCATTCTGCCTTGAATGAGGTGTGTTGCTCATTCTGTTCTCAGTGACTGAACACTACATTTGTCAACAATGCAACAGCATTAAATAAATATAATTCACAGCTAATTATTAAAAATAATTTATTGTGATTTGGTTAGATTTTAATTATATTCCTTGACTTATAGAAGCATGCTCTTAAATAGTAAAAAAATCTTTTGAAAATCTACATTTTGAGAAAAAAACAGGTAATAGCCAATTTTTAAAAATTACATGTTGTACAAATCAGTTGATTCAAACATTATTATGTAAACAAATATATTTCTACAAGATTGTCCATTGAGGCAATATTTACAATTCCAAAAAAGTGCAAGCAACTTAAATATCTATCCACAAGGGAATGCTTAAATATGTTATGTTATATTTAAAAAAATACCATGTAACCCTCAAAAGGAGATATATCTACATGAAAATATCTCTAATGTATAACTTTAAATTTTAAGAAATTATAAGACAGTATGTATAGTTCAAGTTCATTTGTGTAAAACAGAACAAAACTGGAGGCATACAGATATAATTGCGTGGAATTGTATGTATATAATGCATGGAAGTTTCTGGAAGGATATACAGGTGGTCCCTGATTTACAGTGGTTCTACTTACAATGTTTCAACCTTACAATAGTGTGAAAACGACAAAGTGGTAGGATGCTCTTTCCTGTTGCTGGGCAGCAGCAGCAACGTGCAGCTCCCAGTCAGCGGTGCGATTCAGAGAGTAAACGGCGCATACTCTACAGCGTGCTGGAGAGTACAGCACAAAATCACTGCCAGGTGATTTTGCCCAACTGCAGGCTAATGTAAGTGGTCTAAGCATGTTTACGGTAGACCAGGCTAAGCTATAATGCTCAGTAGGTTAGGTGTATTAAACGTATTTCGACTTAACGATATTTTCAATTTACGATGGGTTGATCAGGATATAACCTCATCATAGGTAGAGAAGCATCTACACAAGAAGCTATTAATAATGTTTACAACTAGAAAGTGGGATTGCTTGTACTGGCATGAAGAGTGAAGGACTCTTACCTTTTACAGTGTAACCTTCTGTACTCGTTGGACATTTAATTTATTTTTTTTTTTTTGAGACAGAATCTCACTCTGTTGCCTGGGCTAGAGTGCCGTGGCATCAGCCTAGCTCACAGCAACCTCAAACTCCTGGGCTCAAGCGATCCTCCTGCCTCAGCCTCCCGAGTAGCTGGGACTACAGGCATGCGCCACTATGCCCGGCTAATTTTTTCTATATATTTTTAGCTGTCCAATTAACTTCTTTCTATTTTTGGTAGAGACGGGGTCTCGCTCTTGCTCAGGCTGGTCTCAAACTCCTGAGCTCAAACGATCCACCCACCTCGGCCTCCCAGAGTGCTAGGATTACAGGAGTGAAGCAACCGAGCCCGACCTAGACATTTAATTTTAAATTTGCACTACCGTGTTTCCCCGAAAATAAGGCATGGTCTTATATTTATTTTTCCTCAAGAAGACATCCTAGGGTTTATTTTCAGGGTATGTGTTATTTTCCCCTCAAAGCCTCAGCTTGCAGCACGAACAGGATGGCCGGGACCTGACAAGGGGAGCCGACCTTGTTGGTGGGGCTGCCCGCACCTTTCCGGTCACCTCTGGGATAGTAGATGTCATGATGGGGCAGATGAGAAGGGCTGCTCGTCTTCTTTACCGCTGCGTCACGAAATGCATGGGTTGTGCAGATGCACTGCGTAGCCACGCCCATCACTAGGTCTTATTTTCGGGGTAGGGCTTCTATTGCACAAATGCTTAGAAATCCTGCTAGGGCTTATTTTACGGGTAGGTCTTATTTTCAGGGAAACACGGTAGTTTTAAACAGAAAGAAGTAACTAAAATTCATAGAAATAATTTTGTTCCAGTGTATATTGTCTTTAAATATTGTTATGTATGGAGTACGTAGTATAAAAGATTATTGAAGGAGTGACTAAATTGAATCTTGCTTCCTTTTGCTTTTTATTAAGAGTCTACTATAGGACAAATACTGTATTTGCATATGTGCTTCGATAACATATAACTTGATACTGATTTGTTTAATTTATACTCTTGCCCTGGAAGCAAAGCCATTGCAAAGGAGTATCATAAGATCTCTTAATGATGCATTTACTATATCACACATTTTTTTCCTTTTTTCTAAGTTTTGCTTGCTGAAAAGGTTTTAAACTTTGTGAAGTTTGCCCTACTCCGCCGTTTTGGAACATACTGCAGAAAAAGAAGCGTTCTTTCTCTCAAGCCAAGTCTAATACTACCCCATAGGATGGTGCAGTCTCTGCCAGAACCTGCCAAAGACATCATCAGTGATTCTCTACCTTATCTGCAAGCTGAGGAGCAGATTAAGCGACGTGATGTTCATTTTGACAACTCAGAAATTTATTTTTTGAATTTTCTCATTTTATCAAAGGAAAAGTGCTCAATCAACTGGATTTGAAATTTGAAATGAGTATGTGGTAATCCTAAGAGTTTAGTTTTCTTACAGAAGCATAGATTTGAATTTGACAGCTGTATAAAATCAAGTCTAGCCTCTATATGCTTCAAAGCTTCATAGAGCACAACACAGAAGTGTTTATTTCACGAGAGGTTACATAATAGCCATACTTACCATTATGGTAAAAAACCAACTGCTGAGGGTCTACCATGTTCTAGGCCCACTGCAGGAAGGGGAGAAGGCATAAGACCTGCTGTCTGACATTTTATAATATAGCTGGGGGAGACAGGACTTTTGCTACAGAAAGCATTCATAATGAAAAAGTTTTATGTCAATATAATACCACATTATTCATTTTTGTCCTTCAAAAATTGAGTGCTAGACCCCTCCATGCTAATTCTAATGTGATAAAATTATTTTTAAAATCTAATTTGCAAACAGAAGAGCAAGAATTGCTGAATAATAATGGCACTTACTATTGATTAACAACTCACCATGAAGACATCGTCTCTGAACTTCATGGGTATTATTATTTTCATGTTGCAGAGGAAGAAACTGAGGCTGTGCGAAGTTAGAGATTGAGTCAGGAATCAAGCCAAGACCTGAAGCACAAGTCTTTTGAACCTCTGAGCTATAAGGCTTTGTAATCCTAATGAAGGGAAATGGAAATGGGGAGGGGGTGGAGAAAATCTTCAAATTCTTCTTTTTTCCTTCTGCAACATTTTAAAAAGGGAGTGAGGACAAAAGAAGAATGCGTGTTCTATATGCACATTTCTTTGCAGTCTTCTGATGAAGTACCTTAAAAGCTAAGCTCCCATCAATCCTGAAGAGATAGGATCGGCAGAGCATAGTGGCACAATGAAGGGTTTAAAAGGAACAGCAGTGACCAAAGAACTTTTTATGCAGAGAAGCCCCAAATCTGGGGTAAAGCCCTCCTGTTCATTTTATTTCACACAAGGTAGGGAGCTGCCTGTCAAGGTAATGCATTACTACACTATTTGGAAAAACTACAGTTCTAATTAGATGAGCAAATAAATGTTCATTTCAATTTATTAATATAGCTGTAGGCCTTGTTACAATTTATCTCTCGGTTCTGAGACCAATCCATCTCGAGCTGGGAATCATTGTGGTGCAGTAACGAGTTTTAATAATGGATACAGGCAGTGAATTATTCAGGCAGAAGGGAGCAAGCCTTGATGCCTTCACTCACTTCTTTAATTAACTGTGAGATGCTGAGTCTGGGCTGTCTCGAGGCTTTCTAAGTTTATCTCCATCAGAACGGTGAATTTTTCCTGGGCCATTGGATATGTTATGTTCAGGCCCATGCTTATCTGAGAAAAAGTAACACCAGCTATCACATTCTCGTTTTGTCTCCTTATATTCTGAATTCTCTGTCTGCTTAAGTCCTATTGTTATGCAACTTCTTGAGCGATGGACATTTTTCTTGATAAAATCAACCGCTTTGCTCTTCACCTCTGGATAAGACTTCAACACAGGAAAATCCAAAATATTTCAATCCTTATTTAAGTTTGGGAGCTAATCAATAAACAAAGCAAAATCCAGTTCTGGTCACTTCAGTCCACTTAGCTTAACTTAAAGCCATTTATTTTAGTGGCTTAGAAATAAATGAACTGCTAGAAAAGATTTTTTAGTGTTTCCATTTGACGAAGCATCAAACAAACAAAACTAAAACTCTTACCAAATGCAGGTTCCAGTATTTGTGTGGAACAGGGATGTTATTTATGGAGACTTGCAATATGCCCAAGTGGTTCCTGTAAATAAAAGCCTCTCAGGGCTTGGCACGAAACAGATGACAGAACATGGCCGTGTCCGCTGGATTTCTCCTTTGCCTGACAGCTTCGGAGTGAGAAGCGCGTCTGGCCCGGAGACTTTGCCCCAGTGTAAATCAATGGCTTTGCTGTGAACACATTAACAACATGCTTAGATAATTGATCGCCCTTATCTGGACGATCTATTTTACTATTACCTGTTACCATGAAAGTTAAAAAAAAAAGTGCATATAAACTGTTGTACAGCAATTTATTTATGCTGTAACAAGAAAGTTCCTCTTTCAATTTTGTCACATCAGAAAGTAAGAATCTGGGGGAGGTCTGAGCTCACCACTTCTTGGTAGAAGTGAAATCACTTTTTCTATAAATCAAAAGTCATGTTAAAAGCTCTGTGAAGTAAACAATGATGTATATGAATTAGCAGCACAACCATAGTCGATACAAATCAAAGCGGCTTTATGAAGGTATTGATGTTTTCAGCTCTTCATAAGGTTGAATACATTTAAGCGTTTATCCCCCAGGGCATTGTTCATCCAAATGAATCTATTCACTTTGAAACCAGACCGTGGTTGCAGCTAGAGACAAAACTGCACACACTGACCCACATATGGTTCTTCCCCACACTGAGTGGCCCCAGCTGAGGCCAGAGTGCTCACAGTAAACTGAAATCACACGAATGACACGCAGGTCAGGACACTGGGATTACAAAGAGGCTACATTTCTATTTGGTTTTCTTATGTATTAATTTTACAAAGTTTGGAATCTCTTGGAGTACAAGGTAAATGTGTTTTCCCGAGAATTTGTCCGAGTAGCACTCATTTGGATGCAATAACCTGTTTATCTGTATCATGATTTAACTTAAACTATTCTTTTAAGTGACTGATTCTGTATCTTCAAGTTGCATTAACACATCCTGTTGCTGGATATTGGCTAATTCAGTAGGTGCCGCAGGCATATCTTGCTTGTCTGAAAGGAAAGTTAATTTTATACTAAGATGCCATATTTTTAAAAGCAGACAATGCAGGCATCCTGTTAGGATTTACTAGATTAGCTAAAGCATGCAGATTGTCATTAGATGACTGCAGAGGAAAACACAGCACGTATATTTCCACAAAATATCTGGCATTCTTCTACATATCCAAAGTAAAGGTGCTTACCTTTACTATTTTGGCCTTTATGTTGTTCAGAGAAGGGTTCTTTGCACATTAGATACACATCGGAATTCATCTTCCTTTTCTTCTTAGTATATTAGAGCATCTAATGTCTTCAAAAGAACCAGCCTCAAATGATTTGGCCAAAGCCACTTACATAGAGATCTGTACTTATTAGAAAGAACCCTGAGAAATGAAACACAAACTGATAAGTAGGTGTAGGTCATTCATCTTTTAAAGCCCATAAAAAGAGAGAATTGTAAATTAAAATGTCTACAATAGGTTCAACACCTCTATCTCAGCCCCTCCCCTCCCTTTGTCGTGGTGTAGCATTCAAGTGTGGGAATGTTTCTCTTAAACATGTGTAAATCACACATTTAGTCATGCTGTAGCAGGAGCACCATACCAGGAGGACCAGGGGGAGGGAGGCAAAGGATATTAAATACTGGTCCAGCAGTTTGTTAATGAAACATTTACACAAGCAGTTTATATGGTTGTAATAAAAAAGGGGGGCCTCTTTCATCGCACCCTTTCATTACTTAGCACAGTCTTTAAGAGGATTAATGTGGAGGGGGGAATAAAGAATGCGCTTATCAGTTGGGTCTCAGGATTGGTGATGCTGAGTTCTTAATAGATTGCCTCTGGATTTGGGATTACTGTGGTGCAAATTCTTGCAGGCTTTCAATAGAATAGAAAGCAGTTTGTTTTCCCCCCTTCAAGGAGAAGGGCTATTGACTTGGTGATGAAATGACCTGAGACCCAGAGTTTGTTCAAACCACTCCTTCCTGCTTCTGTCACTTCAAACAGAGAGATTTACTTATTTATTTGGGCTACCGGTAGCCAGTGCATCAAAATGTGCACTAATTCCACCACTACTATGATTAAGTACTGTGATTACAGCTAACAATGCAAGTTTAACAGCAACCACCTGACTTTCATGAGGTTCCTGTTACGGATCTGGTTGATCAAAAGGACACAACAGAGAAGACACGTCTACTTTTTAGAAGCTGTGCATTCTCTGCACCTCATTTCTGGAAAGGTTTCCTAACAGCTCAGATAAACTACATATTTTGGAGAACACTGAAGTGAATAAGTGGCCCTTTTATTTTTCTGGGGAGTTAGAGGCAGCTTTTGTTGGCAGTCTTATGAAAGAGTACAGTACTGATGGATCATGCTGCTTGAGGTCCCATGACTTCACACTATTTTTAGCACAAGGAAGATGTTAGTTGTAACATTGTACAATGGGCTAATCAGCCATAATAGAACTCACACTGTTTTTTACTTCACATTGCACTTATTATGTGCCTTGAATGTAAACAGCTCTTTGCTCCTGACAAAGATGGCAGTTTGCCATGCTGGGATGCAGCCCTCTCTAAAGCTCAGCAAACATTGAATAGAAACAAGCCTGAGGACTCTGAAAAAGCAATTGTTTGAATTTATGTCACTTACAGCCTTAGACAAAATTATTTTTTGTTACTTCCGTCCTTTCCTTACTACCTCCCTCAAATTAGCAAGCATTCACATGTGCCAGTTATCTGTGTATGAAAAATTATTTCTATTATTTCTCCACCCACAGTTAAAGATTCAGTAAATCACATTTTATATAAAGTGTTGTGAATGATGACATCCCTGTACATTTTATACCCATTGTGAAATATGTGGAACTTAATGTAATAATATAAAGCTTGATCATGTAAATAGATTGAAGTCACTTTAAAGCATGATAAAAGATATTCTATTTAAAATTACACCCAACACCAAAAAGAAGTTTATTGTTTCGTACCATCTGTATGTATCATTAGCAGATCCAATAGTTTGCTCTCAAAACAGATTTAGAGCAATTTACTAGAAAGCAAATTGTTGTTGGCTGGGCTTTCTGCATTGTTATCCTGTGATTTTCCAGCCATGGTGGCTTATTTAAAAGTTTTCTGAATTTTTATCACAGTCATACATGCACATGATAAAATAATTAAATAGCATAAGAGGGTTTATAAAGAAAAGCACCCTCCACACTTGGGCCCATTTCTAGCAGCGACTTTTAACCTTTTTAAATTTTTAATTTATTCTGGAGATTGTGTCCTAAACTCTAAGTCAGTATTACAACAGTATTTAACAGCTTATAACAGTATTTCTTGATTGATTCATTCATTGATTCAACAAATATTTATTGAGTGCCTACTGTTTGCCCCACACTGTTACACGACTGAGATATAACAGTAAACAGAACACCCAAGTCGCTGCCATCTGAAGCTTCCCCTCCACTGGGGTGGTGGTGAGGAGAGGCAGATCCCAAACGTCAGTGGGTAATTTGTACAGTAGATGAAAAAGGGAAAAGTAGCACAGAATAAAAAAGTGGGGAAGGTGCACAAAGGGAGTTCTGCGGATGGGGAGGTGGTTTGCAGCTTGAAATACAGTGGCTTGGGGTGGCCTTGTTCCGGCAAGTGTTAACAGCTCTTGGGCAGCTCTACGTCGTAAAGTGTTAACAGCTCTCACAACAGCTCTTGACCAGAGAAATAACCGGGCAGCATGTGGAGAGTGGAGAACAGCCTTTATTCTGTCAGCATGCTCCACTGACTTCTGAACTTCTGACCCCTTTCCCTGGTCTCCTCCTGTTTTTATACCTTTGGTAGGACTCAAAAAGCGTCCAATCAACAACAAGCATTAACAGCCAATCAACAACAAGCGTTAACATCCAATCAGCAACAAGTGTTAACATCCAATCAGGAACAAGCTATAACATCCAATCAGGAACAGTGGGATTCAAAAAGTACCCAATCAGGATCGCGCAAGCAGCGCGACCGGAGGACCGGAGCAGGTGGCTGAGCATCGAGTGCGGGCCTGGACCGGCACAGGAGGCCCGGCTCCAGTGCACCCGCGCACCTGTACACCCGCAGACCTGCCCGCCGCTGCCTCCAACCGGCCCCGCACAGCACCGGCCCGCGGGGATGCGGAGCGGTGGGGAGGCGGTGAGCGGCTGTGTCCCAACCCCGACGGTTTTCCCCATCATTCCCCCCTTTTGATGCCCTTATAAGTTTACACAGAGGCATCAACCTCTATGAATCTAATAACTGCATTGAGCAAACAGGGTCCCATGGTTACCATCAGAAGGATCTTTTAGCCCTTTGACTTTGGTAGTTACAATTCCTGATTGGTTTACATAGTAACGGCATTCTTCCCCCAGTAAGCCCCAAGGAAGAACAACACAGAGGCACCCCATGTAGACCCAGAAAAGGATTAACCAAAAAACAAGTTAGTCCAGTCTCTTGGGGCGGAGGCCCCGAGTCCAATTCCCATAAGAGTCCAGACTAGTGGTCCCATTCAGTCCTTGGCTTCCAGCCAGATTCAGGGGCAATCCGTCTTGGGCATACCTGAGGGCTTGGATGAGCACCCATAACTCTGCCCTCTGGGCTGACCATCCCTGAGGCAGAGGGGCTGACCTGATGACTTCGCTCTCTGTGGTGACTGTGTTACCAGCCAACCATTTGCCATCCTGGATGTAGCTGCTGCCGTCCATGTAGAGCTCCAGGTCAGGCACCGGCAATGAACTATCTTTCAAGTCTGGCCAGCTTGTATAGACCTCCTCCACAGCTTTGGCACAGTCATGGTCCAGGGGCCCTGGCCCAGTAGGAAGGAAGGTGGCAGGGTTCAAGGTCCTCACAGTCTCTATGGTGACTCGTGGGTCCCCACACAGCAGTCCCTGGCACTCCGCCAGCCGACCGCTAGAAAGCCATCGGTGCCCTGATGTGTTAGCCAAAGCCACCACTGCGTGTGGGACCTGCACACAGACACCCAGCCCAAGCGCAAGCCCATCCACCTTCTTGACCAGCAAGACAGTTGCTGCCAGTGTCCGCAGATAAGGCAGCCATCCCGATGCTACCGAGTCCAGCTGCTTGGACAGACAGGCCACTGGCCTCTGCCAGGGGCCTACAGTCTGCACCAGTACCCCCATAGCTACCTGCCTCTCACCTTTGAGGGCAGCCTGTTCAGTCTCCTCAAGCCGGGCCTGTAGCTCCCACACCGTCTGTTCCAGTGTCTTCTTCAACCGTTCCAGGTGTGCACTTGTGTCCTGCTCCTTCTTCAGCTCCTCAGCCATCATGGTGGTATCAGTGATGGCCTTTTTGGCCTTCTCCTCTGCCTCCTGCCTCTTCTGGGCAGCCTCCTCCATATGGTTCAGGAGGCCTGTGTTCTGCGAATGCAGAAAGTTGAGGCGCTCGGTGGCCTCCAACAGCTCCTGCTCCGCCAGCCGCCGGCTGCGCTCACCCTGCTCCAGCGCAGCCCGCAGCTCCTCCAGCTCAGAAGCCAGCAGCGCAGCCCGGCGCCCCAGGGCCTGCGCCTGCTCTCAGAGCTCAGCTGCCAGCCTCTGCTCCTCATCCCGCCCTGCCTGCTGCTCCTTCAGCTGGGCCTGCAGCAGCCGTGTGGCTGCCTGGGCCTCTGTGGCCTGACGAGTAGCATGGCCCAGCTGCAACTCCAGGTCATTGCAGGCCTGGGTCTCAGCATCCAGGGAGGCCTGCAGGGACTCCACTGCCCGCTGGTGGTTGGGCTTCAGATTAGCGCATTCCTTATCTTTCTCTGCCAGCTTCTTCTTGGCTTCCTCCAGCTTCTTGGTCCTCTGGATGGCATCTGCCTCAAACTTGCTCAGCAAGTCCTGTCCCAAGAGAGGCACCGGACCGTCTGGCATGTAGAGGACCTCGTGCTTTCTTGCTACCCGAGTCCCAATAGCTCCGACTATCTTGACTGTGGGTTCCTGAGGGCTGAAGGAACCCGGTTGGCCCAACTCAGAGTCAATGCCAGCGAGCCCCACTAGCTCTTGGGCTTCTGGTTTCTGCTGGATAGTCCTGAATGGGGCCCTCCCTTGCGACAGGTGTCTTCTGGTTCCCCCCTTTTGTGGAGGTCGGAGCCACACTAGCTGACTTCCACATTTGGGAGTGATTGGCATAGGAATGGTATTTAACTGGCTAAGTTATCGATGATCCTGAAGACAAATCTTCATCTTATTTGATTTCACAATAATGCTGGACACTATTGACCACTGTTTTCATCGAGAACTGTCCCTTCTCTTACTTTTAGTAGAGAATCTTACTGTTTTTCTCCTTCCTTTCTGGCCTCTCCCAGTCAGCATCATTTGCAGCTCCACCTGATCCTCAATTTAGAGGATATCTAACCCATCACCAAATTTTGAAGATTTTATCTCCTAAAATATCCTCTAAATGTCTCTACTTCTATTTTCACTGTTGAGCAATACAAATACATATAATTTTTTATACAACAATCCATATTCAAAATCAGCATTTCCTCTATTCCTATGCTTTGGAGGTTGACTGATCACAGGGTGTTGTGGATTAAAAAAGGGGAGGGGATGGGTTCCCTGTACATAATGAGGATTTTCCCTCCAAGATGCTCTCTATAGCTTTTTCTTTTTAGTTTTTCTACCTCTTGTCTCTTTTAAATCCAAATTATCCTACCAGTTATTGCCATACTAATTCTCTTAACATGTAATTCAGTTCATTTCCCAGCTCAAAAATCTTCAAAAATGACATTTTACCTGAGAATTTAAAAGCAAACTCCTAATCTTAGCACTATAGGTTCATTATAACAAATTCCACACTTTCTTTTCTATGTTATAGTGTTATGGGTTGAATAGTGTCCCCTGGAAATATGTGTTCTTCCAAGAACATCAGAATGTAATCTTATTTGGAAATAGGGTCTTTGCAGATGTAATCAAGTTAAGATTAGGTTATCAGGTCCTAATCCAATGTGACTGATGTCCTTGCAAAAAGAGGGAATTTTGGAAACACACACAGGGAGGACATTGTGTGGTGGCAGCAGCAGAGATTATAATGATGCGGCTGCAAGCCGAGGAATGCCGAAGATCGATGGCCTCCACCAGAAGATAAGAAAAAGCAAGGAAAGATTCTCCTCTACAAGTTTCAGAGGCAGCATGGCTCTGCCAACACCTTGTTGTGTACCCTTCCGAACTGCAAGACAATAAATTTCTGCCAAGCTTGTACAACTGACACCATTATTTAATTTAGAACATTTTCCTTACTCCTAAGATAAAGCCCATACCTGTTAGAAGTAGCTCCCCAACCTCTCTTCCCCCAGCCCTTGGCAACCATGAATCTCCTTTCTCTATGCATCTGCCTATTCTGGATGGCACTATTCTTGTTTGCTTGTTTCCGTGTCTTTTTTCTCACGTCCTCTATCTGCCACCCCCATTTGCATTTTATAACTATTTATACCACTTAATCCCCTGCTACATTGATTCTACCTGAGGGCAGAGAATGTGTCTTAGGTATGTCCCTGTTCCTAATACAGGACCTGGTATACATTAAGGGTCCATAACATGCTCTCTGGGTGAGAATATGAATCAATGAATGTCCATTTTAAAAGTCATCCGCTTTGTAGCATCTGTGTTCTCTACTCTGGTTTAGATCTATGTTTTTAACTCATGTGGTTCTCCTAGAATTGGATTGGTTTTTGATACATAAAATAGAAATGGTATGATGGTTAATTTTAGGTATCGACTTGACTGGATTAAGAATTACCTAAAGAACAAGTAAAGCATTATTTCTGGGTGTGTCTGTGGGGGTGTTTCCAGAGAAGATTGACAGGTCGGTCAGTGGACTGTGTGGGGAAGATCCTCCCTCAATGTGAGTGGGCACCAGCCAATCAGCTGGGGGTCCAGATGGAACAAAAACACAAAAGAAAGGTGAATTCTTTTTTTCTCCTTCTCCTGGAGCTGGGACACTCTTCTGTTTTTGAACATCAGAACTCCAGGCTCTCTTGCCTTTGGACTCCAGGACTTACACCAGAGGCCCCCCAGGCTCTCAGGTCTTTGGACTTGGACTGAGAGTTATGCCTTCAGTTTCCCTGGTTCTGAGGCCTTTGGACTTGAACCGAGCCACGTTAGTGGTGTCTGAGGGACTCCAGCTTGCAGATAGCCTGTCATGGGAGTTCTCAGTCTCCATCATCTCATAGGCCAATTCCCCTCACACATCCTCTCTCATATATTTATCTATATATGCATATTCTATTAATTCAGTCTCTCTGGACACAGTAGTATGTGCTACAGTGTTTGGAGGACAAAATTTATTAAAGAAACTATTCTACCTAGAATGGAGCAAGACTCTCTAATGGGCAAAATAATCATGATGAAGAAATAGATGTAAGTGAAAAGTTGACTTTTTTAATGCCACCTTCACTGTTTACTTTAAAGATGTAACAGTCTGAATGAGGCTGTCCAAGACTAGAAACGATGTGAAATACAAGAGATCAGCATGTGGACTGTGGGTCTAAACATGAGTTGCTGATAGAAGACAAATGATGCTGCTTGAAATTGTGACTTGAAAAGCAAGTAACCCATGAATCATCCCAATGTATGAGCTTGTAATTGAAACAATGGAAAACTGATATGTGAATAATTGTCATTCACTCTGTTCTTGGCAAAACATCGACCAATTCATGGCTATGCATGTTAAATGTTACAACATGAACACAATTCATGTTATCTGGAAGAATGGACATTTCTGTTTCCAATTTACTTAATTATTTTACCATATACTTAGAAAAAAAGAGATACTCTAAATTAGCCAAAGCTAGGGAAAGCACACTGTGCTTCTCTGTAGAAAGCCATCCTCTTGACAGTGATAGGACTAAGTATATGTAGTATTGTATAGTACTTTAAGATGTACAAAATACATTTTCATCTTTTATAAAATATTTAAAACATTCTTGTGAGTTAAATATCATCATTGTCACACATTTACAAATGTGGAATTCTCCTTGGTAAGAGGAGATGATTTGCTGTGGCTATGTCAGGGAGCCAGCATGCAAACCCATTTCTTCCCCTGCAGACCTCACACTCTGTATGTTCACAATTCAAATGTCAAGCATAGCACAAGTAAGTAAAGCTGCTTGATGGCGATGATGTGATAAAAAAATAACAATAGTAAATCTATTTATTTATTTGTCCCTGTTAGAATGTAAAATTTATAAGGACAGATATTTTATTTTGTTCACTGCTGTTCCCCAGTGCCTAGAATAGTGCCTAGCTCTTAAAGGGCCCTCTGTGAAGACTTTGATTTTTTTTAATTTTTTTAATTTCAGCATATTACAAGGGTACAAATGTTTAGGTTACATATATTGACTTTGCCCCACCACAGTCAGAGCTACAAGTGTGTCCATCCCTCAGATGGTGTGCACCACACCCATTAGGCGTGTATATACCGGTCCCCTCCTCCCTCCTCCCACCTGCCCGACACCCAATAAATGTTACTACTATATGTGCACTTAAGTGTCGGTCAGTTAAGTCAGTTACTACCAATTTGATGGTGAATACATAGGGTGCTTGTTTTGTGAAGACTTTTTATAAATCAGAGTGATATATTACAATTTTAAATATATTTCTCAAATATTATTTTGCTAATTGTCATGGCAATTTCCAAGTTTTCTGACTCAAACGCCAATATTTTCATTACTCTACATTACATAAAAATAAGAGTTAAAGGACTGCCGAAAAAAATCAGTTCTGGAATCTTAAGAATAGGACATATCGGTTCATTAAGACCAATGCCATAATAGGATGCCAGTAGACCTTGCCTTATGGGTGGTAAGTATTGACTTGGACAGGCTGCTTCTCTACAGATGGGAGGTGTTGAAAGGCACGTAGGAACCATTGAGGAAAACACACATCTGTCAAGATTAAAAAACAACAACAAAAAAATAAATCTACCTCAAAATTCTGGAATATGGGTGAAGTTTAGTTTCCCTTCAATAAGGAAAGACAATATGGAAGGTTATCTCCTATTAGAGCTATGAAAATGTCTTTCCTTACTATTATCCTGGTGTTTTACATTTATTTGGAGAAAAAACAAAAAAGTATTTTAATTGGTTTCAAAAATCAGCACGCACCTTGTTTCGGTGTAGGGAGGCCACAAGGCCCGGGCGCGCAGAGGCTCGTCCATGTTTTTGGGAGAAGGAGATGCTGACGAGGTGCGACACGATTTCTTGCTGCCAAAACAAGCTTGAAAACTACTTGCATTTCAAGTAAATGCCAAAACTTTATTTACTTTCATAGGGTCTTATTCATTAACATTTTTTACTCTCCATCCTGAAGGAACGTCCCTTCAAAGGCAGCAGCGGAGCGTTTTCGACGCGGAGGCTGCCGGGAAGGGAAGGGCCGAGCTCCGGCCTGGTTTCTCTGCGGCGACAGCAGTTCTGCACTGGGGCCCCCAAACTCCTGCTGACGTTTAACTGTCATCGTGACGGCATTAAAGGCAGGACCTTGAGGGGAGCTTCGGCCGCGGGGGCTGCGCGCTCGTGGGTGGGGCGGGCGCTGTAGGGAACGGGCGGGTTGGGACCGCTGCTGCCCCCTCTGCCCTTCCTCCCTGTGAGGATGAGCAAGGAGGCCGACGTCAGCGCCTTCGCCTCGCGCTTCCTGGACTTCGGAACCGTGAGCTGATGCATTCGGTGCTTTGTGAATTGTCCGCTCTCGGTATTCCGTGTGGCAGCACAGAAGGAACTGAGAGGTGCCGGGGAGGACGGGAGGCACCAGGGCGGCGACGGGCGCTATTAGAAGGAAGGGCTGATGGCAGCAAGGGTGACAGGAGAGACCGGTCAGGACAACAGCTGCTCCTCAGCCCTCCTCAGCCCTCCTCAGCCCTCCTCAGCCCTCCTCAGCCCTCCTCAGCCCGCGGGAGGCTCCGGCGCGCAGGGATGGCCCAAGGCCCGCTGACCGCCTGGGCCTCGCTGACTCACGCGACTTGGATAATATGTTTAAGATTCTCCTATGAGTTACGTATCCCACATTTACAAATGAGAGATTAAATTATGTTTAAAAGATTAAATTATGTTTCTGACCACCATTTAAGAAAAAGGGGACCTATGTGGTACAATTTTAAAGAAAGATTTGAAAAATCTTGGTAGATTAAAGAAAAAGGTCTAAGTTACCGGAAAAGTCCCACTGTATGGAACAGTGAGTCCCTAAGTGACACCAATGAAGGAGGTGTTACTTTTCTTACATGTAACCATATGTTAATTACAGAAAGAAATATTTGTAGGAAATCAATAAAATGTCCACAGATAGTTTTATTTCACAAAGCTTAGCTGATAGTATGTGTTATTGTCCTTTTTGTTTCAAAGTGTAAATTATTTTTGAATAAATGCATTTAAAACTAGTGTATTGAAACTAAGCCTGTTTTTATTCTTTATGTTTATAATTTTGTAAATAAATATATTATTTTAAAAATGAGTTCCTACCAGAAAAACTAATCGCATTATCAACTATTTTGCAAAGGAGTGTGTGTATACATAAAATCGTGCATTAAAACTAAACAGTGCTCAGGCTTTTCAGTTACCTATTTGTTTTTTTTGTGTGTGTTTTTTTTTTTGAGACAGAGTCTTGCTCTATTGCTTGGGCTAGAGTGCAGAGACATCATCATAGCTCACTGCAAACTCAAACTCCTGGGCTCAAGTGATCTTCCTGCTTCAGCCTCCTGAATAGCTAGGACTACAGGCATGTGCCACCACGCCTGGCTAATTTTTCTATTTTTTATAAAGACAGGGTCTCGTTATGTTGCTTAGGCTGGTCTTGAACTCCTGGCCTCAAGTGATCCTCCCAGCTTGGCCTCCCAAAGTGCTAGGATTATAGGCATGAGCTACCACATCTGGCCTTCAGTCACCTATTATACTAAAATGCTTTATTATCACTGATAATATTTGTGATCTTAATTCATCTAAAAATTTGTAATCTCAATTCGCTAGAGAAATAATTCATCCAATAAGAGCAGTGAACACAGTTAATCTGGTACATACAGGTGTGTATGTACACACACACACACACACACACACACCCTGTGATACCATCCAAAACCCATAGCAACTGAAGTAGCCTGGAAGTAGCCAGCCTGGAAGTAACAACAGCAGTAGAGGAAAAAAAAAATAAATTAGAAAATTGTTCTTTTAAAGAACTATTTCTTTTGCTCTCATCCTACCTTTCTTTTATATATATAAAAAAATCATCTCTTCCATGTAAAAAATGAAATCAAACATGTTATCTTTGAAAAACTCAAGCCTTGGTAAACTCCGTATGCAGGAAGTAAGTCAGAACACTTGAAAAAAACTAGATGTGCTATGATTTAATGCAATTGGAAAAAGAATGACTTTTTCCTCCACTTTTTGATGAAGAATTCTATGAAAGAGTGTGCTGGCAAGAACAAGTTCCTCTAAGTGACATTTCATTTCTTAGCAACTGGATAGATTAATGCCGGCTTCTTGCAGCTCATGCATTACTAGGCCCAGTACTCCCCGAAATGAAAAATCATGTACTCAATTCATTCTTTATTGCATAAATGTTATACAAAGAGAATGGAAATTTGCATTTGGGTGTTCATTCCTGTTAAAATATTGCAGTCTCTGTAACAGGTTAAGAAATACTATAGCGCCACTGCCCTATCATATTTAGCCTCTATAAAACAGCTTAATGGATTATATGTATAAGGTGAGGAGAAATGAAAGAGTAGAATTATGTTAAATTGTGTGGCTCCTAAATAGATTACAAAAACTTTATCCCCTTTTCAGGGCATAACTAAAGAGACTCACCTGTAAATCTACTTAATAGCCAAATCACAGGGAACTAGAGATACCTTCAAATTATCAGCAACACGACTCAACCAAGAGACTATTGAGGTGCAAAATTCAAAAGAAAAAAGGCAAAGTCTAAAGAAATACACAGTGAAGGATGGAGAGATTACTGAACAAAATGACTGAAAGCAGAGCTGAGAGGCACATCTGATCTCTTCTTGTCCAGGCAAGAGAAAGGAGTTTTCAGCCAAGGAAGACAAAGAAGCAAACTTGGATTTTCATTCGTGAACATGAACAATTTCTGCCTTTTTAAATGTTTCTGACCCATGAGGTTTAGGCCTAACCTCGGGGCTTAGGGCTTTGGTTAAACAGAAGCTTTTGTTCTTCACCTATATATTTTCTTCCTTTGTTAGAACACGAGGGTTTGAGTTGGGGTGGGGGTGGGGAGAAGAGACGCTGGGCTTCTGCTGCTCCCCGGCCATCGTGGAGATCCCTCTAGTGAAGCCACCACCAAGAAATCTTAAGTACTTTGTAGAAACATGGTTCGAAAAAATTAAATAGAATTAAAACAGTTATGGCTGGTAGACTGGTCTACATGTGACGGATTATAAAATTGTATGGTCAGAAATATATTTGGAGGGTGAAATAAATTCTAGGAAAATGCAAATGTTCCTAACTTAAAGGGTTAGCACAGTTGTCTTGCTTTATGAATCATTCTTTAGAATATTTGATCAAGGTTTTATTCTGAGATAAATTTTTGGCTAATAATTTCCTACACTTGCCTAAACTTCCTTAGTAGCCACATTAAACTTTGCAAAATAGAACCTCTCTGTCCCCCAATCTTCACCCTTAACCCCTTTTCTCTCTATAAGCACCCAGGGGTCCTGTGTGTCCTCCCACACTGAGATGAATGCTAGAGAGTCAACAAAGGCTGTGTTGAACTTCCAAAACAAGGAGAAAGTTTGAATTTCTGCCCTCTGTGGCCTTGTAAGCTGCTTCTGGAAGTTTCCTAAGTTAGACAGAATCTAACACTCAGAGGAAGGAATTGTTTGTGGTGATAACAAAGAGAAAGGGAAACACTTGAGGGCTTAATTGAAAGTAATTATGGCATTGAACCACTGCCAGTGGAAAATTTTCAGAAGACCCATCTTTTGCAAGAAAGTAAACTTCCAGATAGCTTTGGGAGGGAAAACTTTTTCGAAAAAACACTGAAAACCAGGTAATTGTTTTGAACAGTTTTCCCTCATGGGTAAAATCTTCGTATTTTATCTATGGGGTAAACATTCCAAAACTTTACTGAAATACAATGTAGAGGAATAATAAATATAAAGAAACGTAACAAAACTAAAATTGCCTTTATCTCAGAGAAGTCATAGCTGTTTACATAGTTCCATGGACCTCTGACGTGAAGAAATTTATAGCAATGTGGCAAAAGCCTGAGGGAAATGAAACATGTTCTCTGTGTTTCCTTTCTGTGCTATTTCTTTGGGTTTCCTGGGAATTCAGACAGACAGGGAAACTGATTATACTTTTTGTGGCTATCTGAGCGTTCAAGTTCTCTGAGTCATCAGGGGAGCAGTGAAACAAAGTTGGGATGTGTAGACTTATATTGTGTTGGTCAAAAAACTTAGGACATTGGTTCCCAAACTTTTTGGCACCAGGGACTGGTTTCATGGAAGACGATTTTTCCATGGATGGGGTGCAGTGAGGGGGTAGTGGGGGTGGTGTTGGTTTCAGGATGATTCAAGCACATTATATTTATTGTGCACTTTATTTCTATTATTATTACACTGTAACATATAATGAAATATTATACAACTCACCATAATGCAGAATCTAATGCTGATCTGACAGAAGGTGGAGCTCAGGCAGTGATGCAAGCAATGGGGAGCGGCTATAAATACAGATAAAGTTTTGCTCACTTACTGCCACTCACCTCCTGCTGTGTAGCCAGTTCCTAACAGGCCATGGACTGGTACTGGTTCGCTGCCCAGGGATTGGGGACTGCAGATTTAGGGGAAACTTAAAATGAATTTAGAAACTACTTGAGTTTTAGAAAAAGAGCCTTTTGTATGTCTGGGATATAAAGTTGCCCAGAGGAAAATTAATCTCTAATGATTGTTCTTAAATACATTATTGGAAAGAATTTGAATGTTTAGAGAACAATGAGTAGACAGGTTTGTGGTTGGCACCGTGGGTTTGTTGTTGTCGTTATTTGTGATTGTGTTGCTGTTTTTGTTTTGAGTGCCTTTAGGCATGTTACCTATTTTCCAGTTGGCCATAGCTCCAACTACTGCCCATTCCCTATTGTTTTATCCATGATTGGACTCAGTATATTTATCCTTGTAAATCTTTAATTAACAATTTTAGAGGAAGCCTATTGTTGTCAGGTAATGATAACAAAAGCCATATTTTTATAAGTACTTACAATATGGTAGGCACTTAACATTCACCATTAACCTTTACAGCAATCCCATAGGTAGACATTATCCCACTTGAAAGATGTGGAGACTACTAATGGTAATGCTAGAATTTGAACCCAGGTAAATTAAGCTTTAATATCTACCCTCTTTCCACTAAATCTCGACTTCCTTGTGATTCAGAAATAACATTACACACCAACTTTGAATATATGCCTCTTCAAATATATGTAGGATAAATGGCATATATAGCTTATTAAGTTGCAATATAAAAGAATGCAAGAACCTTGGACCTCAACTAAGATTCATAACAAAAAGAATGAGACATTTGTTCTGCATAAGATCAGCAACTAGAAAGAACAGATCTTTTTTCTTTTTCTTTTGGTAGTACTTCCCTAGGGCCCAGAGGGGTCAACCGTTGTCATAATTCATTTGGCAAGCCCGTCAAAGATAGCTCGGTCATTTAGTCTAACAAAATATTTTTTAACAGTCAGAGTACACACTTGATTTGGATCCAGGGACAAATGGCTCTCCAAAGGCTTCCTGGCAGGTTGATGACGCGATGCATCAACTGGCTGTATCAGGACTTAATAGTACTGAACCATGGAGTACACTTAAAAAGCTCACATATGTTCTCAAATATCATAGTATATAACAAATTTCATTGCCTTCAACTCAATGATATTTAGAATATGTGATACATCAGTCTTTTGGCTCTGGGATTTAGTAATAGTCCAAGGTTGTTGTCTTCTTTTCAAATGTAAAAAGCTTAACTTGAAATATGGGTCATTTATCTTGGGCTTGGTTTGAAATGGCATATATTCAATCATGTTGTAATGCATAATATCTTATAATTTAACCACAAAGAAAGTTATAGCTACACATCATTTATCCAGAATCACTGAGAATGGAGATGTTTCACTTAAGCACATTTTCCTGAATACCTTAAAGTACCTCCAAAATTACAAAAGCTATACTTATTTTTATTCATCCAGGCTTGATATAAACAGGGTCAGTATCACAATTTTTCTTCCTAATGATTTAAAGTTTTTGTATAATTAGCTTTTTTACTACCAAAAAGGAAAAACAAAAGAAATAAAAAGAGCACTAAAGAAATTCTCGTGGGTTTGTGTCTGGATCCACATTCAACCTCCAGCACTTCTGAGCCAGAGGGAATTGCTCTCGCCCTGCCTTCTTGACAGTGAGTATGCTTTCTTCTTCTTCTTTTTTTTTTTCTCGCTGTGATTTTATCTCAGAAAATACATATTAAACACTTTTTAATCTAGAATTCAACTAACCAGAGACAAAAATTCCATTTATGCTTCCGTCTTATCTCAAGTTATACTTCCTCTTGGAGATAGAGTGGGTTGATTGGTAACTCCACTCTTTTGCCTCCCATCCCCGAAAAGATATGTCCACCTTCTAATCCCCAGAACCTGTGATTATTACCTTATTTACATGAAAGAATTTTTGCAGACATACTGTGTTTCCCCCAAAATAAGACAGAGTCTTATATTTATTTTTCCTCAAGAAGACACCCTAGGGTTTATTTTCAGGGGACGTGTTATTTTTTTTAAGTACAGTACAACAATCTACATTTATTCAAATATAGTTAAGTCATCTTCTTCTGGAACATCATCATAACTCTCCAAACCCCGAATTCCATCCTGAATTTCTTACAACTCTATTTCCTTTAGAACCATTGGCCCCAATCTCTCATGTCGAGCAATAGAGCTTTCATGGGGCAGATGAGAAGGGCTGTTCGTCTTCTTTACCGCTCCGCAACGAAATGCATGGGTTGTGCAGATGCGCTGTGTAGCCACACCCTTCACTAGGTCTTATTTTTGGGATAGGGCTTATGTTTCGCAAATGCTTGGAAATCCTGCTAGGGCTGCTTTTATGGGTAGGTCTTATTTTCGGGGAAACACGGTAATTAAGTTTTTTGAGAGGAGGAGCTTATTCTGGGTTTTTCAAGTAGCCCCTAAATCCAACGACAGGTCTTTATAGGACACACAGAGCGGAGATCGACAGATGCAGAGAGAAAGCCACATGAAGACAGGCCAGGATTGGAGGGACTCAGTCGTGAGGGAAGGGATGTCAGCAGTCGCCGGAGGCTGGAAGAGGTGAGGAACAGAATCTCCCCTAGAGCTTCTGCCAACACCTTGATTTTGGACTTCTGGCCTCCAGAACTGTGAGAAAATAAATTTCTTCCATTTTAAGCTGCTAAGTTGGTGAGAATTTGTTACAGCAGCCACAGGAAACTAATATAGGAGGTTTCTGTAAAAATTTTTCGGACTGTGTATAAGAGCCACAAGGCTTTTGGTAAATTGTTCTCTTTTCTCACAAGTAAATTTGTTTTCAGTCTCGCTGTCGGAGCGACGTCGTTAGTGGCAGCGCTAGCTGGCGCCACACGCTCCAGTGAGAGGCCCCGAGTGCCCTGGCACCTGCTGACTGCCCTTCCTCTGTTTGTTTTGCTTGTGTTTTTTTTTTAAGGATTAAGGAAAAGGTATTGCCATAGTCAGAAAGCATTTAGGATGAAAGCGTTTGTTTCTCTGATAAAGTCCATCCTAAAAGTATGTCTTGGAACTCTCTGTGGCACAGTTCATGATTTAACTTGTTTTGTCTCTCAATTTCTATATCACTTTCTTTCTCTTTCTCTTCATGCATTTTCTGGAAATTTTTTGTGGTAGACTTTACAAGTCTCAGCCAATGCATCCAGTTCAGTTGTCCTGTGGAAGATGTGCCCCTTCAAAGTAGGCATGGCTATGCGTCTTGCTTTAGTCAATCATATGAGCATCACTTTGGGCCAAAGCTCTTACTTGCTGATGTTCAACCCTCAAGTTCCTTCTTCCTCTGCCATGGTGGTCATGGAGGCACGTGTTGATGTGGAGGCCAGTGAGATTGAAGTGGCCTAAGATGCAGAACCTGCGCATGGAGGACAGCACTCCGAAGGGATCTTGGCAGGCAAAGGACTAGTAGCAAACAGAAATAAACCTCTGTTGTTTTAAGCTACTGAGGTTTTAGGGTTGTTTCCTATTGTTGCATAATCTAGTGTATTGTGAATGATACAATTTCTTAATTTTAAATTTTGTAATTAATTTTAAATTCTGGCATTGGCTACATTGTTCCATTTATGTAATTATTTCAATCACATAAATATTCTCTGATATTTATTACCTTGCAATGAGATGATTTTATGTACTTGCACAAACTTAGAAATAAAGTAGAAAATGAGAACTCAGTATTGTGAATTCAATAGCCTTAGTCTGGTGAGAGGAATAACAAATATTTTTTTCCATTAAAAACATCAAAAGTAATAGTTTAGAAACTTTACTAAATATAGAGAAATTAAAAAAAGATTTAAAGACCCAGATTAGAACTCTCTATATTTTAGTGTACAAAATCAGTTTATGACAAAATTGAACTGAATTGAAAGTAAAGTCACAGCAAAATTCTAAGGTCAACAAATTTACCCTGAGAACCCCATTTTCTGCCTCCTTTTCATAGCTCATTCAGCCCTAGTCTTCTGCAATGTGAGGGGCCCCTCCCCGGGGGCATTGATGTGTGAACACATTGGTTTTCTTAACTGTACCATTCATGTAAGAGTTTCAGGGGCTTTCAGAGAGGTTACTGTGCAATGATACCCCCAGGGCATTATTTTTTAGTTCCTGTGTCTGTTTTTTAAATGTTTATTTATTTATCTTATTATTATTATTATATTTGTTTTGGTTACATGGATTGCTTTTGGACTGCTTGAGTCAAAGTTATAAGTGTGCCCATCACCCAGATAGTGTACATTGTACTCAGTAGGTATGATTTTACCCATCCTCTCCTTCCCCCTCCCACCTGCATGTTTTCTGTTGAGTTTTACTTCCATCTGTGCACATGAGTGCTGATTGGTTACTTCCAACCTAATAGTGAGTACATGTGGTGTTTGTTTTTCCATTTTTTATAAATTACACTTAGCAGAATGGTCTCCAGTTCTATCCAGATCATTACAAAAGATATTAATTTGGCCGGGCGCGGTGGCTCACGCCTGTAATCCTAGCTCTCTGAGAGGCCGAG
>VBSM01002608.1:60768187-60871769 GCA_008086735.1 Cheirogaleus medius
GTGCTGCAATAAACATTCTAGTGCAGGTGTCTTTTTGATAAAATGACTTTTTTTTTTTCCTTTGGGTAAATATCTGGTAGTGGGATTGCTGGATCCAATGGAAGGACTACTTTTAGTTCTTTGAGGAATCTTCATACTGTTTTCCATAGAGGATGCACTAGTTTGTAATTCCACCACAGCGTATTAGTGTTCTTTTCTCTCTGCATACATGCCAGCATCTATTGTTTTGGGACTTTTTGATGAAAACCATTCTCACTGGGGTTACGTGATAGCGTGGTTTTGATTTGCATTTCTCTGATGATTAGTGACATTGAGCATTTTTTCATGTGTTTATGAGCCATTATTCCATCTTCTTTTGAAAAGCTTCTGTTCATGTCTTTTGCCTACTTGTTGATGGGGTTGTAAAGGGGTTGTTTGATTTTTTTGTTGTTTATTTGCTTGAGTTCTTTGTAGATTCTGGTGATTAGAAATTTATTGGATGTATAGCATGAAAATATTTTCTCCCATTCTGTAGGTTGTCT
Organism: Cheirogaleus medius; assembly: GCA_008086735.1. NCBI lineage: Eukaryota > Metazoa > Chordata > Mammalia > Primates > Cheirogaleidae > Cheirogaleus > Cheirogaleus medius. The sequence goes on from VBSM01002608.1 coordinate 60,768,709, forward strand.
GTTTGCTCTGTTGATTGTTTCTTTGGCTGTGCAGAAGGTTTTTAATTTAATCAAATCCCATTTATTTATTTTTGTTATTGCTGTGATTGCCCTTGGGTTTTTCTCATAAATTCTTTTCCTAGGATGATATCTAGAAGAGTTTTTCCAACATTTTCTCCTAGAATTCTTATAGTTTCATGTCTTAGATTTAAGTCTGTGATCCATCTTGATTTAATTTTTGTGAGTGGTAAGAGATACGGATCCTGTTTCAATCTTTATATGTGGCTATCCAAATTTCCCAGCACCATTTATTGAATAGGGATTCTTTCCCCCAGTATATGTTGCTGGCTACTTTTTCAAAGATCAGATGGCAATATGTGGATGCTTTTATATCTGGGGTTTTCTGTTCTGTTCCATTCCATTTGTCTATGTCTATATTTTTGTGCCATTATCATGCTGTTTTAGTTGCTATAGGCTTGTAGTATAGCTTAAAGTGATGCCTCCAGATTTGTTCCTTTTGCTTAAGTTTGCTTTGGCTATGTGGGCTCTTTTCTGGTTCCAAACAAAGCATAGAATTATTTTTTATAGATCTGCAAAAAATGATGTTGGTATTTTGATGAGGATTGCATTTAATTTGTAAATCACTTTGGATAGTATGGACATTTTAACAATGTTGATTCTGCTGATCCATGAGCATGGTATGTTTAGGAATAGCAAATATTAAAACACAGATTCTGAGTTAAAGTTTCATCTGTTCTTTGTTATTGTGAAAAGCTACTTGTTAATTTGAAAAATAGTTATAAAGTCTTCTAAGATAGTTTACTTTAAAACTATATACAATGAAAATATTTGTCAAATGAAGAGTCATCATAAAACCAATTTGTTTTACAACTGGAAGAGACTTTAGCATTTATTAAACCAAATATTTTCACTTTTTTTGGCAAAATGGCTGATTCTTTGGGACAAGAAAGGTAAAGGAACCAGGAGCATCATATCGTATCAAGAAATCAAAAACAAGTAGTGTTATGTCAAAAGGACCTAGGATCATAACTGAAGAGTCTCCCACTATCCAAGTTGGGATAATTTTGGCATCAAATTATCAATCAATTGATCATATCAAATACATTTAAAATCAGGAGTTCATAATAATATGTAACAAAAATAGAGAAAAGAAATAACCTTATTGCTTCATTTAAGAGGATACTAGGGAAGCAATTCACTATTTTGAAAACTTGTAGAACTTCAAGCATATATCTTATCTTTCGAAAATCAATTGTACCCCAGGGTAATTCAATAGTTAACAAAGGGACATTTTTTTTTTTATAAATGCATTCAGCTAACAAATGATAAAACTAGAACATCACTATTTTGCAACTATAAATACAGCAGTAAGTCTAAGCACTGATCATCAATGGCTGCTAATATCACAAAAGAGAGACAGCTTTAGATACTGTGGCCTCCTAATTTAAACACATATCATCTAATAAGTATTATTGTCAAAAAAAATCTGAACCTGATTAAACTCTATATCTATCTACTAGCTTTCTTGATTGCACCATAAGAATTAGTTTTTGCTGAGAGCTATATAGTTAGATTAGGGACAGAGGAGCATGTTAAGCAACACTATAAAGATGTAGTTAACATAAATCTAGACTGGAAATTCTACAGGTCTCACAATCCATTTTTTTCAACAAATAAATTTCAAGGAAGGGGAAAACTGTTGATTGAAAGAGACTTAAGAGACACATTAACCAGTTGAATTTTAAACACTTTATTTGAATCCTTATGCAAACCAACTAAAAGTAAGTGAGATAATCGGGAAAATTTGATTACTCTCTTAGATATTCGATGATATTAAAGAATTACTGTTAATTTATCTATGTGTACTAATGGAATTATTGTTCTATTTAAAGAAAAGCTTACTTAACTTTCAGATATACATCAAAATATCTTGAGATAAAATTATATGATACTTGGGATTTGCTTAAAATAATCCAGTGGGAAGGAATGGGTTTGTGAGTGGGAAGCAGGTTTGAGTATAGATGAAACTAAATTTATTTGAGGTTATAATTGCTGAAGATTGATGCATAGATAGTGAATATCTAATTATGCCATTTTCTTTTCTTTTGTATATGTTCACAATTTTTAATACAAATTAGAAAAAAATTCTCATTTTGAATATGTAAAACTGTCTAAACTAGGGCTCCTTGGGAAAAATGACTAATTGCAAATTTGAGGAAAGGTACAAGATTTTATCATTTCAGAAACCGAGGAAGTTATTGAAGACATTTGGGGTTATGTTATGAGGACTTAGTAGCCTAGCCTAAAGAGGTTCCCACTTGCGAATCTGGGCATAAATAAGGATAATAACCGGAATGGATAAAAGCACATCAAGTGTGTTTAACCCCACACACAAACTGACAAAACCTCCTGCTCTCCTTTGGAGGACCTTAGAGAAATAATCCATTATTTTTGAAAACTTGTAAATACAAGGAAAAGTTTGAGCACATGCTTCACCTTTTCTATATATCTATACTTCAGGATAACCAAATAGTTTATAAGGAGAAGTTACTGTTTACAGAAGTACTGTAACTGGTAAATGTAGAAGGCGTGCTAGAATTATAGTGTCTACATTTTGAAACCCCTAATGAAAATAACGGATCTAGGCAATGGCTATCAATGGCTGCTAACAACTCAAAAGGAGAAGCAACTAGACATCATATGCCTCATAATGGAAGTACACAATATCACCTAAGAAGCACCTGAAATGATCAAGCTTCTAGATCTAAATATAGGAAGTACAGAGAACAGAGGACCATATTAAATATCACTATAAGGATGCAATTAGCAAAGTCCAGACTGAGAAACTCTACTGACAAATGACCTAGTTTTTTTCTCCCCAAATAAACTATAGAAGAGAGAGAGCAAGAGCGTGTGTGTGAGCAAGAGAAAGAGGAAATCTATAGTTTACAAGAGTCTTAAGAGATATTTCAACAGTTGAATTTTATGGACATCACTTGGATTTTATTCAAAATAATATTTTTAAAAATTTGACAATTAGGGAAATTTAAGCACTGGATATTTGAAAATATTAATTATTGGTTTTTTTGTATTTAACATTATGACTTTATAAAAACAAAGTAGTCCTAATCTTTTCAGAATACATTCTGAAATACTTATGGACATAATGATATAATAATATGAACCTGGGATTTGTTTTACAAAAACCCAGAGGTGAGTTAGGTATAAATGAACAAAAATTGATCATAAGTTGATAATTGTTGAAACTAGATGATAGGTACATGGGACTTATTATTCTATTCTTTCTACTTTTGTATGTTTGATTCACATTGATATTAACAACAATGTTAACAACAACAACAAAACCCCAAAAGCTAAGGCCCAGAAACATTAAGCGACTTGCCCAATGCCATCTATGTAGTGAGGGACAGTTCAGACCTGAACCTGGACTCTTCCAATCAAACACTCTTTCCATTATAACAAGCTGTTTTGCAGGGAAGCCAAACTTCTGGGTACCAGATACTTGCTCAGCTCCACAAGCCAATGGGTGAACTAGGGAATACCCCGTGGTGTGATAGGATACTTGTACAAGCAGCTCATCAGCAAGTAGCCAAGTGGCAAATTGAGATTGACTGGGAGTGCAGAGCAGCTGTTGACTTCTGAAGTATTGCCCAGAGCTCTTGGCTTTTCCCCATGTGGTTTTTAAGGGAGCCATTTCAAAAGCAGACCAGCTTTCAAAATGCCCAAACATAGTTGAAAGGCTGCTCAGTTTGCACCTAGACTTTTCTTGATTGCGACCTAGGAGTATTTTTGCTGAGATCTGTATAGTCAGACCAGTGGCCGGGCGTGGGGTGGGGTGGTGTCTCATGAGGACAGCTAAGGTCACAGCGTGTGGACACCAAAGATTAGAGGATAGAGCATCATCTCCACATTGACTAAGTTTGCTGTTTCACTAGACACTAAAACAAAGTCACCACTGCTGCAGGTCTGGCATTGTGGATACCCCTGGGCTGGTGAGAAGGTCTGTGGACAGATGAAGAACAAATGAAGATCATACTAAAAATCAGAATTTTGTAGCAGTGGCCACAGGACACAACCGTACAAGGGCGTACTGATCTTTCAAAGTTGGCAAATACCGAGCAATATTTAAATGAAGCCAGCTAAGCAGACATTCACTGCCCTTTTACAGCTTCCTTATTTCTGGGTTTTGTTACAGTGTATTCAGAGAGTGAGGATCTCTGGAGGTCACTGGTGGGAAAGAAAGGCAGGATCAAATTCTTCTGTTGTCAGTCACCAGTAGTCTCACCTTTCCTTTATCAATATGCAAGTCCTGTATTTCAGGCAGGTGCTCCTAGTGGACATCTAGTGCTCTTTCCTGTCCAGTGTCCATTCCCATCGTCTTTCTAACAGCACCCATACTTTCCTCGAAACACGATCACTCCCCTATCATGTGTAGTCTTGGTGGAATTATTAATCAAATGGGCACCTGACCTAAGTTTTGCTAATACGACTCGTTCTAGTAGAAGTTTGGATATTGCAGTTATGAATTATCCAAATAGTGGCATCCCAAAGAGAAAGACTTTTGGATCATGTTCCCTATAGCTCTAAAACTTAGCTACTCGATATCCTGTCCTTTCGAAGGCCAAACACTTGTCTTTAATTCTGTTACTTGTCCCTTATCATCTATAAGATTCTAGTTTTTCCTTATGTCAGAACTGGTTTATGTTGCTTACAACCAAATCTGTCCACAAATGATAGCCACAAATGATAGCCAGCCACTAAAAGAGAACAAATCAAGGGTGTTGAAATATTTATTTAGTATGGGGCAGGGCAGTACTTTGAGCCATACCTAACTCAAGTTGTTGGCATATACTAAAATCAAATCTTTTATGCTACTTGATTTGTTCTTAGAGAAAAATCAGTTGGGGTACTGAACTTTTGGTGTGTTTTGGTTTTCCTTTTTCTTTTGAAAAAATCATTAAAAAGTCATGATATTTTTATAAGCCCACAATGCAATGTATCAATATCACATTCTTATTTTTATTCCTATGTCTTCTGAAGAATTCTATACAGTAGATAGCAATAGCATGAATATGAAATAGAGTAAACTTTCTTAAGTCAAAGAAAATTCATGATGGTTAGAATTCATATACTGCCTCAATTCTTTTCAATGTATATTTTCACAGAGACTTAGTTAGCAAAATTTATCCCAGAAAAGAAATTATTTATAGTCTAGATAAACAAAGCGTAGATGTAAGTGGTGAATATTTCTTTTGGTTAAATACCCACTTGACTGTAGGGTGAATCAAGACCATTTCTTGGAAACCCTGAGAGAGGGAAATGGGCTCCTTACCTGATGCTACAGCCTTCTTACTTATAGCATGCACAACCCTTGAAGATCTGTGATCATCTTTAGCCTTCAAGTAGTAATGAGGTAGAACTCTGGAGCTTTTCCATTTCTTAGGTTCATTACTGAAGGTCCATCCTGGCTCCCTGTTATGGACCGTATTGTGTCCCCACAAATTCATATGGTGCAGCCCTAACCTCTAATATGAGATATTTGGGGACAGGACCTTTAAGGAGGTAATTAAGATTAAATGAGGTCGTAAAGGTGGGACCTTAATCCAATAGTACTGGTGTTCATATAAGAAGAGGAAGAGGCCAGGCTTGAGGCCAGGAGTACAAGACCAGCCTGGCCAACACAGCAAGACCCCATCTTTACAAAAAAATTTAAAAAATTAGGCAGGTGTTGTGGTACATGCTTATAGTCCTAGCTATTCGGGAGATGAGGTGGGAGGATTCCTTCAGTCTGGGAGTCTTCAGCCTGGGTTACAGAGTGAGATCCTGTCTCTAAAAAAAAAAAAAAAAAAAAGAGGAAGATACATTAGAGATCTCTTTCTCTCCTACAGAGCAAAGGACATAGCCAGAAGGCAATTATCTGCAAGCAGGAAGAGAGGTCTCTCCAGAAACCAACCCTGAGGGCATCTCAATTCTGGACTTCTAACCTCCAGAACTGTGAGAAAATATATTTCTGTTGTTTAAACCACTCAATCTCTGGTATTTTGTTATGGCAGCCGTAGCAGACTAACACACTCCCTGTCTGTGTTCTAACAATACATGACATTTCCATATAAAAACCTCCCTTAGACCCCAATAGCCTGTAATTGTTGGGTAAAGTCAGTGTAACATTTTTATCAATACTTTGAATTCATAATCTCAGGTCCTGCCTTTCTTTACTATGTGCCATTCCCTGCACCCTGCTGTTCCTGTGCTCCGTGGCTGCTTGGTGTGACCTGAGTGATGCCCAGCAGATCACCACTGCTGTGTTCAGGCTTCTAGAATGTTGGTACTTACCTGCTCCTAATCTCCCAGGCTTTAGGAACCCTGCTCTCTGTGCTTGACCCTCAGAGTCCTTGACATTCTTTGCATACTTTTGGGCCTATGTTTACCCAGTCACCTTCCTCTTCTGATCTTCTTGTCCTACAACCACATAGAGCCTTCTTCTGCCCAGCTTACGTCAGGGATCTCTGAAGGTTAGGTCAGATGTGCTCAAGTCCAGCTTCATTCTGTGGTCACTGAGCCCCTTTTCTTTAGACCTGCTTTTGCATCTCCAGAATGAGATGCACCAGATGCAAATCCTTTCTCACTATGGTTTTTCTTCTAAGAAATGTCATTGTTTCTTGTGCAAACTAACCTCCGTTTTGCCCTCACTTGCACCTAATCAGTGTTATATCTGAACCCAGATTGTGAACAGGGTTCAAGATCTTTCCCTTGAGTTTGAGGAGATCCACGCAAATCAGTGGATACATACTGTAGACTGAAGGTCCCACTGAAGTCATGTGTTGCAACCTAATCACCTCATCAACCTAATCATGGTCTTTGGAGGTGGAACCTTTGGGAGGTGATTAGCTCATGAGGTTAGTATCCCAGTGAGCTCCCCCCACTTCTGCCATGCTGAGTGAGGAGGCAGCAAGAAGACAGCCATAGATAGGGGCACAGGCCCTCACCAGACACTGGGGCTGCCAAAATGCCTTGATGCAAAATGCCTCTGGACTTTGCAGCTTCCAGAACTGTGAGAAATATTAAACGCATTTCTGTTGTTTATAAGCCACCCTGTCTATGGTATCCTGTTATAGCTGCCCATAGTAGTCCCCCCTTATGCACAGGTGATATGTTCCAAGACCCCTCAGTGGATGCCTGCAACTGTGGATAGTATTGAAACTTATATATATACATGTATACACATAGTTACATATGTCACCTCATATGTACCTTGTGTGTGTGTATATAAACTTAAGCTTAAGTTTTTTTCCGATACATAACAAAGTTTATAAATTAGGCACAATAAGAGATTAACAACTAATAATAAAATAGAACAATTGTAACAATATACTGTGATAAAAGTTATATAAATGTGGTCTTCCTCTCTCAAAATGTCTTACTGTACTATACTCACCTATTTTCAGACCATGGTTGACTGCAGGTAATTGAAACCACAGGAAGCGAAACCTCAGGTAAGGGGGGACTACTGTATGTCTACTAAGAGATAGAAGTGGAAGGCCTGCCTCAGTTTACAAGCTGTCATGGCCAAGCCTCATCTCCAGCCAAGTGGTCGGTAGAATCCCTGTGGGAGTTTTACCAGTTGGATTTTTTTCTGTTTTAGATCAGTTTTTAGGACAGAATCTCTGATACAGAGGTGTGTAATAAACTCATATGAATGGGAAGGTAGCACTGTCACAGCTCAGAGAATCCCAGAGAGGGTCTGCTCTCCTCTCATGCTGTTATGTATTCCCGCTGTCCCTATCCTGCAGCGTCTTCCCCTCAAACGACCCGAGCTTCTTCAGCACTCCGCTCCCCCCGAACTTCCTTCTACTGTTGTACCTCTGACAATTGCTTTTCCTCTATTTGCCTCCAATATTAGCTGGGTATGTTAGTATGATTTACTCTCCCCGCCTGTTCTGGCTCTTTGTTTCTCGGAACAGTCTAGAGAGCTGCTGGTAACAGTGACAGCCTGTCTCCCTGTACTCCTTGTTTTCCTTCATCTGACCAAATGACACAGAGGTGTAGAATCTTGGTCCATCTTTAGTTTGTCCTCTACCAGCTCCCGGCCAGAATGGTGTGCTTCTACCCTGTGTACTCACAGGGAGCTAGTTGCTTTCCCAGAGGGGAAAACACTGTGCACAAATTGCATACCTCACACAGGGACTTTGTCTTGCTTTTTAAAGTTAAAACTTAAAGGAGATGATTACTTAACAACTATCATTCATTACCTGACATTCCTTCTCTTTTTAGAGAAAAGATACATCACTGAAGAATTTTGACAGTTTAGGGAAGAAAAAAAATCTTTTTTCCTTTCCCCCTACATTCTTTTGGCTAGGGACCTGTAAATTAGATCAATAAAAGACAGATTAACATGAGAAAAACATACTCATTTATTTAATAAAAATTTTGTATGGCACAGGAGCCTTCATAGAGAAATGAAGATCCAAAGGAATGGCTAAGCCTATGCATTTTATACTAGGGTTGATGAAGAGTAGAACGTCATGGAGAACATGATAGGACAAAGGTATGAGCCCAGGGCGGCAACCTGGGGGAGCTTAGCGAGGCCTGTGCAGTAGGAGTCATCTTGGTGCCCCTCCATCTTTGGAGATGAGGATACCCCTTTCCTCTGGGTATAGGGAGGGCTCCTCTCACCTGAGGGTCTTGTGTCTTGCTGCAGGGGACAAGGAGGAGGTCAGAGAGTCCTTTCGGCATCTGCTGTTTCTCAAATTCCTTCAGTTTAGAATATTCAGTATACCAAGATCCATCTTTTGGGTCATCATGTTCTAAATCTTGTCAATAGATAAAACAGAGGTTACCTAAAGTGACTCTACCAGTTTATGTTGGCTTTATCCTTAGAATCAGATATGAAGATATTATCAATGGAGAAAAAGAATATTGAATCAGTAACTTTCAAAGAAGTTTCAACAATAAAAAATAGGGTGCTCCCTAAATAAACAGGAGATTCTTATTTGCCTAATTTTTTTACAGATTCTGTAAGGTGAGAAATATGTGTTTTCCCCTTATCACTTCATTATGGCTGTTACTATAGGAACTGATGCATTTGTTGTTAATTTGTTGATGTTAAATTAGCACTTATATGTCTTTTTCTTTGTATCTTTAACAGAAATAATTATAACATGGGCTTATGTCCTTGTTATTTGAACTGTTTAAACCCCAAGAACATTTTGCCTTAAACTCTAGTCTTACTAGAGATCTTAATATTGTTCAGCTCTTGTGTTTCAACCACATAAGAAACCTTGTATAAATTAAATAAATTTGTATAGTTGAAAGAGTACTTTTTAAAGTGAGTTATTCTAGATTTTTCCATATTAATATTTATGTGATTTTTGAAAGTTTACTCTTCAAAAGTATGGATTCATGGAAGAATCTCAGGATTTGTTCTGAGAGACCCGTCTCCTCAAGTTACCCTTCTAACTGTTACCCGACACAATGCCCACAATAACATGCCATGTGAAACCAAGATTATATTTACTTTAGGTTTTCAAGACAAATTTATATTTTATGGCTGTGGAGAGAGTTAACTTTCACCTATCTGCTCTCCTGTGCTAACCTGCATCTCCCACCCAAATACCTATGCCTGATTTTTAAGAGTAATTACTGCAAGTGCTTGATATTTTGGGGGGGGGATTGATTTTCAGAGAGAGTGACCAGACAAAAAATAATGGATCAATCACCACAGATCAATCACCACAGTAGTTCTCCTTAACTCTGCCCAGGTTAACAACAGATTTGTCTTTTCAAAAAGGTTAAATCTGGCACCTCAGGGGACAAAAAGTACCATATTAGTGTTGTTAAGATAATTAATTGGAAGGTCATCAGGCTGAGACAGCCTCAGTGCCATGGATTCCTGTGTAAGCAAACCAAAACCAAATTCAATATAAACAGCAAAATGAAACTTAAGCTTAACCAATCAGAAACTGCCAACTAACCTTTAACTGGGAAGTTTCCAACAGATCATACCTAATAAGGCAAATGCTTAGCTGTAGCGAATTAAGTAATTTCTTTACTCTGCTTCTGAATTTAGCTTATAAAAGCCTGCTGCTCATGTGGCTAAAGCAGGGCTCTTTGAACCTCTTCTAGTTTTGAGTGCTGTCTTATTCATGAATCCATTAATGCTCAGATAAACTATGTTAAATTACTTTTGTCTGAAGTTTTTGTTTTTAACAGTTTTAAAGAAAAAATATATCCTGACACCTGTTAAAACAATAAGGCAGACTTTATTCAGAACTATTGCAATTGGTGTAGGCACTACTATTATACAATGGGGTTTTGCAGTAGGGGAGAGATATTGGCCTCAACTCTGAATACAACAAAGAAAAGTGGGGATTTACAGCCAAAGAACTGGGTGTGGGGGATTGTAGATCTAAAATTACTGTTAGGGTAAAGTAATTCTTGCTAAACTGTCCTAATAGGACTCTTGCTGAAGTCAGGCCAGGGTGATCAGGCATCATCTGGAAGATGATGACAAATGAGGAATTTGGTCAGATATTGAAGGTTACCAAGGGTGGGAGATTCTGGCTGAATTGAATTGATAAGATTCTTGCTAAAACTGGGCTCTTAAGGGCATGCCCAAGAACAGGGCCTAATTGAAAATAGAGCTCAGAGGAGCCCAACTTGGTTAAGGAGAGAGTCTTTATTATTAATGCATTTTAAAATACCAATCTTCCTATTATGTCACTGAAGAATGTGGGGTCTTTCTCATAAACTGAAGCAATATAAAGAAACATGAGTGGCTTTTATTCTTTTTTGATGAGTTTCAGAATTTTTCTCATTTTAATACAATGAACACATATTACTCTCACGATAGCAAATGTTAAGAAAAATCTTTAAAAGTAAAATATATTTAGGAACAACAGCAGCAGCCTCCCAAGAAATGCTTTGATTTTGCCCTCAGTTCTATCTCCTATCCCATTTCTTGTTCCTTATAATTTTTGAACATTGATAGGAATAATTTTTGAAAGTTGATAGGATAGAAAAGTTGATAGGAATATAAGAATCCTGCAAGATGAGCTTTTTATTTTATTTTTTGAAAGAAACAAAATAGTATGGGGTGGAGAGAGCCTTGAGTGTTCACAGGGGACCATCTCTCTCGCTGATGTGCAGGACAGGTGAACCGTGTGAATTAGGTGAGCGTTCAGATCCCAGACAAGACATTGAGGTGAGTCCCAGGTGTAGACAGGATCCAAAAAAGAACTCAGAGTGGCTAGAATGTTTGTTTAGCAAGCAGCAGGAATTATCTGGTAAATTGGGTAAACAGCTTGTCATTTTTACAATGCAAATGTAACCTGTAGTAAAGTGAAGAGTTGATATCCTCTTGCCACAGGGATTAAGTCAAATGATTATTTTTTTAAGATTCATTTACATAAGAAAGCAAACATTTTATTCCCAGTCTCCAATACTTACCACCTCACCACAGTCTCTTGGAATGTTTGTTGGGGCTGAGTGAGTGGAAAGTGAAGGATGGGAGGAGGAAGGGCTGGGGAGCCGCCTTCAGGCTTCTGATGAAGTGTATACCAAGCAGGGGAAACTGGCCACACAGTGAGGATTTACACAGAAGGAAGAGTTGGTTGCTTCTCTCTAGGCCACAGAAGCCTCTGTATCTCAAAATTATTATACCAAAATGATTTACCCACAAGGACCTGACCCAAAAGGCATTTAGTTTTTAAATGGGCATACAAATAATTCAAAACAAAACCAGCTCTTAACAACAACAGAAACCTTATTTAAAATCCCTGGAAGGCTTCTAGTGAGAGCCGTGTGTGACTGACGTGGTAAATTAGGCCTGCTGGAGAAAAATCAAGACAAAATATGGATTCATTGTTTTTTGAAAGGCAGCCATCTTTCCCAGAGAATGTGTACACTATATTTTATTAAGAAATTACATCTTCCCCTGTGTTTTCCATCTCTTTCACATGCTGGCAATGGCAAGCAGGTTGAACAGATGTGATGAAAGAATTAATACCAGTCCTGGGAACATGTAGACGAAATATTTCTTTTGAAATATCTACCTTTAAATTCTATTAGTTCAATCTCCTACTGGAAGAGCCTGGATTAGGAAAGTGATTACACAGTGCAGGTTGTTTGTCCAGACGTAGAGCCCTTTTGTATGAAAACCGTGAAGATGACTTTAATATTTCTCCAACGAATGGGCACAGGGTTTAAAAGTCTTGCTTTGACTGAAGATAATTGCATTTGTTTTAGTGTTAATAAATTCAACTCGGTAAGAATTTTTCTTTGTTTTTTTTTCCTTCTAGGTTCATTCATAGCCACTACACATTCATCTCTGTACAAAACCAACTCTCCCCTCTGAAAAAGCAGCATAACAAGTCAGCGAACAAGTGTACAGGATTAGCACATTATGAAGAATAAAGAGAAGCTTTCAGCTCTCTGTCAGGGGTGATATTTATCACATTTTCCCGACTGACTCTAATAACAGTGCAGAGATAAAATGGGCTTGATGCATCTCTCCTGTACATAGAATTTTACAACAGCAACTATAAGAAATCCAGGACATGAAACACGCACTTCTCCCCTCTTGCAGTTTTTATGAGTCTTAAAAATGGGAGGTGTGTGTTGAGAGGGGGGAGAGACTATTTCTACAAAAGTGGGCTTGAATTTTCTGTCTGTTATGCTAATGTATTCATAGAAAAAGCTGGTGCTGAGGGCGGTTCTCCAATTAAGACAAATGAGGCACATTGAATTTTTCCCCCAGGACACAGCAGGGGTGCTGGCAAAATCTACTTTATTCTTTTCTGTCAGGACTGAACTGGAAACAAAAGCATGAAAATTCAACACATCCACTTACAGAATAATAAAGGCTGTTGTTTAAAGCGTGAAGAGTTTTGGCACCCTTCTGGGGCCTTATGCAAATCACTCTTCCTCTCAACTGCCACCACACCATCGGTCTTGGAAATTAAAGATGTACTTGGTCGGTTAACAGCTGAAAAGAGAGGAGCAGCCTGAAACTCAATTAGATTTGTATTAAGCAAATAAATCAGGACTGACTGATATTGACTAAACTAAAATGCATTATGGGCTGACAGTAATTCTCATTTGATTGACAAATATATGTAGTATGTTATTAACCTAAATGAAAGATAAGAATCTTTTTTTTAAAGAATTTTTTTATTAAACAATCCTTTCTCCCTCGAAATTTACACCAAACAATAAACAGAGACTACCAGGATGATGCCGTTTACAATCCATGCTCAAGAACACAGGAAATCTATTTTCCGTTACATGGTAAAAGTTTAAGACAAATTTATTCTGCTGAAAGACATTCGTTTTCATCAATTTATTTGGTGTAATGTAATGTCTCAGCACATTATTTATTTGGCACACCAAACACACTATTTTTATTATGGTGAGTAACACAAAAGCTGGACCTGAGTATGCCTCGTTATTTATTCGGAGCCCTGCAGGACAGGAGGCTTTTCTATGCTAGGGCACATGCGAAGGAGCCTCAAATGAGGTTCATAGTCATGAATCAAGAATTCAATCAAATCCTCCAAAGCTTTTAAGAAAGGGAAAAAAACCTCTTAACAAATAGCTTAAATGTGTCGGTGTGTGTGGTTAGATGAATGAAAGATTTTCCCTTGAGAAAAGTTTTGGGAGTTTCTTTTTAACTTATTTCCTTGTCTTTGCTATTTACACTTTTAGAACTTACAGAGATTTAGGTCATTACATTTAACATACTGCTAAATTAATAATTAAAGACTGACTTAATACTTTTGCTTTAGTTGTAACCACCTTCTATTTTCCTTCTGGCTGCCAGATTAAAGCCTCATTGTTATCTTTGCTTCTGTGTTTTCCTAACAGGCTCTACGTGCCAAATCCTGCTGGGTTTTGCTCTGCATCTGTGCCAGAAATCGTCTCTTTCTTCCCTTCGAAACTTGCCCAAACCGCTGCCCCTGTGTGGGCAGCTTCCTGCTGCTGCTCTTGCTGGTACCTGCTCTTCAGTTTTCCTGTTTCACATCTTCCTGTTGGGGCTTGGAAAATGCACCCAAAATATGGCACCTCGGCTCGTCGAGTCCTTTGAACTAAAGGAGTTAGAAGACCTCAGAAGCGGCTTCAGAAGCAAGGTCTCTGTCACCTTCTCCCGCCCTCCTCCTTTCCGCCTCTTTTTCTCCTACAAAGTGAGTCATAGAATCCAGAACTCCTCTTCTCCAAGGCATGTCGTAGAGCCTGGGCACCCTACCACAAAGCAAGCCATAAAGCTTAGAGACTCTCTCCCTTCTCCCTTGAAGATCCTCACTCCAGAGAGGTCCTGCTCCATGTCCCGGAGGAAGGAATGCTACGTGTTACTGAAAGCTCGGCGCTTGATCTCAAGGCCACATCAGAAGAACGAGAACAAATGGTTTGAGGAGAAAGGAAAGAGACATTTTATTACTTTGCTAGCAAAGGAGGAGGATGGAGACTCCTATCTGAAATGCCATCCTCCTTATAATATGCAGAAACACAGAGCTTTTAAAGGATGGGTTCTCAGCCTCAGGCAATTGCTGTTCAACTGTAGTTGATGATTCTGGTCAATTGTCCCATCTCTGCTGAAGACAACTGTCTGACCTCCACTCAGAACTTCCCTCCCCTTACCAGGTCCCGCTGAGCCATCTCCTTTAGCACAGATGACAAAAGACTTACCCTGCCCCTCCCAACCACTGGCCTGCAGCAGGGATGCAGGCTTTAGTTCCCAAAAAGAAGTGGAGGATGTTTTGAAGAGACAGAACATATTGTTGCCATTTTTTTCAGGCCATTCCCTCTGTTATAGAGAGGCCACGAAGAATCTGGACAGACAGGGCTTACTGGGGTTTCACCCCCATGAGATCATGACCTTTTTTCCAATCACACTCTTCATCAAACCTAGCATAAAAACACCCAGTTTTAACTACTTCTTTACGTCTTCATTTCCTAATGAAGGCTCCTGTGTCATGTAAAACATATTAAATACATATGTATAGTTTTCTCTTGTTAGTCTGTCTTTTGTTACAGGGACCTGAGCCAATGAACCTAAGATGAGTAGAGGAAAAAGATGTTTTTCCTCCTCTACAATATTTAATTAATGCTTTTTCAGGTTTCAGGCTTTTAGTTAGCATTCTATATGGTGGGATGATCATTAAAAGTGAGATTCAATATAATTTCTTGAAGGATTTTGTTTATGCCTGTTCGAGTGCTCATTTTGCTTGTTTTCCTTTAAGAGCAGTAATGCCATACACCTCCTGGCAGTCCCCACCAGCCCACTCTATGGACTTTCACGAATGCCACGATTTTTCTTTTTTCATTTAAAAAAAAGTCATGGTAAAATGCCTAGAACATAAATTTTACTGTTTTAATCATGTTCAGAGTACAATTCAGTGGTGTTAAGTATAATCACAATGTTGTATGATGGGGTTCAGAACACACTACCCCAAAATGTGGTACTTGGGCACATTGAGTATTTTACGCAGAAGGAATCTGAGAAATGGCAGATGCAGGAAGGACTCTCTGACCTCCCCCTTTGTCCACTGGAGCACATCATGAGACCCTCATGTGAGAAGTGCCCTCCCCATCATCAGAGGAAAGGGGCATCCTTATCTCTGAAGACTGAGGAAGGACAAGAGGAATCTCAATGAACAGACCTAGCTAAGTTCCCCCAGTTTACTGCCCTGGGCTCGCAACTTTGTCCTGTCACATTTCCCCATGAATTTCTACTGTTCATATAACCTAGTATAGAAATACACAGGCTTAACTCCTCTTTCAGGTCTTCTTTTCCTTAGGAAGGCTCCTGTGTCACATAAAGCTTATATTAAACAAATTTCTATTTTTTCTTTTTAATTTGTCTTTTGTTAGTCTCATTTATAGGGTATCAGGTTGGAGAACCTAGGAGGGTAGAAAAAAAATCTTTTTTCCTCTTCTACATTGCAATGAAGAAACTCAGGAACTTTCACCTTAAAATATGACTCCTTGGTATAAAGAGCATTTTGCATTAAAGGCCCTTGAAGATCAATGGACTTTGGAAGGGGCTTTCCCTCTATCTGCATAAATCAGAGAGACCCATCAAAAAGAATTGACTTTCCTTCCCCTCTGTGTTATCTCACTATATTGCAGAAAGAAGATCAAGAATGCAACCAGACCCAGCCCCAAATCATTCTATTTTTGTTTTTATTTTCATTTTTTGAGATAGGGTTTTGCTCTGTTACCCTGGCTAGAGTATAGTTGCATCATAATAGCTCACTGCAACCTCAAACTCCTGGGCTCAAGTGATCCTCCTGCCTGAGCCTCCTGAGCAGCTGGATCTACAGGCATGTGCTACCACACCTGACTAATTTTTTCTGTTTTTAGTAGAGACAGGGTCTGGCTCTTGCTCAGGCTGGTCTCAAACTCCTGACCTCAAATGATCCTCCTGCCTTGGCCTCCTAGAGTGCTAGGATTACAGGTGTGAGCCACCATTTGAAATATAATACCCGTCTCTCAGGTTAATTTAATTTGTAAAGAGGATCATTTACAAGTCGATCTGTTTCCCCATCTATTCATCCTCCATTTATTGGCCCTAAACAGAATTACCTATATTTTTCATCTCTGGATCCTCTCTAAAAGGAGGATATAAAAATTTCTGGCACCCACTGGAATATTGGGTAATCATTCTGTGATTCTCCCTGTGTGCATAGTAAATAAACTCTTTCTCTTATTAATCTGCCTTAATTGTGATTTTAATCTTTCATCAAACTTTTGGGGAAAAGGGGAAGTTTTTCCCTTACCCTACAGCAAACTTCACTGCTATTTATTTCCAGAGCTTTTCTTTAATCCCAAATTACAACTGCACCCTTTAAACAGCACTTCTCCATTCTTCTCTTCCCCCATCCTCTGGTAATCGCTATTCTGTCTCTATGAATTTGACTATTCTGGTTATATAAGTGGAATCATACAAGGCTAGTTTTTTTGTGTCTGGCTCATTTCACTTAGCAAAACCATAGTGTTTTCAAGGCTTACCCTTGGTCGTAGCATGTGTCAGAATTTCATTCCTTTGTAAGACTGAATAATATTCCATTATATGTATATATTGCATTTTGTGTATCCATTCATCTGTTGATGGACATTTGAGTTGTTTCCACCTTTTGGCTGTTGTGAATAATGCTGCTATGACATTGGTGTCCCAGAATCTGCTTGGGTCTCTGCTTTCAGTTCTTTGGGTATTGAATATCTTCAAGATTTGATAATATAAACGCAGTGTATGATTTTTCTCATAAAACTTTTATTTTCCTTTTTAGACCCTTTCATGTCTTCCTCTCTGTCATAACCCTTACAGTTCATTTCCTCTTTGGGGACATTTTCTGCCAAGAAATACAGCTTTATGTCTACTCACAGGCAAAGGTAAGTCAAAACCAGCAAGGGGATGTTGTGACTCCCTTCCCCCCACTCTGCAAATGTGCAGCTAGTCTGGAAAGAGGAAAGTTGCCAAATCCTAGAATTGTGATCAATTGCCCAATTTAAGCCAAATTGTATCTTGGAGGACATAAATTTTATAGCTCAAATTAATACTCAAAGTATTTTTCTGCTTCTTATACTGCCAGGGAAGGGAGAGAAGGCAACACAGGAAGCCAGACTGGAGAGGGGAAGATTGACACCGAGGTAATCAGGAGGCTTTGTTTCCTAAAGCCCAGGAAGCAGTGTTGGGCTATCACTCAGTATTAGCAGAAACAGTTTCCTTTTGCGTTGCTCTAAAACCAGCTACTAAATAATGTTAGAATATCTTTGAGACAATAATGTGCAATCACTCACAGTTCTTTTGAAGGGAATGTGGTTAAGATAAAAAAGCCCAAAAGCAGAGAGCTTTTAACTAGTAGCCATTTGGCAATACTATTACTTCTACTCTGCAGCCTGCCCCCTCCCCCTCCCCATAAACATGTAGTGCAAATCTTCCTTCCAGATTTAGTGTTGGACAGAGATTCTGCAATCATTTGGAAGAAAAGTACTTCTTGTTTTTCTTCATTTGTTCTGTTGACTTCACTATATTTTAAAATATAAGCGTGTGGTAGAGAGCATACTGAATTCTGAATTACTAGGTGACATATCTAGGTACATGCTGTGGAAAAGGATTTCAATCCACCAGTAAAAGAGCTTAATTTGCTTCCATAGCAGGTGGTCCTGACCCCTAAGACAGATACAAATGAGATGAGAGAGAGATGGAGATAGAGATAGAGATAGAGAGAGAGAGAGAGATGGAGATAGACATAGCGTTGTGATTCCTTGAAAGGCCAATACTGCTCACATCTCCTTTGTTTCTCTTGCAGATATAGAGATGGGGGAGGGAGATGGTGACAAGGGCTTCCAGAGGACTCATGGGGAGTCAAGGTGGAGTCTCACCAAACACTGGCAAAGGAAGGAATCCCATGTGGTTGCCAAGCCTGGTCCAAGCCGGTATGGACAATCCTTATGGTACCCTCAGGTAAGAGTGTCCATGAAGCAGTTGTCCTCTGGGCTGGTATTCTTAGAGCCTTTCTTCAGTCAGTTATGTACAGCCTTGGTTTGGGACATTAATAGCCAGGAGCTTGGCCTTAAGGTCAAGGTCTAGGAGCTATGTCTTCTGCCCAGGTGGGAGTTTTGTCTCTCTCAGCACACCTCATGGGGAGGCTCTCCTGGCTCCTCTATGTCCCAAGGCCCCTGAAATGACAGATTGTTCTTTCTTAGTTCTCAGCTTCATCTTTCTTTAGTTCATTTCCCAAGATATATCACAAATATAAACATTTAAAAAAGCTAATGCCCTCTCTATGCATCTGAAGGGATTTACAGAGGTATATTTATATCCTTACCTCATATATATATATATCAAATTCACTCTACCTATCATCTATCATCTAACTATTTATCATCTGCATCTACTTTTCTATAGAGAGAGCTAGAATGCACTCGGGACCAGCCCTGTCAGTGGTCAGTTAGTTAAAAATGTTGTCAAGGAACAAAAACACAAAAAATAACACATATGTATGTTAAACATCCATCTAGCAATCTTTTTATGAAGAGATAAGGGTTTTTCTATCTATTGGGAAATTCTGTATGGTTTTCTTTGCACATACTTAAATGTGTGATCTATAGTTTCCAATTTTTGTTTCTTTCAAGTGAAGTGAGAGTTTCTAGATAACTGAGAAGCAACATGCAACTAGAATCATTCCAGATAACTGATTCTCAAATGTGGGCATCTGAATCAGTTGGAGGGGAGATCTGAGGTGGGGCCTGAGAATTTGCATTTCTCACACCTTTTCAGGTGATACTGATGCTGCAGGCCCAGGGATCACTCTTTGAGAACCACTGTGGTAAATTTTCGTTATATTTTATGGAAAGGAAGTATGTCATGTTTTATAAGGAGAAGAAAGAACCTTGATTAGTAGGAGAGCTGGTTAATAGAAAGCAGGTTGAGAATGAATATAATTATATCCCTATTTTATACACTTGATATACAGCAATCCATATTCACATGTGTTTTTTCAGAGCACTCTTAAATCCTGCATAGGATGCTGATAATGTGCTAGCAGGAGTTGAGTTTACCTGGGGTTAAGAGCAGATTCTTCTGGGAAATGAGAATGTTCTTTAAAACCCTTCCCCTCCATAATTGAGGAAGTGAACTTCTCAGTGCTTCTTTACTTACCTTTAAATTGGCACGGACACAATTGCATCACAGGGCTCTCCAGAAGACAAGAGGAGATGAGATAGAGTAGTTGTTCTCAAATGTTTTCACCACGGTCTTTCATGATAGGTAGGGGAGGAATTGGGGGAAACCCAAAAGAACACATGGAGAACAACTTTGTAGAGGTCTCCTCTTTTATGTCTTAAAAACGAATACACAGGAGCCAAAAATAATGAATACATATTTTGCCATTTTTGGCCATGAAAGATCCATTTCTTTCATATAAAACATATTTTACACAACTTGACACATAAACATATTTATCTTTTGATTTCTGCTATGAAGAAAAAGTACTTTAAGAGATTCAGGAAAATGATTTGTAAACATTAATGTATTGCATAAAATTTTCCTATTATTAGATTTTGTTTTATTTTATTTTGGCAAATGTGAGACACTCATTAGCAGATCGACTGGCTTTGATGTCTCCTTTACAGATTCCTTATACTGATGTTTGGATTTTAAATGATTAGACCTATGATAAAATCTTTCCTACTCCCCCCACAGATGTTTTATATTAATACAAATCTTAAAAGTTTACTTTTTTTTTTTTTTTTGAGACAAGGTCTTGCTCTGTTGCCCGGCCTAGAGTGCAGTGGCCTCATCATAGCTCACCGCAACCTCAAACTCCTGGATTCAAGTGATCCTCCTGCCTCAGCCTCTCAAGTAGCTGGGACTATAGGCACATACCACCCCACCTGTCTAATTTTTTAAAAAATTTTGCAGTGACAGGGTCTTGCTATATTGCTCAGACTGGTTTTGAACTCCTGGCTTCAAATGATTCTCCCTTCTTGGCCTTCCAAAGTGCTGGGCTTACAGGAATGAGCTACCACACCTGGCCAAAATTTACTTCTAAATTGGGTTTCAGAGATGCACCAAGGTCAAAGCCATTTTAAGGGTGCAATGGCTCATTAATTTATTTATCTCTTAATAGAGTTATTTATTTATCCCTTAATAATGTAATAATTAGGAGACAGTGAATGAGTATAACAGATAGCTAATGATTTTTGTGTTACATCATTGTATAATACAATCACTAGCATATTCAAAAATTTTAAATGTATATCTTATATTTATACAAAGGTACTGTTTCAGTGTCATTTCTACTGTTTCAATGTCATTTCTAACTAAAGCAAGCTGAAAAAATATATTCCAATTTATGCATGAACCATGTAACCTACAGTACTAACACTTAGCTAGTCTCCAGGAGGGATGCAGAGATAAATAGGACACAACCCTCAACTTTTGAGAATCTCAAGAACTTTCCATTCTAGCAATTGACCAGAGAGCTGCTGGGTTTTCCCCACTCACGGGTAGTAAACAACTTATAGCTAACAGTCTTTAACAGCAGGCTAAAATAATTATCTGGGCAACTGTGGAGTCAGACAGAACTTCATGTGAATCCCTATTCAGCCTGTCAGTTTTTCACACCTGTCAGTTTTTCAATCTGTAAAATAGCACAGGAGCTTGTGAAAAGTGGAAATCTTACATTTAAAACATGAAGAACACTGACCAGCACTTAGGTCTTCCATCTCTGCTTCTTCCTATTTTCTTATCTAGTAGCTTGTGGGTGTGTGCTGGTCTGACAGCAAGACAGCTGGACATGTAAAGATGTCTCTGCCTTGATTCAGGCTGAGACCATGGCTTAGGAAGAAGCTGTAACCAGGAGGGCAGGTGTCACAGTGAATTGGGAATGAAGAATTGCCTTTGAAGACCCTCATTAGAAGAGGGCAGTGGACTTAGCTCCCATTTATGGTGCCATGCCCTGCACTGCCCTGCCCACCAGTGAAACCAGGAAAGGGAAGACAGAGTCCATGTGTTATTGAATGGAACTCCAGAGTAACTTCATGATTCAGCTGGGGGCATACCACAGTTTCACATTAGAGATGGACATCCAGAGAGAGATTTTTTTTCCTTCATGGAATTCTACTTTGGATATTAGAAATGTTTCTCTGTAAGAGAAACAAAAGCATTAAACTCCATTCCTTTTCTGTTTTAATTTTTGAAAGACTCCAAAAGGCAGATGGGCAATTGCTGTATGCTTAGGAAGAGTTTATATGTAAATTTTTGAGGAAAAACGTTGTTAGAGCCGAAATCCGCAGGACCACGGGACAGAGAGACAGAGTAACCGAGGCTGTATTCACCAAAAGGAGTTTTATTATCTAGCTAGCTAGGGTCCAAGCCTCAGAGCACCAACGCAGTGGCCTCTATTCGGGCACGGACCCCGAATGGGGTGGGTGTAAGCTTTTTATACTCAGTGCACATAAGCTGTTCACGTGCTGATCATGCTTCTGCCCTTTACAGTGATTTGTTTTATATTCTGATCACACAGCTGCCCGTTACAGTGATTGGTAAGCTCCTTATCTGCTGTTTTTTTCAGCCTTTTACTTCACCCTGTCCTTGATTGGTCCTAATCTGTTCCGGGTGGGCTCCAGAATCAGCACTTTCTCCTGCATTTTGTTTCAGCCCGTAATGCCCTGCAGTAAGCTGTGGTCAGCAAGCAAGCAGTAAACAGAAGCTAGAAGACAGCTGTTAGCCTAATAGCCCAGTATTCTACAATGTCAATCTGGAAGTGCTAATACTATACTATACTTAAAGACATCTAAATTGTGCATTGATCTATAAAGATAATATTCTTAATGACAACTCTTCAGAGTTGCACAGCCAAACCAAAGACTCATGGATATTACAACCATATATAAATTAGCTAATGTTGCCAAAGCAGTAGAGCTTACCTCAGCCTTTGATAAAAGCTATAGTTGTTTCTTACTCCTCAGAGACAAATTAGAAGTTTTAGGGTTGACTGTATGTGTTTTTGTGTGATATGTATGTATAGCTATATGCACACACACACACACATATACCAAGTAGATACATACATGGGTCTAACAATATACATATTAATTCAACACTTTCTCTTTGTATTATTGGCACCAAAAATACCAAGAAAACTTTATAAATTTACTGACATCTAAAAGTAGAATAAATGCCTTCATATGCATCTTTTATGTATTGTTATCACTTCATTTTTTTTACATTTGAAAGCCTAATATGCATAATAGCAAAAGATCTTGACTTGCAGCAATTTACACCCAAAGCTCTTTGCCTACAGTATCCCATTGCTAAGGTTTGGATGTGGTATGTCTCCACAAAAACTCATGTTGAAATTTAATTGCCAATGTAATGCTATTTAGAGGTGGTGGGGCCCTTAAGAGGTATTTGGGCCATGGGAGCTCTGCCCATATGCAGGAATTAATGCAGTTCTAGAAGGAATGGATTAGTTCCCTCGAGAGTGGATTAGAAAGCAAGGTTGCACCCTCTCCTTGCATATTCTTGCTTCTTCTTTCTCTTTTCTGCCATTTGTGATATAGCATGAGGCCTCCTCAGAAGCAGAGCAGATGCCAATGCCATGCTTCTTAGACTTCGCAGCCTCCAGAATCGTGAGCCAAATAAACGTCTTTTCTCTATGTATTACCCAGTATCAGGTATTCTGTTATAGCAACACAAAATGGACTAAGATACCCATGTAATTATTGGTGGAACTAAAAGCAGGCAGGTCATGGATTACGTTTCTCAGTCTGCCTCCCTCTTGTGTGAGACATCATAAAATCATTCCTTCCTCCTCTCCCTCTTCTCCACTTTCCTGGCTTAAGTCTTGCTGAGACTTTTGACTGAAGGACTCAGACATAATTCCTATCCTAATATCTCTTCAATAAAATATTTAGAATTGGCTATTCTATTAACTTGATTAAACTATGCCAAGTATAAACAAATTTTTTTATCATTAATTAAATATAAAACTTATCCTTTATTTTTCTAACCAGCTTGTTATCAAGGTCTTATTAAATTTTTTTTTTTAAATTGACAAATAAAATTTAAATATATATGGCATATAACATGATGTTTTGATATATGTATACATTGTAGACTGGCTAATATTATTATTTTTTTTTTGGTGATGAGAACACTTAAAATCTTTCTTAGCAATATTCAAATATATAATATATTGCTATTAGCTATATTTACTGTAGATGTCTTGTCTGCATGTGGACCCAGTTTTCCCAGTACCATTTATTGAACAACTGAAATCTTGTGGGCAATGTGCTAAAGCTAATTATTTACAAATAAGGAGAAGTCACTTGTTAAATTTACATAGTCTCTCAAGGAAGAAATTAATATACATATATCAAAATAGATTTTTATATTGGTTTTGGCTAGTATAGCATCAGAATATATATGTGGATATAAATAAAAAATAGATCATTAATCTAAGTTAAAAACAAAAACCCAGAACACTCATTCTATCACTCAACTTTCTTCCATCCTTTTATTTTTGTCAAGAAAGTGTTGCTGAGAAGCTTTCTAGAAGCAGCAAATTGTTCAAATTAGCTAAAAACTACTCTGGTTTGGGGCAGTAATTTAAGATTTTTGTCAAATACAGGACTCATTCAATTCTTCCACAAAATGAACTGCCAGGTTACCTGGTTAAAAAGGTGATTCTTTTACCTTTTTATGCAGGAAACATAAAATAGAGTGAACACTCAAAAGGAACACATAAAAACAAATACCTGTCATGGATTTTATGATAAGGAATGACTGAATCCCAGAAGCTATTTCTAAGGTTTTAGAAATATTGAGCTCCCACAAATAATAGTGGTCAAATTCTTCAAATAGGATATTTATTTTTAATTATTGGTATCTGCTCAGATTCAGTTTAAATTGCTCCCACATCAGTAGAAAATGAAATGTTTACATAAAAATGGAAGGTTTTTTTCCTCATGGAACCAAAATTATTCACATGTCACAGCTAAGAGAAAGAAAAAAACATCCAGATGAACTACACTTTTTTATTTTCTCAGTGTACACTGCGCATGTCTAGGGAGTGTACCTCTGCAAGCAGCACACTTTTGCATTCGGGAAGTGGAATGTCAGAGCAAGGTTTTGTAAAACAGTACTTCACTTTCTGTAGTTTGGGGTGAAGCCAAGGCAAAAGTTAGATTTCTTCTATTTCATAAATGAACTCTATAATAAACAAAACTAACTCCATAAAGTCAATTTACAATATGGTCATTGTATGGGATTCAACATCCCTGTAAAATATTACATTTGACAAAATTAATGCTGCTGAAAATCCTTGCTGCCAGCAGCTCTTATAATTATAAGGAAATGCAATTGGTAATGAATTCTTTTTACTCGGAATTCAAATCTCAGGACTGAATGTTGCCCATTATTGGAGTTCAAAGGCAACTATCTCTAGAATTGTTCTTTTAATGCTTGTTGGATGGTTTTAGTTGTTCTTTTCTTGTAGGCACACAATTGTTGTCTTGATCTTTGTGATAAAAAGAGCTTCGCTGGGTCTTTGTAGTGAACCCAGTTGGCTTGGTAACACGCCTGTAGTCAGAATTCCAAAGTGGGGAAACAAAGACTTAGAAATTATTGGCTGAGAATTGTTTGTTCAGGACTGTGGGAATCTTACCCTAGCCTGTGGAACCAATGGACTCTCTTCATTAGATCCACATTCATCCAGAAACTCCCCAATTCCTTGCCCTTTTGTCTTTTCCCAAACTAGAGCTTTAACCATAATAAAAACAAATGTGGCAACTTCTTTTGTAAATCAATTCCTACTAAAATTCCCAGTGTGCTGTAATTCTTCCCCTTCAAGTCATAATTCCAAAAGAATGGCATTAGCTTATTCAATGTTACATTTATTTCCATAATGAGAATGTGTCAGGGGGCAAGACTTTACTTAAAGGCAAAAAAAAAAAAAAGCCTGCCTTTAGGCCTAATTGAAGGTGATGAGTTAGCTTCCCTTCTGTCCAGTTATGTTCATTTTCCCAGGTTCATTAAATAAATAAATATAGTCCAGCATGACTATTTTAGATTGTTTAGTTTAAAACATTCAGTCTAAGTTGAAGTATAATCCAGTAAAATTAATTTCACTGAAGAATACCATATAATAGAAAGAGAAAACATAGCAATTTTACTTTTTTTTTTTCTGGGTGTAAAGATATTCTAAACCAACTGACACTATGTCATCTGATTACACAGTTGTGACTTGGACATACCAAGAATTTCTCTTTGTGTGTCTAAATAATGCAAGCTGAATTCAGCAGTGTTCATATAAATACTTTAATTGCACTGAAGCTTTTTCAGCAGGGAGCCATGGGAAGTATGTAAAGCTCTGTATAAACATTTTTAAAAGCAAGAACCATTCAAGTTACACAAAAGACAGCACAGTCATAACAACAGCAGCAACCACAACCACAACAAACTAGGGAAACTAGTAGCTCAGTACTTTTTATGGGAGTAGGATTGGATTGTTTTTCTTTTCTTTTTATTTCCTACCATTGTTTTGGGGGAAATACCTAAAAAATGTGAAAGATTAAGCTTGAGAAGCTGAAGGGACTGAAGAATTCTAAGTAGTATCCTGTGAGAAAATTAAAAAGACACCAGATTAATAGTGGTTCAGATACATTGATATTCAGGATATTTAGGCTTGGCTATTAGATCTACAAAATGAGAACAAAGGTAAACATAATTTCTTTTAGGAAAGCTTTGATAATCTTTATTTGAATGTGATAGTACATACTTACAGCCATAGGTCACTTTGTGTTCTCTGTAATCCCAGAAACCTTCTATGTTTCCTTCCGAAATTCGCTGGCCCTTAGTATTATGGAATGAAAGTTTAATGTGGTGTTGGCTTCAGTGTTACAGGTTATAGCCATTAATTATTGACTAAGCAATTCATGGCTTACTACAAGAAGGAAAATAAATAATGAGAAAGAAATCATACCATGTACCTTCACTGAAGCTTATTATGGTTTAGTCGTCTCTTTTTGCTCTCTGTCAAGGGCTAAATTAAACTTTATCTAAACTTCATCACTGCAAAATTGATGAATGATCATCACCATGTTTACCTTCTTTTTTTTTTTGATCTTGCTTTCTAACTTTATTTCTTGTTTTCTTTTGTTATATATGCATTTGTTAAATGTTGCTTTGATGACTTTCTGAAAATAGGTATAAAACAAATAAATAGAAATGCACATCAACATAGCAAGGAAAACACAGTATGTGTGGAAAAAAATCTTTAAACACATTCTTTAAGCAATGTCTGAAGGCAGGCGGTGGAGCGAGAAAAGTATAGGAGACCTGGGCTTTCTGTGGCACTGGGCACTTTCTGGGCCTTGGTTGTTTCATCTGTTTTTTTTTTTCACCTGTAATCTTTCAGGAACCAACATTCTGTCACTCAATAAAACGAACAGTGCTGTATTCTCCAAATAAACAAACAGAACTTTATTTTCAGATTTTGTCTTTGAGCAGGTGAATTTTGAAATTTTTTTCAGGTGCAGATTGCGGCCTTACAGGTCCCCATAGTAGCCGACCATCAGGATCCTTACAACCTTGTAAAGTACAGATTTCCAGGTATTTCCAAACATATTGAATCAGAACATTTTTCAGTGGGGTCTGAAAATTTGTGTTTTTAACAAAAATTTTAGCAAAAATTCCCCAGAAGAATATGATGAATGTCCCAAACCATACTCAATCCAGCTAGATTCCTCCTAGATTGCGGTTTTATTGTCATTACTGTAAGGAAGAGTTCTCCTTGCGGACAGTAAACCCTTTAAACCAGAGCCACAGACCCTATATTTTCTATAACTGCATATGGATCTCAGTTACTTGAAAAATATGTGTGACTTCTGTGATAAGCATAATTTTTATTACATAACTGCAGAAGTATACTTCTTATTTTTGTGTCTTCATTTGTTCATTTTATTTATTTAATTAATTAAATTTATTTACTTTTTTCATTTTTACTGTTTTATATAAAAACACTTATTTTCATATTTGTCTCTGAAGACATGCAGGGTTTGCTACCCTGAAATATGCCATATTGGAGTAAGAATTATTTTGAGCTGAAGCCATTTGAGTTTCTGAAATCTCTTAACTGCCTAAATTCAGAGCTTCCCAAAGAGAACTCAAAAGAATGAAATTGTTATAAATCCCCTTCCTAGGAGCAACTCTAATCTTCTCTCTTGGAGAGGAGAAGTCAGCAGCACACCCAGACATTGTCATGACACTGCCATCATATCTACCACCCAGTCACTTAAGGCCCATTTATCTTTCTAAAAAGTCATTTGCTTTTCCATAAGTGCTCTTTCTTTTTCCTTTTATGAGTAAGTTAGATATATAGACTCCAAATTCTAACCGTCTCTTTGGGTTACTCATCATTCATTATTACGTGGTCCTGCACGTATGAGGGATGAACTTGTTGATAAAATTCTGTTTGTTTTTCTCTCGTCAATTTGTCAGTCTAATTTGCAGGGCCCCAGGCAGAGAACCTAGAAGGGTAGAGGGAAAAAGTTTTTCCTCCTCTACATTTCCCATCAAAAAAGCTAAGAAACTTTTTTTCCCCTGCCAGCTTAAAAAGCCTGATCCTAAGTTTTCCACAGATTCTGTAAGCTAAGGATGTTCTTTCAATTTTCCCCTTTTCTGCTTAACTCAGTCAAAGTAAGGTCTCTTGTTTGCAAAGAAATATCTATGTTATTAATTTAGTAAAAGAAAGGCACAGACAGGTTGATTTTCTACACACTTCACAGGAGATGATAAAAATAGTCTTCTGGGAATACTTTTGTGTTTTGACAAATTTGTGTCTTTGAATTAGGAAAAATTTTTGAAGAGTAAAAGGAGGACCGTGTGTGTGTGTGTGTGTGTGTTTTGCAAAGATATTGACTATTCTTGCTGGGTTGAGCAGAAACTCTGTGCTAGCCTCATCTTTAAAATATTGAGCCAAGAAAAAGAGCACTGCACATGGCTCCAGAGCGACCATGCTACTCCAGCTGCGACACACTCTCAGAAGGCTGTTAGAATTCCCAGCTGAGCTGCGGTAAATCCTGACCCCATCTCCCGCAGCAGCCAATAAAAAATGTATTTCGTATCATTCCACTTCCAAGCCCCAAACTTCCATTCGCTTCCCACAACACTTACAAAGACTTTCTGACGGCCTGGTGAGGCCTCCACCACGCGCTTACTGCCTGCTCGCTTGCTCTGTTCCTTCTCGGGTCCCAGGCTCACTCTGCCCCGTCACGCTGGCCTTGCTGGCCCTACATACATGAGCTTGCAGTCCCAGAGCTTGGCACTTGCTTTTCTCTCTGCTTAGAAGGCTTTTGTACAATTCTGACTCTCACTTCTTTTGTGTCTCTGCTCAAATAGTTCCATATTAGTGTAATATTTCCTAAACATATTCTTTAAAATAGTACTTTTCCCTGCTTCCCGCCCACTCCATCTACCTTGTTTTCCTTTATTTTCCTCCGTAGCACTAAACACCATGTAACATATACTTATAATTTACTCATTTAATTACTCATTTTTTATCTTTCCCTATTAGAATATAAGACAAAAATATTTCTTTTGTTAGCTGCACTATCTTCCCCACTGAGAATATGCACAGGAATATAGATACAGTAGATAATATATATAATTAATCTTAAATACAATATTCAAGGGTATTTATTCATTCATTTGTTGAATCAAAGAGATTCCACAAATATCCTTGCTTCTGTCTCTAACAAATGCTAGAACCTCCAGGATTACTCGATCCTGTATTGGATATGCACCTTTTTACAATTCTGTAAAGTAGAAAGTAACTTGGAGGAAATTAGTAGTAAGGCAGACAATTCATTTTCTTCAACAGGCAAATCAATTCTGTCCTGTGAAGGTTCAGCTGGTTCCCCCATTGTAGAAGAAACCAGTTTTGCATACATTTGCAAATTCTTTTCATTATTCCTACTCTATATATGTGTCTGTTTTGTGGATTTTCCTTTGAACTAGTTGTAACATTTTACCAGTTCCCTCATTTGATTAATGAGTTAAATACAATCTTTGACTTGTGTTCATTTTATATTTGTATGAGAGTCATGATTTTATCTCTTTTTGAAATTTGTTCTTTAACAAATTTGGAAATAAGCCTTGTGATTGAATGTGACTTATTTTGTCAAAGCATATCTTTGGTGTGGTCATTTTTTAGCTGGCTACCGTAATGTCCCTGAGTTTGTCCACCTGTGATGACTAAGTGATCTAATATCTGGGAAGTATAAAGTCATGTCAGTAGAGAAGACATAGAAGGAACAGATTGAAAGGCTAGAATAAGTGAAAATATGGGAGGATACTGGATGTTAAACTCAAAAAGAGTGGAGGAAGGGCATTTATTTGTTGATTAGGAGCCAGTTACCTTTTAGAGATCCTTTCTGTTTTCACAGGCAAAGGCCAATTAGGTCTGATGCTAAATCAGGACTCTCAAAGGGAGAAAATCTTTGAATTTAGGGGAAATTTTATGATCACACGAGATCATTCATATACTGGAATTAGTCAAAGAAAGATAAAATCACATTTAGAGACAATGAAATACAAAAGAAAATAAGTAGGCAAGACAAATATTTTATAGGGTAAATAATTTTTGATGATCTAGTGAGTGATGAGAGACAAATGCATACTCTTTTATGCTATGTGCACTAAAGTCAATAGCAGAAGGTGTGGATATGCTTATTCATAAGAATAAAGTAGAAATAGTCCAATGAAACCTCCACTTTCTCAAAGATTTGCCTCTTCGAGATTTGACATCATAAATGCGTTAATGTGGCTGAAAGTCACAAGAAGGCATGCAACTATTGAGGAAATATTAAGAACTCAGAATGTCAGGGGGGAAGAGCCTAAGGCCAAAATCTGAGTCATCAATCAAATTTCTTGACACTGACTGCAGCAGCCATTGGTGCTAAATAGATTTTAACCACTACGGCCAACCATAAAGGACAGATAAAACCAGTAGTTCCAAAGAAAGAGCACAACCTCCAGGACTGGTGGCCACAGCAGGGCCTTCCACTGACAATAGATCCATAATGGACCTTTGCTCTTTTATTCATTGCCCCTGTAGATAATTTTTGTTCCTCTCTGGTGAGAAGGAACAGGCTAACATGGGACTCTGGGGTGGGAACAGATTCTTTCCTTGTTGCTTTGAAAAAGTGCTGCTTGTGTAGCTGTTATTTCTATGAAGACATCCAGTTGATAAAAGAATCAAGCGGTTAGAAAACGTAATACTTTAAGTATAATTGGCAACCAGATTCTTATAGCCTGAAAAAAAAAAAAAAGAAAAATTGTTTTGTTAATGAGAAAATAGATCAAAGTCTTTTGTAAGAACATACAGTACATTTTCTTCGTATGTTTCTTAATGGAACCCGTTAATCTATAGATTTCTGAGGCTTAAGTATAAATTCAAAGTTGATGTAGACCTAAGCTCGGCATCAAAAATATTCTGGTTGAATCATACATCATTTTCCATGTGACTATTATAGGTCTTATTTGCTTGATAGAGGCCATAGGAGCCATAGCACTGGGTATGTGCTCGTTCCAAGTGCCTGGAATGGAGAAGATGGAGAGGAGAGAGGATAGAGATGGAACTGGAATGGATCTAGTATATGCTGTTTATCTTGAAACCCAGAAATGCACATTTGGGAACAAATCCTATAGTAGTTAATTGTTTACATCCACGTCAGTTGTGTGTTTGGCATCTACTTACGTTATATATATATGCATACATTACACAGTTTATTGTTATATAATTCTTTGGACAGAATCTACTAAATCATGCCAGGACTTAGCCTTGTATGGTCTATTGATTTCTAGTTTAGTCCTGGATTATAACTTGACCTTCTCCTCTGGTAGATGGTTTACAAAATGTTAATAGGCATAAGCATGACAAAGACCATGAGCGAAATATCACAATAAAAAAGATATAAAAGGCAAATAAAAATCTACCATGCTAAATGATCTCAAGAAGGTCACTTTTCTAATCCAGCCATGGTTACTAGAGAACACCTACATCAAAGGCAAGTTTGTTTATGACTATGGTCCACTGAATCTTATCTGTACAATTTATTAGTCACATAAAATATTTTGTAATTTTGTACTACAGTGGGTTTGACAGATTTGTCAACATATCTTATAATACTTTGACTAGTTCCATCTATTTAAATTGAAATCTAATATATTATTTGTAAAGTTTCTAGGTTGAGTATACACATTGCACTATGAGCATAGGTGGTTAAACCTAACCTAAACCTAACCATGTGTTTCTAAGAAATGTGTTTTTCTTCCTATATTTTCTTTGAGTAATAAGAAAAATAAACGCATCAGTACTTATATTTAAGTATATATCTAGCTCCATTTTTTACTTTAGAATTTGAATGTGTATGAATCTCTTCTTTCTTTTATGTAAACACATATATTTTTATACTGAAATCCCTCAGCTAATTCATAACACTTGACATTAATCACATACACAGATCAACAAAGATTTTACTTTCATATAGAAAGTAATTTAGAACATATTTCTAAGTTACAGCTTGTTATTGCAGTCAATTTAATTATCTAGCTAATGACAATATCTGTTCATAATCAAAGTAGTCAAAAATACCAAGTTTAGTAATTAGACCATATAATTCCTAACAACTCAATTTTATAATGTAAAAGTACAATGCTTCTAGTCAATTTTCTTCAAATACTCCTCTATATTTAAAATTAGGAATTCCGCAGTGTATTCTTTTGACATTTAAAGCTCGAGATGGAGTGTTCAGGTTGGAAAGCGCAGCTCCCTCCTGCATTCGATGTGAAATTGCTTGTAAGTCACATTACATTCTAAATCCACTTCCCCTCAAACCATTCTGAGGGTATAACATTTACTCTTTGTCATTAATGTTCTTTTCTGTAAGAGACACCAATATGAATTGTAACACAATGAAAAAATTAATCTTTGTTGGGCAATTTTAATGATTCTATAATTACAGAAAACTATAGAAGATCATGTTTTCTCCTTTATCAACTCAGATACTCAGTGACATTTCAGTGCTAAGACAAAAAAGGAAAAAAGGAAAGAATCTCTACATTTTCATTTTAAGAATATCATATTAAGGGAAATCTATAAACCAAACATAGATAGTGTCACAAATGTGAACTGACACATGGCATAACCGGTGGCTGTGCAAGAATGTAGCCGGAAAAGCACTAAAATAGGCTAATTCCATTTCTCCCAGCTGCCTGCCTTTCAATTCTTTATCTCAGCTATCAGGTTTGAATAAATTTCATCTCCCACACTACAAGTAATGAGCAGGCAATGACTTATGAAGCGCAGAGACCAAGTTAAGACAGAATTAGAATACAATTTTAATGAGACGGAGCTGAGAAAGTGGGAACTGTTACTCCTTTGACAGACTTGGCAAAATACCCAATATTATTTCAAATGCTCTTTCCTTTCTACAAAGAAACTGTCAAATATTAAAATAAAAATTTAAAAAATAGAGCTCTGAAGAATTCTTTAGGGGCAGATTGTTAATGTGATTATAAGCTAAAACATAGTTATTAAAGAAGTCATTTAAGGAGTAGAGCAAATGTGACTTAAAATGTAAATGTGTTAAATATAAATACTCCTGGGAAAACAAACAACATGCTTTGGTTTCTCTGGCAAAAAGAAAACACATTAACATTCAGGTAACATGCGTCTCTTTGAAAGGAGGTCCAGAAGTTGTTGGGGAAATTGGAGAGTAGACAAGTATTTTCTTCCTTACTGCTTAGTTGGAAGTCTATAAAATGATGTTATTATATGGTTTTAAAATACTCTTAATTTAAGCTGGTGTGAAAACAAGATGGACTCAGGCATGATTTTTTTTTACGGGTTGATAGCCAACGTTCAGTGCAGCAGACAGAACCCAGGTGGTGGGGGCAAGCCACCTGGAGGTGTACAGGGAAGTGGTCTTTGGCTAACGAGGAAGGTTCGCACCAAAATAAAAGCATTCATTTTAACTCTTAAAAAAAGTCACGGGGTACTTGTTCTATGAAAAGCCTGGATGCCACAAAAATCACAAAAACAACTAAAAACGTTAAGGACTCCAACCCATCGGAAACAACGGAAAGGGATTTCCCAGCCTGAAGTCCCTGCTGAGCTCAGGTCCGCGAGGCCCGTCCTCCCGCGCGTGCCGGGCTCAAACCGAGCTGCACGCGAGGCTGTTCGGAGTCCGCGCGTGAAGTCCCTTCCCCCGCACGTCCCGCACGTCCCCGCACGTCCCGCACGTCCCCGCACGTCCCCCGCACGTCCCGCACGGCGAGGGAGGCCTTTCCCCTGCCCTGCCTGCGCCGCTTCACCGTTCTGTCTTTCCATTAGTGATTACTTCCTGTCGGTGTTTCTAGGCCATGAAGCATCCGTGACTAGCTGCGGGCACTCAGTATTTATGAGGAGAGCCTCACCGCAGGTGCCGCTTGCAAAAACACCGGCCCCTGTGAGCGCGGGCGCAGTGTTACCCCATGACCCGAGGGTCGCGCCGGTGGCCGAGGTCACCGGGACTGCACGGTGTTTAGCAGAGGCAGGCTCCTTCCATCAGCAATCGGTCACCACAGTTTTGTCTGGTGGGCAGACATTTTATGAAATGATATGCTAGTGAATATATCTAAATACCTTTAAAAAGACATATGTGTGCTTTCAAAATTATATGTAGATATCTGACCCTGCAGTAAACAAAGGATCAAAAAAAAAAATCTACTAATGCTGAAGGGCAGTTTCCCCTGGTGCCGGGGCTCCCAGGCCCCAAATTCACTTCCTTGACTTTGAAGTCTGGGTTCCCTAAAGCTGTGAAATTCCCTGGATAACAAACAATGCTGGGGAAACTTTGTTCTGAGAGAATAAATTTGATGGCCATGGGGCCTATAAAAGTCGTTTGCTTTTAACAACCAGTAACAGGGACCAAAAAGGGGTGTGCTACATTTTCCCATAAATGTCTCCATTCTTTAAGCATGTTAGAAATTTAGTTAAAGGGATTTAATGGAGCTAATTATAGTTTGTGAACCTCTCCAGCCTTCTCTCTCTCTCTCTCTCTCTTTTTTTTTGAGAGTTGTCTAGCATTATCCCCTAGAACGGCCGTCCCCAACCTTTTTGGCACCAGGGACCAGGTTCATGGAAGACAATTTTTCCACTTACAGGGCAGGGTTGAGGGCAGGATGGTTTCGGGATGATTCAAGCGCGTTACATTTATTGTGCACGTTATTTCTATTATTATTACATTGTAATATATACTGAAATAATTGTAGGAGTCACTATAATGCAGAATCTAATGCCCCCGCTGATCTGACAGGAGGTGGAGCTCAGGTGGTGATGCCAGCGGTGGGGAGCGGCTGTAAATACCGATGAAGCTTCGCTCCCTTCCTGCTGTGCGGCCCTGTTCCTAACAGGCCTGGTTCCTATCAGGGGATTGGGGGCTGCAGCACCAGAATATGGATTTTTTGTTTTTTGTTTTTTTCCAGCCTGGTCTCACATGCCCCCATCAGCATATCTATTGTAACTTATTGTGAAAATCAGATCCAAGAGATCCAAAGAAAATCCAAAGCAATACTGGGAATTTTAAAACTGTTTTACCAAGAATGGTCAACAAATCACATTTTGGTGTGTTTAAGATACTTGGGAAACCTAATTAAATTGAAAAAAATTATGTAGTATGTATTATATATTATAATATTATATATAAAATAATACAAAATTAGAAGATGAGTCTCCAATTCATGAAAAGATGATGGAAGAAGATGGAAGAATGAAACTTTGTCTTCTGTGATATATACTTATTGTGTGTATGGGAGAAAGGTCACACTGTCAGTTTATGTCTATTCAAGACTACCTAAGAGATTTGGATTTTCACAAATTATAGAGTCTTATTCCATGATCTCCCTTTTACTTCTACCCCCAACCTGATTCCTAATTAAGGACTTTATTTAGTCCTCAGTAATAGAATAATACATAAATATTCTTGATCTGTCACTGGGTCCGTTGCAGATACTAATAAGGCTCAACTTCTCTAAAATTTTAGGAATCCTGTTCATAAAATCAGAGGTGGACCTCAGACACAGCCTTGGGCTTGGAGGATGGACTTGCAATTCTCATTGCCCCCTGACTGTAGGTACTATGTCCCATGCATTCCTTTTCCCTCAACTCCTTCCACTTTGATATTTTATTTTTTCTTCCATGAAACCTGTGGATACCTTCTCTGTGACAGATACCTTATTATACAGTCAGCCTTCCCACTGGATTGTTAACTTCTTGTTTATACCTAAGGATTAGTGTATTGATGGCCAGTTACTGGAAGGATGGATACCAAGATAATGGCTAATGCAATTCAGTGATGGGTAGATGGTCACTCAAGAAGGCTGATTTAGAGTTCTGGGGACCAGGACCCACAGGGAGTCCCAGAGATAAGAACCCTCCTAGAGTATTAAAGTGGGCAGGAGAAACTAGTTATACCTCTATCCCTCAATTTCACTTTTGGCTTTATAAAATGATGTAACAAGAAATTAGGATTGGACTGAATCAGACTCTCTGAGTTAGCATTCCATTTCTAATGATGTCAGTACTCTCTGAGTGAAATAGGACAAACTTTTTAGCCTCTCAGACCCAATTTCCCCTTTTGGAAATATTGGTAAAATAGGATTACATGAAATATCACATGTAAAGCACTCAGTGCAAGCTCAAATCTTCTTTCCCTCTCCTCTACTTTCATGCAAGCAGTCCCTGTTGTGTATCTTACGTATAGAAGCTTAGACTTGTTGTCAGTGTCTAAGCAATGACAGTGTCAAAGATCAATAAGCTTTGTTTAGAAATAGTGTGTTTTATGCCTTTCTGAGCCACATTTTTCATGACAAGATGTTTTCCTGTGAGGTGATTTCTGGTATTCTGCAAGAATCAAAATTATTCAAGAAGACAAAGGCATTGATCATCTTCTGTTTGCTTCTTGTTTTCCTTGACCCCTCTGGCAGTATTACCAGCATTCTCTATATGTGCTTCATATAACTTAAAGCTGACTTTTGCAAGTAGATAATGCATCCCATCCAGCCCATTTTCTTAGTTCCAGAGGAGAATATTCCTCTTGATTTTATTTTTAAAAATGTTAAAAATATTTTTAGTTGTGGTAAAAAACACATAACATAAAATTTAACATCTTGACCATTTTTAAGTGTACAGTTCAGAAGTGTTAAGTATAGTCACATTATTGTGCAACATCTCCAGAACTCTTGCAAAACTGAAATGTTATACCCATCATATAACAACTCCCCATTTTTCCTGCCCTCCCCCAGAATCTATAATGATTCTTTTAATTGCTGGTTTTGGTGTAGTTTTAGATGTGGTGATATAGAAATATGTATCTGGTAATTACCAGAGTATCTTTGCAGCATAGCTATTTTCCATTGAAAAACACCTATGTTCACAAATATAGTATTGAAAATGCTAATTTTCTGTTATACATAACGTTAATAATAGGAGTAATTACCCAAGAAATACAGGAATTTAAAGTTCATCCTCACTCCTCAGACACTGAGTGAATATGTTTTTAACCTTGGGCTCTGATTTGGTTGTGAATGGAAGATGATGTAATGTGAAAAGATGGTTTTCCTAGAAGATGGTGATTATGTTGGAG
The DNA here is from genome assembly GCA_008086735.1 of Cheirogaleus medius. Lineage (NCBI taxonomy): Eukaryota > Metazoa > Chordata > Mammalia > Primates > Cheirogaleidae > Cheirogaleus > Cheirogaleus medius. Next base: position 60,805,921 of record VBSM01002608.1, read on the forward strand.
ACAACTAGATTACACGCTCTTTAGCGACGCAAAGTGATTCTTGAAATACTATCTGGATAATTGAGGTCAAAGTGATTTTTTGGCATCTAATCTAGCACTTCTCTGCCTCATTTGGCATATTTAGATTCAGCGTGTACTAGTGCTTGAGGGAGGCTTATTTTCTTTGAATAAGTTACAACTTAGAACATTAATTACTAAACAAGTACCACAGTGAAGCCAGAAAATGTGTGTGTGTGTGTAGGGGGGAAGTTAACAACAAAGGAAGGGAAATTTTATTTTAAATCCTTAATTCTTACTATGTATAAACATACTCCATTTCAGTTTTCTGACTTATCTGCTAACTTTCAATGTTGATTTCAGCTAGAACTATAAATCCTAAAATCACATTTTCCTGGCATTGCTGATGGTTTTCTTCCTAAATGGTCACTAAATATTTTTCTTTTGTCTTCATCCTCCATGTATAAATAAAACACTTTTAAACATTAAAAACATTATCTTAAAAGAGGTTCCCTGAAAATGATTAAAAACAAATACTGTGCCATAAATTGGGAAAGAATATTAATTCCATTATATAAGCATATTTCTTTTTAAAAACCTCCACTTATATATTCTTATTGACACATTTTGTCATGATAAAGACAATTAAAAGGTCCTTAAATGTATTACTATGCCAGATTTTAAAATCACAATAGAAAACAGGATTCACTGTTGCGTTTCTTAAAGTCAAATCATTTTGACAAGCTAAGGTCATTTCAGTTGAAAGCCTAAAATGTTACTGTCCCTTAGGAGACTGGGACATTATTAATATTTTTGTCAAGAAGGACTTGTGAAGGAGGCAGTGTTTCTCAGGAATAAAATGAAAGGTGTATTCCAACGTGTGCCGTGAAGGAGATTACGTATCTTCTACAGAGTTGGTTGGGGATCAACTGCCAGCTTCTTCACGGTGTGAACTCCTGATTGAAGCACCAGCTGTGATCCAGGGTTTGAAAGAGACCTTGAAAATGGCAAAGCAAGACCCTGTGTTCAGAACTGACAAAGCCAAGCTGACGAGAGAGGCAAGCGCTATTCTTTTGGAATGCTCATCGTAGGGAATGTCATTGACAAAAAGAAAAGAGCGGAGACAGCCGGGAAAGGAGGCTTTTGTGTGATGTGACCAGACAGACCTGAAATCAAATGATAATGCTGCAGAAATGGGGATTTTCTTCTTTCTCCACTGCATTGTGGACAAATCATGTCATTATAGGCAAAATAAGTAGTCAGAAGAATACTTCTTTCTGAAGTTAGCTTCATGAATATAATTGGATTTTATTTGGCTTATAATATTAATTAGAAATATCTGTGCAGCATTTCTAGGCCTGATAGGAGTAAGGAGATTCCAGAGAGCCCTAAATTATACACAAATGTCACCTCATGTAGCTCCAGAGAGTCCTAAATTATAGACAAACTGTCACCTCCTGTAGCTCCGAGTTAGAATTAAAATGCCTTTGTTAACTACCCAGGAATGGAAGGTGGTCATTTTTCTCCTAGGAAAGTTACTTGTTTCTTTATTATTTTTAGCTTCTAAACACTTAAACATATATTTCTCTCTTTTGCTAACCCCAGCCACTAAGAAAAATGTGTATAAGGCAGTTTTTGTTTTGTTTAGTTTTGCAGCAAAATTGTCGATACGTCCATTGGTGCGCGTTGGAGACTTTCACTGTCAGGTGTGGAGGCCTCCTCGTGACCACGTGGTTCTGAGCGGACTCCCCTGATGATGGCTGAGTTGAACTTTGGAAATCAGCTCTGCCCGAGGAGCTGACCACAAGACAGCATTCTGCCTGCACAGGCTCCCTGTGCCCAGAGGCGCTAGAGCAGCGTTATGAAGAGTGTGCCACGCAGTGCCAGGGCATTTTAATGGAGCAGCGGCGCTCCATCTTCGCCAGAGGACCGTGTGGGGGGCAGTGTATTATGCTCAGCCATCAACACAGCCACAAAGAGAGGGCCCCAGTGGGCTCCAAGACAAGCTGAGGAAGCTTTGCTGAGACAGAACCAGCCACCTTTGAAAATTTGTCTTGCTCAATTCAGTGCGCTTTGGACCTTGCTATTAACCTCAGAATTACCTCCCTAGAAGCTGGTCAGTAGGACAGTGGTTAGTTAGTGACATGAGGCTGAGAAGATGAATATCTGAACACAGTTATTTACAAAAAAGATAAGTAGCAAAGCTTGTGATGTTATAATCAGGTATCTGCCTACAAGACAATTTTGAATGAGGCAGGGTATCAAAAATAATCTGTTTAGTTTACACTATTTTTGAACATTGATTAGTCTCTGAAATGAGTAGTTTAATAATTTTTGTTGAGCTACACGGTAGTATTTTTTTTTGATTGGTTTCTTACGGCACAAGTCTTGCAGAGAGCTGGGATGCCACTGTGAGCATTCTCTGCCTTTGAGCCTCCACTGATTCCAGTCATCTCAGAAAGATAGGGCCCTGCCCTCTTGCTTCTGATTTGCTGGCGATAGACCTTCGGCTAACAGTATATCTGCTCAGCCGAAGATGGAGTGCTAATCTAGAGGGACTCGAAATGGCTCTGTCATTTTCTAGATGACAGCTCCTATTTTCCACTGGCTTCTGGCGCACGTGCTATCATCCATCTATGTCAAGAAGGCACTTGCTTATCTGGTTGCTAGAAATGCTTTTGTTAAAAACACATAACTGCAGTTCATCAGTCTTGTGAGGAAGTTGTTGATTTTGCTAAACTAAGTTTAGACTGTGCTGTGGTTTTCTGATATGACATCTATCTTTATTAGATATTGTCATGATTATTTGTAGTGTCTTACAAGCATGCTAGAGTTTTTTTTTAAAAAATCAAGTTAATCAGCTGATTGAATGGGGGAAAACAAAAGTTGCAGGACTATGGTGTGTACATATTAACTACATTCTTCATTTTTTGGCAACTCTTAACTAAGAAATTACTTGCTAAAGATAGAAGTTGAATCTATAGAAGCATAGAAAACAAAATTCAATGCAAATAATGTGTTTTACAACAAATGATGGTATTTAAAAAAAAAAAAACCAGTTGCCTAATTATAACTTATGAAATCCTATCAAATACCAAAGAATATCACCTGAAAATATCTTCGATCAATTTGTAGAAATAAAATTTTTATTCACATTGGGAAATATTTATTTTTTTGATATTCTTTCAGTTTTGACCAGTCTGTTCATATCTTTCTTTTTGGTTTAAGACTTGGCCATTCAGAACTTGTGCAAACCCTATCTGACTGATTCAAACTAGCCCTCACCATGCAGGAACCTTCTGAAGAGTTCACATCCACCACAACCAGCTAAGACTGGTTCAAACCCTTTTGTCATATATTAACTCACAACCAATAAGGTTGTTAACAGGGCCAAGACAAGGGCATGCCATGTAATCTTTAAAGAGTAATACCTTGATGTGAAAGCCAGGTGCTGTTTCCAGCTGGCCTTGCTCATACTTGCCAGTTGGAAACACACCCTGCTTTCTCTTCTTTCTCCTCCTCTCCTTTCTCACACAAACTCAGGACCCTTCCTGCCCGCTGCTGGGAGTCTACCTTTTGGCCTTGTTCATGGGCGTGGATGGGGGAGTGAGGGGACATCTGGTGGCAGCTGCCTACTTTCTTTTAGCCTTTTAAAGCTGAATAGCTGTGACTGTCACCAGAGAAGTGGTTGGTAAGAGCTGTTTTGAGATTTGCTATCAGAAGCCCCTGTTTTATGGAGGAGCCAAGAGCTGAAGCTAGTACCACAAAGATTTCCAGAGAGGTTCGAATGGTGGGTGGGAAGTTATGGTCCCTGGGTGTGGAAACAGCCCCAGAGCTCTGTTCTTGGATCCATTTCCTTCAATTTTCACTCAAACTGATGAAATAGGTGCTGAAGAAAGGACATGGGCCTGAATGTTATTAATATCAGAAAATATATGTGTAACATTAGATGTGTAAATAAAATTTAAAAAGTCAGCACAATGATTACATTGCAAAAATGACTTGGCATCTTCCATAAACAGAAGCACTGTATTTCTATAAAGAAAAAAATATCAAAAAATGAAGAGAGAGAAAACAGAATATCTGGAATTAATTTTCTTATTAGCATAATGGAAACATGTTAAAATAGATTTGTCTTTACCAGAAAAGGTGGTGATATCAATTTATGATAAGGAATTATATTTCTGAAAAGAAAAACAGAAATAGTTTTAATAAAGTGCTTCCAATTAATTATATTGACATTCAAATAGTTTAAATTATGGGAAAAAGTTTCAATATTAAGATAAGTCATTTACTCTTTTAAAGAAACTCACAGATAAGATGCTAATTTTTTGAAAACAAAATTTTATTTTGATTAATTTGCAACTTTATGAGCATACATACACACAAATAAGTTCTAAAAAATAACAAGTGTCTTCTTTTCTCTCTGGATCTCTCTCTGATTCTTTTAAAAATAAATAACTTCATTTCTATAAAGCAGAACAAAATCAAATGAAGTGTATGTAACTTGATCCCCACTAATTTGAAGAAGACCTTTAAGCACTGAGTACTTTGGAAATTTTATACTAATCCTAATTGACTATTTTTTTCATATCATTCTTCAGCTATATATATTAGTAAAAAATTAACTGCCTATAAAATTTTGACAGTTATGTCCTAGATTTTCAGAGTGGTATTTTCAGGTCAATACTTTCAATTTTAAAAAATCATCTTGCAACATATGCCCTTACAAAGGAGCGATAACCATGTTTAATCTATGCCACTGTGACATATTGGAAGAAGAAAGAGCTTCGCTATTTCCGGATGAGGCTAATATCTAGAATATGTCAAATGTGTTAGCAGTAGTATCCCAACTGTATTCTGACAAGAGGATCAGAAAAAATGGTATTAAGCTGAGGGAAAAGGATTTGGGGGAAGGAGCAACTTTCCTGACAGTGAGTTAGGAGACACTGGTTACTAGGCAGTATTTGTTTAAGCACCACCGTGGGATCACCTCCAGAGACCAGCTTTTATAGAGGCTTGACACTGAGCTACACGTTTCCCTACACGTGTGGAAGTGAATCAGACTACATGTTCTTCCAGGGTGCATAGAGAGGAAGATGTAAAGCTGGAAAAGGGAGGTTGCAGAGCTTAAGGTTCAGTCTATAGAGAAGGAAATCGACACCTCTTTGGCATTTAGCATAAGCTCGTTGATGAGTTCAATGCAATGCTGAACTGATACTGGGTCTTCTAACTCCTGGCAGTATCCATATCAAGAAGACTTGCTGTTATTTAGGACCATTCTTTTTTTAAAAATAAAATATCTTATGAAGTAAAATAGTAGGCTTTCCAAAGTCTAATAGTTCATACTTAGAATATGCAGGATTATTTGAAAAGTTTAGAAATATCAAATAATGAAAAAGAATAGGAAAATAATTTGATTGTGCTCTTCGTGTAAAATACAAGTTGAAGCATCCTACCTAGAAATGTAAAGGCCTAGGGGAAATGAATAAACAATACCCAGATAAATATGGAATGGGAGGGGGGAATAAATCCTATGTCTTTTCATCATTATGAGCTCTACTGTGCCAACTAAGATGCAGGACAACAGCAAGCTAACAAAGTACCATTGAATGCCAGTGGTCAAAGTACAATCAAATTTCAATGGTCACTTCCTAGCAGTGTGCCTTTGGCCAAGTAACAAGTGCTCTGAATTCCAATTTTCTTCTCTGTAAAACTTGCGGCATGCTGCTGTTATAACTCTACACCAGGTGACATAGCACAGTGCTACATCTGCAGCCAGAGCCTCCAAGCCTTCACAGTGCTTTGTGACCATGCTCCCATCCACTCCAGAAGGGCGGTGCAGCTACCAATACCCAGGAAAATAAATCACAAAGCATTTCTCACTTTAAGAAAATCCCATGGTCATTTTTTTTCTTTTTTTGAGACAGAGTCTCACTTTGTTGCCTGGGCTAGAATGAGTGCCGTGACGTCAGCCTAGCTCACAGCAACCTCAAACTCCTAGGTTCAAGCAATCCTCCTTTCTCAGCCTCCCAAGTAGCTGCGACTACAGGCACATGCCACCACGCTCAGCTATTTTTTTTCTGTTTTTAGTAGAGATGGGGTCTCACTCTTGCTTAGGATGGTCTCAAACTCCTGACCTCAGGTAATCCTCCCACCTTGGCCTCCCAGAGTGCTGGGATTACCAGCTTGAGCCAATGTGCCTGACCCCATATTCATTTTATTATATCATGGCAGAAGTCAGCAAGACTGGGAATAATCTTAACTTTAAAAAGCTGCAACAGATATCCTTCTTGAGCTCATATGCCTGTGATTTTATTTGTTTGAGTTCCTATTTCTAGATACTAGGTGTCCTAGTTGGTATGTGTTGTTTTTCATTTCCTATTGTATTGTCTCTTTTCATATCTGGTAAGCACCGAATGTCTGTCATGGAGTTAAGAATTTACTGATTTCTTCCCAGATGGTATAAATAGGGGGTTGTTGAAAGTCATATGACAGGAGCATGTACTCAGCTAGGATTGTTTTGTGAGGCTAAGCACCTCAGATTTTGAGGTTTTAAGAATATCCTGTTTCTACATCTTTGCAATTGTGAATTGTGCTTCAGTAAACATTCTAGTGCAGATGTCTTTTTTACAGAATGTCTTTTTTTCCTTTGGATAGATGCCCAGTAATGGGATTGCTGGATCAAATGGTAGTTCTACTTTTAGCTTTTTGAGATATTTCCATATTACTTTCCACAGAGGGTGTGGAAACAATTCAAGTGCTCATCAATATATGAGTGGATTAATAAAATGTGGTCTATGTATACCATAGAGTTCCATTCAGCGACAAAAACAATGGTGATCTAGCACATCTTGTATTTTCCTGGATAGAGCTGGGTATATACATACCTTATGGGTGTGGTGTGCACCGTCTGGGGGATGGACATGCTCGAAGCTCTGACTCAGGTGGGACAAAGGCAATATATGTAACCTAAACATTTGCACCCACGTAATATGATGAAATTAAAACAAAAAACTATATTGTTTAGGGTAAGTCAGTGTTAGTTAATATTTTTCCTGGCCAACACCAGATATTTAGTTTAGTAGACTTCTGGTAAATAGTAGCTAGTATTTTAATTATTATGACATTTTTCAGAAAGGCTTTTCTTCCTATTTGATTAAGCCTGCCTGGGGGAGCTGACTGCCCATGTCCTCCAGGGAAGATTCTGATCTGGCCAACTCAGCAAGATACTCTCAGGGCTGTGTGCCCTCCACACACACTAGACTCTGTCCCCAGTAGACCTCTACCTGCCACAGTGGACGACTCACTCTTCCCTGCACATAATTTCCTTTGTACAAGTTTTTCTCATTTGTATATGCTTAAAATGTATGCTCCTAGGTATGGAAGACTGTCTCAGTGCACACCTGAGCTCTTATTCTCACACTGGCTGCCGATGAAGCGTCCTTCCCAAGCAGTGTGGCTCCCTTTCAGTGCTCTGCACCAACACCAGCCCTGATGTGAGTTGTGTACTTTATAGGTATGCCCAGTGGGATGTCATCAAATGCCCAATTTAGCAAATTTACCAAATTCACTAATTTACAGAAAGTTATACTTTTTTGTATTCATTTCTAAGGTTTTAGTCATTCCCTATGGGAAGGAATGGTTTTAACAATTTCTGAAGATTTCTGTGAAATTATATTTGGCTGTTGGGCAGTTTGACTAAACTAGCATAGCTTAATTTGATTTTGGTGGCAAACATTTTACTGCAGCCAGGCAATGTTTATCAATGTCTGGATTTTCTGTACTTTTGGTCTCAGGCTTTTGGAAATGCATATTTGCAGTGTGTTTTGAATTACAAGTATTGTGCATATCTTGGATGTCAAGGATTTTATAAACAATCAAGAGGATTTTATACATACACAATAGTCTGTTGCCTTTTGTACCTCTCAGAATTCACAAGTATTTTTATCTGGCTCAATTCAAAGAATATTTTTCATGTGTTTCAAAAATTCAAGAAGTGCTCAGCATCTGAGATGTGAACCATACACAGAGTTGACACTCAACTTTGAGAGACCAATATTTGTATTGTTTAGTTAGGTGGGTAAAATGGCTACAGTGAAATAAAAACTTATACTAAATTAAAAACTAAAAGAGAAAATAAATTAAAATTTTTTTAAAAGGCTTGAAGGCTATTGAACTTTCCCAAGCAACTGTGCTATACATTTTAAGTAGATAACAGGAAGCAAGTATTTGGGAAATCTGCAATTTGGCTAATTTTTCTTTTGGTGAATAGGCTTTTGGCAAAATGACCTTGGCTGAATTAATTTTTGGTGAACAGATTTCTGAAAAATAAGCTTTAGGTAAATGAGGAAACTTGAAAAATTTGGCAAGTTGGTCATTTAGTCAATTGGTTTTTAGAAAATTGATTTTCAGAGAATTAGTTTCTTACACAATTCTCCAGAAAATGATGAATGGAACAAGAATGAGATGGCAGGTGGGAACACCAATTAAGAGCACAATAAGATAGCAAGTGAATTTTTTTCTGGAGTCTAAAACATTCAGTTCCACAGAGCATTAAGTTCCACATTTTATAAAGAACTGCCAGTTATTGAGCTTATTAGAGACCATAACAAAATAAGAACTGGCCCTACTATCTATCACCCACATCTTCTCATCTACCCTCCCTTAGGCCAAGGTATAGTCTTGATGTCTTTTGGAGAAGTGTAGTGTTCTTAGAGAAAGTCCGTTCCCTCCCCAAAGACAAGGGAAGGGGGAAGAAACGACAAGAGAATTGCTCTTAAATATTGGGGCTGTACACAAGGAGAGAAGACTGGCATTTTTTTCCCCCTTTAAATGTCTTCTTGGCCATTGAACTTGCGGACTCAATCCCACGCCACTTCATTGAGGGAAAAGAGAATTAAAGAGATAGTGTGGAGGAGAACTGTGAGGAAGACAGGGGCTTAGAATGGGGATAGCAGGTTCCCAGTTTCTGAGGTAAAAGTGATAGGTCTTGCACATGCCAGCAGGTTCTTGAGGAGACTGCACTGTGAAGGTGAGACCAGAGGCCACCACCTTGATGGGCTTACTGACATGCAGGCAGCAAAGTTGTAGACACATTGGAGGGATGTAGTAGGTACAGCACCTGCTTGGGGTCCACTGGGGGTGCTGGCTGAGTCTTACAAAGGACCACTACTGTTCAGTGTTGAGCTCCCCATCCATTTTCCTTGAACCTATAGATACCAGCAGTTGCTGCCAACCAAGGAGAGGACTGTACTCTTGCCCAGCTTAAAAAGGAGATATTTGTGCCTTTCCCTTTTCCTCCTTCTGGCCCTTGCACACTAGAAAAGCTTGTGACTGAAAGGAAGGGTGTGAGTGAGGAGCAGATGCCTCCGCATCCCCTTCTCCAAGCTTCTGGAATCACATATTCCATGCAACAGTGAAGACAGGCGGGTGATGAACTCCACATGGAGGTGGAGATTAGCGTTTTAAGAATTACCAGAATTGAATCTTCCGTAGAAAATGACATTATTTTTGTAATGAAAAGTCAAGAAAGTTATAGGAACCAGATATAAAGAGGGGATCTTAAATATAGCTCAGTTGGGGGAAGTTATCCGAAGAAATAAAACCCTTTCAGGTTTAAACTCTAATGAATTGGATTCTCCAATAATCAGATTATGGAAGTCCATGGAAAGAGTCAGCCAAAAATAGGTAGGACCAGAATTAAAGTGTTTCAAAGGGGATGAATAAGAGGGACTGGGTTCAAAAGAAATTTAGAGGGCAAGATTTGCAAGATTTGGCAACAGAGTGCATATGGAAAGCAAGAGAGTAGAATGACTTGTAGGTTTCTGGTTTGCGTGTCTAGTGTTGAAGTAAACTGAGAGATGGGGAATACAGGTGGAGAAGAAGAGAAGACATTTAGGATTGAAGTTTGAAGTGCATGTGGAGAATCTTGGAGGAGATGATTAGAAGAGAGAGTGAATAATTATTTTCTCTCTAACCACACCTAAGGAATTGAAGATAGAATTAGAAAGATACACACAAATGTGTGTATGTATTTATTATATATGTGCATGTGTATTATGTAAAAACAACATGACGATTAAAAAGTATATAAACACATAAGTCATAAGTACAAAACGGATGTGCAGGTGTTGAAAAGAAGTAGTAGGAAGGAGTGCTAAGAGCGGGATGTGCCTACTAAGGGAAGATATTGAAAAAGATGTTTCAGTTTTGAACATTTTTTTCTACTTTGTTAAAAGTTTCTCTTTTATTATCACTTCCCCCTCAATCTAAAGATGAGAAATTTATATTGCTTTAATTTAAAAAATATATCAATTGTTTTTGTTTTTTTACCTACTTACTCATAGTAGAAAATTTGGAAAATATAGAAGAGAATGAAGATGTTGCTTTCCATGAGATAGACATATAGTCTGAGTAAAAATATCACTTTGCATCAAGATTTTAAGATTCAAAACTGGTGAAATGAGCTAGGAAAATTGCTGATATTTGCAGAACACTGCAAGTATAGAGTAACATGAATTTGTGAGTATGCAGTGTGTGTGTCCGTGTGCTGAATGTGGTGTTGGTGGCAGTTATATCAAGTTAACAATGACAGTTTTTGTGATGTTAATATGAAAATAGAAAGTGTATGTCCCAGATACAGGACAGCATATTATTTTTGTTCAATGGAAACAGATGTTATGAAGAAATTGAATCAGAAGTAATCTTGATGGAAATATTTTCACTATGTTATACACTGTGTAAAGATGCAAATTCTTTTTTTCTTTTTAGCTGTAATCTCAACTACTCTGGTGAAATGGGAATGAAATATATTTATTTTTAAAGCAATACATAACCTAAAGAAAAGAAAGTAAAATTTAGAGAAAAATCTGGCATCCACCTGCATAAATATGGTCAACTGACCTTTGACAAAGAGCAAAGGCATTACAATGGAGCAAAGATAATATTTTCAAAAAATGGTGTTGGAACAACTGGACATTCACATGCAGAAAAAAATAAAAAGAATCTAGATGTAGATCTTATACCATTCACAAAAATTAACTCAAAATGAATCAGAGTCCTAAATGGAAAATGCAAAATTATAAAAATCCCAGAAGAGAACATAGGAGAAAACCTAAATGACCCTGAGTATAACAATGACTTTTAAAATACAACACCATGTATCACAAACACGTGATACGTGAAATAAATAATTGATAAGCTGGACTTCGCTAAAATTTCTACTCTATAAAAGTCAATGTTAAGAAAATGAAAACATATGCCACAGACTGGGAGAAAATACTTGCAAAAGACACATCTGATAAAGGACTATTACCTAAAATATATAAAGAACTTTAAAAAAATCAGCCATAAAAAAAGTCAAACAACCCAATTAAAAAATGGGCCAGAGATCTTAATAGACCCCTCATTAAAGAAGACATACAGATGAAAAATAAGCATATGAAAAGATGTCCTACATCATATGTCATCAGGGACATGCAAATGAAAACAGCAATGAGATACTAGCACATACCTATTAGAATATCCAAAAGCCAAAACACTGACAAAGCCAAATACTGACAAGAATGTGGAGCAACAGGAACTCTGATTTATTGCTGCTGGGAATGCAAAATGGTAGAGTCACTTTGGAAGACAGTTTGGCAGTTTCTCACAAAAATATATGTATGTAGAGCCACATGATTTAGCAATCCCACTCCTTTGTATTTACCCAAAGGAGTTGAAAACTTTATGTCCACACAAAAATCTGCACGTGGATGGATATAGCAGCTTTCTTCATGACTGTCAGAACTTGGAGGCAACCAAGGTGTCCTTCAGTAGGTGAATAGATAAACTGTTACTTCCAGACAATGGAATGTTATTCAGCACTCAAAAGAAATGAGCTATTAAGCCATGAAAAGACATGGAGAAACCTTACATGCACATTACTAGGTGAAAGAAGCCAACCTGAAAGGCCAAATACTGTATGATTTTGGAAAAGACAAAACTATGGAAACAGTAAAAAGATCAGTGGTTGCGAGAGGTTAGGGGTGGGAAGGGATAAATGGATGGGGCATGGGGGATTTTAGGGCAGTGTAGATACTTTGTATGATACTATAATGATAGGTATATGTCATTATACATTTGTTATACATTTGTCCAAACACATAGAATGTACAACATTAAGAGTGAACCCTGATGTAAACTATGAACTTTGGGTGCTGGTGATGTGTCAATATAGGTCCATCAATTATAACAAATGTACCTTCTGGGGGGATATTTTTAATGGGGGAGGCTATGCATGTATGGGGGTAAGGGGAATATGGGAATATGGGAAATATCTGTACCTTTCTGTCTATTTGCTGTGAACCTAAAACTGCTAGAAAAAAAAATAAAGTCAAAAAATCTGGCATCCTGGATGCTTTTGGCATAAGCCATCTTTTTTCAACCAAGTTGTTTCCCTTCTCATTCAATGTCTGGAACATAGAAATGAAGGTAGAGCCAGTCAAGCGTCAACTAAAGTGACAGTACAATCTTAGGTTGTTATGAAAGTGTTTCTTTTCCTTTCTTCTAATATCTTCTGTAAAATTTCCAGGGGAGTTGCTATTTTCATCTTTCTCATTTAGGGATATTTAGACAAATGCAGGCTTTACCTCTGATGTTTTTTCACTCATTATTAAATCATTAATTTTTCAAAGTTTTCAAGTCTTAAGCTCTCATGCTTAGCATTGCAATGTAGTTCAAATCAATTCTGTAATATATCAGAGAAGCAGAACCACTGTGATGAATGGCTGTATCATATAGGAATATCTTCAACTATCTATCCACCTATCTATCTATCTGTCTGTCTGTCTATCTATCGTTGAAGGTTTGTTGTTTAAATCTTTAATTCACTTCCAGTGCATTTTGGTCTAAGGAGTAATGATGGTAGAGGATCCAGCTTTAAAATACTAAGTTTTTAAATTTTAATATTTCAATTCCCTCTTCTACTTATTGTAAGATTCAGTAGTTTAGGGGGTATCCTGCCAATTGCATTCTGAGTGAGAACTTTGTGCCTTTATAATTATTTGTGATAATCTCTCTCAGTTGCAGCCTCACTGTTCATTTTTTTAAATATGAAAAGGCTCATGTTATCCATCTTGTCTTTATATCCTTTCACTTTTACCTGTCTTAGATCAGCTTTCTGGCAATAGATTCCGAATGGAGAACTCTGTAGTAGGTTTATTGGGTTCTTTTATGAAGTACACCTATAATAGAGCAAGGAAGCATTGCACATAGAGAAAATAGTTGCAACTGAGGTCTCAGGCTCCCTGAAGGGAGCCCTGGAATTGGGATAGCCCTTTGGAATTGTCCCAATTGAGCAAGGGGACTGGTGGCCTTTATAATTCCATATCAGTTAGTCATTGTTCCTTGAGAAGAGGTGTAGCCTTGAGTGAAGCAGCTCCCTGTGGTGAGACACAATTTCCAGTAAGGGTCTCAGCTGTGGTCCATCAGTAAATGATATTCCCAGCAGCTGAAGGATTTATGGCTGGCTCTGAAGAGGGGCTCTACGTGGGACACCACAATATCCACTACACTACCAGACAGAAGGCAATTGTCCCTTAATCTCATTGTCATTCTACCCATTGCCCTGATGTGGTTCCACTCCGGAACTTCCACTCCTGTTGGATTTTAGATTACGATAGGAATTTATGCAGCTACTTAGTTGTTTTTGGCTATGTTAAGGTTTGCTGTCAGTTTCAAAGCTGTTTCTTCATCTCTGTTTGTCCATGTATGAAGAATATAGAAATAAATTTGAATATTTTATTTCCTTTGTCCATAGATGAGTATATCTCAAATAAATTATTCTGGAGTCAAGACCAAGGGGTCAAATGGAAGGTCAGTTTCTGGAAGTCTGTCAGATACTGGTATAAGATAATTTATGGGTATATTGAGTATCTTCCATGGTGAGGTCAGGAGCTTGATGAGGTGGAATAAGGTATAAGGCAAGGACATTCTTCCTAAGGAGCCTAAGTTTTATTAGAAAGTATGACAGGACTCGTTCAGCTGTAAGGGACAAAAAACCAAACCAAATTGGCCCAGCAAAATATGAATGTATTGACTAACATAACTGAAAAGTCTACACCTGGCTGGTTCCAGGGATTCAACATCTGGGCCTGATTCTCATTGGCTAAAGGACAGAATACAGTGATTAATTGCCTTAGGACTCATGCTCAGCATTGCAGCATGTGATGCACCCACATGACCTGAGAGTCAGAAGAGGGTGATTTTATTGGCAGAAATTGGGGAATAATTGCTAAAAAAAAATATGAAGAAACGGATGCCAGGTAACAAAAAGAACAAATGGCTTCTAAAGAGATTCAGGCTACATATTCAAATTTTCCTTTAATTGGTGCATGTTTAGTATTTATTGAATACCTGCTATATCCTGGGAGCTGTAATAGATGCTAGGACAAAATAAAAGTCCCTGCTCTCATAGAGCTTATATTCTAGTGGGGTGAAAACAGAAAATGAAGAGATAAATAGGTAATGTGTTATTTCAGTTATCAATTTATTGTTTCTCCAAGTCCTTGCTTCTTTGTCCTGCGTTACATACTGGAGCTGGACCCTGTGAACATTTCCCCTTGGATGTAGGAAGACACTTCCTCTCAAGGGTCTATTCTCCATTTTAATGTTTAGTGAGGAAGCTCAGCAGACATGCAGATGAGCTCCAGCTGCACTCCGTGGTCATCCTGTCCCCACCAGGGCACTTCCCATCAGTTCTGGTCTACCCACACCCTCCAGCAGCAGCAGACTGGCCTGGCCATGCCTGGTGGCAGTGATGGGCCAATTTTAGAGACCAGCTCCTACTGTCCACACTCTCTGGTGACTAAAAACTGCTTTTAAAGACCAGTGCTCGTCTGAACCTTTTGGCAAGTTTGTTTGCCACAGCCAGACTGCATGCTCCTGTGGTAGCCACACCCTCTCCGGAAAGGTCTGAATCTCAGCCTTGTGGGAGGGGAGCTCTCTTAGTCCTGATCTTCTT
Organism: Cheirogaleus medius; assembly: GCA_008086735.1. Taxonomy (NCBI): domain Eukaryota; kingdom Metazoa; phylum Chordata; class Mammalia; order Primates; family Cheirogaleidae; genus Cheirogaleus; species Cheirogaleus medius. The sequence continues at coordinate 60,820,922 of VBSM01002608.1, forward strand.
TATTGTATGTTCTTCTTCAGCATAGCGGTGGTAGCTGCCCTCGTGCATATGCTACATCTAGACCTCTTAGGTCCTCTTCTACCTTTTTCAGTACTACCTCCCATTAGTTAATGATTCCTTATATTAATATTCAGTTTTCCCTGATTAAATACCTGGTGTGGTTTCTGTCTACTGCCCGGGCACTGACTAATACACATATATCATGCGGTGTTAAATGCTAAAAAGATAAATGAGTTCTATATGGGGAAAAATGAATTGTTTTAGGTAGCATAGGGGTATGAAACTTGTAGGGCAGAGTGTTCTAGATGGAACAAAGAACATATACAACGACCCTGAGGTAGGAATAACCTTGGCATGTCCAATGAAGAGTAGAAGCCTGGTGTGACTGCAGTTGGTGAGCAAGGGGGAGAGCGATAGCAAATGATGTCAGGAAGATAGTCAGGAGCCAGATCTTACAGGGCCTGTCAGATCCTGTTAAGAAGTTTGGAGCCTATTCTTCAAGTAATGGGAGCACCACTGGACAGTTTTGAGCAGAGGTATGACCTGATTCATATTTCTAAGAATGCTCTTTGGCTTCTATGTGCAAGAATTAATTGTGGCAGGTAATGGGGATATTCAAATAATTCATGCAAAGTAATGGAGATTTGGACTAGATGTAGCAGCTGAAGTGGAGTGGCGTGAAGTGGTCGTTTTCTGGATATTTTAAGGTAGAGCTGACAGCGTTTCCTGATAGACTCAAGAATGAAGTTGCCATTAACTGAGAGGGGAAGGAGCATGTATGGGGTTTCTGAGGGTCAAGAATTTAGTTTGGGAGAGTTTTAACAAACATGGTAAGTTTGAGAAACCTATTAAAATTCTAAATGGAGACATTGGGTATGAAATTTGGTGTATGAGCTGGAAATTCAAAGGAAAACTAGAGTCTGGAGATGCATGTTTAGTAATTTTATCGGATGTCATTCCTAATGTGGTGAGTGTAGTTAGGTACGAGAAGTCTGAGGATGGAGCCCCAAATCATTCGAATATTTAGAGGTTGGCAATATGATGAAGAACAAACAAAGAAAATGGATCAAAGAGCCCAATGACCTAGGAAGAAAATTGAAGAAAGTGATGTCCCCCAAGTGAAGAAGGTATTTCAATAAGGAGGAGGGAGAAAAAAATATTGTATATTAATTGTTTCTGCTGCAGTAAGATGGGACTTGAGATTTGATCATAGGATCTAGCAATGTGGAGGTGAGTGGTGACCTTGGAAAGAGCTGTTTTGATGGAGTGGTAGAGACATAAACTTTATTAGATTGGGTTCAAAAGGGAGGCGAGAAAAGGAGGCAGAGACAGCAATTTCACAGGCAGGTTGCTGTGCAGTGGAATGGTGACTTGATGCAATCGTGCAAGTATGAGAGAGATTGTGCAAGTACGAGAGACTGTGCAAGCATGCTTGCATGCTAATGGTATTGGCTCTCTCATAGGGAAAATGGAAGATGTGGAAAAGAGAAAAAATGCTAGCTAAACCAGTGTTCTTGACTAGATGAGAAGTAAATCCAGTGCATAACTGGCAGGCATGATGCTTAATAGGAGCCCAGATAGTTCATCTACAGAAATAGCAGATTATATGCAAGAAGAGGAGTATATTTAGTGGTAGAAACATGTGGATTCTCTCTTTTGGTAACTTCTATTTGTTTAGAAAAACAAGAGCATTCCTTTTGATCAAAATTGAGAAGTGGGGAGAAATTGTTTCCAATTTGAGGAGAGGGTATAATGTGAAAAATATTCTCTGGTAAAGTGGAAGGATGAACTGACTAGAGAAATATATAGAATGCAGGACAACGAAGGTGAGCAAATTAGACAGCACATTCTTTATGAGGGAAATCAAATGCAAGTGAAAGCAGAAATACTCCTTTTCCTGTGCTGCCCACCCTCTCTCAAAAAGTGCACATCACAAAACTCACTTCACAACCAAAGGGCCAACCCATAGCCATTTATCCATTCGAAGTTCTGCCTATCGTGTGCCTCCGGTAAGAGAGCACTGGGACTAAGGTGACGGTTGATGTGGGCAAGCTGTATGGGATAGAAAAGTAGATGGATGTAGAATCCTGTAAAAAGTTATTTTCTGGCACCCGAGGCTTAGATGCTCTGAGCAAATAGAATAATATTATTAGCTATCAGAAACTCAAATGGCATGTTTCCAGGTCCTAAAGAATCTTTGTACGAGACTGGCTTTTCAGACATAGCCATTTATAAACACATCCTTCTCAAGGAGTCTTAAGTCTTCCAAGTAGGTAGGACCCAATTAATACAAGAGCCACTTTTATGCCCCGTGTGGGTTAAAACATTCAAAATAGTGAAAGAAAGTAATATTTGCTGAGATACTTTTTTTTCTGTATTGGATTAGGCTTTTTCATGAATCTTAACTCAATCCTTAAATCAACCTAACGAGTTAAGTATTTGTGGTAGAATCTATTGTCTGCTCATCACATTTTTTCACTGGGAGCCACTCAGCATCCATCATTTGTGATTGTGATGGAACTCTGTCCGCTGGTGTGGACACGTGGTCCAGGTGATTTCTCAGTGTTACCCTTTCTCCTTGAATGGGACCATAAAATCTTTTGAAGGAGTCGATATGTGGATGCTGGGAGAAAAGAGTTTGCTTTTAGTAATTAATTCAATGAATATTAATAAATATCAACAATGTTCTAGCTACTGTTTTGGGTTTTGGGATAAAAAGATGGGCAAAATGATCTCTCTCTTCCCATAGAACGGTCCTTCCTCTGAGATTGAGAACTGTAAGGATCGTGTTGCTCAGGAGATTCTACTGGTTATGTTTTTCCTGCTCAATATCCCTGAGAATGAAACTAATAGAGAGAAAAACTGAACTGAGAGACTGAGAAACATACAACATTAATGTGTCCATCATGGGAACCTGGTTCCAGCCATACCTTAAATTAAATATCTTCCTCATTCCTTAGGTTACATTTATTTTATCTATTTCCTTGAGTCTGTTTGAGTTGAACTTTCATTTATAGTATAAACAAAATTTAATGCGTGCCTGTAAGTAAAATAGAAACTCTACTAGGTGTGGATGATATAGAGGAGATATAAAGATATGAAGTCTTGGTTTTATGGAATCTTCCAATGGGGAAGGCAAATCATAAATAAATGATTAATATATTTTCAGATAGTAATAAGTGCTTTGAAAAAATTTAGAAAGGTTAATGGAGAAGAAAGTATGTGTGTGCATGGAAGTGTGTAGAGACAATTTTATTTAGAATGTTAAAGAAAGTCTCTCTAAGGAATTGACATTTGAGATGAGACCTGGATTTTCAGGGAGCCAGTTGTGAAAATCTGGGGCATGAGTTTCTCAGCAGGAGAAAATACAAAGTCTCTGAAATCCAAATGTGCTTATTGGATTCACTGTACCCACAAAGAAAGTCACAGTAAACAGGTTGGTGGGCTAGACATGATGGGTTCATGTAGGACCTCTTAGAACTTGCTAAGGAGCTTGGATTTCAGTATAATGGCATGGAGAAACCATTGGTAGCTTTATAGTACAAGCATAAATTATTTGAGTTATGTTCCAAAACAATACTTTGACTTTTATAGGAAAAATGAACTATAATGGGTTATGAGGAAAAATGGCAGGGAAACCAGGTAAAACTTTATTAATCCAAGTGAGAGATGTTGCTGGCTTGAACTAGGATGGTAATGGTAAAGACAGGGGAAGTGGTTGGAGACAGGATGTATTCTCAGGTAGAGCAAGCAGGACCTCCTGGGGGATTGGATGTGCGAGTGGAGGGGGGAGAGATGAAGAGTGAAAGAGGAAGAATCAGGAATGGCTCCTAGGCTTTCGGCATAAGCAACTGGATGAATAATGGTGCCACTGAAAGAGATGGAGGGGGGATGGGGAAGACAAGCTGGCTGGACAGAGGATGGGATGAGTGGATAGATGTCATAACTGCAGCACTAGGAGTGCTAAGTTTGAATGGTTTCTCACCTCTAAGAAAGCAGGTGTTGAGTAGACTGTTGGAGTTGCCAATATGGGGTTTAGGAAAGTGGTCTGGGCTGGAGGTAGGGATATATCCTCTATTTGAAGCCAGGAGATATGATGAGCTCTCCCAGGGGGAGGGGTAGACAGAATAGGGACAAGGACAGAGCCTGTGGATACACCAACATTTAGAAGTCTGGCAGGAAAAGAGGAGTCAGAAGAGGGGATAGAAAAGTACTCACTACTGAGGTGATAGAAAAGCAATTGTGATATTAAGGGAGTCGAGAGAAGAAAGTATTTCAGAAGGAAAGTATGTGCTCAGCCATGTCCACTGAGGATGAACTGCTGAGAGTCTAGTAAGGTGAGGACTGAGAATTGAATATTGGTTTCTAAATTGATCTTGAAAAGAGAAATTTCAGTGGTGATATAGACAGGAGCTTACTTGTGGTGGGCTGAAGAGAGATGGAGAAATCAGGATATAGAGAGAATGGACAATTCTTTCAGAGGAGCAGAGAATGGGCAGTTGATAGAAGGGAATATGGAATCAAGGAAAGGTCACTTGCCATTAAGAGTCCTGAGCAATACTGTGTCATTATCCTTGTTATTCAGATGAGGGCCTTGGGGATCAGAGAATGTATGTAACCTGCTCAACGACACACAGCTAACATGTGGCAGTAAGTATTGCAGTTCAAAGTTAGGGTTTTTTGCTAAAGTCCACACTCTTTCATACTATATAGGGAGGCTCTGCTGTTTACCCCTCTGCATTCAGTATCTGGCACTAATAGGCAATATTATTATAAACAATATTTTCATACATAATAGATCATCATATTATTTTTCTATCATTATTATTCTGATTTCCAGGAGTCTAGAACAATTTTGCCACAATGCCATCATATTTTCCACATAAAGTAGAAAAATGGCAGCAAGTGACATGTGTCTTCTTAGACTAGGGTCTGGATCACAATGAGGTTCATGATTTAGCCAATAGGGGAAAGTTTGGAAACTTTTAGAATTCTTAAAAGTTAGAACCATTAGAATTATTTATTTTATTACCTATTCAAGGCCCAAAGTCAAAAGTAATTTCTAGATTCAGGATATATAAAACAAGTTAATTTTTTCTCCAAGAGTGATAAAAGCCATGTGTTTACTTACTCTCTAGAATGTTTAAGTTCCTAATTGTCAACATTACTTGCTATAGCTGGTACAGATACACACCAAAGTCAGAATTCATGGGATAGTCTTCTGATAATTCATTGCCTAGTCACTTGTCATTTGCACTTGTATTTTGAATTTCTTCATTAATACCTAACCTTTAAATTCAATGCCCTGTGAGCCTGTTTTCTGAGATATGTTTTCTTATTTTATGTCATTCATTTGAATATTTATGACTCTTTCTTTATACCTTTCCTTTACATGACTTGGTTGTATGTAGGTGACTTTGGATTTGTCGGGGATCCTTAACTCTTGTACAGAGATTTGGCTGAAGTGCTGTGGTCTATTTTTGGCTTAAGTATAGCCATGGGCACTAATAAAGTAAAATCTAACTGCTTCCCCTCTGCTGAGTCCCCTTTGTGACCCTGGAGAAACTGCTGGCCTGCTCATCTCCCTTCCCTCCCAGGACTGAGCTGGGAATCAACAATCTTCTCTTCCCAGACCATTAGGTTCTGGGCTTTTTGTGATGTGTCAAATGTTTCAATGGTTTATGCTGTTTTTATTTCAGGGGAGGAGTAGCACTTACTAATCTTACAAGAGTGTTATGAAAATTAATTAGTTAATGTTCACCAATACTTTGAAGATTAAAAGCCCAGTGTAAATGCTTATTATTGTTTTATGCACACCAAGAGCCTAGCTGGGCAGGGAAATGTGTTTCCCAGAGATGAAAGGATTACACAACATAGAAAATTATGTGGTTTAGTGCTCTAAGGTTAGCAAACAGGTTCCTCAGGATTGCAGATGTGGGAATTACTCTCACCAGAACACAAATGTCCCAACAAAGCCTAGAATAAAGTTATTTGTTCCAACTAGTATTGACTTTCAAAGTATCCAAGCCAAGAGGAAGATTATTCCATGATAGTGAGTGTGATGATACGGTTGATGAATTTCTCAGGTAGAGATGAAAGTAAAAAGAAGGGTAGCTCCGGGACTCTGAGAAGAGCTCTCACAACCCTATTTGACGGTAAGATGAGTGCTACTTGATTGGAATCAGGCTTGGTGGATCTTAACACGCTCAGCATGACCCCAGAGGAAGTGAGAACCATTCGGTAAAATCAGCAGATCTGGAAACGCACATCTTAATCTTCAACAGAGCTGGAGAAGTTTACTTGGGTACAGCTTTTTTGGAGGAGAAGTTGATAATACGTACCAAAAGCATTAAAAGGGTACACACCTTTAAGCCAGCAATTTCCTTCCTAGGAACTGATCATTAGGAATATTTACCTGTTTATTTTGGTGTTGTTAATAGTTACAAAAATTTAAATAATAAAAATGCCCGATAATAAGGGATTGGTGAAACAAATTATGGTTCAAACATAAAGTGAAATATTATAAAGCCATCAGAAATGAGATTCTAGACAGTTGTTTATTAACAAGAAGATATCCAAGGTATAGTAAGTTTTGAAAAAAACCCCCAGCTAAGTATAATGTATACCATGATGAAGAGATTTTTGAAATATTTTTATTTTCTTATCTGCTTATCCCTATTTTCTAATTTCTCTACACTAAGCATTTATTGCTATTATAATAAAAACTTATAAAAAAAGACAATATACATTTTCATCTGCATTCATAAGGAAGGGGATATATAAAATAATAAGGACATATAAAACCTTTTGAAAAGACCCAAAACAAATCTAAAAGGGAGAAATAAATTATAAGATAGTTTAGTTATCTCACAGTTTGTTCAGCTTCTTGGCCTCAATTTTTTAAAGCTTTCAGCTCCATGTTTTGCTCCTCCTGGGTTCCTGGCTGCAACCCAGTTGGGCCCCATCCCATCTCTAGGTCTTCTTGTCTTCCACCCAAGCTGAGGCTTGAGATACGGCGTCTACTCTGAACCCACCAGAAGCACAAAGTAGCAGCATGGGGGAGTTAGCGCCTGTGTGCAGAGCCTTCCCTCAGTGGAACACAGGGCTCAATGGATGTAGTCTTCTCCCTTCCTCCTCAACCATACTGCTCTGAGAGGCAGTAGCTCATATGCCTCTCTGAAGACTGTACTGCAAGAACGAGCCATCAGTGGCACTCCATACACGGAGGAGGCCAGCTCTATAAAGTATCCTCTTCTTGGGCTCCTCCCTCCTTCACTGCCCCATTCCCCTCTTCCCTCACTTCTGCTTCCTTGCGTTGTACTCTCTGATAAAGTGGTAGCACCTGAGATTTGCCTCAGACTCTGCTTTCTGGGAAACACCAAGCTAAGACACATCGTGAGAGACATAGGCAATGAAGCACTGGACTTCAAGGGTACCATCTACTCAGTCAACCATGAAACAATAGCTAGCATTTACTCAATGGTTTCTGTGTGCCAGACACTAGATATTATATCGTTTAATCTTTATATGAACATCTACATTATAATTGAAGAAATTTTGGATTAGAGAGTTTAAGAAACACACCAAGGTCACAGAGTGTGGAACTTGAACTTTGATGTGTCTAACACCAAATATGATGTCCCTCACACCACATGGTATACATGGTCTGGAAACAAGATCTGCAGAAAAATCTTAAGAGATGTTTCCTACTCCAAGAATTATATAGTCAGGCTAAACAGCCACAGGTAGGACACTTTCATCAATGAAGAGTGAAAGGAGGGGTTTAGTTAAATGTTAAATTGTGTGGCAGAGACTATAATCGGTATCAAATTTAGAAATAAAAGGGAAATTCAAGAGGCCTGAAGGAGGCCCTGTCGGGGAGGATGCGGCACCAAAGCCGACTCTTAAAGGATGGGTATGAGTTGGGAAGACAGAGGGAAGAAGGATAAAGCCAGAGGTTCATGGCTGAGACTGTGGAGGAGAGGATTAGCATGCTTGTTTGTAGCGTAGAGAGAGAAGTCAGAATAAAAGAAAACTTACTGTGGTAGGTCTTAGTAGGCTTGGTAGGGTTTTTGTGGTTCTTGAAAGCAAGCACAAGAGTTTATGTTTGTTATAAGGGAAGAAGGAGCCGTTTAAAGTTTCTGAGAAGGAAAATGCTATGATAATTCAGTGGATAGAATGATTTTCTAGGGAGGAAGAATGTTAAGACAAGATTTGTATATTGTGTTAATGTCATAAAATACTGTTATATTTTGCTTGGTAGCTGCAAGAATATTGTGTTTATAAATTAAACACACACAAATCTGATGCAGCAATTATGGGATGGCATAGCATGAGCTTTCATTTTCGGAAAATATGGGTTAGAATTCTCTGGAGTCATCTGTTCCAAAGATGTAAGCTCCCATAACAATAACATAGCATTTATTTAATACTTACCGTGTGCTAGGAATGCTAAGTTCTTTACATGTCATTATTCCTACAATTCTTTTATTATCTCCCATTCACACTTGAGGAAACTAATACTGAGAGAGGTTCAGTAAGTTGTTCGTGAGCAGTGGCGAGTGCATGAGGAGTCCGATTCAGACCTTTCCCTGCTTGACTCCTTTGTCGGAGTCCTCTCTCCCGACTCCTTTGGGAGCCACCCTCCCAAAGCTCTTCCCGTGGGAAGATGCAAATGACACTTGTTCTTGATGAGCACTCATGTCAATTAATTTCAATTTAAGGACTTCTCTTTATGAGGATCTCAGAGATCTTTGCATCAGTGTGGTTGACTGACAAATTCCCAAGTTAAGTTGATTTGGCATTAAGGGAATTTAATCAGAGCAATTTTCCATCACTCATAGACTAGAGCAAAATTAAATAAATAAATTTGCCAACATACTTATGCTGATATACCTGTTAACAATGAAAGAAAAAAGGCCCCCATGGGAAGAAAATTCTAAAATTAGAAAATGGGAAGTAGTTACATCTTTTAAGAAAACTAGAGTTTTTCCACAGGGGACAGTTTGTTGGCCTAATAAAAAGAAGTACAAATAAAACAAATAAAAATTGGAGTTTTTTTTTTTTTTAACAGTAAGGACTATTAGGTCTTCCAGCGAACATGTTTCAGTAGGGTAGATTTTGTACTCAGGTAAGCTGGGTGGCAGATTCCCTGGTGCAATTTGAGGAGTTCTGGGAGAGATTCTCAATCCAATAAAACAGAATTGCACATTCATAATTATAGGTGCTTGCAATTTCAACAAGTAGTTATTCCTTTCTGTCTTCAAATAAAGGTTGTGGGGGCTTTATGAGTCATTTATTAAAATACAAATACTCCTGGGAGGTATAACACCTTGGATTCTTTTCAGATAATATGTTGAAGAAGATTCAATTTAATTCAGTTCATTTCAGTTTACTTGACTTCAGTTTAATTCATTTGAGCCCCTACTAAGTACAAAGCTCTTCACCGGATCTCCATTGTGGGAAGAAAAGATGAATCAGAGAAGTTTCAGTCTTTTGCAAATTTCTTCTTAAAGGAATGGATAGTAAATATTTTTGGCTTGGTGGGCTATATGGTCTCTGTTGTAATACTTAACTCTGTCATTCTAACCAAAAAGCAACATGTAAATCAATGTTCATGGCTATGTTCCGATAAAACTTTATTTGCCCACCAGGCTGTGTGAGCTGGATGCGGAAGCTGCTCTAGATGCTTGGAATCAGGAAGGGATATTTACCTAAGTGTATTCCGTGATGAAATAAAACCCAAAGAAGAATTTGTGGGATATAGGACTTAAGTGGAAAATCACAGGAAAACTTTAAAAAATATGCATGCCTAGGCCATACCCGCCTAGGCCCAGAGATTCTCATGGAATTGGTCTGGTGGTATGACCTGGGCACTGGGCTTTTCAAAGCTCCCCAGGGGTGCTAATACTCAACTAAGTTTGAGAAACACTGTCGTAGGGCAGTATCTGGGAAATACTACTAGATGTGAGGAGGCTCCAGCAGGCAGTATAGGGCTGGGGACCGGCGACGAGCAGAGACTGGGCATGCGCTTCTGTTCTTTGGGAAAAGAACAGTTAGCATGGAAACTTCTACCATATTGAGGAACCCAAAAGAAATTTAAGAGACCTTACTATATTTACAGAGAGTTAAGAGATTGGTGATATGCTGTTTAAAAAAATCAGAACAGACTGTATCCACCTGAATCTGAAGAGGATTGCAGGCCCAATCCCTGCCATTGGTCCACATCTGTGATATCTGTATTCAGATGCCACCTGTGCTAGTTTCCAAGGGCTGCCACAACAAAGTGCCACAGACTCTGTGGATTACAACTGTGGAATTTTATCCTCTCACAGTTTTGGAGGCTAGAAGCCTCAGGGTATCAGCAGGGCTGTGATCTCTCTGAGGGCTCTAGAGGAGAATCTACCCCATCTCTTTCTCCTGGCTCCTGGTGGCCCCTGGCACTCCCTGGCATCCTTGCCTTGTGGATGCGTCGCTCTCGCCTCTGTCTCCGCCATCACATGCCGCTCTCCTCTGCGTGTGTCTGTCTCTGTGTCTCTTCTTTTCTTACAAGGACGCCAGTCACGTAGGATTAAGGGCTCCCCTACTCCTGTATGACCTCATCTTAACTTACATCTATCACATCTGCAAAACGCCTTCTTCCAGATAAGGCCCCGTTCTCTGGTATGAGGTGTTAGGGCTTCAACATAGCTTTTTGGGGGACCCAATTCAACCCCAAACACTACCTCTTGAGCATTTTCTTTACCCTTGTGTTTGAGGAGCAGAGGTAGCATGGGATAGTGGAAGGAACACTGGACACGAATCCTGAGACCGAGTCTGTGGCCTCGTCTGTAAAATGGGACCAAGAATCAGGAAAACTATGATCAGGAGACATGCGAAGAAACTTTTCAAATAGAAAAGCTCTATTAAAATTTAAAGCATGAAAATGGAAGGGGAAACTAAGTAAATCAATGAAAAATGTGCGCATGGTCAGGTCCCTAGGCAGGGTGCATTGAATCAAGAAGTGCAAGACCACATTCATGGCCTCTGCAGGGGCCGTGAGGACCTGGTCTGTAGGCTGAGGGAGGTTCTCGCTGCATTACCTCATCCATTTAATCCCAAACCACCAGAGCCCTGGCTGTGCCCTAATCACTCCTGGAGGGAAGCTGAGATTTGGAAAGATGTCCCTTGAATTTCTAAGAAGCAATAAACATAGCTTTTTCTCAGTTTTCCAGTTTATCACAAAGAGGGGTGAATTGCTGTCAGGACAGCGTCTCGCTCAACCTCCTCCCACCCCACTCTTGTACGGGTAAAACCAGGAGTATATTAATTGCAGGGTAATTAAAATGCCGTGAGTGAAAGGGTGAGATTAAAGGGTGGAAAGTTGAATTAGCAGGTGTCTGTTTCAAAACGCAGGTGAGCTGTCAGCCCTGAAGCAATCAAGAAAGAAAACCAAGCCATTGCCAACCAATGATGCATATTAATTCTCATTTCCTTGTTCTCGCCTAAAATTTGGATGCAAACCCAGCCTAATATATAGCAGGAGACAGTACAGCAAATGGGGACTCTTTTTGCTTTCTTTTGTTTTGGAATCCTGTATACATGACTTTGGATTTGATAGCTTAAGCCTGAAAAATGACAAGTTGTCAGTGAGAAGCAAAGCAAATGTGCCCACATAGTTGATTCAGATCTTAAAATGATCGGAGTGAGTGTTTGCCCTCAGAGCAAATCATGACTTAGGAAGATCAGAATACATCTACTTAACTTGCTGGGTGAATCTCTCATTAAAAGCTTTACATAACACTTGTAAAAGTAAAATGTCATGTTTTGATTTTTCAAATGTTCATGTAACATCAAAACACAAAATTTTAAAAATCGACTATGAGAAAGGTGCTTGGACAGGAGGAAAGAAAGCCAACAGGAATACAAGAATAGCATGAGGCTGAGCGTGTTGAGTGGATCACAGTGGGAGGGCCAGGACCGAGGTGTCTGTGCTTTGGCAGGGCCCTGAGAACTGCTGTTGGCTAGACATCAGGGAAGGCTTCGTGAAAAGGTGGCGCAGTGGGTTAGATGTCAATGATGAGAAATGGAGATTGAAGGGAGGACAGTGATTTCAGATGAGGGATAGAAAAATTTAAAAATATGCATGAAGTATATTTTGTAATAGTCCCATAGCCTGTTTTGGACAAAATACAGGCACAAGCAGACTGTGTGTGTCAGTGTTTCTCAGCCCTGGCAGCGCATTATAGTACCCTGGGGAGCTTTTAAAATCCCTGATGCCCAGGCCACATCCAAGACCAACTGAATCAGAAAGCCAAGGGGCAGGACCCAGGCGTCGGCATGTTTTAGCGTCCCCAGGTGAGTGCAATGTGCCGGCAAGGTGAAGAACTTGGCTTTAGCTGATAATTACAAACAAGATCCTATTCTCACTTAATGCAGCCTGGAGAGAAACTTTTTATTGGGGAAAAGGTACATTTAAAAAATGGCCCTTTGATGTATTTTAACTAAATTATCTTAAGAAACATTATCAAATAAGCTTCCTTGTTCACCTCAGAAATAAATAGAGGAAGATGAGACTGGAAAACAAGACTGTGGCTGAGTGGTGGAAGATCTTAATGCCAGGCCAAGGATCATAAATTCTATTCATTAGGAAACAGGCAATAGGCAACGCTGAAAGTTTTAAATCCTGTAGTGACTTAAATAATACAGCTGCGGTTCGGGATGCTAACATGTTAGATTTAGCAGGATTGAAGCGAAGAAGGGACAGAGGCCAACTAGGAGGTTACAGAAGTAATCCAAGCAGGAGGGACAGAGGTGTCAGTTTGAAGTGTGGCTTTGAGAACGGGAAGTAGGGAATGCAAGGTACTTGGGAGATAGATTTGGCAGAACTCCGTGTGGTTAAGCCTCTCCCTGTAACCTTCCTCTGGCCAAGGGAGAAACAGGAGGCTTAGAAGAGTGGCATGTGCCTTCTGAAGAAGCCAGTTGGGGCAAATGCCACGTTGGTACACACTGGGGATATTATGTCACAAGGGCTGGGGGTGAGACATGGTGAGGAAAGGATATGGATTTCTAATGGAGACTGGATGGGTTGGTCTTCTGAAGGGTTTCAATATGGGGGATGTTTGGTTGTATTGGATTTCGGATTCATATGGGGAAAAAAGAAGTTACAACTTGGGGTCACCCACCTCCCTCAGTCCCTGACCATGGAACTGCCCTTATAATCCCCTTTTTTCTGGTAAAGAAGGAAAGAAATAGTTTTATGGTGCAGAAGGGTATGAAAATCATGAAAGGGGTTTCTAGAAAGAGGGTATAATCAGAGTATGAAAGGCTACAAAGAAGTCACAGTGGGTGAAGACCCTGAATGTTTCTGAATGACAACAGATTTTCATATAAGTGTGCAGAAAGAAGTTAACACAGAAGGCCCTAAGACTGCTCTCTTAGAAAGGCCTGCTTGCAATGCTGGCCCGAAGCTGGCATCTGGGATCTTAAATTTTAGGACGGTTTCCACAGTTCCCTAAGTGGCTTATTATGCCTCAATTGTGCAATGTGATTTGTGCTAAATGCCTGTTTTTCTTCTTGGAGTCTGGAGTTTGGGTATGTGCTAGGCAGAGGGTGTCTACACGATCAGCTTCCAGCAAAGGCCTTGGGCTCTGAGTCTCGAATGGGCTTCCTTGGTAGACAGCATTTCACATGTGTTGTCACAGCTCGTGATAGAAGAATTTAGCATGTTCTGTGTGGCTCCATTGGGAGAGGATCCTTGGAAGCCCGAGCCTGGTTTCCTCTGGGCCTCTCCCTATGCACCTTTTTCATTTGTTGATTTTGCTTTTTGTCCTTCTGCTGTAATAAACCATAGCTGTGACTACGTGCTGAGTCCTGTGACTCCTAATGAATCGTCGAACATAGGGGTGGTCTTGGGGACCCCTGACATGGTAAGAATGAGGAAAATTTAAGAGTATCAATTCACTCAGAAAAACCAGGAGATCTTGGACTAGTAAATTTTCAATAGCTGAAGTAAATGGGTCTATGTGCCTTTGAAAGTAATAAGGGAGAAAATTTGGATTGAAATTGTTTATGCTTTCTGATTATGATCAAAGCTGAAAACTGGTGTTTTTTCCTTGCTTTAAAGAAGTCAAAGGTGAACACAGACTTGGTTCAAGTCATGAAAACAAAATCTGAGAGGGATATTACTGAGCCTTTATACCTGTATTGTGAAATTCTAAAACTCTGCATTTGTTTCCCGCTGCGTGCTGTTGAGCCGTGAGCACGCTGCCCAGGTGCCCAGGTGCACATGTACGATACGATAACGCTCCTGTCACTAGTTCCCCTTGCTGCCCTCCCCCAGCTGCGACTTAGTAACATTCAGATGTACCCGCGAAGTCCTTCGTGTGCACTCCACCCCGGCCCCCAGCAAAGGCGCTTGCTCAGAGGCCCTCCCTCCCTCCCTGGCACCCCTCCCACAGCCCCCGCATGCAGTGACTGTCTCTCTAGGACCTGAGAGTTTTCTCAGAGGGTTTCCGGAGCCTCTCCTGTGTCCCCTCTCATGGCTGCACTTGACCGACCATCACACAGAAGAGCACAGAACAGTACAACTCAGTGACATTTATCTTTTCATGTCTAATCCCAACATAATGAAAAAAGCACATGATAAATGCTAAACAAAGTACCAAGAAAGGCTAACGAGGTAAACGCGCATGTTTTACCTGTATTAGTCATCTCGGGCTGCCATAGCAAAATCTCAGAGACTGGGTGGCTTAAATGACAGGAATTTATTTTCTCTCAGTTCTGGAGGCTGCAAGTACAAGATCAGGGTGTCAGGACGGCTGAGCTCTGGTGGGGGCTCTCTGGCTGGCTTGTAGATGGCTATCTTATGCTGCGTCCTCACCTGGCCTCTCCCCAGTGTGCATGGCAAGGGAGAGTGCTCTGGTTTCTCTTCCTGTTCTGCTGATCAGGACCCCACCCTATGGCCTCATTTAACATTAGTCATGTCCTTAAAGGACCTAACTCCACTGCAGTCACATGGGGGGTTAGGGCTTCAACACGTGAGTTTGGTGGGGTGGGAGCGCACGACTCAGTCCATAACATCACCCATCTCGACAAACCTTCACTTGGCCTCCGACCACCTTTTCCCATAACCAGCTTCCTCAGATGAGAGGGTGTAACTGTGTGCAGTACTTCACCACCAGACCTCATGCCTTGAACTCTCCACAGTCTGTTTTTCTCTCTCAAAATACCACTGAAAGTTTTCTTTCTTTTCTTGGTTTTCACTCTCTAACCTCTCTGTTGCAGTCATAATGTTTTCTGTCCCCGCTTCTCAAAATTCATTATTCTTGTGACTCTTTAAACAGTGTATTCACCAGGTTTGTTTTAGAGACAGGGTCTCATGTTTTCCAGGCTGGTCTCGAACTCCTGGCTTCAAGCGATCCTCCTGCCTCGACCTCCCAGAGTGCTGGGATTACAGGCATGAGCCACCACACCCGGCCTATTCGCCAGATTTGTAACAATATTTTTGCTTCTTCTTTCTCTTAACAAGCTCTCATGTACCAACCTTATCATGTTATGGCAAATCTTTTTTTTACTGATATCCCCCTTCCCATGATTACTTTGAAGCAAATCCTAGACAACATTTTATCTCATATATAAATACTTCAGAATGTATTTCTTAAGTACAAAGATTTACATAGTTACAACAATAATACTATCACAAGTAAAAAAATTATTTAATATCATCAAATATTTAGAAAGTATTCAAAATTTTCTAATTGTCTCATAAATATTTTTTTTCATAGTTTGCCCAAATCAGGATACAAGTAAAACCCAAACATTGCAAGGTTGATGTACCTCTTCAGTGTCTTTTAATCTGCAGATAACACCTCCCTCTCTTAATTATTTTTCTTGAAATTTATGTTGAAGGCAGCAGGTTATTCATTCTCTAGAGTGTCTCGAGTTGAGATTTTGTTGATTGGATTTCATTGTGTCACCCCTGTCAGTTGGTGGTAAGATCTAGAGAGGCTTGTTCAGATTTGAGTTCAATTATTTTTCCTCCAAGAATATTTAAATTTTAGGCTGTGATGCTAACTGCTGTTTCTCTTTCTTGATCTTCAGGGTGGTCTCTCATGAATACTCTATCTCTAGACCTCAGTTCTTCTGTCCATGTTCATTAGGTGCAGTAATCTGTTCCCAAACTTTAACTATCACTTTTATAAAGTGATGTAGAATGCGGACCCCAAGTGATACAGAATGTTAGCACTGAAAGAAAAGTTAGACATCATCTGGGCATGTTAGTGCCTGCCCAGGTACTCAGGAGGCTGAGGTGGGAGGATAGCTTAAGGCCAGGAGTTTGAGGCCAGCTTCTTAAAAAAAAAAAAAAAAAATAGACATCAATGTACAGCTCCCTGACTGGTGTTTTCTAATCTAATTATGAAAGATAATTTGTGAATAATAAGCTCATTGTCAAATAATTTTGAGAAAAGCCTGAGTGAATAAACTTGAACAGTTTTTCCTTACAATGTAAATGTACACTGCAAATCTAAAGAGAGAGATATGGTAATCAGTGTTTCCTAAACTTATTTGGCCATGGAACCAACCTTCTCATGATGATATTTATTGAAGTTCCCCCATAAACGGTGTTTCACATGGGAATGCTGAAGAATCGGGTCTCAGAGAAGGTGAGTCTAGGGCTCTCGGCACTGTTTACAATCTAGAAAGCAGAACCTTATCTGACTTAACTACGTTGTACAGAACAAGCCTTAATTTAATTAAAAAAATGAACTTCCAGCCCTCACTTGAGTTTTAGCCCATGTTTTCCAGCGGCACTGCCTTTCCCTTAGGAATATACTGTCACCAAAACATTGCAGTGACACCAACTTCATTTCTCTGCTCTTTCTTAATATCTCCTCTCCCCTTCTTCTGCAATAATAGAACACCTGCTTTTTAGTAATGGACTTCCAGAATAAAGACTATTTCCTAGCATGGTAGCTGTTGTTTCTCTGTGTATAGTACCACTGAAAGCAAAGAAACAAAAAACCCCCCAAAAACAAAAACCTAAAACAAACAAAAACAATACAAAAAAATTCAAATTGATCCTTAGAAATATAAAGGGATGTCTTATTAGTGGAATAAAAAATCTTAACTCTTGATAAATTCCCAGAAATACAATGGGCTCATGTTTGACTGCACTTTGAATCCCTATGGCTCTTACATCTCTTTAACTTGTTCCACTGTTGATTCCTTCATTCCCTGAGTTAACATGTGTTGAATGTGTTCTGGGCTCTGTGTTCACAATGACAGATTTGCCATGATTCTTGCTGGGGGGGCGGAATGTGGTGGGTGACGTCAGTCGCACACACAGATCATTATCCCCAGCGTGGTATGTGCAGTGATGCCTTATGCAGGGTACTAGGGGAGCACACTCCATTCTCATTAACCTCATCACTTATAAGGCCTTGTAAATTCTCAAGACTTAGTCTCCTACTTGCCTTCACACAGCCTGGAATAAGTGCTGGGGACACAGCACCCATAAAATTCTTACTGACGAATTTACCTGTACCTGTGTCTCAGACACCGCACATTCTAGCCTTGTGATCTGGTGAACATTCTGCTAATTCTCTCATCTTGTTTTCCTTCCTTTGTTAGGGAAAAATCATACAAATGTAAACCAGGTGAATTTTACAATGTGGTTTGACGGCATCAAGTTTGAGAGGAACAAAATACCATTGTGACCACCTGGCAATATTTCCCTTTGTCACCATCGAAACCAGACACTGTCATGCAAGGTCTGGTGCACATCTGGAATGGATTCCTTTTGGGATGTGTGTGTGTGTGTGTGTGTGTGTGTGTGAGAGAGAGAGAGAGAGAGAGAGAGAGAGAGACAGACAGTGTGTTTGTTTTAAGCAAGGGAAGTTCTGGATTTAGGAATGGAGTGAGAAACTTTAAGTCCTATCAGGAAAAATTACTCACAATTAAGAGATTCTTTGCTGTAGCTCTGGGTCCCATGAAAAGTTCACAAATGCTCAGTGAATCTTCTCATTGACTTTGATTTCTGCAGTCAAGTTATGGACTATATTGTTCTTTGGCACTTGGCAGAAGTCACCCTCTAAAGTTAGATCAGAGCAGAAACTCTTAACTGGCCAGTAGAGCTCAAGTAATTTTTGTTTCCCATATGGGGAACAATTTGTTATGTCAAGTCCCAGAAGTTCAGCTTTGGATCTTACTCTAGATAAAAATGTTGATATTAAAGTGTTAGCAAGTAAAAGCAATTCTAATTTTATGTTGCATAAAACAAATCTCCTTATTTTGACAAAAACTAAAATATTTAAAATTTCTTCTTATTGATATTTCTACAAAACTGCAAACCTTCTGCAGACTCCAATAGATAGAGTTGTATTTCCACATACATTTACACCTACAGAATTCACCCATCCCCAGAACGAATGTATGTGGATGCAGCTACCCACACACTTGTGCCCAAAGACTCATATTTATGAATGGAAGTGGATCCTAGTTGATGGTATTGAGCAGGGAATCTGTGTGAGGGTTTGGGGTCTTTGCTGTTGAGATGAGAATCTAGCTGTATTTTGAAGGTGACTTAGTTAAAGTAAAACTCTACCCTTCCACTTGGAGGAGAACAGGGTATTTAACAGTAGGTTTACTCTTTGGACTCGTATTCCACGGGAGGAATAGCTAATAATAAATGGAAATGGTAGTTAGAATATTATGATTTACTTCATGAAACAAATCATTTAGAATCTATCATTTCTGGGGCAGATATAATTTCCCTGATCCTTTTGTCTAATCCTTTATATCTTGCAGATTTGGCACTGGCTACTATATTTCTTTTTGTTGGCCCTGGTCAAATGGCCTTGAGCTTCATTATCACTATTTTTGTTTTTCATTTTTTCAGTGACATGTTTTCATTAGATCAATAATAACAATAACCTTTTATGGTGAAGTATAGCACTTTGATATGTAATATCTCATTGTAACTAAGCTTCACAATAAGCTTGCAAGGAAGGTAGAGGGCATAGCCGTATCCTTGTTTGTCATGTTAGGAAACTGAGGCTTAGAGAGCCTAAGAGCATTTCCTAAGATCTCACCACCAGGACCAAGAAGAGCTCAGACTTAATTCTCAGTCTCAGATATTCTTTCCACCATACCTTATTGCTTTTACTGGGCAACTGGCATGGAAACATGTGGCGTGCACAGTCGGTATGTGTGGGACAGTCAAGTGAGCTTACCTAGAGGCAACAGAATAATCACTCAGAGGGTTGACCCAAATAGACATGGCTCTCTGCTCGTGCGAACAGCAGGTTAGAATGTGGGCAGGGAGCCCAGAATGTGTCTCCTCACAGGCAGACGGACAGGAATCTCTCTGGAGACTGGCCAGCAGGCCAGCAGGTCTCCCGGAGACGCAAGAGGGCTGCCAGGAGAAATCCGTGATGATTCCATTTTAGGTTTAAAGGACATTGCAGCCACAACAGGATCCCCAGCACTGCACACGATGCTGGCACAAATGCACGCGTATCGGCTTCTGATACAGACAGATGGCATCTCGCCGTGAAGGGCGAACGTACAGGCAGTTATCTAGTTTTAACTTTCAGTCAAACCAATCAACATAAACCCGTCAGCAGCGTATGTGGGATGACAGATACTTCCAGATCTTTGCTGATTGTACTAGCCGGATAATTAATCTGGGCACAAGTCATGGTTGGACTGCTCTGCCACTGCGTGCTCAGATTTTTCTCATGATTGATTGTGGCAGAGGCTGCTAATTTTTTACCCAACATCCACTCTTCCCACCTTCTTAAGTCATAGAACCCTGGCTTTATCGAGGACAGACAGAGTACAATTAAAAGACCATTTTCCACACACTGCCTTGCAGCTAGGAGTGGCTGTATGGGTATGCTTTGGTCAGTGGAAGGTTAGCGGCAATATTATGTGGAATCGTTGGGAGATCTCCTTAAAGAGAAGTGGCTTGACTTCCCTTCTTCTTGCCTGGAATGTGGGTGTGATGGCTGGAGCTCTAGAAGCTGTTTTGTAAGCATGATGACAAGGGTGACGTACTAGGAATCTAGGAGCAGAGGACAGGAAGGAGCCTGAGTCATCAAATACTATGTGAAGCTGCCATGACAATCCTGGCCTGCTGACCTCTAGACTTATTTCATGTGAGAGACAAAGACTTCTATCTTGTTTAAGCCACTCTTCTTTGAATGCTTTGTTCTCTTGCAGCAGGGACCTTATGCCAAGTGACACACACATGGGCACATGACGGTAAAAGAGATCTAAAATGCTGTGAAAAAAATATAAAGGAAGAAGAAATAATGTGAAGTGGCCTAATAAGAAAAGAAAAGAAGCGGATCGTAGAGCTGGGGAATATTTAACTTTGGGGTTTCCTGCTCTCCCCGTGGCCCTGCCCTTTCAGCACCGCTACCCTGACAGTGGGAACGTCACCGAGATGGCGCCGTTTCAAATCACTGGCTTCTGCAAGTTTGTGTAGACTCTTAATAGTCTGTAGAAAAGACCATAATACTTTAAACTTAAGTGAGTTTTTATTATGGAGAATTTATAAGTCACTCAAAAGTAGGTAAAGTAGTACAGTGAACCCCCACACTCGTCGTCCAGTTTCGACAACCGTCAGTCCGTAGTCAGCCTGGTCCCCTCCACACCTCCATCCATTTCTCCCTTCCCATTACTTTTTAGATACATTTTTATTTTGAAATAATTTTGGATTTATAGAAAAGTTGCAAAAACAGCACAATTTTCACATACCCTTTAGCCAGTTTCTACTCTTGCTTCTTTTTTGTTTTGTTTTAGAGATAGTCTTGCTCTGTCGCCCAAGGTAGAGTGCTGTGGCATGATCATAGCTCACCACAACCTCAATCTCCTGGGTTCAAGGGATCCTCCTGCCTCAGCCTCCAAAGTAGCTGGGACTACTGGTGTGTACCATCATGCCCAGCTAATTTTTTCTATTTTTAGTAGAGATGAGGCCTTGCTCTTATTCAGGCTGGTCTCTAACTCCTGATATGAAGTGATCCTCCCACCTCGGACTCCCAGAGTGCTAGGATTACAGGCGTGAGCAACTGTGCCTGGACATTTTATTTTATTTTATTTTATTTGATACAGGGTCTCACTCTGTCACCTGGACTAGAGTGCAGTGATGTCATCGTAATTCACTGCAACCTTAAACTCCTGGGCTCAAAGGATCCTTCTGTCTCAGCCTCCCAAGTAGCTAGGACTACAGGCATGTGACACCACAAAAATTTTTCTATTTTTTGTAGAGATAGGGTCTTCCTATGTTGCTCAGGCTGGTCTCGAACCCCTAGACTCAAGTGATCCTCCCACTTCCACCTCCTAAACTGCTGGGATTACAGGTGTGAACCACTGTGCCCAGCCATTTCCCTTATTGTTAATATCTAACACCATGGTACATTCATCAAAATGAACAAGTTAATATTGATATGTAACTATTAAGTATAAACTTCATTCCTATTTCACCAGTTTATCCACTAATGTTCTTTCTCTATTCTAGAATTCAATCCAGGATATTACATTGCACATAGCCCCATATTATTTTGAAGCACATCCTAGAAATATAGTCTCATCTGTAAATACTGTTGGCCATCCGTATCCATGGGTTCTGCATCTGTGGATTCAACCAACCACAGATGGGAAATATTTGAAACAGACCAACAAAAAGTATGATTGCATCTGTACTGAGCACACACAGATATTTTTCTTGTCATTATTCCCTAAACAATACAATTTAACAACTATTTACATAGCATTTACATTATATTAGGCATTAGAAATAATCTAGAGATGTTGTAATGCACACAGGAAGATATGTGGAGGTTATATGCAAATATTACACTATTTTGTATCAGGAATTTGAGCATTCATAGATTTTGGTATCTGTGGGGGTGCTGGAACCAATCCTCCATGGACACCAAGGGTGACTATATTTTAGTATACATCTCTAAAAGACAGGGACACAACTGCAAAGCCATTGTCACTTCCCCCAAACATCAACAATTCCTTAATATCAACCATTTTCTTGTAGATGTCATGACCTTTTTAATATTTTTTTTCCCTAATCCTGGAGCCAAACATGACCCAAACAATATGATTACTTTCCACATCTTTTAAATCCCTTTTATTTTATAGGATTACCCTCCATTTTTCTCTCTTTTTCTTTGCAATTAATTTGTTGAAAAGACCAGGTGGTTTGTATTGTAGTATTCTACAACCAAACATTTCTGATTACATCCTTGAGGGATAGTTTTACATGTTCCTCTATCCTTTGCATTTCCTGTAAATTGGCTCTAGAGCTTGATCAGATTCATTCATTCATTCATTCAATTAGTTCTGGCAATGATACTTTGTAGGGAGTAGTGAGTCTTCCACAGTAGGCACATACTGTCTGGTATCTCTCTTTCTGCATGTTTGTGGCTGTTGATATCTTTTTTTTTTTTTGAGACAGAGTCTCACTCTGTTGCCCAGGCTAGAGCACTGTGGCGTCAGCCCAGCTCACAGCAACCTCAAACTCCGGGACTCAAGCAATCCTCCTGCCTCAGCCTCCTGAGTAGCTGGGACTATAGGCACACGCCACCATGCCTGGCTAATTTTTTCTATATATTTTTAGTTGTCCAGCTAATTTCTTTCTATTTTTAGTAGAGACGGGGTCTTGCTCTTGTTCAGGCTGGTCTCGAACTCCTGACCTCAAGTAATCCCCCCACCTTGGCCTCCCAGAGTGCTAGGATTACAGGCGTGAGCCATGGTGCACAGCCTTGTTGATATCTTTTATTATAGAGGCCACAAACTGGTGATATTGTAATTCTAACATTTCTTCTTCATTTATAAGCTGACTACTTTATAAAGAGAATGTTTCCTCTACTTTTCACTCTGTTGTGGTGGTGTACATCATAGAGGAAAGCAGGATAAATGCTGATTCTTTTTTTACCTTTATTTGCCACTTTCAAAAATAACGAGTTGATCCCTTATTAGCATCCTCCCATGTTGACCAATTAATTTAGAGCCCAGAGGAGAACAAAGTGTTTCTTATGTGAAAGAGCTGAGTGCTTGAGACAAAGAGTGTTTAATATTCCCAGAATTTGAGGCTTGAGAGATCAAACACCAAAACCTGGAGAACTGAGAGCATATGAGATACAGAGAGAGAGAGAGAGAGAGAGAGAGAGTGTGAGTGAGCACACGCCACAAGCCATATCATCAGGGAAAATAAAAGAAGCTCAACAAAAGGTGGATGAGGGAGAGAATTAAAGGAAACTCAATAGATACTGGATACTGATGGGATCCTGAGAAGTGAAGTTAAAACAGAGAGAAACACTTAGATATATTTGGTGGAATCCAAGTTTGGAGTTGCAGACTTTGTACCTCAGCTCTCAGAGTGTAGTTTCAGGTGGTTTTAACCTCTTACAGAAGCCTCAAGGCCAAACTGGTGCTGGAGCAGCCAGTATTGTCATGACAGATTAACACAGACCAAGGCAGGCATCTAAGCAGGGTGGCCCAAGGACAGCCTCACTATGGCCCCAGAGTAGTGCAGAGAGGGTGGGTGGGCCCCAGGGTGGGGCTCAGAAGTCCTTTAGAGGATCACAGGGCTAGAGAAGGCCTTGAGGTTGGATGAGAACAATAGAGTTTAATGGATACCAGGTGAAGAGAGCTTCACATCTAAGTCCAGATGGGCAACCTCTACCTAAGCAGAGGCTGGTGGGACAGAGGTTGTCATGAGAACCAGGCACAGGAAATTAGATTATCCTGGCCCAGAAGGAGAAAGGGAGTTGGGACAGGGGAGAACCCAGGCTTGAATTTGACCAGCTATTGCCCAGAAGAGATTAGGTTATTCTCTTTTTTTCTGAATTGAAATAAACTTAGCTCAGAAGCTTCCATTTTCACACATTAGCAGAAAAACTTTATCTTCCCAATTCAAGGTCACAGTCTAGTGAACCGATTTCTCTTACATAGACATAAAGAAAGAGTACTGCCTATCCAGGACTGTAAACTAAAAAGTCTAGATAAATGTATAAGCGGTCCATGCTCAAAAGGGAGTCAGCCTGGCTGCTTGCGCTAGTTGCTTGGCCTCAGGGAGGCTGGCAGAGAACGGGCAGGCCCTAGGTGCGAAGTGGAGTGCAGGTGGGGGTGGAAAAGGAGGATGTCCATCTAGAGTGTGGCTACTTCTCCTCTCAAAAGTTTGCATCAAATACGCTACAGCGTCATGAGGATTTAACTTTGATTGTAAAGTAGTCCCTGGCTAAGAAACCTGTGGACCTCTCTCTAGCTTTGATTAGGTAAAAAAACGTTCTTAACTGGCACTGTCAGATCTCACCTCAAATCACACCTCCTTAAATCCCATGTGTGTGTGTTGGGAAGGATGTTGGTTCACCCCACAGCATGTGCAGGAAGCAGTTGGATTTACTCCTGTTGTTTGCTAGAGTCAGGTGTATAGATTACCTTTTATTTCCCTGGGCTCTGTCTCCCAGTCTGTCGAAGGCAGGAATCTGGACTCGGTGCTGGACAGGGCATGCCCGGTCCGCAGGTCCCTGCGGGCTGCCTCTCTGCAGCTGCCGTGATTGGTACAGCTTCTGCCACATTGTTTTTAGTAAAACCAAACCTTTCCCCCTAGGGTAGTGGAGAGCTATTGCTTTGCCTGCTCAGCATTCACTCCTTCTGGTTTGAGGAAGTTCTTTTTTTCCTCACTCCAACCCTGGAGGCTTCACTGGCGTCACCATGCTTAGTTCCTGGGTCACGCCAAACAGTAAGAGTTTTTCCCTGAGGCTGTTTTTGTTTATTTTGTTTTTTATTTATGAGCCTGGGGGAGAATACTTTCCTCCATGGTGAAGGAGCTGGGGAAATGCAAGATATTGCTAGTGATGGGTTTAGCCTTGAGGAAAAATGTGGCATGTCGAGAACCGCAGTAGGAGATGTGGGACAACCAAGACCGCTGCTAGCATAAGCTAAATATAACTTCCTTTTATTTGAAATAGAAAGAGCATTAGTTGAATTAGTTAATGGAATCAAACCAAAGTCCATCACACAAGACCTAACAATTGGGAAGGCGTGTGAAGTGTCTTAGCATGAACTCGTGGCTCACAGACGTGTTCCTGGTTGAACGGCAGGATACTGGCCCTACTTTCACTTGGGAAAAATAAATTCTAGATAAACAAAAGAAGTGGGCCAATTGACTTCAGGTTCTTTCCACAAATGTTTTGAGCTATTGTTCTATTTTTCTGTGAAGCCCACCGTGCATCCCAGTCTTCAGAGCTCTGTGACTTTGACTGCCAGAGGTAGGATTCCTTTCATTTTTTTTTTACTAATCTCCAGTAAAAAGGCAATTCATGCATGTCTTTCTTCTGGGCAGCTAAAAACAACCTAACTAACACAACCACAATCAATTCTACTCAGTGGGTACCATCAGAGTCACCATAAACCTTTTTAAAGGACAGAATTTTGGGATACGTGAGTTTGAAAACTCCACAGGTGATGCCCAAAATGCACCCTGATAAGATTCTCGTTAGTGGATTTTCTTTCAAATTCTGTGATAGTAGAGGAGTTGTTTAGATGGACGCTAGGTATTGGTGGGTGGTCAGTGAGCTATATCTATATGTAACTATGCTAAAATCCTGACATAAATGGTCAGCCTATAAACAGGTATTCATATTTCCAGTCTGGAAATGTCTGCTGTCAGTTTGGCTTCCTCCTTCCAGAAACAGATGTCACACTTTGAATTTAAAATATTTTGGGGGCATTACAGGCTTAAACGTGACATTTCTTTCTATTTTCCTATTTCTCTCACACTCTCTCATCTCCTTCTGGTTGTAATTTCAGCAGCCCTAAATTCCCAACATCAAACGGAGGTTAAGTACCGTGTTATTTAAACAAGATGAGTGTATTTGATAATGACGGAGTAAGGACGGTGGAGGAGGAACAAAGCAGGCGGGGCGGCAACTCCCCGCAGCAGCGCGAGGAGATCCTCCGAGCAGCGCCACAGCCAGGGCCTGCCCTGCACAAACACTGCTGACACAGTGCTGTAATTCATCTCCCTGAACTTTTATGTTCCCGCTCTGGGAAACAACTATGTCTGGTATGTAATTTCACCCGCTTATTATGACATTCGAGAAAGTAGCCAAGACTGGTTAGGTTTAATTACCCCCATCAAGTTATTTTCCATGTCAGTTTCTACAAGTCATTCACAAATGGGCAGCTGGTAGAAGCATGTTATTCCAGAATGGCCAGGCTTACTAGAGCTAGAGAAAACCCTGACTTCCTTCTCCAGTGGTGGGGGGATGCGAATACATATCCTGTATGATTGCTTTGGTGATCTCATTGTATGATTTTAGAACAACCATCAGCTGATCTGTTTTCTATTTAAATAATCTTTTTTCCACATTATTATGATGATAATTGTATTCTTTTATGCATATTACCCAAGCAAAAACATAGTTTAGTTTAGTGCATAGACATACATTTTATTATTCACCATGTGAGAGCTGTAATAGAAAAGAGAAGTAAAAAGTCATAAGAGCACTCCAGTTTATTTTTCAGTTTAATTTTAATTTTATTTATGTACATTTATGGGATGGATGTGCAATTTTGTTACATGCATAGATTGAGTAGTGGTCCAGTCAAGGCTTTTAGGGTGCCCATCACCTAAACAACTTACATGGTACCCGTTAACTAATTTCTCGACATCCTCCCTCCTCCCATGCCTCACCCTTCCAAGGCTCCACTGTCTGTTATTCCACTCTCTACACCCATGTGAACACATTTTTTTAGCATCCACTTATGAGTGAGAACATGCAATATTTGTCTTTCTGTGTCTGGACCATTTCACTTAAGAACTCTAGTTCCATCCATATTGCTGCAGAAGATATGATTTCATTTTTTTTATTGCTGAATAGTATTCCATTGTATATATATATATTACATTTTCTTTATCCAATCCTCTGCCGATGGACACAGGTTGATTTTATATATTTTATGTGGAGTATTTAATCCATTTACTTTCAAAGTTTTTGTGGTTATATGAGGTTGTGTTCCTGTCGTATTGTTAATTGTTTTCTAGTTGTTTTCTAAATTCTTTGTTTTGTTCTTTTCCTCTTACTTTTTGTCATTGTGGTTTGGTGGAAATCTATAGTAGTACCATTTGATTTCTTTCTCCTCCTCCTTTGTGAGATTGTTTTACCAGTGAGTTTTATACTTTCACGTGTCTTCATAATGTTAAATGTCATCCTTTCATTTCCAAGTTTAGGATTCCCTTGAGCATTTCTTGTAAGGTTGGTCTGGTGGTGATGAATTCACTCAGCATTGGTTATCTTGGAAAAACTATTTCTCTTTCATTTATGAAGATTAATCTTGCTGATTATAAAATTCTTGGCTGACAGTTTTTTTTCTTTTAGCACTTTGAATATATTGTCCTATTCTCATCTGGCCTGAAGGTTTCTGCTGTTAGCCTAATGGAGTTTCCTTTATAGTTGACTAGATGCTTTTCTCTTGCTGTTTTTAGAATTCACTCTTTCACTTTGATCTTAAATAGTCTGATTGTAATGTGCCACGGAGAAGTCCTTTTTCTATTGTATTTGCTTGGCGATCACTGAGTCTCCTGTATCTGGATGTATAAGTATCTTCTAGACTTGAGAAGTTTTCACCTATTATTTTGTTAAATAGGTTTTCAAACACTTTTGTTGTTTCTTTGTCTATAGGGATATGAATAACTCATATATTTTGAGCGTGTTATGGTGTCCTGTATATCAAGAAGACTTTGTTCATTCTTTTAAATTATTTTTTCTTTATTTTTGTTTGACTGGATTATTTAAAAAGACCTAACTTCAAGTTTTGAAATTTTTAATCTGCTTGGTCTAGTCTATTATTGAAGCTTTCAAATGTATTTCAATGTATTTTGTATTTCCTTCAATGACTTTTTCAGTTCCAGAATTTCTGTTTTTTTTGTTTCTTTTCTTTTTTAAAAAATATCTGTCTTCTTGGTTAATTTCTCATTCACATCCTGAATTGTTTTTCTGAGTTCTTTGTATTGGTTTTTCAGATTCCTCTTGCATTTCATTGAGTTTTTTTAAAATCAATATGTTAAATTCTTTTTTTTTTTTTTTTGTTAAATTCTTTATCTGAGATTTCAAGAATTTCTTTTTGGTTAAGTTCTATTGCTGGAGAATTGCTGTGTTCCTTTAGGGGTGTCATATTTCCTTACTTTTTCATCTTTCTTGTGTCTTTACATTGATATTTTGTGCATTTGGTGTAACAGTTGTTTCTTCCTAGTTTTGAATTTAATTTCACAGGGTTGGGGGGCAGCTTTTTCCTAAAGATGTGTCTATGGTGTTGGTTAGGTAGGGCCCTTTGGCTTTGCTTTTGGGTGCATGCAGCTGTGAAGTCTCTGATTTCTTTGGCTATAAACAACTGTGGAATTGAGGGTTTCCTCCGTGTGTTAGGGTGAAGTTATTAGCGGAAGTTGTGGTGAGGTTGTGCTGGCTCTGGAATGCCAGATAGGCCTGTCATCAGGCTTCAATAGTAGTGGTAGTAGGCTAAGCATGTCTATCCTTGTGCCCTGGGGTGGTTTACACTGGCAACTGTGTTGGAGATCCAGGTGGGCCAATACTTGGGCTTTTAGGTGGCTTTCCTGGATGCTGGTTATGGTAGTGATGTACTGGGCAGGTGAGCTGGTTTTATGAATCCTAGGGTGGCTAGGGTGGCATGGGCAATGGCAGTAGTAGTGATGAGATGCTTTTCGGTACCCTAAGTGCTGTGCACTTCTGTTGGCAGTGGTTGCAATGATTGTGCAGTGTGGCCTCCAGGCCAGTAGGTGATGCTTGCAGGTAGGAGCCAGCTTGTAGGTAGAGGCAGTAGGATGTTTGGGCCTAACCTCAGTACTCTGGGAGGAGTGTTCAGGTGTCCCATGTTTGTGGTTTGGGTTGTGCAGTACCCCAGATCCTGGACCCTGCACTTTGTCTCTGGGGAGAGAGGGCAAAGCTGGGTGGAGATGGACTGAGCTGGTTTGTGCTCATGGCCCCAGCCATGATGGGTGGGGGTAGGGTGGTCCTCAAGCCTTTGGGGAATGCTTGGCTAAGGGGTAGCTGCTGTGGCACTGAGGTTCTTCCATGGGGAGGGTGGGGCCAGCCCCAGTGGCCCTAGCCTTTGTCTGCAGGTGGGGGATGTGTGTTCCTCTGATGCTCCAGTTCCTGTGGGGCTCAATCGCCAGTCCTGGATGTTGCAGTCAGACCCAGCAGTCCATGCCTGGCTTGCAACTTAGCCTTGGGATGTAGGAGCCCCTGCCCAGCTCAGGACCAAGCCTCCAAGGCAATTCACTTTCCCACCCAAGTCTGGGGGGTGGCAACCCTTTTCCAACAGCACTGGTAGCCACACTATGCCCCAGTTCCACTAGAAATAGCCCGAGTTTCCCTAATGCCTAGGACTGGTGCGGCTGGTTCCTAGGACAGCACATAGTCTATTAAGAGCTAGTATTGAAAATGATGTCTTGCCACTTATGTTTCAGAGAGGGTGTGGGATCCAGGACAACTTCGCTCCCTGGAGCAGTTCCTTCTCCCTGTCTCCTGGCTGCTGTGTAACTTAGAGTCAGAGCTTGGGTGAATCAGGGTGCTCTCCCATGGCCTGGAGTGTAATGTTCCCCAGTGGGAAAGTGGACCACAGAAAGATGATCACTCACCCTCTCCCCGTATTTGGGGGTCACTTTCAGTTCCTTGTTGGTCATGGCCAAGCAGACTGCCAGTTTTTCTTCTCCTTCCTAGTTTTTGGTGTTTCCTATTGCTTTTCTGTTAAATGCCCATTTTCCCGCTTGGATAGTGTATTTAAAGTGTGATTGTCTACATAATATTTTGATTTTTCTAAGTGGATGAGGTGTGCACAAAAGACTTCTAGTCAGCCATCTGTAGGTGAGGTGACTAAGGGCTGTGTTGACCTGGGCTGTCAGCTGCAGAGCAGGTACAGGGAGCAGACCCTGGAAGGGCACATGGGGAGAAATGTGCCCTGGGAGAAGAGGGGACACAGGGAGTATGAGTGTGGGGAGGGTGTGTGTGGGAGCGAGGAGGGTATACCTCTTTAAGTAATCTTCAGAATGTGACCCTACTGAGTGTTTTAAGTCAGAGATAATAAAATAAGGAATGTTATAATTGTTTTGAATTCACTATTTGTTGTTATTACTTTCTTTATGGTATTATCTTGAAATTGTGTTTGAAATATTAATTTATCCTGATTCTATGACCTCATCTGAATGTGGCAGATGAACAGATGGAATTTGTACTCTTTGAAAATCTTTATTTTGCAGTATTCTTAGTTTAGGTAATGATATACCCTTGGACTGTGTATGTGTTCAAAATGTTCCACATTTGGACATTTTTAGTTAGTAGCATAAACCTTTAATTATTGCTTAAATACAGATAAGTATTTCCTTTTGAAAAGATATATCATGGGTAGAGAATAAAATAAGCCTGTATATTGAATGGCCTGATAAAAAAGCAAAACTCTGAAAAACTTGTAAAAGTAAAAATATTAGTATTTTTATGATCATATTACATTATATTGCATAACATTCAGTAATTTGATTATTTAAGTTATTGATAATATAATAAATAGGATGTAAAAATTCTGAGATGTTACCCTCCTTGCAAGCTAACAAGTTATTCTGCCACAGTTTTCATGTTGGCAGAAAATATGAAACTCTTGGGTCGGAGACAAAGAACCATTTATTATTCATAGCAATAGTAATAGCCAGGGTATTAGCATATGCCGCAGTTTTCTAATCCCTGATTTCCATAGGGCTACACAAGGAAGCACAGGTGATCCCTGCACTCAAAAGTGGTTGTGATACAGGAGGAGAACCTTGAGTTTAGGGCACCTGACTCTTTTATAATGGGCAGTAACCTGCCTGACTTTGCCCTGAGAGATATTCATTTTAACCAGACAAAAACCAAACATGCCTTGTTTTCTTTGGAGGTGAACACTATCTCTATCTTCCAAGGCCTTTTACTATGTAAACATCCTAGAAAATAAAGTCTGGGGAAAAAGGCTCTACTCCCAAGATGTATGGAAACAGGGAGAAACTAAAGAGAATTGTCTCTCAGTAGATGCAGTATACATAAATGTAAGCTTCTTTATTTCCCTGTAATTAAATTGAACTTAGTTTTGAAATCTCTTTTTTTATGGCAGAAAACTTAAACTTGTCAAGGTAAATTCAGTCACTTTGAGCTTAAAATATATTTTCATTTGTTGTAAATTTTAATTAATTTGGGATTCTTACACTGTTTTTCTGCATCCCTCTTAGGAGTAACAATACAGTAGCAAACATTTAAAATAGTACTTATAGCCTCCATATAATATTCTAAGCCCTTTATTTACATTAATTCATTCAATCCTACAGGTAGACTATAATATTATCTCCACTTTAAATGTGTAAAAGTTAAGGCACAGAGAAGTCACACTGCCCCAAATCACCTAAGCAGCAGAGCTTGGATTCTGATCAAAGTGTCTCCAGAGTAGGTGCTCCTCACCCATGCTGTGTTACTTCTCTGCTTTCTAAGGTCTCTGGGCTCCCTGTGTTCCTGGGGCTTATATGTTGTCTATGCATCTTATCCAGATTTAGTCCAGGCCACTCTTGCCTGCACTGTCGTGTCTGTCTTATCCCATCTCTGTCTTTGTCAGTTCCACTGTTGGGCTCTTGTGGGACTATCTGCTCACCCCACCCACTCAGGGGCTCCTGTTAAGGAATTCAGAGCTCCATGCTGGCTTGGGGGAGAGAGCCGTGAGGCCTCCATCCACACTGTCCCTCAGCCATTGCATTTCCGTTACTCAGATGCCATGCCCAGAACATGGTTTGATTCTTAGTTCTGTCACTTGCTAGCAACTCTGACCTTCAGCAACTCGGCATCTCTCTGCCAGTTTCTACATCTCTGAAGGAGAGATAATAATACTGTGTTTCTCAGAGGGTTGATGTAAAGGTTTAAGTGAGTTAATTTATACCTGACAGATAAATGTGCTATGTGAAGTACTTTTTAATATAGTATTCTACCTCAGGCAGGGGTCCTCACACTTTTTAAACAGAAGGCCAGTTCACTGTCCCTCAGACCATTGGAGGGCCGGACTATAGTTTAAAAACAACTATGAACAAATTCCTATGCACACTGCACATATCTTATTTTGAAGTAAAAAAACAAACGGGCAAAAACACCCGCATGTGGCCCACGGGCTGTAGTCTGAGGACGCCTGCCTTAGAGGAACAATAGGAAAAGAGTTTTAGAGTATAGAATTGACCACAATTTATAACAAATAAAACATTTTAAGTTCAACGTGGCTGAGTTTACCTTGACAAGTTTAAACTTTCCACCATGCACTTTATAAACACTGTATGCTTAGGGTACACTAACTTTATAAAAAACATTTCTTTCTTCAATAATAAATTAACTTTAGCTCATTGTAACTATTTTACTTTATAAACTTTAAAGATTTTTTTAACTTTTGGAATTTTTTGTGATAACACTTAGCTTAAAACTCAAACACATTGTCCAGCTGTACAAAAATATTTTCTTTCTTTAAATCTTTATTCTATAAGCTTTTCCTATTTTAAAATTTTTTTATTTTTTATGTTTTACTTTTTAAACTTTTTTGTTAAAAACTAAGACACCAACATACACATTAATCTAGGCCTACACAGGGTCAGGGTCATCAATATCACTGTCTTCTACTTCCATATCTTGTCCCACTGGAAGGTCTCCAGGGAAATAATAGGCATAGAGCTGTCATCTCCTATGATAACGATCCCTTTTTCTGGAATACCTTTTGAAAGAACTGCCCGAAGCTATTTTCCAGTTAACTTTATTATTTTTTTAATAAGTAGAATGAGTACACTATAAAATAACAATAAAGAATATAGTATAGGATCAGGTGTGGTGGTGCACACCTGTAGTCCTAGCTACTCAGGAGGCTGAGGCAGGAGGATTGCTTGAGGCCAGGAACTTGAAGCTTTAGTGGACTACGATCACACCTGTTAATAGGCATTGCACTCCAGCCTGGACAACATAGTGAGATCCCCTCTCTAAAAAAAAACCTGTATAGTATAGTAAATACATAAACCAGTAACAGAGTAATTATTGCCATCATCAAATATTATGTACTGTGCATAATTATTTGGACTACACTTTTATATGACTGGCAGAGCAGGTTTGTTGACAACAGCATCGCCACAAACACATGAGCAATACATTGTGCTTATGCTGCTATGTTAAGATGACTATGATGTCACTAGGCAATAGGAATTTTTCAGTTCCATGTTAATCTTATAGAGCCAGCATGGTATATATGGTCCCTCATTGGTCAAAATGTCATTTTGTAGTGCATAACTGCAATTTACATAAAATGTTCCAACTCCTAAGAACTTTGGAATGTATTTTAGAAAATGAGTATTTGTGATTCCAACAATTAAAAAATAGTTTTCAGTTCTTATGTCTATTTGAACTTGCTAAGTTTAAGAAAACCAGTTGATGTCAATGGCTCCATTTTCTGTTTTGTTTTAGTTTTCCCTGAAAGCAGGGCAGGGACTAGGTCAAAATGAGTGAAGCTAGTCAGGTACTTGACTTGGGTGCAAAATTTTGGGGGTGCCCAAAGTTTAGTAATCAAGATAAATTATATTTTGATGCAATATTTAAAAAAATTTATTCAAAAAATCCATGATGAACAAAATGTCAAATTTTGAACAAAAACACAGCAGTATTGATGACTTTCCCTGTTGCCTGAGGCTCCAATATGGCTGCCATTGTTAGGGCAGAGACTCATGAGGAGCTCAGAGCGGGTGGAGAAAGATTTCTCAACACAAAAACTAGGATATAAAGAAGTAAAAAGTTTATTTTGCCTTTTTCAGAGAATGAGAGAGAGGGATAGAGAAGAGAAAGAGAGAGGGAGAGAGAGGGGAAAGAGAGAGGAAAGGGAATGAGGCATGACACACAGAAGAGAAGAATGTGCCAGGCAGTTCAGGAAAAGTGGCTTGGTGTTTTTAAAGGGTAAAAATGAGTTGTTTTTTTTTTCCTTGCTGCAGACTGATAACAGGAGCAGCTGTGGACTATGTTTACTTTTCCATTGTTTTTTCCTTTTCTCTGTGAGGCTGGCTTTATCAGAGTTCTTGGAATCTGGTTCTGGCGAGAGCTGGAGCCAGGAGCTCACACCCTTGCCGTCTGCTTAGGGCTTTTCAAGGTTTTGAAAATGAAATTCTCAAATAAAACAATTTTAATCTTAAAGACAACAAGTAGAGTCCCAGGTGATCAAACAAAAGGCAGTTGTGTTATGAGTTTTCTCTTCAAAGGGGCAATTGTGTGCTGTGAGTTTATCACTCTTACTTTCTGTGTGATAGTTTACCTTTCTCTATTAGCTAGCTTGGCAAGGCCGTTCTTTCAGCCATAACATTAGTAATGATTTTTGGGCCCTTTTTGTCCCTATTGTCAGGCCACTGAGAGAGTTCTTAGTATGTGTGGTGGCAGGGACAGTAGTAAGAAATCCTCCAAAAGCTGATATTTCAGTGCATAAAACCCTTTTTCTTCTAGTTACTTCTATGGCTTGACTGGTGTATCTTCTTTGTAATTCTACTTGAGAAGTCAATGTTGGATTGTATTTTTTTGTTTTTTAAAATGTGTGTCTGCTTTGTTCATTCTCTTTGTCCTATGAAATTTAAGCAATTAAAGATATATTCTTATAAGTGTTTTTCCCTTTCTTCTAACTATTACATAACAAATATAATTTTTCCCCTCCTTCTCTCTGATAATAAAAACAAGATGGCCTGCCTTTGAAAAGAGAGTAATATTTTTATGGTTTTCTTGCCAAGGTAACAATAAAAAAACAACCAAACAAACAATTAATTGTATTTTAATACTGAAAGCCAGTGGGGCAATTAACTTACTGTGGACAATCATGTTGATTGTCCTCAGTGTAAGCTAGACCTCAGTGTAAACCAGAAAAGTGGCTTACAGACTTGATAAAGGCTCATCATTTTCTTCCTAAGCTTGGGCTGCCTAAAAAGTAATGATGATTAAGACCAATAAGGCCAGAAGCACTAAAACCAGAAAAAAGACAAGACTATCATTTCAATAGGAAATGACATTTCCCCTTATGTGACTTTAACCCTAAGGGCCAAGCCCGAGGGCATCTGGGGGCGGGTTGGGGGAAGGGTACAGAAAAAGAACATCTCAACTGAAGCCACGTTCTCGGTGGGTGTGATCCTCTTAATCTAGAGGGTCTCGACACCCAGTCTGACAGATAGCTGGGTGAAAACAGGCTCCTCCCACCTCACAGTTGTCATAACAGCCTTTTTATTCCAGCATCACCAGGGACTGCTTTTAAGAGCATCTTGATAGATGGCATGTTCTGCAGTGTGAGTGGCGGGAGGAGGGGAGGAGATATATGTGCTGCACAGGCAGTTTTTGTGGTTTTAACAAGTCTCTGTCACCCCGTTCAAACCTGTAAAACAGAATACACGCACACTGGCTTGTTACCCCTCGTCTTCCCTGGCCTCTGGGATTCTTTTCTCTTTAGCTGTGTTTCTCAACCCTTTGCATCTCTCCAAGGCAGATGTAGCAAAAGCAGTGGGCAAATGGCAAAGGAATACAAGCCTGTGCTGTTTCTGGAACACACTAAGCTGGTGTCCACACTCAGAAATTCTGCCTTAAGAAAAATATTTCACTACAGGGCTCTTTATCTGCTTTCCAAAGCATACAGAAATGGATGAACTTAAAATGTAGGCACCCAAATGCTTGACACATAGATGACCCTGACAAAAATGACTACCCGCAAAGTCAGAATAGAGACAGTCCTTGTGATGCCAAGAACAGTGGTTTATCCACCTCTCCCACTAGGGCGTACAGAACACGAGATTATATTCCCTATGGTTATATAAAAGTTTCTGCTGCTTCTAGGTGTAACTCCTTCCCTTTTTCTCTCACTCATCAAAGCATTTCAGAGTGTAGGTAATGGAGATTGATATTTTTATGAATATACACTTGATCTGGTCAAAACAATTTTTTAGAAAAAGTAGATCAGTTGCAAAGTTCAGTATTTTCACTAGCTGCAGGCACAGATTTCTTTAGCACACTTCACACAGCTAATTAACGTCATCGTGTTGAGAGACCTTGTCTGAGGAACCCGACCCAGTGCCCCTCTCATGTATTCACACACCCTTGCGGTAACTGGGCATGTTATGTCTATATTTTGGTGCCATTGTAAGAGGGTGTTGAAAAGCAAGATACGTGTAATTTTTGAAAACACATTTTCATCCTTTCTGTGAGGTCTTAGAGAAATAGTGCTATCTACCAAATGAAGAGGCAGGGATGGGTGGTGCATGTTTCCCCCAAGTTGCTGAG
Source organism: Cheirogaleus medius (assembly GCA_008086735.1). Classification (NCBI taxonomy): domain Eukaryota; kingdom Metazoa; phylum Chordata; class Mammalia; order Primates; family Cheirogaleidae; genus Cheirogaleus; species Cheirogaleus medius. Next base: position 60,857,269 of record VBSM01002608.1, read on the forward strand.
AATGGATGACGCTTTTTATTGGGCTATTTGGAATTCTTTTGGCTTGCAGATGGAACCAAGTGAGTTTCATTCAAGGTACTAGTGGATTTTCTCTTTCTAAGATGCACAATATAATGAACAATTACAAATTCTCCAAACAAAACTCTGTACAACCGTTAGCAAATGTACTACAAAGGATTTCCAAGAAAATTACAGGAAATTGACTGAGCATTACTAACCTAATCATGTGATCATCATCTGCTCGGTATTTTTTTCCAGGAAGAGATTGATATTCGTAGTACAATGCTTGCTAGAGCAATAGGTTGGAAAGGAAATCGTTTCCTTTCCTATATTTTAAGAATGTTCCCTTTTGGCAGGACATAATCTCTTAAAAATGATCTTGCTTTCAGATAGCTACAAATATATCATTTAGTGCTTTTTGTATGAATGTGGGGCTGATAGATTTAGAAGCCGGGGATGGATTGCAGGTTTTTCATTACCATAAATCCTGCATCACCTCAGCAGCATGATGGAAGCATTTTGATAGATAACATAAACTCATTAATCACCACTCTCTTCAACTAAGTACCATAGAAAGAATTTTAAATGTTCCACATTCCAACATTTGTGAATGCCTCCCCTTTTAAAAATGCCATCCTTTATTAGTTCATGCTGTTTAAGATAGCTTGAGTTAACTCCATGAAAAGAGACTGTGTATCCAGGGAAGAAAGGATTGGAAAGGGGGAGGGGAGGAGGGAAAGGAGGCAAGAAGATTAAATTCTGTCTTAAATCCAAACATGGGGTAGATTGCATGCTAGCATTAATGTCTCGTCCTCTTCCCAGAGAATGTTGGCAGGCTTCCAGTTTATTAAAACAACAATCCAACGCTGATCTTCTCTCTGTATACACGATTCAAGGACGGATCATTTACTCGAGCAGAGCTGTTCACTGAGGTATAAAAGCAAAAATGCATTTTAGGAGAGGTTGTTTATGACTGTAGCATAAAGTATGATGCTGTGTGTTTCATACAAGTGGTCCTGATCATTATTAAGTGAAAAGAGAAAGCTGTGTTCTTATTCTAAAAGCAGTAAGCCCAAGTTTCAGCCAGGCAGTTAATGATGCTGCTTAAACTTGTGAAACTATACTAAATACAGGTGTGTGTTCTTCTTAAAAAACATTCTAACTTGCCAAACAATGCACCCTGGAATGAATATTCTCTTACAAAATGTTTTTCCCTCTGAAACAAAATAATGCATCACAGGATTTATTTCACTGATGTGTTTCCCTCCTGCATTTAACACCTGGAGAGTATCTGTGAATGTTCAACTTTCTTGGCACATGTTTAATGATTAATATGAAGTTTATCTGTTCACACATTCATTGCCAATATATGAGTGTTTATAAAAGAAATGCATGCCCAGACTTATGTCTTAGGAAATGCTATTGTATTTCTTTTGACACATGAAATTATATAATTCAACCAGCAACTTTAGGGGTTAAAAGTTCTGCTGAGTATCCGAAGGGCAGTGACAAATGTCAGACAAACAGACTTTACACTAGAAGACCCATCTCAGGCAGCAGAGCCAGCCTAAGGGAGAACGGCCTGTTAAGTGTGCTTTGTTTCCAGGTAGCATTTTGTAAATCCAAATCTTTGATAATGACACAGTATATTGAATGGTGACTGTGACTGAATGGCTGTTGAACTTTTAAGATATGATTCAGCACACCACTGTGAGAACAGAGCACAATAACATTAAACACCAGATGGTATTTCAAAGCCCATCAGATACACAGATTCCTTTTTCTTCTTAACAAAAGATCGGCAAGGCTTCACATCTAAGAAAGAAAGAAAGAAAGAAAGAAAGAAAGAAAGAAAGAAAGAAAGAAAGAAAGAAAGAAAGAAAGAAAGAAAGAAAGAAAGAAAGAGAAAAAGAAGAAAGAAAAAGAAAGAAAGAAAGAAAGAAAAAAGCTCATTAAGATAAATGGGCTGATTTGGTTTTGTCTCGCTTGACTATTATAGGGAAGCCATCTGAATGGGTCAGATTACAAACTGGACTCCAGATCAAAGGATAGCTACTGCGGTGGTGGGTCAAGCTGATCTGAACTGTGTCAGCCTGAGCAGCATGAAACCCTAAACTGTGGGCCAAGAAAACATGTCCCTCTCAAACTGAGACTTGACCACACCAATTAACCAAAGCATTTGCCTCTTTGCCTCAGAGGAAATCTGAGAGGGTTTCCTCCGTCGGGCCAATGTGGACACGCAAGTGAGAACGGGATTCCTGTAACATAGCTTAGATTGTCGGGTTCACGAGTAAAATTTAACTGTCCGCCAAAAAAGTCACCCAAGAGCAGCTGCTCCACTAGCAGCTTTTGGGGAAATAAAGAGGTGAGTGAAATGTGGTTTGTTCACATGAGATGCTAGTTAGAGAACACTGATTCACATTAGGGAAATCAGAGTTCAGGCAACTGACCCATGTGGGTGATGCTGTAGAAGGAGAGTGTGGTAGTTAATATTATGTGCCAAATTGGCTGGACCATGGTGCCAGATATTTGGTCAAACGTTATTCTGGATGTTTCTGTGAAGGTGTTTTTTGGATAAGATTAAAATTTACATCTGTGGACTTTGAGTAAAGCAGATTACGCTCCATGATGTGGGTGGCCCCATCCCATCAGTGGGAAGCTTTAACAGAACTAAGACTGACCTCTCTTGAGCAAGAAGGAACTCTGCCAGCAGATTGCCTTTGGGCTAGAATTGCAGCTCTTCCCTGAGTCTCCAACCTGCCTACGCCATCAGATTTTGGACTTTCAGAGCCTCCAGAATTGTGTGAACCAATTCCTTAAAATAAATCTCTTTCTCTCTCTCTCTCTCTCCACACACACACACATGCACACACGCACACACACATCTTGTTGGTTCTATTTCTCTGGAGGACACTGACTAATACAGAAGGGTACATAAAATAATGAGAGCTCACATCAGTTTTGCTTTGAGAAATGAATTAACTGGACTTAACCGTCTCAGTGGCCTGCTCCAGGGCTAAGATTCTGGGATAACTGACTGATTGGGGTAGTATAGTGGTAAGGGTTCAGGCTCTGGAAGGAGACAGATCTAAGTTGGAATTTTGCTATGCTACTTACTAGCTAAATGATTTTGTACAAGTTCCTTAAGATTTTTAGGTCTCAATTTCATTATTTGTATGGAAAAGTAATACCCTCCGGAATTTCTGAAAGGACGTAGATGCAATAAAAAAAAGCAAAGATTTAAAAAATTACAAAAATGGGCAGAGGTGTGCAATTACAAATGACATCCCCCAATTTCTTTGTCAGAGGAGGGTGGTCATTCAAACCCAATAGAGGCTGTCCTAAATTTATAGTCATCTGGAAGATATGAAGTTGTCTCAATGCAATTGGCCCCACCAGACCTGTCTTACTGTAAGCTCCCACCCCAGAACTAGGGATGTTATGAGAATCTACATGAAGAAACTGGAGCTTCTTAGAGAACCTGTGCTCAGACAGAAAGAAAGTGAGGAAGCTGGGATATGACATTGTGGCTTAAGGACACCGATTCCAAGAAACACTGAGAAAATCAGTCTGCTCAGGAAGGAGTCTTCTTGTTCTAAAGAATACATTGCTGATATTTCATAAATTGGCCATTTATTTGGGTTGTCAATCTGGTATTAATATTTACACAATGAAGATACCTCCTTGAAGTTAAGGGACCCTTTGAAATTCACTTATCAGTGGGCACAGAGGAATCAACGATTTTGACTTGGAGATCCAGTGTCTTCAGGGCATAGAGCACTTTGCAGGCCTGGAGAGTTGGTTTAGAGTGGGGAACAGAAGGAGAGAGGTTGCTTGAGATAGCTCCAGGGCATGGCAGCAGGCAGGCATGTGGAGAAGGGCCCTGGGTGGAAGGGAAGGTGTACATAAAGGATATAAGGACGCCAAAACCACACTCTATTTCAAAATTCTGCCCAAGGCCAGCCCTGTACCCTCTTTGTCCTCCCGGCTTCGTATGCCCTTTGCTGCCAGAATCCAGGATGAACATGGTACCTGCAGTCCTGGAGCTCAGACTATCACCTGTGACAGAGGCTTGGCAGGCCCCCTAGGGCTGTAACCACTACATTTAAATTATTCTGTGGAAACACATTCTGAATTAAAAACTGACCTAACTTTTTTGGGAAAAAAGTAGTCTTATGTGGACTCTATATAAAATAATGATTTATACAAGATTGGATTCACCATAAAATCTTATTAAGAACTAAATTTCTTACAGACTTAAAAAGTGATTTTTGATCTTCATGGAAATTTCCATGTGGCCATATTTATTGAATAAAGAACAGCAAAATTTATATTTGTATTGTTACAGCAAGTGTTACAGCGGGTGGTCCCGAGGACAAACCGAGCGGCACACGGAGAGTCGGAGAATCAAAGTTTATTCGCCAGCAGGCTCAGAGGAGCCTTGCCACCAAATTCTGAGCACCGTCTACCTGATTTTCCCCACTTTCATTAAGTTGGGGTGGTCCAAGGGGTGGAGTATCAGGTGCAGGTTAGTTGATGTGTCAGGTAATAAGTTAATATTATGTTGGTGCACCAGGCAATAGATTTATTGTTATCCTGATGCCAGGCAATAGACTAGTTGATGGGCCAGGAAACAGGTTAGTATTATGCTGATGTGGGTCTTCTATGAGGGGTGAGTGTTCATAATAGCCACGGGTTCTGATTGTTCTTTCCTTTTTTCCTCAAGGCAGGTGGATGTGCTTATCTATTCTACTCAAAGACCTAAAATCTGATGGCATGCAACTCAACAACAAAATGGAAAACAACCTAATTTTAAAAAGTGGACAATGAGATACACAAACACACACACATACACACACAAATAGTATGCAAATAGTCAACAAACACATGGAAAGATGCTCAGCATCAGTAGTCACTAAGGAAATTCAAATCAAAGCCATAATGAGTACCACTTCATACTTAGATCACTACAATACAAAACAAAAAGGAAGAAAAGAGAAATAACAAGTGTTGGTGAAGATATGGAAGAATTAAAACTCTCATCCATTGCTAATGGGAATGTAAAATGGTTCAGCCTCTGTGGAAAACAGTTTGGTGGTTCCTCAAAATGTTAAACAGAATTGCTATATGACTTAGCAATTTCACTCCTAGGTATATACCCAAAAGAATTAGAAACAGGTACTCAAACAAATACATGCACATACATGTTCATAACAGAACTACTCACAATAGCCAAAAGGTGGGAAAAAAACCAAATGTCCATTAATGAATGAATTGATAAACAACTTTTTAGGTTTATAGACTTATCCATACAATGGAATATTATTCAGCTATAAAAAATGAAATACCGATACATGCTACAATGCAGATGAAACTTGAAAACATTATGCTAAGTAAAAGAATCCAGACACAAAGGCCACATATTATATAATTCCATTTATATGCAATATCCAGAATAGGTAAATCCATAGAAACAGAGTACAGATTGGTGATTACCGGAACTTACAGGGAAGAAGGAGTGAAGACTAACTGCTTTATGGGTATGAGCTTTCTTTTTGGGGTGATGGAAATATTTTGATATTAGGTAGAGAAGGCAGTTGCACAATATTCTGAATATACTAAATGCCACTGAGTTGTTTGCTTTAAAAAGATTCATTTTATATTACATGAATTTCACCTCACTTAAAAAAAGAATTTGATGACATCAGGTCTGTTGCATGTCCTGGTTATACGAGGTACAGAATTTGGAAAAGAATTCCTCAATCATGTTTCCATGGATGCAAGCAGCCGCAGGAAATCTGATGAATTCACCATCCACCAAGTGAACAGAACAAAATGTGTCTCCACCTACTCTACCAGAAACTCTGTTTCCACATGTTCATTGTGGATACTCCAAAATCCCATCCCGGGGGAATCGGCTCTGAAGCACGGAGCCGCCACCTAATGACAGCGGAGGCAGGTTTCGCCACCGACGTGGCTTATCATGGAAACACTGGACCAGCCTTCCTTGCTGACCACTCCTTTCAGTCATTAACATTCTCTCAACACTAAACTGCTTAATTTGGTTACACCACCAGCCTGTTTAGAATGCAAGAGATGCCTGCTTTTATGTTTGATTTCAGCAGGGCTTTTGGGCACTGAAGGTTTTCTGTGGGATCCAATGGCCTAGTTTGAGGTGAATAATCAGCTTTTTACTTAATGCTCTATCTCCCTTTTCAGCTGCAAACATTCTCTGTGTGATTGGGCACAGTGAAATGCTACTTTCAGAAAGACGAGGGTGTCAAAACCCCTGGTGATTTCTAACGCTTACGGAACACATCACATAGGAGCAATTTAGACGACAAAAAAGAGCACTCTTCAGTCGGGATTTACACTGTGTTCCTATTCACCAACACATCAGCAAACATTATGAATGCCTTGCCTGAGTAATGAATGGTTTCTGAGTGAGTTCCTGGGCTGGCAGTAGGTTTGAAATTCTACAGAGGCAGGCAAGGGGGAAGGAGACTGGGGTAGAATTACGGGAAGGGATTAATGAATGGTGCTGGCTGAACATACTGCTTCACTGTTCTCTCAGTCACTAGACTGAGGAGTCACTGATTTTTGCCTCCAGGACTGTACTTTTCTAACTTAAAACAAGCCTCTTTAAACAAATCTGCATGAGGCAATGTGTCAACACTTCATTGGTTTCAATAGAATTAGTTTTCTAAATGCTCTTTTCTGAAGCAATTTTTGTACTTGAAAAAGCATTACAAGGAACATTTACTATAACTACAGTACAACGATATAGAATATGACAAGTAGGGTTTTAATCAGTGCAAACTGCAACACTGAACGCGCTCTACATCCACCCTCCCCTTCTCCTTCAGCATCGATGTTAATAAACCCGGAAACTTAAGGTTGTTTTTTACTGGTATTTGCTGTAAATAATAGCCAGGACTTTAATTGTATTTGCTCAGAATGAACTAGGCTAACAGTTTTCCAAAGATGCCTAGGCAGGTTCTGATTTAAAAACCTTATGTAACTCAGGCCCTTTACGCACCCCCTGCCAAGCGAACCATAAGACCGTTCTGCTGGCTGAGAGCTAACGCGCCAAAGGCCCGAACAAAGTGGGGGAAGCCACACATCAGCACTCTATGGTAGACTTGCCTGGGTCAAACTCAAAGCACAGCTAGAAGCAGCCGAGAAGGGCTGGAAATTCAATGTCCCTCGTTCTGACATGTTCTGCAGGACATGCTCTCTGGTAAGATGCACCATAAATATGAGCTGCATGAGGGGCTGCGAAATGGGAAAGCATTTGCTTTATTCATTCTTTTTATTAATCTCAGCATGTGCTTTACTTGCCATTTTTGGAGGCTTTTATTTTTATTTCCCTAAAAGGGAGACAGAGAAAAAGTAGAGTCGTTCAAGTGCTCTAATAGTGAGAGATTGTGGGTCCTATTATAAGAAGCCGTTTAACCTCATTCTACTTCAATTTCAGCTCTTCCTAAACGTGGCTGGAATAGGGATGAAAGGGCAGTGGCCACTGTGCTTGTGCGGCGTTGAAGTGTGGGAAGGGACAGACTGCTGTGGTGATAGACGGATCCCACATTGATGTGGGTTAGGACGACCCAAGTCTGTTCTCTTGGGCTTTCTGGAAATAGTAGGCAGAGACAAATGATCTCCCTATTCCTTGATCCTTCTGAAACTTCTTACTTATTTGTCTTTAAGGGATGCAGAGGGTGTAATGCAAAGTGTCCGCATGGGTTTGGGGTTGCACATGCCTGGAGGAGGGAGCCTAGCCCTTCCACTTTTGCTATTTATATACACTTAGACTAGTGACACAAATCTTCTGAACCTTAGTTTTCTCCTCTGGAACACTGGCACAGGACCTAACTTTTCCGGTTGCTATAAGGATTACAGATAATGATGTCAGCTGCCTAGAGCGGTAGGTGCTCAACAAATGCTAGCTGATGTTATTGTTCTTGTGATGATTTCAAATAGGAAACACACCACGAAATCTAAATTTATTAATAACCAAGTAGTTGCTGGGCACTGTGCAAAAGGCAAGATTTGATTCCTTCCTGCGAAGATCTCACAGCCTTGTTGGGAAAGTTGGCAAGTACGCATCTGATTCCTGTCTGAAGTGGTGATCAAGATACGCACACTGCATCTGGGTAGAGCAGGTGAATGCTCTACATAAAAGACTCCTGGAAAATAGGAGTTTTCAACCAAAGGCAGCTAAACTTGCAGGGCTTCTTTAAATCAATTGTCTTACAAAGAGTCTTTTCCCAAAATTAGATTTTAGCAAATTCAGGGGATGACTTGGGTGGACCTTTTCTCCCTTCATTTTATTGTTACAGTAGCTTATTCTGGTCAACAAATTTGCTGTATAAATAAACAACATGATAAACTTTGTCACATTTCTAGTTACATAAGAAAGAAACACCATGTTTCAACCACACACTACAACATCTGACATGGCTGGAGACCAACTTTTGATTATTTTTGTCAAATAATTTGGATCACTGCATGTTTGATCCACTAGATTTCTGTAAATTCAATTTTGCAAAAATAAACATATCAAACAGTTAATTTTGGGAGTATTGCGATCAAAGACTGGACATAGAAGTCACATTTCTTTAATATCTTCTTCCCTTCTTTGCCTTTTCATGATGCCATGAATAGAACGTGGTCAGTGAAGTTAAACTTCATTTCACATTGCTTGTTGTTTTGTATGTTTGAAGACTGATCCCAGCTGTGTTTAAAACAGAGAAGATCTCAAAGCATTTCTAATCATATATTTTTGGAGATCATTTGCAATATCCTTTAAGAGGAAAACAAAAACACATAAATCAGTAATATTCAGTTGAATTCTTCTGTGCCAAGAATGATCACTCAGCATAGGCAGAAATTTCACCTCTTTTTCTCTAACATTTATTATTGAAATCAGATTTAAAAGAAAATTTTAGATAACTAGTTTCTTCCTATAAAAGTAATATATATTTGTTGTAAAAAACATAAAACAATTGGAAAATAAAAATCACTGCATTTAAAAATCAGTAGCCAGAAATAACTACTTTTGACATTTTAACTTTTATTGAATAAAAATTTGCTTTCCAGAGCATTGGCCCAAATTGTGGCCATTCTTCATGACTATGTACATCAAAAAGGATTCCTGGAGCCATGCATGCAGGGGACATATGGGAAATTTCTATTTCAACTCAATTTTACTGTGAACCTAAAGCATAAAATCTATTTAAAAAAATCTCCTGACTTTGACCCTCTCATTGTTCAGTTTATATTCACGCACATAGCTCTTTTTCATGACAGTATGTGAAATAAAGTATAGTTTTTTGTTTTGTTTTACTCATCTGAAAGTTGGGCTGATATTAGCATTCTAGTAAGAAGGCAGAGGGTAGTGGCTATGGCTCAATGAAAGCACTAGTGAGAAGGGACAGAAGATCCTCTCAAAAGTGTGTGTGGTTACCAGAATTCTACAGGTCCCACCCTCTTCTAAAAACATTGATTTGGTATCTCCAAGTACCAGTACTGCCTGGGATGAGTCAGCTGTAATTTGGGGACTCACTGCTGCAGGATGGGAGATGTACTATGATCTTCACACCAAGAGCGCCGGCAGAGCCCCCACCTCAATGTCACTGTCACCATGACCGCCAAGATGCTAGTCCTGCTGACGGGCAAAGAAGATGTCCATGGCCGTTCGCAGTTTGAGCATCAGGAAATGTTATGAAATGGCCTCCCACCTGCGGTGTCCCAGTACTGACCCTGTAGGTCCCTCTCTTTCACCAATCCTCACAGCTTTTGCACCCCTCTCCTTCCCATTTGGGCCATTACCCCACACCCCCTATTGCTGTCAAAACACATGGGCTGGAGGCTGGGGCTGGATGGACAGACACCTCCTGCTACCCATAGCCCTCCTGTGTGGTGGGGACACTTTTTTGGTTTTTGGGTTTTTTTTTCTCTGAATAAAAAGATCTACTAACAAAAACAAAAAACAAAACAAAACAAAAAACTGTTTCTGGACAGTTTTGTGATTTGATTCTGATTACCACCTTAAAAATCTTTGCTCTTTAAACATACCCGACTCTTCCCGAAAAGATCATTTTAAATTGGATCAAAATGATTGAGATAGACATTTAGAAGCCAAAAGTGTAAAGTTTAGTTATCCGATTGGATACTCTATACCCCTTTACTCTGTGGTCCTTTTCTCACTGGGGTCTTTCTTGACCCCTCTATTAAAAATGGCAAACTTCCCTTCCTCTCTCTTCCATGCTTTATAACATCCTACCTATTTATTTTACATATTCTCTATTCCTCCCACTAGAATTCAAGCTCCATGAAAGCATGCATGTTTGTCTGTCCTTTACTGCTAAATCCAGAGCTCCTAGAACAGGAGCACTTGGCACATGAGCACTTGGGTGGCAAGGTTTGTTGGATGGCTGAGCAAATTAGAGATTTATGTTGTGGTTATAAAAGAAAAGACTCAGGGAATGGTCCTGAATGGGAGGTTGAAACAAAAGGATTTAAATTGTTCTGCATGGTAATGCAAATTTTTAGTTTTCTCCTGGCAGTTTCAGAGGGTAGGAGAAGGATGAGGAGACTGAACTCAGGGAAGAGGAGGTCTTTATAAGGTCTATCTCCACACTCAGTGTCTTGCTGACCTGAGGAAACCTAGGGGTTCACTCTCCAGAGTGTTCCTGTTCTGTAGCATGTGATCCTATCACGTTGTCTCTGTCCTGTCTTATCAGACTACCTCAGCTGGTAGAGTAAAAAAGAGATTTCCTGGGGTGGAGAATGGCCAGTGAAGACTGATTTCTGATTCTCAATTTGAAATTGATTTTCAACTTGAAATTGTATCTTGTACTGTGATGTAATTAGCTTGTCATCTTCATACCTCATTAAATCCAGTGACACAAAATAGCAAATTAAAATTTGAGAAAATTAAAAACCATGTATTTAGAAATGATAGTACATAAAGTTGAGGGGATAGAATACACAGCAACATGAAAAGGAAGACAAAATAGGTAAGAAAAGGTGAGACCTAGAAAATGAATTCAGAAGGTTTAATAGTCAATTATTAGAGAATATGGGGAAAGAGCAGGAGATAATTGTCAAAAAATGATGGAAGAAAATTTGCTACTGTTGAGAAGATATAGAGTTTTCGTTTTAAATGGATTCAAGAATGGCCAAATGATTTAGTCATTGATTTATGAAAGTTCAATAAAGCAAAGATAACAAGACTCTGATAGCTTCTAGAGAGAAAAAAAGTTATGTAAAGTTTGATACCAAACAGATTGATATAAAATTTCTCTTTAGTAACAATGGGAATACAAAATAGTACCTTCAAAATTCAGAGGGAATGGGTTTTAAAGCTAGAATTATATATCTAACCACTACTTTGATCTAGTATGAAGGTATAAATGAAGACCTTTTAGGATAGGTCACAGAATGTTTCCCTCTTACACCATCTGAAGAAGACACTTGACAGTATGGTCTAGAGAAATATGGGGCAAAAAACAAGTAATAGGAAGTCATGAAATAAAAGAAATGGTGGGATTAACCTAAGAGTGCAAGGAGTGAAATTCCAGAATGTTAGCTGGATAATATTGAAAACAGCAAGTCCAAACTAGCAGAATATGCAGTGGACACCAAGAATGACATTAAGAAGAATGGAATAAATTCAATTAATTGCTGCAAGAAGCTGGAAGATCTTATTGACAAAGTAAGAAAGATATATACAAATATTGATAAAGGAAAAAGTATGTAAGGAAAGGCATGGCCAAGTGTGAAACAAACTGACATATGATATAATTTTGAGATATTGATGAGATTTAAGCAGAAGAATCTATTTGATCTTATCACAGAAAAATATGTTCCTTCAGGTCTCTTAGGATTCATCATATTGGCTTATTACAAATGGAAATGCAATCTTACCCTACAACATAGCTTTTCCTAAAAAAATATTTTTTACATTGTCACAATGTTATTTATGATCTCAAACATCAGAATCAACCTATAAATAAAATACCAAGAATTACTTGTGATCATGGAACACAGTTTAAATGTAATCAGATTTTATTATCTGTTAACTTTCTGGAAAATGTCTTATATTTTCTCTTAATCCAGACATATATACAGTCATGCACCATATAACAACATTTTGGTCAACAATGGGCCACATTGGGACAGTGGTCCCAGAACATTATAGTGCTGTATTTTTACTGTACCTTTTCTATCTTTAGATATGTTTAGATACGCGAATGCTTACCATTGTGTTCCAATTGCCTACAGTATTCGGTACAGTAACATGATGTACAGGTTTGTAGTCTAGGAGCAATAGACCAGACCATCTAGGCTAGGTATGTAGTAAGCTATCCCATCTATGTTTGTGTAAGTGTATTCCGTGATGTTCATACAAGGACAAAATTGCTTAATGATGCATTTTGCAGAATGTACCCCTGTCATTAAGTGATGCATGATTGTAACTTGTTTAAAAGGTGGGAGCCTACTGGAAAACCTGATTGTAATGGCTAATATTATATTACAAAGGTAAATTATCATATAACTGTCCTGTTAGGGGACATTAATTATTTTCTGTTGCTATCATAATAAGGTCTGGGTAAAAATCATTGTGCACATCTTTTATTTCTTTATAGGTAAATTCTTAAAAATGGAAACCCTGAGACAAAGTATTTTCAAGGCCCTTGAAAAAGCACAGGAAACTTTCCTCCTGAAAGTTGGCACTGACACCTATACTACAGCATATGAGAATACCTGTTCCTTTGAACCTTTGCTGTCCTGAGTGCTGTTATCAATACGTATTGATTGGAAAACTGGATGATTTCCGAGGAAGAACGTGGACTGAAGAAAGGAATTAGTTTCCAGCTCTTTGATTTAGTTTAAAGAGGGGAAAACAAGAGATTTTCTTAAATATATCTCAAACTAATAAGGAACAAAACTTTTATTCCCTTGGGTTGCCTCAATGGAATTGACCAGAAGGACATACATCTGGGCATTATTTGAAGCCTCTGTGTCATTATTTCACAAATCCTCTTTGGCACAGTGGACTCTTTTCTTTTCCCCTATTCCCATGCTTATAAACTCTTAAATTACATTTACCTTTACTGGGATATAAAGGTCAGATGTAATTTACCTAATCGAACAAAATGATGGAAATCTATACAGTGGAAGAGATGTTAGGCTTGAGGAGCAAGAACATTCTGTCCCTGCCTCTGTGCTTCTCTCAACGTGTTTAAAATATGACCAGCGTTTGTTAATGGATACCACACGTCACCATCTTTAAATGACCTTATCAGTCTTATCACCACAATTTCAAACTAAGAAAAAGGAAAGAAAAACCATGACCAAATGATCCTGAATAAAGCTGCCCATTATGTTAGCTGTCAGCAACTTTGACACAGTAATTCTCATTGATATTTTATCATTTACCAGATTATATTGAAAATAAAAATCTCTTAAAAAAAGGAAAAGTTCTCTTAAATTTTGTCTTTTGGCTCTCCATATAATGATAGTGAAAAGAAAGAAACTATTTGATTAATTTGATCCTTCTAGATAAACAAACCCAATAATTCAAGCCTAGAAAGGAATCAGGAGACCTGTATTCACCTTCTGAGACCTACCCACTCCTGAGCTCTGCCATGCTAGGGGGACTCACAGCCTCTCCCTCCTGCTCTCAAATTTGTCCTTTATCAAATGGGGCAGATAACATCTTTCTTAGATAATTCTCAGAGTTCCTTTAAGGACAAAATATATTTAAGAAAATCTCTCTAAGTATTATGTTGGCATTAGGAGCACAATTTAGACCTCATAGTGGTTTTTTAAATCTTTTATTATTTTTTAATTTTAGTTTTTCTAAAAGCTTGGATTATTAAATAACAGGCCAATAGGATTAAAGCCAATTTGTCTAATATTATTGACCTTTGTAGTCTGACATCATTCTCTCTCACTTTTTTAAGAATTTAACACCAATTTGAGTAAGTACTAAAATGCTTAGATTGATAGTATTTTATGGATGCTAAATCTTTTCTTGTCTTATAAATGATTGTCTTACTGCCCCTCCCACTAATTTATTTTATCTACATTTGAACAATTAAGAAGTTTTTAACCACTGTGTCTAAGATGACATCAATAGTGTTTTTTATGTTTCTAATAGTTAGTATTTATCAAATCCCAACATTTCATCCAGAATAGGTAAGTTTTCCAGCTAATTTACAAAGCAATACTAAACAAGGAAATACCAAACCATATACCAGTGTTAGTACCTGGCATGACCTTCCAGAAGCCTGCCATTTCCTTTCTTTCAAGGACAAGTTCCAGCAACTCAAGCATATGGTTGTCCGAAGAGAATGCCACTGATTTCTTTGTGTGACAGCGTTGCCACTCCCTCCAGCAGCTCTTCAAATGCCATTTTTTAAAAAAGTGCCAAAATGGGGCCGGGCGCGGTGACTCACGCCTGTAATCCTAGCTCTCTGGGAGGCCGAGGT